>OY720307.1:9814346-11014346 GCA_963082785.1 Philonthus spinipes
TGAATTTAATGAAAATTGTCAATACAGATTTTTTCAGTAATCATAAGCTGTATATAGACAAAATTACTGAAAATTCCATAACATTTAATATGGAAGCTGAATTCATAGAGAAATATTAAAGTAAAGACATACACAGAAAAATAATGCAATTTACATGTTTTTATAATACATGTTTCTTAAATTAAGTTGTTTTCATATTGCTTTGTACAATTAGTAGTTTCGGTTTAATTTATTTTTGAAACGTATTTTTGTCAAATAAAGGTTATGTATCTATGATTCTTGAAGTAAGTTGTTTTTAGTTTGCTTTATTTGTATATAAGTAGTTTCGGTTTTGTTTATTTGTGAAATGTATTTTTGTTTTTATGCCAAATAAAGGTTATGTATGTTATGTTTATTGAATTATATTAAAATGTGTTTTACATGGGAAAGAAATTGATTATAGAATTTGATTTTCTAAAAATTAAATTAAATCTTATTACATATCTATACAATTTTGAATAAAAATATTTTTCCCAATTTAAAGCTGCACACATTAAAAACTGAATTAAATTTAACGAAAACTTTTCAATGACGAAACAAACAAACTACAACAACCAATTTTTTTGCCCACGTCATCTTTTCAACTTCTACAAAACAAACACCCACAACAAAAAAAATCGTATATTTACTTTTGTTGCCCTGGACATAAAATTCATAATAAAACATTGAAGTAAAAAGAATATATAGAAAAGTAATGCTGTTTACATGTTTCTTGAATTAACTTGTTTGTATTTACTTTGTGTACAATTTGTAGTTTCAACTAGGTTTATTTGTGAAATGTATTTTTGTTTGTCAATTAAAGGTTATGTATGTTATGTTTAATCAATTACATTAAATTATTTTTCACATGTGAGAAAAATTGAAGTATTTGAATTAAATATTATTACATACCTATACCATTTGGAATAAAAATGTTACTTTTTCCAATTTAAAACTGCACTCATTAAAAATTAAATAAAATTTTACGAAAACTGTTTCAATACCGAAACAAACAAATGCAGCAAATTACAACTATTTTTTTTACACACGCACAATAACAAAACGTACATTTACTTCTGTTGCCATGGAAATAAAATTCATAGAAAAATATTGAAACAAAAAGAATATATAAAAAATAATGCTGTTTACATGCTTTTTATATATTTTTGTTTCAATATTTTTCTATGAATTTTATTTCATTTGTATATAATTAGTAACTTCAATTTTGTGTATTTGCTAAATGTATTTTTAATTTTATGCCAAATAAAGGTTATGTATCTATGATTCTTGAAGTAAGTTGTTTTTGGATTGCTTTGTGTTTAGTTTCGGTTTTGTTTGTTTGTGAAATGTATTTTTGTTTGTATGCCATTTAAGGGTTATGTATGTTATGTTTATTGAGTTACATTAAAATATATTTCAGATATGAAAGAATATTTAAATTTATAAAAATTAAATGTTACCCCGACACCAATTGGTAAAAGGGGACAGCGATTATATATATATATATATATAAAATTAAATGTAACATACCTATATTAATTTCATATAAAAAATACTTTTTTTCCAATTTAAAACTGCATACATTAAAAACTGAATCAAATTTCACGAAAACCGTTTCAATACCGAAACAAACAAATCCAGCAAAATACAACTATTTTTTTTACCTACGTCACCTTTTCAGCTCCTACAAAACAAGCACGCACAATAACAAAACGTACGTTTCCGTTTATACAGGTTTCACGTTTTCTCCGTCATCACAAACACACACACACACAATCGCGTCGTTATTAATGAAGGTAACCTTTCCTTTGTAGCTGAACGGCAAACGCGCACAGACACACGTAAACACTTCGTGGTTTCGAAAAAGGAAAAGAATGAAAAAAAAAAATAGTAACCCGAAAACAAAAAAAAAACACAATGCACAGCGACAGGAGTTTACATAACGTAGACACATACGGATTAAGAAATAACCCACACAAACAGACACACTCAAATACACGCTTTGTCTGTATCTGTATGAGTTAAGAAATATCAACTTCCTGCGTGTAAGTGTGTGCGTTTTAACGGATTCATCAAAGCGTTAATTAGAGAAACTTGTATTTTATTTAAAAAAAAAGTTCCACTATAGTATTTAATTAATAAATAAATAGCTTCTTTATTAGTAAAGATGGGCGAAATCGATCTTTTTTGTAACTGCATTATTAATGTTTCTGTGTTTATATTAATAATTGCCCTTAATTTGTAAATAACTATAATTTATTGTTATTAATTTAAAATAGACTCTTAAAATTATTTGTTTAGGAATGAATAGAAATTAATTTATTTCAATTATTTATTTTATTCGTTTAACTGCAATAAATATACGAGTTCTATTTATATTATAAAATTGGGTTGCACAAATAGCAAACCAACGAAAATGGCCAATAAATGGTGTTGGTCAAACATTTAGCAAAATTATTCGATTTTTGACTAACACTACTTAATGACCTTTTTCTTTGGATTTTTTGTGCCATTGCCGGTTGTGCAACCAAATATTATAGTACAAATATAATTCGTATATATATTGTAGTTATTCGAATAAAGGATTAATTGAAATAAATTAATTTCCATTCATTGCTTCAATCAATCAAGTAGGCTGCAAATACAAAACGATTATTATGTTGTTACAAATGATTTTCGAATAAAGAATTCGTATTCAAAACGTTTCAATAAGGCATGCCTTTCGTATTTCAAGTATATGTGTGCGTGTGTGTGCGTTTTATCGCCACACGAAACGAGATAGTAGCATACGTGACGCAAACAAAGAGAAAAAAAAAAGGTCGGACGGATTAAGTGTAAACAACGCACGAACAGATGTTGGCCTGTTTTTTTCTTCCTTTCTTTTCGGTTCTATTTTGTTCCAGCGCACAGGCACACACACACACGCACGCACAGGGGGGTATTTTAAAACGCACTCCGCGTACACTCCTGAGGACACAGTTGGAAATAAATGAAAAATTAAAACAAGAAACATACGTGACACATTTACGTCGGACGGCGAAATATACGCCATTAAAACCCGATTTTCACTCGGACGGCTGCTGCGCGATGGCTTTTTTTACTTACGTTTTATCGACGCTGTTTGCGGCCCTCCGGTTCCGATGGGAAGAAACGAAATAAAAAAAAACGTGGGGGGTTGCGAGGAATAACGGATGGGAACTAATTCGTCAGCAACAACAGCGCGAAGCGAACGGGCGAACGAACAAAGCAGTGAAACGAGTGCGAATGATGGCGCAAGTCGGAAATGACTAATCCGACACCCGTCACCCGACGGAAAACAGCTGCTGCGCAATCATCTGATTTTTTTTTTCGTAATGGCCGCCGCCGCGGGAAATTCGAATTTTATAAGCTTGCGTTTTACACGAGTTATGTTTATCAAAGTAAAATATATGAATTTTACTAGTTTATGCTATTAAAATAGTTCGTATTACTATTTTTTAATTAATTTGTAATATTATTGTTTTCTCTATTCAAATGTTCCCTATTAAAAGGTAAATTCACAAATAAAGTATTATTATATATATATATATATTGGAATAAATACCCCCAATTTTGCATTATTGATTTTTCTTTTTTTAAAAGAAAATTTAAAATGAAAAAGAAATAATTAATTATTCTCTATTTTAATTTAAATACAATGAAAAACATTTCTAGTATAACTATTAACAATATTTAAATTTTAATTTACATTTAAAAACAATTTAATATTCCTTTGTACGGAATAAATGTTATTTGCATATATTTCAATATTTAAATTACAACAGCAAATTAAAAAAAGATCTGGTTTAAAATCATTTTATGTTCCAAAATATGTCATCATAATAAACATCACTTTACATATACCATCTCTATTAATTTAAATTCAATGAATACAATACATTTAATTCGATTTATATGTCCGTCGCCTAAAATTTAAATAAATCCCTGATAATCAATCGAAGTTTTTCCGTGCGTTAATTTATAAAATTAATTTTGAATTAATTTAAATAATTTATTTGTTTTCTCTATTCAAATGTTCTCTTTTAAAAGTTGTATACACAAATAAGGTATTATTGTTATATATTGTAATAAATACTCTAAATTTTGCATTATCGATTTTTCTTTCTTAAGCAAATATTTAAATTAAAAGAGAATAATTAGTTTTTAATTTAAATTAAAAAATACAATTAAAACATTTTCAACATCACTATTAACGATATTTAAATTTGCGATTACAAATTATAAGTCGTTACACCTGTAAATTTCAATATTTAAATTAAAATAACAGCAAATTAAAAATTCTAATTTTTGTTCCAAAATATGTCATCATATCAAAGTTCACTTTAAAAATACAATCTCTATGAAATTATTTTCTATAAATACAACAATTGGATTTCCACCGTCGCAAACGATCACAAATAGATTCAAGGCTATTCAGTATGTGTAGTATTAAATTTAACGTACCCGTTATTCTTATAGTCACAATCAAAGCGAGTTTTTTAATTAATATGTAATCTTTGATTGTGAGGATAAATAATAACATTTACGTTAAATTTAATATTTTTTTCTTACAAAAAGCCTTGATATTCATACACGTAAACATATTTGTATTTAATTTAAATTTTTAGTGATTGTACTAAGAAAATAAAGAAAATATATTATCTATGATTAAATAATATTGAGGCGGGAAATTTGAAATTTTCAAGCACATCAAGGTTATTTTATACAATGAAATGTTAAATTTAACATAAATCTTATTAATTAACTTTACAATTTTAATTCATATATAAATTACTCATTCGCTTAGACTGTCCTGATTAAAAAATAACGTGTATGTTAAATTTAACATTTCATCGTATGAACTGAACTTCATTTATTTTGTAAAATATTTCTACCGTCCAATTTTCCAATTACATACGTTAATGTATATATATATATATTATATATATATATATATATATATATATATATAAGCTAAATAGTTACTAAATTAATGCGAATTAGGGCGTAATATACTGTTACATTTTAAGTGGCAAAACTATTGATTATTGTTTCATTTGAAATTAATTCCTAAACGAATAATATAAAAGTGAAGCTTAATAAACACAAACCGAAGACACGATTTCAAAACTTATCTTATGTGCCTGTGTTTAAAAGATTGGTTCATTATATGAACAAGTGTAGCATTTTCTGCAATAACAGGAATGCAGATCTTATTAGTCATACCATAAACTTGCTCTTAGTGCAGAAAACAAAACTTAAGATTAATTATTATACGACAGAATTTAATTTTATAATTTGAATTCGCTTTAGTTCCTGTAAATTTCGATAGATGTAAAGTCCGATTAAATTTTCATATATATATATATATATATATATATATATGTTTGTTGAGTTTTGCAATTATCTGATTAATTATTATCCTTAGACAAGGACATTAAGACGAAACACGAGGCCGAAAAACCACAGGTCGATAGCCAATTAACAGATATATTTTGTATATTTTTTTTGTATATAACTTTTAATACAGATTATATATATGTACTATCCTTATTATTAGCGAAATATATAATTTTTCTAACTGATTAATACCACTAACGTTATTGTAAACGTCGATGAGTTCATTTTCGTACTAAACATATTATATGTATTATCTATGATTTGATGTCAATCGAGCAGGAAATTTAAAATGTAATTCAATTTTAATAAATGAAACACTTTTTTACTTTGTTTGTATAACTCGGATTGTTTTTTTTTTTCGGCACTACATTTGTTTTTAAGCATGTTTGTATGAATTTTATATTCAGTGACGCTATTTTCACTTTTAATTGTAATTTAAAATACTCTTTTAAAATTGAATTACAATGTATAAGAAAGTAGAAGCCTCAACAATTAACAAGTTAAAATGTAATTCGTTTTAATCCATAAATGAAGCTCTATGCCATTTGATAACGTAAAAAATAACACATGCAAATAAAAGGAATGGAATAGTGATCTTTAACGTACTAGTTTTGTCGCACGTAGTGAAGTTTTTTATATTATAAATATTTTATAGACAGCAACACTCTATATTCTTTTTATACATCTATTACTTTATTAAATAAAACATTTTCTTTAATTTATCATCTATGATTAGTTGTTAACAGCGTGGGAAATTTGAAAGCTTTATGTCATTTTATAACGTAATAAAATAACGCAGACAAATAAATGGAATGCAATAGTGAGCTCAAATTTACTAATTTCGCCAGATGGAGTAGGATTTTTTTTATTCTAAAGTTTTTATAAACACAGCAACGCCTTATGCATTTTCTTATTAAACATCTAATATCTTATTATCTATGATTTGTTGCTAATCGGGCGGGAAATTTGAAATTAATTTGCTTTCGTTTACATACGAAGCTTTATGCTTTTTCATAACGTAATAAAATAAGGCATACAAATAACAAAAAAAATTGGATAGTGATATTTAAGCTACTACGCCGCTCTCAGTGGGATTTTTGTATTTTTCATCTTAAAGTTCTTATAAAAGAGTGCATTTTTTTATTAAATTTGTAAAATAAGAAAAATATTCGGGGCTATTCTGTAAAGGAAATGATAAGATTAACGTATTCGTTGTATTTTATCATCACAGAGTTTAGAGATAAGTACATAGAATATGAATTTAATTAATAACGTACATGTTAAACTTAATATTTCTCGTGCCCCGAGTGAATTATTTTATTTAGACAAACTGTGCGGCGCAAAAATTAAAATTATAGTAGTTTATTTTCATTGCGTAATTCTCAAGATGAATTGCTGGTTCATCAAAGCCTGTATTCCAAAAATTGATCGTAATTTTTGGTCGTACGAAAAAATCCGTATTTAAAAAGGGATTTACATGTGAATTTGACAAAAACGTGCAATCAATTTCTGGAATACATGTCTTGATGAACTGGTAATTCATCATGGGAATTGCGATAATAATAATACAATAAAAATAAACTGTTATAATTTTAATTTTTGCGCCGCACAGGAACAAGGGCCTAGGTAATTCTGTTTTACACTCTTAAAACGTAGTGAGATATTTGAATTTAAACACACATTGCTGTAGATGTCCCGTTGTTTATTAGTAAAAATATTTATTACTTTCATAAATTAAATAAAAAAAGAAATTTGACAATAATTAATTTCCTCTTTTAGCTCTGTGACATTTTGACTTACGTTACGTAAGTACTTTAAAACAAATGTACACAAAAGTACTTACGTAATGTAAGTAAAAATATCACAGAGCTAAAAGAGCAAATAATTCATTAATTATTTTCATTTTTTATTTAAATAACTGTGACCAAGTGAATGAATACTTATATCTATTGTTACTGTTTTCATTTTCGCTAAATCATAAACATATTTTATTCCTTCAGTTTTGTAAATATTGCGTGGTTTTATTGCGTTATTTTTATTTTACGTCCCATCACATGATTAATTATTAGAACAAAATATAATACCACTTACGTTCCAGTAGATGTCGCGTCGGTCTTCAATATGTTTACGCGATCGCGATTCTCATTTGCATTTGACCTTTTTTTCGTGATGTTAAAAACCTTTCGTATGACTTCCTGAATAGCGTTTCCTTAAAAAAAACCTTAAGAACGTAAAAAATGAGGAAGCAATAGTTGATGTTATGAGAGAATTTGAATTATTTCAGTAGCAATAAAAACATATTTTTTTAAGTTTAAATTTTTGTGGCGAACATGTAATTGCGTTATTTGTTATTATAGATTATTGCTCACCAGATTAAATATGATATTTTTTAATATAGATAAATATTCTCTAATAAAAAATTAAACGCAATAATATTTTCACCACAAAATTTGAATCCAGAATAAAATATGCTTTTATTGCTGCTGAAATAATAAAATAATAGAAATTGCTCAAACTCGATTGAAATTAATATTTTTCATTGTTTGAGTAATATTGCGCCTTTTAAAATCTTGCAACTTTAAGAGTTTACTGCAAAGAGAGGTAATATTTCAAAAATTAACGCAAATTTCAAAAGCATACAACTTTGAGAGATTTTTTGATTTTAAAAGAAAATGCGACCTCAAATTCGGAACAAATAATTACATTGCGTTTATATTTAAATTATGCTTTTTGATGCCTTCATTTGCGATTTTTTTAATGCATGCAGAATTCAAGGTCGCCCTCGGAAACACGTGGTTATAAAATTTATATCACCACGGATTACGGATGTTCAACTCAATGTAAAAAAAGCGACACATGTTAATAACCTTACAATTTTGTTATTTTTCACATTGCGGTGTAATCCATTTTTTATACGTCCGGCATTTGAACGATGTAAAATTCTTGTTTTTCTTTACATTAAATATTCTCAAAGTGAAAAAATATTGCATTGCGCAATCATTTGTCGTGCTATGTCCATTGATTCTATAATCCAATTTCTGACGGGACATTAACCCGGGAAGTAGTTGTTTCAATGGATAATTGTTTCGGCATTTACATTACGCAAATTATTGATGCTGTGGCTAAAAAGAAAATAGTTAATTGGGGTTATTCCATACTAGATATGTTATATCTAACGTATACGTTATTTTTTGACTTGGCAATCAATCTATGTATAGTATAAATTATAAAACTCGCTTAGATTGTGACGATATAGAACACTGTGCTTTTAAATAATAATAATTTTATTGATGGAAAATCCATTCTTACACATAAATAACAAAAAAATATTTTCTAATTGCTCCTGATATCCTATTTGATGGGGTGACCAGATATTTGCAGCGTACTCCAACTGTGATCACACGAAAGATATATAAACGATCTTAAAAGATGATGGATTCAAACTATTAGATAATCTATTAATGTAACTCAAGTTTTAGGAGCATTGTTAGTTATGAAATTAATTTGTGTTGAAAAAGTTAATTTGGTATCTAATCATAATAAATGAAAGACGATGCAAGCGCCATCTTTTGCCTAAGCTCGTGTTGCACCATCAACGATTTGGGTCAACAAGGTAGACAACAGAAATAAATTAAATTAAATAAATAAATTGGTATATAATAGTACAAGGTGGGCCAGAAATAATTACGAATTTGAAAAAATCATTAAAAAAAAACTAAGTACAATTCACATACAAATTTTTATTTCTATAAAAATGTACATCTGGGAAATTCATTTCTTGAAAATAACGTCATCCAGGTGTGCACCATCGCGCTGCAAACATTCTTCGAATCTGAACCTCAAATTGGTAAAAACTCGCTGGCACATTGAACGGGGAATAGCTGCCATTTCTTCCCGGATATTGGTCTTCAACTGGTTAATCGTGGCTGGGTTATTAGAGTAGACTCTACTTTTTAGATATCCCCACAAAAAAAAGTCCAGTGGCGTTAGATCTGGACTTCTAGGAGGCCATGCAATGTCACCTCGGCGCGATATCAGTTTCCCAGCAAACATCTCGTTTACGACCGTCAAAGAGGCATTAGCTGTATGGCATGTCGCGCCATCTTGTTGAAACCATGTCGCACGATTGTAGGCTTCAAATTGTTGCAGTTGTGGAAAGAAAAAATCCCTTAACATGGCTATGTATCGGTCAGAATTTACAGTGACAGATTGGCCTTGTCGATTTTCGAAGAAGTAGGGTCCGATAATTCCGTGCGCTGACATGGCCGCCCAAACGGTTACTTTTGGCGAATGCAGAGGCTTTTGGTGTTTTGCACGTGGGTTCTCTGCAGCCCAGTAACGGCAATTCTGTTTATTCACATGCCCATTCATGTGAAAATGGGCTTCGTCGGAGAACAGAATATTGTTGACACTCCGAAAGCGTTCCAACATTGTTTGAACAAAGGCTCTTCGTAAAATTGGATCATTTGGCTGTAATTCCTGCACAACTTGAATTTTATACGGGTGCAATTTCAGATCTTTCAACAAAATGCGACGCAAAGATGTTCTGGATACCGCAAGTTCGGCTGAACGCTTTCGAGTCGATTTAGCAGGATTACGTTGAACTGAAGATCTAACTTGTTCAATTGCGTCTTCTGTTCTCGTTGACCTTGGACGTCCCGCAGGCTTCTGGTTGAGAGTCGAACCAGTAGCTTCGAACTTTCTGGCCCACGATCGAATCACACTTTCGTTCGGACACTGATTTAGGTCATGTAATCCAAACTCACGCTGAAATAAACGCCGAACAATAATGTAATGTAATAATGTTTAACGCAGAATGCACGTTGCGCTCCTGTGAAGTGATCCATCGCGACTAAATTTCCCAGAACCGGGCTACTTAACCCCACCACCCGCGCAGTCCCCTCTCTGAAGCTTCAAACACAAGAGTGTTTTTAAAATCGTACGCCTTTCAGGCCCACCCTGTATAAAGATAGTGGTAATGTTTCACATTGCAGTTTAATTAAGTTGAAAATATAAAAAAGAAAATAATTAATTACTTAATCACTTTCTTTCCATTTGCTCTGCAATTAAGTACTTGTTTCAATGGATATTTGTATTTTTATCATACTTTGTAAGTACTTAATTGCGGAGCAAATGGAAAGAAAATGATTAAGTAATTATTTTCTTTTATTTTTGAAACCACAGATAGAGTATTAATTGTGTAGATTGTTTGATGACTATTTTTTTATGTGAAAAATTAGTTGACAATTATTTAAAATAAAATGTAGTTGATTTTGACATACCAATTATAAATAGAATCAATGTCTGTTTGAAGTAATAAACAGTCATGTGGGGACTTAATTTTTTTAAACAATTTGTGCTCGTCTGCAAAACAACAAATATTGTGAATGCTTAATGAATAGCGATACGTCATTAATACAAATAAGGAATAAAGTTGGACCACAATGGAACCTTGTGGAACACCAGAGGGTACATTAATAATTCTTTATCTTGACTCATTGATTGCGATTTATTAACAATTGTTTAATCCATTTGCAAACGGTGTCATGAAACGTGAGTAATTTAAGTTTGGGTAATAATAATAATAATAGATGATTTACTTTATCAAATGCCTTTTAAAAGTTTGTATATATAGCATCAATAGAATTATGATTTTCAAAGGCATTCAAGAAGAATGTCTCATATACTAATAATGGAAGTTGATCTTCCATGGGGGAATCCACCCACTGAACAAAATGTTCACAAATAACGTTGCATCAACATTAAAAACAACATTAAACGTTAATGTAACATTGGTGCAACATTATTATGTCCGTTTTGCTCAGTGGGCATACTGCTCATTAATTAATACATCTTTGCACATCCTAAAAAGTTGTTTAGTAACTAAATTATCAAAAAGCTTTGGTATTTCTGAGTGAATTGAGATTGCACGGTAGTTTGATATTTCCTCTTTTTTGCCAGCTTTATGTAACGGAATAATGTTTCCACATTGATGGAAAATGTGTGCCTTCTTTAAGGAATGATTAAATATAATGTGCAGTGGTGGACTTATAGTACAAAACACTGCTTCAATAAACTGCTCGGAATTCCGTCTGGGCCTACACTGTTTTTTAATTTGAGTTTAGCAATATCCACAAAGATATCAGTGGGTGTTATAATAAAAGGCATGTTGCATAATTATAGTTTTGGATACACACATTAGTTTTTTCATCGTATACATTTGAAAAAAAGTCAGCAAATAAATTTGCACGTTTTACACCATCTTTGCTGCAATGAACGTTATAATACATTACTTCGAGATAGTCCAGCTTTCGATTTTTTAATTTAAAAAAGTCCAAAAGTGTCTTTAAATAGAGAATTATTTAAATGCTCAAATATAACATTTCGCGTACAGAATAGCCCCGAATATTTGTTTAGTATTTATTTATTTAGTCTTATATAACATTGTTATATATTCCTCTTTACTTCTCAGTGTGAGGTGAGCACTTTATAATCTTATTTATAAATCAATCCATTATATCAGAATAACATTTTTGCTATAAATTACACTTAAATGCAAAAATGGGTCATCGGGTAATTTTTGTGAAAAAACCTGGGTAGTATCTTTGGTACTTTGAATAAAACTTTTAGCGTTTGACAATCAAAGATTCTTTCAGAATGTAGACAAAAAAGGTCTTTGTTGGCATTTCCTTTACATTACATACATAATTAACCAACTTAAAGTTTTATTCTTCTCTTCTTTTCCCTCGCAAACCTCATCACAATTTTTTTCCATACTCTCGCTTCCATACTTCTCATACCTCCTTGCATTCCCTTCGTAAATGTGTCACATATACCTTCCTTCCCTACACAGCACACACCTACCATACTCTTTCCCCATCCAAGAAAAAACAATATATAGTATACTTTTCTGTTTTTTTTAATGAACATTAATAAGCAAAAATAAAATTTAAAGGTATGCGTTCTTCACTACCTATTACTCATTCGACATTATGCACAGAGAATCAAGGTGGCTGTTACTTGTGACATGTAGGTAACATTAATAAATTGTGAGTTTACGTAACTCTAAAATTAAAAAATAAACATTTTATATTGTTTGCAAAAAAAAAATGCCTTTATTGGCATACCATAATCAATAAATCAATATACACTCTTCTATAAACTATTTACAACATTAACCCCCCCCCCCTCTCTCCTCTCTTCTATTTTCTTTCTCCCTCCCCAACTTCTCCAAAATCCTTACCCCTGCCCCATCCTCTCTCATCCACTCCATAACCCTTCTACTCCCTTTCGCCCACATCCATTCCTCCTTCACCCCCTCGCATTCTTCTGCCAAGTGGTTCCACGTATCCTTCCCAAACTCAGACAACACACACCTTTCATATTCTTCCCCCATCCATACCTTCCTTCCTCTCTCCTCCGATACACACTTTGCCCCTGCCACAATCACCCTCTCCTCTCTACTCCATTCCCTCTCTCTCAAATATTCCGGCAGTCTTCCATACACCTGCCACCTCCCATACATATAATTGTACTCGCTTCTCTCTATACATCCTTGCCTTTCCTGCCCTTCCACCTCCTTTCCTTTCACTCTCACCCACTCATCCACCTTCACCCCTTGCCCTAGCCATTCCATTACTTTCGCCTCTGACAAACCTACCCTCTCATACATTTTCCTCCTCTATATTGTTTGCAATTACGCATTATAAACCTGTGGTTACGATGATGGTTCGTTTTCATCTGTTCTCTCTTCTCTGTCTCGTTTTTAGGGGGTAAGGATAAGGTGGATGGCAACGAAACTGTCCCATTGGCACACTTGTCTGTTCAGGACGCCAGATGTGGTCTCAAAAAATACCCGTCATCTCTTCAGGAAGAGACGAAACACGCACTATAAACGAATACTTCTCGCTCCTAATGGATTTAGAAACCCAAGATAAAATGTAAATAAATTCTGGATTACGGGGTTTCAGGTACTTAAGCTGTTGATTTGTTTGTTTTCGATTAACTGTTATTCTCAGGGCCGATTGGTGTATTGATTATGGTGCTGAAAATAGTGCAAAAGCTTTTGTGATAAATGGAAGAAGCCAGCAGTATGTGTCCAGATTCCTTCATATCAGTCTTTTTACCGTACAAAGAGCACTTGAACGGTTCAGAGAGAGCAGAAGAAATACTCCAGGCCGGGATCTGGCAGGAAACGAAAAACGACTGCTATCGATGACAGATTTATCGTTCGTACTACTCCACAGAATCGTCATGTGACTTCAAAAATCAACTCCGTGAGGTTCGTGGTACAGCCATGAGTGCGAGGACAAGTTGTTGAAGATTAAAATCTTGTGAACCAAAATTACTCCCATGTCACCGACTCTCATTTTTTTTGCGAACATGGAAGACTGTATTGTTTACTGACAAGTCTAGATTCTGCCTACATTCACCAGATGGAAGAAAGCGACTATGGAAAAGATTGGGAGAACAATTTACGAAGTGTACCATTAAGCTCCTGCCTGCATCAAATTGGTTGTCTTTGATCGAGTATCACTGACTGCACAGCAGTATATTGAGGAGGTTTTGGAAAATTATGTAGTCTAGTTTGCTCCATTTATCGGCAATACCTTTTTTATGATGCAGGATAACCCGGGACCGTATACTGTGAGGTGCATCACAGAATATTTGAATGCAGTTGAAATAAGAAAATTCAACTGGCGTGCATATACCCCAGATGGAAATCCTATGGATCATGTTTGGGAATGCTGGGCAGGCTTTTTAGAGGACGTACACAAACCACAATAAACAGGCTTCTCTTAGTACTTCAGGAAGAATTATAGAATATTCAACAAAATAATATTCATAGGCTCATTATTAAACCGCCAAACTTCAAATATTAAATCATTGTTGTATTTATTAAAATGTTGACAAGAACAAAAAGGCAGTCATGGACAAAATCTGAAAGAACATTGTATTTTAAATCTGGCAGTAATTATAAATATATGCGAAATATTTTAAAATTCAATATCCCGGCTACAACAATACAAATATGGTGTCGAATAGGTCAACTAAAAACGGGTTTAAGTGAACATTTTTTTAATAAGTTTAAATTGAAAATAAACATCATGAAACATTTGGAAAAATAATGTGTCCTTTTGGATGAAATGTACATAAAAAAGGGCTTGAATATAATTCATACCTTGATATTGTAGAAGGATTGCGAATAACCAATATGCCGGTATTCCAATCCTTACTTTTATATATCATTTTAATTTGAATTGCTTAACATGAGAGTAAATCTAGATTTCTATTATATGTGGAATTAAAAATTTAATGGTGTAGAATCACACCCAATTTGTTTATTTTGATAAAATAAACAAACCGAGCATCATCATTTTTCGTTCCGTCAGTTCCATTGGAGAGGAAAAATATAAACATTCCTCAGCGGATCCGATATACAAATAAATTGGGAGGAGTGGGGAAACCTAGTAGTTACTCTAAATCACACGCTTGCTGGGTGAGCCACCTGACAGAGCCACCCCCCTGACCCCGCACAGCTAGAATGAATACCTGGTTAGTCCTTACTTTGTGGTATTACTAAAAAAATTGCGAGGATTTTAATTTACAAAAAATTACCCAATAATTTGTTTTGCATCTGACTGTATATATGAAACATATAATTATTTTATTAAATCTTTGAAATAAAATTACTTGAATATGCTTGTGACAGCTTACTCTCGAAGAGTGTCTTGAAAAATAAACAAATTAAAGTAGATATATGAAAATTTTTGATAGATGAAAACACTTTGTATACTTTTCTTCACTTATTTAATTTATTAACAGATGTACATTTCAATCACAATATGACCACAATCAATGTTTTCCAAAAAAAAAAAAGTAAAAGATTATGATTAATAATGATCGAAATGTACATCTGTTAATAAATAAAATAAGTGAAGAAAAGTATACAAAGTATTTTCATCTATCAAATCTTCATGAAACTCGCATTTAATTAAGTGTTAAATTAGAGTAGGATATGAGTGAAATCACATTTCCGTTGTCTTTCATATATTGCAAGTATTTAAATACATCCTAGTTAAAAACCGTAAAGGAAATTGAAACATTAGTGATTAACTTACATAGGTATATTTAAAAAATAATATTACACTTTTTTTGTATATATAAAAATTAACAGTTACAAGCTATTTACTTCAATTGAATTCAATTAATACAGTATTATAAATAGTAATAATAAAGACGACACGAAAAATGCTGATGGAAAAAATGTAACGGATGAACCGATCGGTCTGCCTGGGTAAAAACAATTCAACTTCACGTTTTAATACCTAAACAAAAGAAATAAAACAAAAACAAATAAATAAAAATGAAAATTTTTGATTAAATAAAGAGGTACAAATGGAATAAAATATAGAAAAAAAAACAGCACCTTTGGATATTTCACTTAAAATTAATATTCTAAGTTAAATTAAAATGATTTGAAAATAATTATTTCCACATTTAGCTCTGTGATATTTTGACGTACATTAGACAAGTACTTTAGAGATATGCACATTAAAACAACTACTTCTCTAATTTGGAAATAATTTTCAAATCATTTTTATTTAAATAACTATGACCAAGTGAATGAATACTCTTTTCTATTGATATTAATGCTATAAAACAAAAGGAATTGATTATACGTGTATGTAGGTTAATTAAATCATATATTTTTTGTTTTGTTTTACTAATAATCCAATCGCTAGAGACAGATCTACCACACATTGTAAAACAAACCAAGTGAATTTGATTGAAAACCTATATATTAATAAAAAAATGTTTGCCAAGTGATCAATGAGGAACAAATTAATCATATATACCATACAAACTTAAAAAAAAAAAACATCCAAATTGAATGAAAATTTGTGTGCAATACGGGTTGCTAATAAGATGAAAAAAAGTTTTACGATTCATAAAAAATGACAGGGAATGTATTTCATTCAAAATACTTTCAGCTCCATTTTTTGTTTGTTTTATAAACTTTTTTGGATAGAGGTTTTTTAACTTATTACTTGTCCAATGTTTCACATATACGCAAATATAATTGAGTCGATTTTAGAAGTTATCAGACGATCATTGGATTATAATTACTGATGGGCAAAATCGATAAAGAAAGATCAACTGCTCGATGCTTGCAATTGATCGAGCCACTCAATCTTTTCAGAGTGGGTCGATGATGTTGTGCGGTTCAGTAAGATTGATCACACCATTTCTTTAAGTTATTCCATTTTATGAGACAGCCTTTATTAAAGTCAAAAACTTAGATGTTAATTGGCTATAAGAGCGAGTAACGGTTAATGAAATTGAATATTTGAAACATACATATTGTATATTGAAGTTTTGTGAACAAATTAACACTATTTTTTTTTTTAAATTAAATAAAGGAACGTTTCCTATTCATCACATATATGTGAATTATTTATATAGGAAACATTATTTCTTGGTGTTATCACTAGGGGTTTTTTGATCAACTCAATCTGTTTGATCCTCCTGATCAGCTCAATCTTTCTGATCTGCTCGATACTTCAACTGATTACTCAATCTTTGGGACGATCGACCAAACCCATCACTAATTATAATACCATATGTTGAGAACTTTTCCCCTCTAGAGAGTTTTGATATTTTTTATTAAAACAAAAGATGTAGATAATAAAAGTAACTACACGCTAGGTTATGTCATTTTAACAAACTAAAGAATAACAATAATGAATTTAATTATAATAGCAAGTACAATTTACGGTACCCCTACACCACCATTATAGTAGATGAGGATTTTAGATTATATATATATATATATATATATTACGGTTTTGGTAATCGAGAGGCCGGAGTTCTTGCACACAAAGAAGCTTGTACGGAAACTTGTTCGGATCTTTTTTAAGAATTCATAAGCCATATAAAAGGTCTACTTGCTGTGAAAGCCGTTGGATGTTTTGTTTGGGCGTACGATTTATTTGTTCTTCTATATTTGCAACATATTCAGTTATCCGTTTCGTTAGCCTGCTACCACCAGGCCTTCTATTTACAACTCCTGATTCACGGAACTTTAGAACACATTCTTGAATAGTATGCCATAAGTCGTCGTAGGAAACTGAAATTGCGGGACATGCAGCATGGAATTTTTCAATACACGGTTGGAGCGAATACGCCCATTCTTGATTTTCTCTCTTCGCCCCATTTCAGAAGTAACTTTCCACAAGGAAAACTTTATATTTGATAATAAACATTTTTGATAAATAATGACACAAGTGACCATTTATTTGTTATCATACACCGGTGCCAACAAAATGCAAAATAAAGGAAAAATCAAAGCACTTTAGAGAAGAAAAATTCTCGATCATATAGTAGAAGTGATTTAATTAAGAAACATTTACCGAATGATCAGTCCCAACTGTGTCAAGTGTTGACAATAAAAATATAAACATACTTTTCTCAAGTGTGATACTTAACAAATATGATTCAATAAACATGTTATTTACATGTTACAGTGTCAGATACTGTCAAACTTGTTAACTATTTTATAAATAAATCAACTCAAATTTTAAACACAACTACAATTAATGAGGTGGCATTACTCAATACTTATAACTAAGTTTGGGTTGAATTTAAATAACAGATATTTTAGTGCTGTTTTAAAATAAATGTCAAAAAAGTATTCAAAGGAAATAATGAAAAAATAAAATTAAGTGAAATTAGTAAAAACTAATATATACAATTTGAAAAAATATAAACTAGATTTTTACATTTAATTTAACTTCACAATTTATTGACCATTTTGTAAACAAACAAAAAATGAAAGATTCAATCCATTTTTTGTTTCGTTAATTAATCATAAGAGAAACTTTGTACATTATTGTTTTTATCTTAACAAAAACAATTTATCAAAAAGAATTACTTTTGGCTTAAAAAACACTTGATTTTTATAATGAAAATAAATGAGATGAATGAGATATTTCATGAAATTTTAAATGATTAGAATCAAATGTTTATAATAAAAAAAAATCTCATTCATCTCATGAAATTATTAAATTTTGAATAATTAGAATCAGATTTTTATAATGAAAAAAAAATCTCATTCATCTCATGAAATTATGAAATTTTAAATGATTGAAATCAAAGGGAATAACTTTCGGCTTAAAAAAGACGACATTTTTATAATAAAAAAATATAAATAATTGGAAACAAAGAAAAGTACTTTTGACTTAACTTAAAAATCACGAGGTTTTTTTATAATGAAACGAAAAATCTCATTCAACTAATTATGAAATTATAAATAATTGGAATCAAAACAGATTACTTTTGGCTTAAAAAACATGAGATTTCTATAAGAAAAAGAAAAATCTCATTATGAAATTGTAAATAATTGGAATGACATTATTTGTTTTTCTACGTTGAGCGTGTACCTAGTTTTTTCAAAACATTGAGCCCCTGCTCTTCGTATTCCTGCTTGGACATCCAGAAGGTGTCCCTATCTTTCATGACCTCCGCCAGGACGGCGCCGCCGATGAACACCATATCCTTCCGTCTGGGCGGATCCTCGATACGGATCTTGAATTTGTTCAGCTTCTCCGTGTCGTTCTTGAGCACCCTCTCCAGGTACAGTTGTTTAATTTCCCTTTCCAATCGGGATGGCAGGCCGGGGTACATTGTCGATCCGCCAGACAGGACTATGTGCTTGTACAGTTCGCTCCTCATATCGATGTCGGCAGCCTGTAATATTAATACAGTGGAATTAAAAAAAAAAAAAATTAATTAAATATAAGTCAAAAAGAAACATCTCTGATGTTATTTGATTCCATGTACTCCAGGTTTCTAGTGGAGTGTGTTACCATCAGAGATGTTTCTTTTTCACTTATATTTAATTAATTTAAATTATATCTGTGTTGTATATTGAGATTTCATTATTTTCATAAATATTAATATAATTTAAAAGGAATATCAACTTAATTAATTTATTAGCAATTATAGTCAAAGTTTTTTTTTTTTCTGGATTACAACAGTGTACCGGTTAGATATTTATTCATTGTCAGTGTTATCAATAGAGTATTTTTTGTACTTAAAATATCTGTGCTATCTGTTGCTATAATTTTTACAAGTGCGTGATATTTTTAATCAAGTAATAAAAAGATTAAATTACGAATTTTTATTGTTATATAAAATGTAATGGGAAAACGTCTACAAGCATCAATTTTCAAGTAATTAAGAAAAAATATAATTTAAATTTTATTTTTGATATGTATTATTCCATTATTTTCATTTATCCTTTCATCCAATGTATTCATTTTGTCTATTTTAGTATGGCGAAAGGACCACGAGAAGTGGTAAACACAGTTTCGGTCATAACATGGGAGTGGGCCATCTATATCTATTAATTTTCTACGTTATGGATACTGGCATATGTGGATGATGTGATATTGTTGTCTTCGAGAGATTTGGAAGGTATAAAAGACATGTTGGTGGATAAATATGTGGATAAGAAAAGGATGTGTGCAAATGTAAAAAAAAAAACAAGTGGATGAGGTTTAGAAATAAGGGAAGGATGTGTGAGGGAATAGTAATGGAAAGAAGAAAGGTAAAGGGTAAAAGAATTTTAGGATTAAGTGTTTTTTTTTTAATTTACAGGAGAATATATGGAACATACCGGGTGTACCATTTAACCCGACAAATCAAAATAACTGGAAAAATACGCACGGTACGAAACAAATTTACAAGATCCAAAAATTAAGGGGACATCATCCTGTTCTAAATTCAGACCTCTGCTGCCCCCTATGTGGGCGAGGTGGGGAACAACTTTGAAATTTTAAATTGGAATCCCCATTTTTTTATTGACGAATCGGATTCCAGAGATAAAAATACATAATGATTTATTGAAACATTTTTTTTATTCATTGCAGATGGCGCTGTAATCGCAAAAATTAAATTTAAAATAAATAAAAGGTTAGTGGCGTTTTATGCGTTATTTTCTTCGGTTGTATACTTCCGTCAGTAGAAAATTGATTTATAACTCGTAACGAATGAAGAACATGATCTTACTTTTTCAAGAAAACGCTCATAAAAAAATTGAAATGATTTTTATTTATGGCAAATGTGGGAGAAAAATCAACGTTGCTGTCAATTTGTATGCTGAGAGTTTTTTTTTTATTAAAAAGAAAGTTATATTTTTCTTCATTCGTTAGAGTTGTTAATCAGTTTTCTACTGACAGAAGTGTGCAGTTGAAGAAAATAATGCGTAAAAAGCCACTAGCTTTATATATATATATATATATACAGAGAGGTTTTTTTATCAGTATACATTAGGTGAAGTGTATACCTGCAAAAAAACGCGAGTAAAACCGATTAATGTGTGTATGTTTAGTTGACTATTTGGCATATATGTGATCAGTTGCATGTTATAGGCAACTAAACACACGTACATTAATGCATTTGACTCGCGTATTTTGCAGGTATACATAGGGGAAATGTATACTGATAAAAAAAGCTCTCTGTATATATATATATATATCTTTATTCAGACTATATAGATAATTTTAACAATATAAATAATAACAATACATGTAGGTGTTAGTCTGTCTGGGCTATCGACCAGAGGTCTTTCTGCCCTGTCGTGAATTTATGATGAAGTTAAAGAAAAGTCTATGCTAGCTAGCTGAACTGTCCTGATGATTTGCGCAAATGAATTGATGAATGGTGGTGGTAGGATGTTTGTATTTAGGAAGGATATTAGGGTTACGGGGAATACAGAATTTTGTAAGAAGGGGTAGATTATCAGAATTATTGGCAAATATATTACTTAAGGCTAATATACGCTGGGATATGGGTGGGATTTGGGTGGATTCATAAAGGTATTCGTTGGAGGGATTGTGAAGTGGGTTGTTGGGATGCCTGAGTTTGGTAAGGATTCTTAGGGAGGATCTTTCGGCGACTTGGAGGTGGTAGCTTTTTATTTATTTTAAATTTAATTTTTGCAATTATAGCACCATCAGAAATGAATAAAAATAATGTTTCAATAAAATCTTATGAATTTTTATAGCTAAAATCTGATTCTTCAATAAAAAATTTGAAATTTCAATGTTATTCCCTGCCCCGCCCACATTGAGAGCAGCAGTGGTTTGAATTTAGAACGGGATGTCCCCATAGGAATCATTAATTTTTGCTCTCGTAACATTTTTTTCGTACAATGCGTAGTTTTAGAGTTATTTGATTTGTCAGGTTAAATGGTACACCTGATATATTAAGTGGGTGCAAGAAAAAACCTGGAAAACATAAGAAATTGTCACATACTTCTATAGGACAATTTCCGAAGTTATATCATTTAAAGGGTAAAAGAGTTTAAGTATTTATTTTTAAAAATACAAGAGAATACACAGAGCATGTTGCAATGGGAAAACATGGAAAACGTAAGATATGGTAAAGAGGTTTAAGGGCAATTTCTGAAGTTAGAAGCATTATTTTCATTAATTACTATTATGAGTTTTGTTGTACCAAAAATTTCTTGAATGAACCTTACTTGAATGGTGGAGAATACGAGCTCTGCGATTCCCTGACCTTCAACATTGATCAAGTGAGGCTGGAAGAGAGCTTCCGGAGCTTCGAATCTCTCTCCTCCCACTTTGATGACCCGTCCATCGGGTAGTGTGTAAGGTTCCACCAGTACGGTTGTTTCTAATGCTAATCTTTGTTCTGTCTCAATATCATATCCTATGTAACATAATTTTTCCTTCATCATCCTAACCTAAAAACAAACAAAACAATTGATAATGCATATTAATAATTATGGAACTTTTGGTGAAAAGACGACATTTTGATATGAGTCATTTATTTTGTACGACTTGCTTTTGTGAAAGACATGTATTTTATATAGTAACCTAGATTTTTCACTTTTTTAGTGAATGCCCCGCCCCTAGGAGGAAATAGAGAAAATTAACCTCGTATTACTTAAGATGTAGTCGACTACATTAGGTGCTCCAAATGGTTTTAGAGGTTTCTATAGGAGAAAAGTAATATTTTTGCCTAAGTTTTAAATGGCCTAAGTGAGCCAATGACTGTTACTGCAACCTAACCTAACAACCTAGGTTTTTTTGTGATTATACTATCCCTTGAGGGAACTTGTGACCTAAATGAGCAACAGCAGCCACGTTAACATAACCATTTTAGAAGAAATATGTAAATTTGAATATACAGTGCTTCCCAAAATTAACAGATAAATTCTATAAAATTGTAAATAAAAATATTTCAGAAAAATATATTTCTTGTAAAATGGTTAGGTTAACGTAGCTGCTGTTGCTCATTTAGATCACAAGTTCCCTCAAGGAACAGTATAATCAGTCTTTGACATCGGGTCTATCAGAATGTTCTGTGTTGGGAAATAATACCGCTAAAGTAGGTAGTAGTTAATTTCGGAGAAAGTTCAGGTGACGTTCACTATTCAGTATTCTGTCGAATAAATGTGGTCCAATAATTTTAGAACTCACCACACCATCCCACACATTGAACTGTTTAGAATATTGTGTGTTAGTTTCTATCATCAATGCGGATTTTAAAGAACCTACTAACAGCAATTTTGTTTCTAATTAAGCAAGGATTTGCATTAGTGAGTTCCATCAATGTTTCACAAAATTGCACTCATCGATCAGAGTCGTCATTGGACAATTCTTATACCAAGTGCATTTTATATGGGTGAAATTTGTTTTTTTCCAAATAATCCAAATAATTTTGGCGCACACTAACTTGTGAAGCGACCTCCGCAAGGGTTGAATGTAGATTTTGCCCTTCAATTAAAACCATTTTAAACCTTTGTTGTAACTGACTAAGTTAAAGTCTAATCAGATAAATTAGTCATATCACAGTTCAGTCACCGGCTCAATCAAAACCGTCACCATCTCAATCAAAAATCGGTTGCATTCACATCTATCCATCAATTTTTTATTATTGCATTCTGTCATTGTATTGTCAAGTGTACATTTCTATATTCATTTGTGATGCGAGTTTTCGTAGAAAGACTTGCCACTAAGTTTGAATGAAAAAGAGGAACGACAGAAGTAGTTGCATTAGGTGCACATCAGTCAATACAAAAAATATCGTTAAAACAAAATCCGAAATTGACTGTTCGGTGACGGAGCGCAACTAAAGGATCTGATTCGTGACAGCGCCGGCTCTGTGTAGACAGTGTCATTTAAATTACAAGAGAAGATATTTTTTGTGACTGATACATCTCGGAACGAAACGTGACTGATGTGTGTGAATAGGCCATTAAGTGTTGCAAGTTCTGTCAGCTCAATAATTATTAATGTCCCAGGAATTGTAAAATATATATATATAATCTAAAATCCCCATCTACCATAATGGTGGTGTAAGGGTGGAATTGTAAAATAACAGCGCAAATAAATAATTCAAACAAAAACTCACCGTTTCGAAATCGGCAGAATGGTTGAATGCGTACCCTCGCAACAGGAGCAATTTGATCAAATACCTTGTGATATCCCGGCCAGCTATATCCAGCCGCCTCGTCAAGTGCGGAAGGGCGTACTCCTCGTAAACGGGACATATGTGCGTTACACCGTCTCCCGAATCAACAACAACACCCGACAATAAACCCTAGAAAATATTTTTATTACAATCAAACATAAAAAATTGCAAAAATAAACACAATTCTTTTAAAATGTGAAGCTTTTTTAATTAAATGCAAGTTTATTGTTTTCCTCGATATAATAATTATAATACTTTCTGTTCACATGTTGTTTAGTGCTTACTTAAGCCCTTCCTCCGTACGTCAGAGGTTTCTTTAAGGGTGTTTTTCACAATGAGAACGAGACCAGTCGGTATCATATAATTTTTTATTTTATTTATTTAGTCTTATATAACATCGTTATATGTTCCTCTCTACTTCTCAGTATGAGGTGATCATATAATTTTCACAAAACAATAATAATTTACAAAAAAAGTGTTTAGTTTTGTAAATTTCTGTAAATAAATGTGCCTTATTCGTACATCATTGGACCGTTTTCTTCCAATATGTCTGTGATGGGTTACAAATATATTGGAAAGGCTTATGCACATGTTCTCTTTACAAATTCAACACATTATTGTGAAAAAGAAATATTTATTTATTTACATATGTTAAGAAAAAAATATATTCCTTCAATTAACATAATTACAATTTGGTTTGTATTTTTTGGATATTTGACAATTAATAAACTCACAAAATAATGTTACCGACAAACATTCTGGGCTATTCTGTACAAGAAACGTTAAGTATAACGTGTACGTTATTATTTCACATTTTTTTCTTTTTTCACTTAAATGGAACACCCTATATTTTTTACACTATTTCGATAAAAAATTGGCTTTAATTTTTGTATAACAAACTATACCCCTATCTGTTACCGTTTTTTAACATAAGCTGTTTAGACTGTGATGATATTAATTAATGTACATGTTAAACTTAACATTTCAGTTAAAGAACAGTGCTGATTAATCACATAATTTTTTTTTTTGCACCACTCACACATGGGCATCGGTTGATTTAACCATATAATCCAGTTATCTTTGTATATTTGTATATATATACAAACATCTTTATTCCCAAAGAATACATACATATTTAATTCAATATACAATACATGAAACAATTAAAAACAAATATATATTCTTAAGAGAAACGGCTATCGACTGGAGGTCTTTCGGCCTGTCTTTGTCTAGTTCCTGTCGTTTATTAGTATATTTGTAATTTCAAGTTTTTGGGGACAATGACACCATTCATACAACAACCAGCCCAATCCTGGAATCGAACCAGGGACGACTGGCTTACTAGCCCGATGCTACATCTCCGCGCCATCGAGGCAGACAAAATTTAATTTTTGTGGCAGGTTATTCTGATTCTGAACCAATCAGAAGCATATCTCCTGGTAAGCAACCAACGGTCACTACCACTTCTAACTCGTTATTGCAAGCTTTGTGAATTAAAAATTAATTTTGTAGTAAAGTTTTATCATTAATGGTGAAAACAATAACAATATTTGAAAATTTTTGATGCATTTAGAATAACAATTAAATGTGATAAAAAAAAAATAAATATTATGCAAAGTAAATTACTTGTGCGTATAATGTTAAAACAGCCTGTATAGCTATGTAACTGCCGGCGAAACCATATTTCTCAAACATAACCTCGATCATTTTCTCCCTATTTTTGATTGGATTCATTGGCGGCTCTGTTAGTAAAATCTAAAAAAGAAAAAATACATTAATTATAAGAATCCAATTTGATTTTTGTTTTTAATAGCTCCAAATAAGTCCTTCAAACTGTTAGAAAATCCTGCATTTTTTATTGCATGACTTTGCTAACTTCTAATAGAAGTTAACAAAGGTATTACGTTATACAGGGAAAAAATTTAAGACATTAGATTTACAATAAGTTTATTTTTTCCTTATATTGAAAACTTTGTGGTAATTTCTTTTGTAATTTATACCGTATTATATATATATATATATAGTACAATAATTGGAAAGTCAGCATAAGCGCTATCTATTGCCTAATTTCAAGTGGTTCGTCAAATCACTTTGTAAGTTTTACTTTACACATAGTATAAAATGTCAACACTTGATGATGAAACTGAGATAAAATAATTCAAAATTTAAAAAAAGAACCTTTGTTTCGTGGGGATCGAGGTTCATCTTTTTTGGTCCGAACGTGTAATCCCAGACATGGCACATGTCCTCCCAGTTCCTCACCACCCCGTTCTCCATGGGATAGTTAACCTCAAGCAGGGAGCGCAGGGCCGATGCTTCATCGCCGACCATCAAGTCCTGCCACAAATCCCACAACAAAATTACAGACAACCTGCTCTTTAATAAAAAGCCCACAAATTCCAAAATTCATGCAGAAACAATAGTTAGTGAACAATAAGAAAAAAAAAATGAATAGGTTCGTGGGGGATACCAAGGAGGATGAGAGGGAACTAACTTACTTACAGGAAGCGTACTTGCCACTCCCTTAATTGTGCATGAAACATTCAACCGGATACAGTTAACAAACATTGCGTAAACAAATAATTGATAATATGGTACATTATTTTTAATATATATTTTTATACAAGTATAAGGGCCGGTTTCATAAGTTTGTTTGTAATGTTCCTTTAAGTAATGAACAATTTAATTAATGTATGCATTACAAGATTTGTTGGCTTATTTTCATTTCATAATCTTATTTGGGATTACCGAGCGATCAATTTCAACTGCCAGGGGTTGGTATTAAAAAAATCCACACTTTAGTATATTTTTATGTTTGATAGTTTACAAACATGATTCAGTCATAATAATAGAAAAGAATATTTATTCCTTTGTTCTTTGCATTAAATATTCTCGAATCAAAGAAATCCATTATACAATATGTTATTGCCCATTATGTAATTCAATGTCTGAAGGGGTATTTGCCCAAGAAGTAGTTATTTTAATGAATATTTGTACTCTCACAAAGTAAGTTAAAAAAAAGTCGAAGTGGCTAAAGGGAAAATAATTTATTAATTATTTATATATATATATATATATTATCATATAACCCTTATTATACCCTTTCGAGTGTCGGGTGTATTAATTATTTAATTGAGTAAATTAATTATTTTTGAATTCGTTTAATATAATGATTCAGTCATTTATTTCCCTCAAACTGTCAGACATTGTCATTCTTGTTGACAGTTTTACAATTTACATTATAAAACAGAAAAATATTAATAATTTTATGTTAAATGTATTATTTTATTTATTGTAACTGCTCTAATTTTATTCTGTATGTATGTTACTGTATGAAATGACTTCCGAAAAGTAAATAAATACAGCCGATTCACAAACGCTCGGGAACAGAACGGATCGCATATGGAAAAGCCCCTTCGCAGAAGATTATAAATGGATACAGGATTTATTTGTATCCATTCATCTTTCCTGTTTCCGTTTCATTCTCAGGCAATTGTGAATAGTAATAGAAAAAATGGGCAATTGTGAATAGGCCCATAAAGCAATCATCCCAACTTAAATTTAGTATTGCCAACTTAAGACAGTTGACATTGATCATTCAGTATATTTTTTTTATTATATTTGTATCATAGACAATTATAAATTTTTGGCAGTGAATAAAGTGATCGTTTCTAATTTATTAATAATGTGATGAATTGAATCAAGCAATTAAATAAAAAGTAATATTACAAAAGAATAAACACATTTGATACATTCCAAAACAGAGTAATAATAGAATGCAATGAGAAGACCGAAAAAGTAAAACAGTAAATCCAAAGAAAACTATAAATGGAAAATTAAATGCCCCCAAGAAACTTTATATTTAACATTTTGAAGCAATTTCATCATTTCTACATGCATAAGGTCTTTAATAATCGGTAGTTGAAGTTTTTACTTGATGAAACTCCATGATACACTATTTGTAAATAAAACAATGACAACATTAATCATCTGCCTGATGATGCCACTGTGTGACGAAACAATTGTAGCTGCGTTTCTACAATTAATTTTGTGAAACTTAAAAAACAGTTGTTTTATTTACCAATAATAGATCATTAAAAGTTTACCAACCCGATTCAGTAATTTAGTACTTCTGCTAAACCATCAGACATTGTCCTTCGTTCAACAAATTAAAACCAGGGCCCTTATTTCTGAAATTATTATTTTATTTCGATCATAGGCGATTGTTAAATTCACGTGTAAATTCCTATTTAATTAACAAATTTCGTACAATCTAAATGTACAACCAATCCCAGGAATACGGCCGCAGATGTAGTAATTGCAAAAATCAGCCCAAATTAAAAACAGGACAGTTTACATTGATCACTTGGTATTTGCTTGCCTTTGCAAAACTACAAATTGTCAACTTTTCGTACTATCATGAAAATTCTTTGTAAATATTACTTATTTTTAATAATACTCGTTTGTATTTATTGACTTGGTCACAGTTATTTAAATTGAATCAAATAAAACAGTGTCAATTAAATTTCAAGAGAAGATATTTTTTGTGACTGATATAATTAATTAATTTAATCAGGGCAGAAAGACTGTCTATACATTAATATTTTAAATTGTATAAAAAATTGTCTGAATAAAGATGTTATATATATCGAGTGTGTCAAAATCAACGGAAATGCTAAATTTAAACACAATAATATTAAATAAATCTTTATTAATGGTTATCCCATTTTATAATAAGCTACAAAAAATTATAATGTGAAGTGAACCATAAATGATACAAATATGTAATGATAAATAATATAAAAATAAAATGTATATACACACATAAAAAAGATTATATAAACTCCAACATATTCAAATGGAAAGAGGTTAATAGAGAATATTGGTGACTTGATTCAATGTGTTTCCGATTCACATTATTCTAATAATAGAATTGTTTTGTCCATAATTAGATCTACTAAAAGTACACCTAAAAATATACTTCAATTTTGTATGGAAATTAGTTTTTTTTTTATTTTGACTCATTGTCAAAGGACGGTAGTTGTAGAAGAGGCCATCATTGATGCTGCGATGGATAATCCTCGGATAAGAGAACGTCAAGTTGGTTGATTGCTGGATATACCACATAAAAAAGTAAACAAAGTACTTCGGGATGATGAATTACATCCGTACCATTTTACAGATTCAAGTTTTGTTGCCATAAGTTTATGGACCAAGAATGGCATTTTCAATGTGGATTTTAGACCAATCTGAAGATATTTTGTGGACCAAAGGCTGAGAGACAACCAAGCTCCTCTTCCAAGCTTAAAAGATATACATCCTGGAAGGACAGAAACCAGGAGAACGGTAGTTCGCATTATTGGACTGACGAATCAATCTTTACAAATAATGGTATTTTCAATACGCATAACTAGCACTTTTATTCAATAAATAATCCGCATCATACCTTTTCAACACACAGATTTGGTTGGATCAACCCCATGGCCTACCCGGTCTCCAGACTTTAACCCTATGGATTTGATTTTTTTTTTCTGGGGTTACATAAAAGATCAAGTTTACCAAACTACACTGAAATCAGCACAAGCTTTGGGGGAACATATTTTAATGGCAGCGAATGCAGTTACTGCGGAAATCTTGCAAAGAATTCCAGGCAATATGAGAAGACAGGTGAAGCATGCATTCTTTGCAATGGTCAAATGTTTGTTCATATGTTCTAATTTGATATAGGCGCTTTATTAATAAAAGCAGTGTTTGCTCTTTTTAATGACTTGATGCCAGAAAAATGAGTCAACTTTTGGATTTTTTTTCTCGATATCGAATGAATATTTTGAAATGCAGTTTTATCAGTTGTATTAGCCATGCAAAATGGACTACAAATTTCCAGAGAAAAAAACAAATCCAATATGGCGGTTCTAGTCTTCGACCGGACACATGCACACCTTGTTGGGGCTGAGGAATGCCCCTCACAGTATTGAGGGGTGTTCCTCAGCCCACCCAGATTGTCAGAAATAGAAAAAATTTAACAGTTAACATAATAAATTGAATATGGGAGGCCTTACCATCACCAGATTATTAAAAAAAAATGGCAGCCATTCGACAAAAAAAATATTATTTTGTTTTCCTTAAAAGTAAAAAAAAAATTATTTCAAATTTAAAAAAAAGGCAAACGGCAAGGTCCCCCAAATTAAATTTACTATGTTAACTGTTAATTTTTTTATTACCTTCCTGTTGTTATGGTTACATGATATTTAATTATTTTTATATTTAGTAGGTAACGGACAGCATTTCCAATTTCTTCTTTGGTTTTTAACAAATAAATCCCAAAGGATCATTTCGATATCAATTTTTTTTATAAATATATATTACAATACAAATAAATGCGCCATAAGAAAATACATAGTAAAGTTGTAACAAAATATTTCAAATACGGTTTAAAATAATTAAATTCTGTTTTCAGGAAATCATTATAGGTATAATTTAGAAACTTTTCCTCGATTTAGATTTTTTTTAACCACTGACATAACCTCAATATCTATTTAGAAAATTGTATTTTTAATCTTATAAAAAAACTAATTCCAGCGTTTTTTAGTAATCATTATTCTGAATACAAATATGTAAAATTATTAAATTTCGGTTAGTAACTAATATAGATATCTTGGCACGCAGAAATCGCCTGTAAAGTGCTGCCACTGTGGAGCGCTTGCAAAATAAGACATTAAGCTCCGCCCAGGAGGGGAAGAGGGGGCATAAGAGAGAAAGTAAACGTTATTCTGGTGGGAGAATATGAATAGCCTGATATTTACAGGAAACATCTATTCACAAAAAAACATATAATTTTGATCCTCTATAAGGTAGTGAAAAATATGGTTGTATTAATAATTATAAAACTATTTGACGTCGTTGTTAACTATATAAATGAAGTTTTTAGGGCGCTTTGACAAAACCAGTCGGTACCTGTCGATACTGGCATCGTTCATTAAATCCAAAGAAGTTGATTGATGTGAAATTTTCTCATCTGTCCAAAAATATGACAATGCAGCGCACATTGAAGCTGTACAAACTGCCTGATACACCAAGATTGGTCATTTGCGTAAATATATGTGTAAATTCAAAAGCGCGGTCTTATTAATAAAAATGTTGTGGGACTTGATTAAAAAGGTTGAGCCGCTCTATCTTGTAAAATCGGCCTTCTCTGGTCGATCATTACGGATCGATCTTTTCGGCTGGATTTGATTGTGGATGTGTGTGTGATCAGTCTCTCAAACTCGATCGCCTAGCGGCTGCGATTAGGGATTTCCACTTAGCATAAGTATGAGACAGCACCAACACAGTGTGAAACGCGTGCGATGTTGTTTTTACAACGGCGGTTTGTTTATTTATATATAGAAAATCTTTATTTCTGAGAAATACGTTAAATTACATTACAATATTTACATTACAATCATAAACCTCTAGTTAAGCCTTGTTTATTTATTTACTAATAACAAAATAAATGATTACAAATTTCTACAAATTGTATTTCATAATTACTGCACATACATACATAATTACTGTGGCCGATAAGGCCACAATGCGACATAACAATTATATAACTTTGCTGATTAAAAAAAAATCGTATGTATTGTGAATGTTGTCAATGAATGACAATCAAATTTAATAAATTAATTAAAAAAAAACACTCAAAGAAACAAATAGTATAATAACAATTCTGTTATTATAAATATTTTTACTAATTATTAAACAACAAATACAAAATTTAATTGAATTACTTAAACTTTCTATTCCATACTAAACCAGAGGCAAATATTTGATAAGGAATTTTCCTTTTTAAATTAATATTTGAAAAATAGAAACGTTCAGACTGAAATAAATATCCAGAAAAAAAATGCCTAGCTTAAAAGATGGATCATTTCAGCTCGATTTAGGGTGTCGATCTTTTCTATGTGACCTATTTTCCTTTCAAGTGAAATTGAAACATTGACATTAAAATCACAAAACAATGTAATAAAATATATGAGGACAGAATTTATGAACTAAATTTAAAAAAAATGTGTTTACCACTACGTGAAATTTTAGATTGAAAAACTATACATAGCTAAACTTTGACAGATAAAATTGATATCAAACTAGTTCCGAGAAATTAAAGAAACTCAGTGAATGGAAAAGAATATGGAAAAATATCGTTACAGGTAGTAATGTAACATTCGAATGAAAATGATTAAATTTCTCTATTATAAAAATCATAGAAATTTTCATGTTGAAAGCACATATTGTTTTCTCAACGGGATATTAATCAGCATGAAATTCTGCAAAAGTGCTGAATTTAAACCTACCCTCTATCTCTTAAAATAAGCGAGATCTCCTCTATGCGAGCGTTTTTATTGGCTGTGAATTCACGGTACGGTTCTTCCTTCGTTCTACCTCGTGCTTGTCCCCGATGCCCCTGAGAAACTCAAATGTTGTACCGATCCCTCTTAAAGTGCTTGTCCTTTGATTATGACACACCCGATATATTAATTTATTTTCAATTGAATAATTAATAAATTATCACTTATTTTTCACTATAAACATCCATATATTTAAAATGTTAGGTTATGTTCTACGTTAATTAGGTAATTATGATTTAATTGATCAAAACCAAGGCAAAACAAATTAAGTACTAACTGAGCTTTAAAAAATGTTGAACTCTATTTTTAATTTATTGTAGACATTATATATTATTAATTTATTAATGAATTTAATTATGAAATCGGTCCTAAATAAAATTGGAAGTGAATGAATTGAAGCCACTGAAACTCAAAAACACTCAAAATTAAATAAAAATATTTTTATTTCATGACAATATTTATGGATTAAGCTAACGTGCTTATTTTTTTTTTGTAATTGTAGTGCATTGAAAACAGCCTTAAAAACAAATAATAAGTTTACAGAGTTTTTCAATTGAAATTCACCTTATCTCAAAAATATTTCGCCTTGTCAAATATGTGTTTAAAGATATAAATGGGAAATATTACTAAGATAAAGGGAAAAATATTTGATATAAACTGAAACACAATAGTAAAACTCTTTGTAAATGATTCGCCGTTAATTAAAGAAATATATAAATTCAATTAAAGAACAAGAAATTTACATTCAGCGTTTGTTTACAGGGTGGCAATCAATTTTAATTGTGGAATTTTCCTGTTTCAAAAATATTTTTCTTTTATTTTAATGAAAACATGGATCGCGTTCAGGGAATTGTAGCGCTTTACGAAAGTGCTTTCCCTGAACGGCACCGCTTTATGTGTGGTGCTGTACCGCTTTATCAAGCGGTAAAGCATATATTTTTTCTGCTTGATCGCTTTTTAAACCGTGCAGCTGTAAACAAAACCGCCATATTTTCATGAACGTCCTTAACATCGAAAGCATGTCAGGGAACATCAAGCACTTTGTGTGTAGCCGCCACATGTCTAAAAATTCCCTGAACGCGACCATGAACAGTACTACTTCAAATAATTCAATTTTCTGCCATCAGGTATGGAATCCAATGCGTTAGTCATCACTTAAGAAGTTTCCCAGAATAACTTGTACAATGTGGTAATATGTTTGTCTGTGTTTATGTTTCCATTCTCGTTTTCGGACGATTGTGAATCGGCCCTAACATTTATCTGAAAGTTGTTTTATGTCAAATCTATGAAAATAGATAATAAAACACCTCACACATATTTTTTCTCATCTACAAATCACTCTCACCGCATAATACGTCTATAACAACTATAAAAAATATCAACCTTGGCAGAAAGGCCAATAGCCATGTATCAAAAAAAGTACTATTTAAGGTACCATTTTAAACTATTGTACAAACATCATACGTTTGTACAATAGTTTAAAATAAAGATATTTGCTAGTACTAGATAATAAAAGAATATATTTTCTGCTGTTTTGCATACACAAAACATTTTTTTTAAATTTGATTTAATATTTCAAAGAGGAATAGGGTTTGAAGCGGGTACTGTGAAAAGTTAAATAAATAATAATTATCTTTAGTTTTCACACTTAATTCTTTCCAACTAGAAGTAGTTTTATGTAAATGGTGATTTCATTAACTTGTATTCGAAATAATGAATTTTGAAAAATTGTTAATCTACAGTGTATTCATAATTGACCAGTCGGAGCGTTTTTTCTTGAAAATAATCACTAGCAGTTTAAATGTATTTGTTCCTTTCATTATGAACGCACTGTATAATAAATAGAATTGATTGAACAACTGTTTTCTGTCTATGTTTTAAATTTTCCATTGATCGAAAGGAGTGATGTGTGAATCAAACATCACTTCGTGACTAGTTATTTAGAGGCCAACTTTAATTTATGATGAACTCACGAAGCTTTTTCCACTCACTGGCAAATATTTTCTAAACTTTTTCAAAAATTAAAAGAAAAAGCACACATTTTTGAGTTTCACAAATTTTATTATAGACACTGCTACAATTATTTAACTACACAGCTTCATTAAGCAGCTGATGTGAATGATTATTTAGGTTAACAATTGCGATTTATATACAATTAACAGATTTAACTCCGTGACTAACAATTTACCCCCATACATAGGCTTGGTATAACTTTCGTTTTCACGATAAACGGAATCGGAAGGAAGATTTCCTGGACCACGTCGGACTCCCCAAGGAAGTCGTAGTAGCAGTCACAGGCAGATTTGCTTGCAAAGATAAGCGACATTGTAGTGTACTTTTTACCTCTACAATGTCGCTACCTTGTATATTATATATAAATCCCAATTGTTAACCTATATAATCATTCACATTACCTACCTTATGAAGCTAATGAAGTAGTGAAACAATTGTAGCAGTGTCTATAATAAAGTTTGTGAAACTCAAAAATGTTTTTTTTTTTCTTATAATAAGTTACGGAATTTCATCAAGTAACTGTCACAACCATAGAATCCTTAAACAATTTCATGACTTTTTTTAGAATAATAAAATTCCCGATTAGTAATATTCCCTGAAGTTTTCCGGTTGATCGCCACCCTGATTTATTTTCAAAACACAAAATTGGCTTTTACTGTTAATTCAATTTAATTAACTAAAGAAAAAAATGTATATTTAATTAATGGGTAATGCCTACCTGCATAGGTTCAAATAATCATTGTTTTTTTATCGTGGTATTAGAGAGTGTGTATATTTAAGATTATTTCCTAAAAAGTTTCAGATTGATTGGATACAAATTGCTAAAGTTTTGCGAGATTATGCAAAGTTAGTCAAAAAATCAGAGACGGCGATAATTCAATGTGTATTCATTCAATATAACAGTGGTTTTTTGTATCATATTCTAAACTATTTTTTTAGTATTTGATCATTCGTATTTCATCTATTATTTATTTTCTTTTTTTCTACAGCCGATCAAAGAGAGAATTTTAGACCTGAAAATGCATTTTTCTAATAGACGTAGAATATACTAGACGAGTAACGATGTGGTGGGGATGGGGAATGATTGTAGTCCGATATATCGCGTCTGAATATGTAAACATAAATATAAGTGGAACCTCGCAGCTGATTGATTTCCCGCTTAAATTTAAATTTAGGAAAATGCCCAATAATTATTTATCATTGTTTGTGATGGTCGGAATTATTTAGCATCGTCGAATCATGGAAATGATTCATTTCACGGTATTAATATCTTAATTAACCAAAAAATTTGCAGACTTATTATTACTTGTTATGTTATTATTACATAAACATATTACATATTTGGGAAGTCAGGGTAGGTGTGTGACACCATTAGATGCCAATCGGGCCAATTTGATTTGATGTGATTTGATGTGATTTAATTCTATAAACAGCCCCGATGGTAATTCAAAATTGTAAATAAATATAATTTTACATTTTTACATCAGAATAATAACCGTAAGACACAAAGAAAATCGTAAATCAATTATTTCCAATGAATTCAATAAAGAGTTCGAAGAATTCATGAAATAAATCAATGACAATTTAACAATAATCACGAATCAGACAATAAACACGAGTAGAAATGAGCAAATATTAGTATTGGGTTAAGCGTCAAAATCAGCTGTAAAGTTACTTTGTGTTTACAAATTGTGTATTCCCCTTACATTTTCCCCTATATGTTGGATGTCGATAAACCGTGTGTATGTTTCCTCTAGTTATTCTAACTCTATGATTTTTCTACTTGGGAGGCCGCCATTTTGTCAAACTTTTTTTTTTTAAATACAAACGATCAATCACAACATTTAATCATTCTTAATGCAACACAATTTGAATTTTTGATATCAGCCAAATTAATTGGTATAATTGACAAGATTGATTGGGTTGAGTAATATTTATTTATTTATTTATTCATTCATCGTACAATATACTACACAAAGTAGTAACGGTTAGTATATTCGTTTGAATCTTAAAACAATGAGTGCCAACATACGGGAATACAAATATGAAGTTTTATCTAATTGGATGACTTTAATAAAATTCCTTACTTCACATATATTCTTTATTTAACCAGAGAATGAGTACTTGGTACTTTAAATGTACATTTGCTTAAATAAAGAATATAAGTGATTTTAGGAATTTTATTTTATTTATTTAGTCTCATACAACATCGTTATATGTTCCTCTCTACTTCTCAGTGTGAGGTGGGGAATTTTATTCAATTTATATAATTGAAATTTATCTATCTTGTTTAGTTTTCTAGAAAAAAAATCCCGAATGTTCACTTTCTTTCCGTCTTGCAAGTAGGCATCACCCCTTAATCAGAATAGTGAATTATTTTAACAGCACCGATTAAATCATTATTAAACAAAAAAAAAAAAACAACAACATTCTTATTAAATGTAAGTAAACATTATTGTCATTATAACAATTGTTTAAAGTTAATACTAAAAAAAAAAACAATAACACACAAGTGATGAGTACTGGTGGTGTTAAATGTTAGTTTGTGAGATAGATATGACTCAGGCAAAATATATTCTTACAAACAAGTTTCATACGTCTACGTGTAATCCCTAGAAATAATACAAATATTGATCATTTTGCACGTTCGTGAGACTAGCGGAAAATTGCACAAATCATAATTCTTTTGTTCTTTGTTTTAATACATATTTTACCTTGACTTCGATGTCACCGATCTTATTGACAGCCCTGATGATCGGTCTGCCCACCATCGAGGGGAATATGTGCGCTGGGAAGTTCCCACCGGCATAACCACATTTCACAAACTGTAAATGAATTGCGTATTATTACAATTATATGCGGAGTATTTCAATTGCATCACATTCATCAAAAAATCTTAAATATTTTTCCCCCTTATTAAATACACAGGCTTATTCACACTAAATGAAACAGACTATTGTGGCCAAAGCAAGGGTATACTTTCTGATATTATTTTCATACTATACAGGGTGTCCCAAATATAAAAGTTTCAAAGTTGTATTTTTTTTTAATGGAACATCCTGTACATTATTATATTTTTAGATTCTATGTTCAAAATAACCTAAATACTCGTCAAATAGTTGAAATTTGAAAATTAGGTTAGATTTTAAAAAAAAATCAAATTACTTTATAAAGTAATAACCTTAATTTTTCATTAAGATTATTAGTACTGGAAAGGTTTCCGAATGGCGTCACGGGATTTTTAAAATTTTGAAAACGGAATCATGGGTAAACGTGTGTGAAATGAACGAATCCGAAGTCAAAATCTCTAGGAAACTTACCGTTTGGTCACAATTCGCATTTAAAGTCCCATTTTTGAGGTTATAATTGATCCGATTTTCGACTAAATAAGCACATTGCGAGTATAAATCGTACACATGATGAAATAATCTTCTAGTTTATGACAAAAGTTAACAAATTTGTTTATTTTTGATATCATAAATTAAAATATCTATTATTTAGAAATGGATCTAAAATATATATTGATTTTTTTATATAAACGTCATTCTCTGTATAAAATTAAAATCGTGATTTTGGCTGAGTAAATGAAAAAATCACAACAAATTTGTTAACTTTCGTCATAAATTAGAAGATTATTTCATCATGTGTACGATTTATACTCGCAATGTGCTTATTTAATCGAAAATCAGACAATTTATAACCTCAAAATTAGGACTTTAAATGCGAATTGTGACCAAGTGGTAAGTTTCCTACAGATTTTGAGTTCGGATTCGTTCATTTCACGCACGTTTACCCGAGATACCGTTTTCAAAATTTTATATATCCCGTGACACCATTCGGAAACGTTACCTTAGTACCTAAACCTTACAGTTTATGAAATAATTTGATTTTCTTTTTAAATGTAACCTAATTTTCAAATTTCAACTATTTGACAAGTATTTAGGTTATGTACGTGAAATTTCCAGTGAAGTTAAGCAATGGATCATATTTCATTTTCCAATTATTAAAAATGTCATTTTGCAATCGTTACGAATATGTCAACTAAATTTGTTCATAAACAAAAGCTACTCAATTTAAACACTAGCCTATTAGAATTATTAACAATAAAAAATATTATGTTTAAAATTGACAAAAATGGATATGTCCTGAAAACTATTAATATTGGGTGTAGAATACCTTTATATTTTTAAAAAACAATAAAATTTGCTACAATATAGGCCTATTAGATAGTGTTTCTGGAAAACATCTTGAGATTTTAAATAGCCTAAAATATTCACGCATTAGTCTAATGTACTGTTACAAAATTTCATTTGTTTTTATTCACCCATTTGAAAGTTGTGTTATGGAATTCTAAATGAAACGATACTGTGACAGTCAATCGAATTTCTCCCTCCATCAACCATTTTATGGAATCACTCCATCTTCATTTTGAGTCGCTATCGACATGATCGACTAAGCTAGAAACCAGCCTATGATATATTTTTTCCAAACATCATTATTTCCAAGATTGTTAAATATTTTAAAAATTATTACGTTTAGGCATATGAACTTATAATAAAAGTTAATCTTATTTTTAATGTTGTATCAGCAAAAATATCATATGTCGGGTATTGCTTTAGATAAAATATAAACAATAATATGCCATACTTTTATGGGACACACTGTATATTTGAAACTAATTTTAAAATGTGGACCTGATAGACCTACATACTCTTGCGAAAACGGATTTTGAAAAAAACAACCCGTTTAGCCGTAAACATGCTTGGCGCACATGCTGATACACCCTGTATATACATATTGAGGGTACGCAACCCTTGCTGCACTCATAAAGAATAAATCCAAAATGACCAAATCTGGGTGGTGTTTACTGTGGACAGTTCTAGATCTGTTTCAACAGCAATGGATATTTTTCACTGAATTTTTGAGACACTGCCAATCGATTGAATTTAACAAGCTATGAATTATATGTCAGGAATAAATCAAAGCATGCCAAATCAATTTTAAATTTTCTGAAAATTATGTGTTTAAATTTTATAAATTAATAAAAACTGGAGCAGATTGTGGAAAAAATATAACAACACAAAAACTTCAGTATTTATATATTTTCCATATGTTATCAAAATATAATCAGAGCTTCCATATCGAGGACGGGTTAACATCTCCCACCACCGTTTTTCACACGATCGGCCGAAGTCGGAGAAACGGTCTGCCGTGTTTGTTTAGAGAGCGTATGTTAATTTTTCATGCATCGTTTTAAAATCAGCTGAATTGCTGAAGACCGCATAAATGAGTGCGTCCTCCCAATATAAATAAACACTTAATACACTTTTTTCGTTTGTATGGTTGATTTTTCTATTTCTCCATTTATTCAGAAATTTCTTCTTCCGACCGGCGAAACGTTGCCTTGAATTGGCCCGGGAAATTTAAAAAGTTATTCATTTCAAAAATTTTATCAATGACAAGTAAAATAATTTCGAAGATTCCGATTAATATTAATCTACACTGTGAAAAATTATTTTTCATTTCATTTATTTTATTAAACGGCATATCTTTTTTGTTTATTAAATAAATGTAATTATAAATTCGTTTTCATTTATTGAAATGAATTACAGTATTTAACTCTTTCAGTTAAATTTCTCAAAAATCTGTGAGAAATATATTGAAACCTTTTTTGAAAGAACCAATTTTGCAGTTCATTACTGTTCATATACAGGGTGTCTCGCCCTAAAAGTATTTGGATTTTCTATTGATAGATTCTAATGCAATTTTCACTGTTTATGTAAACCAATATTCTCTTCTAAATTAAAATATTTTCAAGATTTTACCACTTCCGATTATACCGGAAGTACGTACAAGCTTTGCTATTTGAAGTGGAACTTTATATTTTTTATTAAAAATTTAGATTCTACGTGTTAATTTTTACAAATTTCGTGTAACAGTTTTTGAGATTTTTCAATGATTATGAAAATCATCATTTTTTTATACAGCATTTTAAAGTATTATATTTAAGGATAGAAAAAAGTCACAGGAATGAAAATATTCTCATGTAGTCCGATATATTTTTGGAAAAAAAAAAAAAAAATACGAGAATAAAAGGTACTTATATAATTTCTAGCCACTGTTGACCGTCACATTTTAAAATTCGTTTCATATATACAGGGTGTTCAATAATCATATGATTTTTTTAATGAAATGATATATTTTTATAATGATTTTCGATTCTACGTTTTTTTATATAAAATTTATTAGGTCGATTTTGTTATTTTAAAAGTTACAATAAAATGAAAGTTAACTCGAAAAATGTTTGTTTAACATCTTATATTGCAAACATTAAAAACGAAATAGATAAATAGAAATTGGAAAAATACTTAATAATAATAGGTATAGTCGTTTTCTGTCAGAATATTTTTTGTGAACAGGGTAAAGCAATATGAAAAATGATTTTCTTCTATTTTTACTTAAATGTAAATTTGTGTATGCCATTTCAAAATGAAAATGGGCCTGACCATTTTTGAGATATTTAAAATCAAAAATGCAAATAAGCAAATTTTTATTATTTAGTTGTCAATGTTATACGTAATAATATCAGTTAATAAGTAAAGTACATATATTACGTTATTTTTGTAACACTGTTACTATTAGACATACTTCTTCAATAAAAATACTTTAGTTATTAGAAACAAAAAATATATTTTGGTCATTCTAAAAATATTTTAAATATTCTCATATGCTTATTAAAATTATTTTTTAAATAATTTATGTAGGCTGCAAAACAGAAGGTGTACCAACAAGCCTAGTAAAATAATTCAATACTTGAATATTAATATTTTGTTAATATTAAAATTGTCCTCCATTAAAATCTCTATGTATGTAATTAACGTATTCATATAAAATATTTCTATTGAATAACATTTTTTTGCTTTTAAAATAACTCCTAAATATTTGTCGACACACTATTATCTTTATATTAAATATGTTTTTAAATGTAGGAAAGCATTTACGAATTGCATTTGTATTAGTCATAGCCTAATTAAATTATAGACTACAAGTGAAACATTCAATTTTGTACTTTGGATTGAAATTGTTTAAAAAAAACGATAATATATAGAAGTATAGTTTGTTATAGAAAAATGAAAAAACAAACAATTTTCCATCGAAATTTCATAAATAATGTAGGGTGTTCCATTTAAAGAATAATAAAAAACATTTTGCGTATTGTTTCATCCTGTATATAAAATTTGCTTTATGATAAAAAAACTACTTTTCTTTCAATTATTAAACATTTTTCCAATTATATTGCGTTGGCAGAAAATTTAATTGTTTTTTTTTTCAATTTTGAAATGCAAGACCCAAAAAATTAATCGATTTCAACAATAAATTATTTATAACTTTTTAAATATCAACAAAAATTGACATAATAACCCTATATCAGAAAAACAGTTAGACGAATTTTATAAAAATCTAAATTTTCAATCAGAAATATAGGGTTCCATTTAAAATAACAAAGCTTGTACGTTCTTCCGGTATAATAGGAAGTGGTAAAATCTTAAAAATATATAATTAATAAGGGAATATTGGTTTACATAAACAGTGAAAATTGCATTAGAATTTATCAATAGATAATCCATATACTTTTAGGTTATACGAACCTGCAGTAATGAACCGTAAAATTGGTTCTTTCAAAAAAGGTTTCAATACATTTCTCACAGATTTTTGAGAAATTAAATTGAAAGAGTTAAATACTCTAATACTTTTAAATAAAAGTAAACGAAATTATAATTACATTAATTTAATAAATAAAAAAATATACCCTGTTTTTGTTTCGTTTTATAAAATAAATTAAATGAAAGATTATTTTTCATAGTGTAGATTAATATTAATCGAAAACTACACAATAATAATAATCTTTAATAACATTTTTGAAATGAATAACTTTTTAAATTTCCCGGGCCAATCCAAGGCAACGTTTAGCCGGTCGGTAGAAGAAATTTCCGAATAAATGGAGAAATATACAAATCAACCATAAAACGTGCCTCAAGTGTTTATTTACATTGGGAGGACGCGCTCATTTATGCGGTCTTCAGCAATTCCGCTCATTCCAAAATGATGCATGAAAAATTAACGTACGTCCTCTAATCGTGCATTTCACACCGTTTCTCTCTTTCTTCCACGACTACGGCCGATCGTGTAAAAAACGGTGGTGGGAGTTGTTAACCCGTCCTCGATATGGAAGCTCTGAATATAATATCTTACAGCGTACTCCAATTTTTGTGCTGTGCAAGTGCTTAGATAAACACTTTGTGGATATTTTTACTTAATAATTCTGCATTACTCTAATTAATATTGTATTTTACATTTGTTGCTTATTTTATTTTAATTAAAATGATATTGTTCTGTAATTGGATTATCTCTCGAACAATAAAGATTATTATTAATATGTAAAATAAAAAATACACATTATTCTTCGTTATCAAAATCTAAGTGAGTTTTCTAATTGAAATGAAAATTAATACTAATGAGGTTAAATAATAAAATATATGTTAAATTTAACATATTTTAATACATAATAGCCCTGATAATTGTAACATTTTCCTTCATATAACCAACAAATTAAAAGCTTTGATTACAAGATAAAAAATCTTGCCCTAACCTATAACATACAGCTTGTATTACACACAATAAATTCATAAAATATCAAATTTCAAAGGCCATATTAAAAAAAAAAACAGACTTTAGGTTCACTTAATTAACTGCGAGTTTCGTGAAGATTTGAAAGAAACAATTGTTTGTAAAACATTGATAATGATCACATGGTGATCGAAATGTACATCTGTTAATAAATAAATAAGTGAAGAAAAGTGTACAAAGTGTTTTCATAAGACTTTAGGTTGATTAATATCTAATGTGAGGTAGAAGTTTTCAAATAAAAGAAATATGGCTCAGCTGCTTTTTTTTATTAGTAATAGTGAGTAATTCAGGTAAAATGATGTCATACAATAAAAACATGATTAAATCAGTTCTAAACCAAAAATAATTAAATAAATCGCAGACACTGGAGTAGGCAGAATTTATCCCTGATTGATATATTAAAACATTAATCAATGAAAATCATTAACCAACTTCAATTACATCTCTATCTAATTCTTAATTCCTTTATCAGCATTACCGATATAACAAATATTTCCTGTTATCAACAAAATAAAAACGGTGAACGTGAAAACCGAAAAAACTTTAGGGTTACTTTTCACCGTGTAGGCGTTTTCCTCTTACCCCGGTGCCGTTATCGCAGACGATCACTTTCCTCCCTTGGCTGTCCATCGTCGTGCCAATAATTTCAACACTAATTGTTCACTAATAATTTAATAAAACAAAATGATTCACCGACAGTACATTATCTTCCTACCACACCTCTCCCCTTATCAATTTTTATTCGTTGACAAGTTTTGACAGTTTGGAACCGAATGACGCATTCACGCCAACATAAGAAATCAAAAACCATAAACACAGTATACATATACATACATATACTGTAACATAAATATTTATTATTTATATACATATCTAATAGCTAGCCGTTAAAAAACTGTTTTTGTTACGGAATAGGACTGATTATTAGATGTAACTTTGAAATTTAGCATAGAGTATAGGCCGATTCACATTTGCCCGAGAACGATAACAGAATATCCTAAATGCGTCTTCGTTGCGAAGCAAGTGTGAATCGGCCCTATTTAAAAGACATCATTTTCTACAATAGAAGAAGAGTGGCAACACCATAGATATTAAATAATTTACATCTATGGGCAACACAAGCAAAGTTTAATTTTTTTTCGAAAATAGTGTCGACATCTAGTTTTCAAAAATTGAACTAATGTGAATCGAAATACGTAAGAACGCCGATTCACAATCGCCCGGGAACGAAGCGAAATGAAATCGTATGCCGAAAAAAAAAATCCGTTCCCATTCACACCCGATTGTCCTAAATCGTATTATTCATCGATTGTGAATCGGCCCTAATATATTTAATAGATACATTATAAATACATAATCTATGATTCAACTATGTGAAGTTAGATACACGATATCATAAGTGTACCAACATGAAAATGTATACGATCGCATGATTTTAGTATACGATAGTGAATAATTTAAAAATACATTCTTATTTTAAGGATAAGGACCGATCAGGGGGGGTCGGATAATATATGAAATTGGGAAACACGGCTTTAGTTGTCCACTTGAGCACTGGAGGCGCTGAAGTCTCAAGTGGGAAATTTAAAATACTTTATTTTTGGGTTTTTACAATGATTTATTTATTATTCGTGACCTTTGTCGCCCTATAAGGTATATTTCTTAAACATTTATACTTTTAATTAAACATTAAAGATGTTCTAAATAAAGATCAGTTTGCCATATTTCCATTTGATTGATGTAAATCATATGAATTGTTTTTGACAGTTTTTTTTGTATTCGTCAGAAGTTTCTTCACTTTTTCTTATAAAACTACAACTGGTAAGTTATTATTTGTAGTTTAAAATACGTTTGCTTATTAATTTCTATGAATTGTATATTTTTGAAAGAATATACATAACTTAAAATTATGAACCAATCGAGCAATAATTAATTATTAATAAAAATTTTTATTCATTTTTTATTATATAGTTTATGCTTTTTACAATATTTTCTATCAGAAAAAACAATGTATTTAACATAGACATTTTTGATGTAATATTTATTTTCATATTTTTCTAGATTCTTTAAGGAAAGGTGTTCATAAAATTATCCAGTAGAGAGATATCAATTAATTCAAATTATAACTGTTGTTAATACGTTTATGATACTTTTATAAGTTTAATTTATTTTACTTAAAAATATTGTTGTTTTTATATATTATTTTTTATGTATTTTTTTTTTCAGATAATTTTATTAATTAGAATTTCTTATTGGCATGTTCTACTGATATTTTTTTTTTCTGTAAAATAGCACATTTATAAAAAAAACTTTTATATCAATAATCTGAAATAAAATAGTAAACAAAAAATTATAAATAGAAAAATTTTCAAAAGTCCCGCCATTAGTTATATTATAGTGTGTATATGAACCTAACCCCAAAAACCTGATAAAGGTTTGAAACTTGGGAAATAGTTGTCCACTTGAGCACTGGATGGCGTTGCGCGCGTTTCCCGTTAAATACATGGATCTGGCCCTCTTATACTTTATCTCTATGGGACCGATTCACAATCTCCCGGGAACGAGAACGACTCCCGTTTTCCTACATAGAAAATGAAACAGTACTCGTTTCCGGATTGTAAATCGGCCCTCACTTTTAGGTTTTTTATTTTTGAGGTCTGAAACTATTTGTAACAGCTTCTGTGAAAGAAATAAAATGCGTACAATGTTTATAGAACTAATGACAATACTTTCGCTATACACTTATTGTGGGGAAAGTAATATGGAAAATATACTGGAACTCAAAAGTAATGCAACCCCCGTTATATGTGGTTTAATCCAGCAACAAATACGCATGTTTCATTTACCTTTTAAAGAAAAAAAACGACAACGTTTTTACTGCCTTATCTAAATTTTTTACACTTATCCGATCGGCAGAAGATGATTGGTTTAATAATGTAAATAACCAGTTACCTGTTCTACTCTGATCCTTACTGAGCTCTCTAGTATATTAAACCTTGATAAAATGCCTAGAATTCGTGCACCCCGTCGATTTTACCAATTAAGTGATTTTCAAAAATAACGTATTGCTGGTATGAAAGAGGCGGGCTTTAATTTTAGGGAAATAGCCCGAATACCCGAAATTAACCCTTAATTGTAATGCGAGTATGGAGAAGAAGATCTGAAGAAAATGACTTAAATTTTAGCAAAATAATTGTAGCGAACGTTAAAATAAAACTGAAACTCAACGAATGTTGCTTAATTTACTTCATTATTCATTCTCCATTATTTTGTATGTATGTTTTTTAAACATGCTTTATATAAAATGTGATGGATTGTAATCAGGTTGATTTTTCGGATGTCCGGCTAAGATATCCTGATTTTTCAAAATGTTTTCATCGACCCTAAGGATATTGACAAACCCGGTGATATCCACTCCATACTTCCTCGCATTATAAACCTGGGGTGTCAAGCAACAATCGGCAAATGTAATTTCGTCTCCGACACAATAAGTTTTCGCTGAAGATTCAAGTAACTTTTCAATAGCTCTGAAACCTTTCGTGATGTAATAAGACATCCATTCTTGTTGTTTTTCGGGGTCAACGTTGCCCAGACAATGTACACTCTGCATTGGCTGGATTCCGGATGCTATTATTTCGCAAATTTCTCTAACCTGTAAAGAAATCAAATGAAATAAATACAAAATAATAGAGACAATAATATATTGAGGGAGAAAATGAATGATTTTTCGTGAAGTGAAATTTGAAGTGAATGGATGTGAAAAAATAGGTGTTTATATTACAGACAAGTATGACTACTATACTTGTCTGTTGTTATATTTTCTGCACACAATTACAAAACATATTAAGTAAATAACTTCTTTAATTTTTTTGGTATTAAATATGCTTATGAATTAGATTTAACTATCTGTGGCCTGTCATAGAATATTAGAACAAGAATACAATAAAATGATATTCAAACACTCAACTTTTTTTATTGTTTTTAATAATAAAAGTGATATAAAAAAAGTCAAGCGTTTTCTTTATATCAAAATAGAAAATGCATCGCGCAGAGTGAACACCTTGAAAATTCAAGAAATATTATTCATTAAGTAAAACACACTAAAACTTTTAGTTTGATAATGAAGCTCTATGCTTCTAACCCAGAGTCACTAAAATAAAATAACAAGTTATACAAACAAAGTTAAAACGTGTTTTATTTAATAAACTCAAAATGTATAACCAAGTGAAAGCCTTAACAATTAACAAAATACAGCTATCTTCAAGTGTCAATATATGTCAATATAATATTATTAATTTTGAATTTTGTGTGTAAATGTGTTAAAAATGATTTGCTGGAAATGTTGCATTAAAATAAATGTAGACTGAATTAAGTTATACACCCAATAAAAAGATAAATATTTTTAACTTAAAACAAGGTGTAAAGTTTTTGAGTTTACAGAAAGTGTTTAAATCATCAATAAAATTCATTATCCTCACTTCACGTTTTAATTTTCACTGTCGTTCAAGACACAAACTGCTCATTATCATTGAATAATAGTTTAGTTATTGATAATAAAAAAAATGAAAAAAAAAAAAGAATTTTCTTTGTTTGTATATTTATTTACCTTTGCTCTCTTTTTTGCATCCTTTGGCATCAAACTAATCCCTGGCCTCGTTTCTTCCAAATAATGCATAATATTCAAAGATTCCACCAAAATGACTCCGTCAATGCATAAAGCCGGAACGAAACCCATGGGATTAATTTTCAAAAATTCCTCGGTGTGTTGCTCTCCGACTGTAAGGCTTCTTTCCAACCCGACAGGTCTGATTTCATACTTAATTTTCTTCAAATTTAGAACTACAATTTTTTAATTAAAATAATCTTGTGTGCATAGAAATCAGCCCAATGTAAACTTTTCACTTTAACTAGTTTTTTTTTAGAAACTATTTGTCAGATAAAAAAAGATATGCTGCTTGAAATGCTTTAATTTGTTTTAATATTAGTCAAAATTGATCAAGAGTGTGAAAAAAAATTGAACATATGCATGTGGTGATTATAACGAGAATAACAAATATGTGAAATTAAAATTATTGCCTTTGTAATTCAAATTTGGGCAATATTCCTTTTTTTATAATTTGAGTAGTTTTCAAGTGCATTAGTGAAATGCATAGCACTAGAAAGAGCCGCCCAAGTAATTGCCTTAATCAACAATAGAATTAGCCAGCGAGAAGTTGCTCGACAACTAGATGTGATACACATATTCAAAAAGTAGGCTTTGAAAAATTTTATACATAAAATATTATCTGAACAATTTCAGAATTCACAAGGTTTTTCTTTCTAGTAAATAATTTACTTACCATTTCGAACTCTCCAAGCACAAGAACTCTCAAAATACGAATATAAAATTATCTAAAATTAAAATTATTTTTATAAAATTAAATTTGTTTATTTTACTTGAGCGCTCACCTTGTTTTCCTCCATAATTTTTTTTATAGCAGTGTACCGCACTTGTTTATGCGAGATTGAATATAAAAGAGCATAAGTTTATCATTAATAACATTGCCCAAGTTTTATCACTACTATTTTAAGGTCACAGTCATGAAAAATTCAAGAATTAATGAAGCAAATCATAATGTATTCTTAATTAATTCTACACTTAACCCGTGGTGAAACATTTTTTTAGTTAATTTAGGATATTTAATTGAAATTAAAAGACTTGGTTTGCTTCACTTATTTATATTTTCTCCGACTAGTTTCAACCATTGATCATCTTCAGGGAGAATTTTAATTAAATATCCTGTATTAATTCAAATCAAAAGATTAGATATTTTAATAATACACAAATCGATATTTTTAACTGTATAGTTTCGAGTTTATGTGATTAATCACATAAATAAAAAGACTGTTTGTATTTGCATAATCTAGTTAGAATCGATTTTTTTTTCCTGTAAAATATATATATATATTTTACTTTATTTAATAAAATTTTAATTACTATATTAAGTAATTGTTTATGTAATAAAAATGTAAAAATATTCAAAAATCCCGCCGTTTGTTAACTCATGGTTTGTTCACGAACCTTACCTCAAAAAACTTATAACGGTTTGAAACTTAGGAAATAATTGTTCGCTTAAGCAGTGGATGGCGTTGCGCGCGTTTCCGGCCAATAACATAGATCTATACATAGAGTTAGAATATAGTATAATCTACCTCTATGGATCTATACATAGCTCCCAACATATTATCTCTATGATTCACCCCAACATAAAATCATAGATATATACATTTCAATCTTTGAAATACATTATTAAAAAAATTATAATTGTTAATAATCAATTAATTGTTTAAAGGTGGATGGAAATATTTGATATTTTTGTTTTAAATGTGAATTTTTGTTCATTATATATCGGGTGAATAATGTTTTATTATTTATCATTAATTTAATTTATTTCGTTAGGATACATTACCGATTTATAAACAAATTGACCGTACGCTTGTTGCGTTGAAAATAATATACTTATTCTTGGGTATTCCGTACGGTTAAATGTTAAATTTAACGTGTACGTTATTAATTAAATTTACATTATATATATATATGTCTATTACAATAACTGCTTAGACTGTGATTATATTTACACGTGAAACTCAACTTTTCTCTTATCGAATTGCGTCGATTCTAAGGTAAACAGTGATGTCAGCACAGTATTTGTAAATATCATAGATACCATCTACATCGATGGTATAGATATACTGTGATATTTTTTGTAATTCTTCTAAGAAACGTTCACAGATGGCGCTAGAGAATGCTTTTTGTATTTTTATCACAATCAATACGTACACGTTGTTCATTATCTTCAAAGCTAGTTTTATAATACATATGAATTGTGAATTTAGATAGTGAGTTTAAAATATCGCATACGTTTCAATCTTACTATGTTTTATTGGAAGTTTTATAATCTATGGATTAAATTATGTTGGTAATAGTTCGCGCCATTCGCACACTTTTGTTTTAACAGGTGTTGATAACATAACCATACTAATAATTATTACTTTATCAGTAAAGTAATAATTAGTATAGAATAAAAAGAAGTAATAAGGTTAGCACGAAACCGTAAGTAATAATTTAAAAGTAATATAAATTATAAAATTAATCAGTTTTACTGTACTCTACAATGTGGGTATTTTATTTCACCAAACATATCTCTATGTGAAATTTAATAAAAATCTAAGTCAGTGCATTGCAGGAACAAATTCAATATATTCAAATAATCAGTAAAATATTAACATCAAAAATTTCCACGAACAATACTCAAGTTTAAACTAATTAAGAATTTCAACTTGTGAAGAACTGTTTCTCACTTTAATAAAACTGATTATTTAAATTAATATTACCTTATATTCAATGGAATAAAGTCCTCCCTGTATATATGTTGTCCTCTAAAATTTTGAATATCAGTAATGTAATGTGTTTGTATTGCGACTTGATTATTATTATTGGTCACTACGCAAAAAAACCAGCATATTAAATAAGTGCCAAGTAACGCATTCAAACACCCATATTCAAAATTTCAGGGGACAACGTATATAGAAAGATTAAAACTTTGATTCACTTAGCTTTGTTTTGCAATCGTTAGATAAAGTATTAGTAAATTACGAAAGTGTTAAATGATATTATATATAGTTAAAAGTACATTTAAATTACTTCTTTATTAATTTATTTCATACTTTGAACATGTTTTTATTCTGGGGTAGACCAAGTGAATGTGACTGTTGTAACAGCAAATCAACAGTGATTTGGATTCACCTCGACTTAATTTTTACTTATTCGGAATCCTATCCTAGGCATTTAGCAGATTCTAACCTTCTTTATGTTGGTTGTTGAGACTTTAATTATTTAAATAAAAATACTTGTCCTTTCTCCTACTTATTTTTAGCAGATTACCAGAGAAGTATTCTGTATTTAACATTTGTAAAATCAGTCTTTAAGATATACACATTTTCCCTTGAAATTTTGAATATGGGCATTTGAATGCATTACTTGGCACTTAGTTACCACACATAGCTAATAATGATACAATACAAACATATTTAAATTACATTACTCATATTTAAAATTTCAGGGGAAATATATGTTTTTATTTAAGCACTAGATGTAGATTTTGGACACTGTGTCCATTATCAATATTTGACTAACCATCTAGTGCTTAAATAAAAAGAGTGAAGCAAGGAATTTAACCACTTTTTATTATTAATACAGGGTGTTCTACAAGATCTATGACACACTTTGCCAGATGATAGCTCTCATAATTATATATATTTTTGTTGTTGTTAATGAACAGGGGTCCGATTCGTTTTTATTTGAAAGTAACAAGCATTTAAAGAATCATAATTTTTCCAATCAACCAGCTTCAATCACAACTAGGCTGATAATAAATAAAAATGACAGTTGCTATGACAATAAACCTTTATTGACAATTAACAATAAAAATGTAACTTAAATGAAAATCACAAAACTTAAGACTATAAAAATTGTTCGAAATGTACACCCTCCGATTGAATGCAAGCCTCACATCGACGAACTAAAGATTCGGTCACTCGACGGATGAGATTTGAATCATTCCTTATTTGGTTAGCTGCATCTTGAATTGTTTCAAGTAACTGCTGATGGGTAGTGATTTCTACATGGTTGCTTCATGTGTCCCCATAAATAGAAAACCAGAGGATTAAGATCGGGGCTATAAGGTGACTATGATATCGAACCTCCTATCCATTTATTTGGGAAATGTACATTTAACCAAGCAGCAACTTATCTTCCTCTATGTGGTGGTGTGCCGTCGCGCTGATACCACATATTCTCGATAATATTAAGTGGTACCTCATCAATGAACTCAAAAAGGTCGTGTTCTAAGAAATGTCTATACAGATCTGCATTTAAACGATGATTTAGAACATGCACAGGTAATAGATTATTGTTGAAAATGCCACCCCAAACGTTGACACTGAATCGTTGCTGAAATCATTTTGATCTAATTGTATGTGGATTTTGCAATGCCCATTCATGTTCAATATGATTATTATTTATGCCGTCCCTAGTAAAGCACGCAACATCAGACCACATGAGTAACGTAATGAATCTATCATTGTGTGCTTGTTGTTGAAGTAACCTAATCGCTGATGGCCATCTCCAGCATGCAACGCCTGTACATTTTGGCGATGAAACGGATGTAACATTTCTTTTTTCAATACACGCCATACAAAATTCCGTGATACATGAACGTTACTAGATATATGTCGAACACTAATTGAAGGGTTATCAAGGACAGCATCTATTACATTTTCTTCATCTTGTATATTTACTGAAGGCCTTCTTTGGAGTGGGGTTACCTGCTTCTGGAAGTCTACGAACACCGTGTGGGCAGGTTGGTGTATTTGGATATCTGCGTCGATATTCTCGAGCTGTTTCTCTGGGGTTCCCATTGGAATGCCCATATACAAACACAATATTTATTTATTTTATTTTATTTATTTATTTATTAACGGCCAAGCCTTTTTGAATACAATATTTAACAAAAATGGATAATACAATATATAAGTAAATATAATATAATACAAACACAATACTATTTATACTAAGAAGTACATATAAATTAACGTATAATTTAATACCGCACAAATAGAACACTAGTATATCAAATTAAATTGACTGCGCAAGACGGAACTTAAATGAGCTAATAGTATCTCCAAAGAAATCCAGTGATGGTGCGACAGTGTTTATATGTCTGGCAATGCGTGACATGGGACTATGCATGCCGTATGTGGTTCTATAGTGCCCAATATGTAGAAGATCGTTTGATCTTAAAGCTCGGCCCGGGACATTGATTTTGATCATGTTTAGCAGATGTTCACAGCTAATCATCCCATTAAGTAATTTGTACATAAATGAGATGTCCATTAACTTTCTGCGACTATGCAGTCCCAACATATTGACATGATTGCTGGGGAGTAAGATATATACCAACAATTCTTAATTTATATGCTAAGACCTTAGAAAATTTGTGTTGTACAGACTCCAACCTGTCCACATGAGTTTTATAGAGTGGTGACCATATAAGGCAGCAGTATTCCAGGTGTGTTCTGACTAGTGCATTGTATAAAATGACTAGAGCACGTATGTTACTAAAACCTGCTGTAGATCATTTTATAAACCCAAGCATTTTAGTTACCTTGTTTACAATATGATCAATATGTAACTTGTAGGACAGTTTAGAGTCCAACAACACCCCAAGGTCCCAAAAATTATTTACTCTACAAAATTCCTCTTTGTAGAGTAAATAATTTTCATAATAATCATTCAATATGTAATTGTAATATGTTGGCATTTTATAGTGTGAAAATGGCATAAACTGGCATTTACTTATATTCAATGACATATCATTAGACGTGCACCAGTCCTGAATTAACAATAGATTATGTTGTAGAATAGAGCAATCATGCATGTTGTTGATTTGAAGAAAAATCTTTAAGTCATCCGCAAATAGTAAGTGAGGGCAAGTGAGTGCATTAGATAAATCATTTATAAATATCGAAAACAGAAGTGGTCCCAGGTGAGAACCCTGAGGAACCCCTGATGATGCCCATATTATGTTAGACATGAATCCATTAATCTTTACAAATTGAACTCTCTTGGTTAAATAAGATCTTAACCATTTCAGTATAGGATCACCTATACCATAAGTATGAAGTTTATGCAATAATATTGAGTGATTAACACAATCGAAGGCTTTGCTGAAGTCCGTATATATTGTATGGACTTCAGCTCCATTTTCGAAAGCACGTACTATATAATGAGTGAAAATTAAAAGATTTGTCTGAGTAGAACGGCTAGTATAGAATTCGTGTTGATTTTCGGTAATAACGTTTTTAAAAGTACTGAAAAATTGATTATGTAGTAGTTTTTCAAAAATTTTAGATATTACTGATAATATGGTGATGGGCCTGTAATTTTTGACATTAGATTTAGCACCTGATTTATGAATAGGACTTATGAATGCAGCTTTCCAGTTATCAGGAAAGATACCAGAACTTAACGATAAAGAAAATAATTGGTGTAGTGGAATATATAGTGAATTACTGCAATTTCTAAGGAATATGGAAGGTATGTTGTCAGGGCCTGGACTGGTAGTGATTTTTAACCGAGAGAGTTCATGTAACACTTGGTCAGTAGTTATAGATATGCTATTTAGATTAGTTGTTACATTAGACTCAGTCCGAGGCAATTACGGTATCTGCTTTATACACCGAATAAAAGTTAGTTGCGAATAGGTTTGCAATTTCTTGACCAGTCGAAGCACTATCTCCATTGTAGGACATAATTAGGGATATCCCTGATGATTTATTCTTTTGATGAACGAAGGACCAGAATGCCTTAATATTGTAGGGAATAGATTGTTCAATATTCTCCCAGTACTGTCTGTGGCATAAAAAAGTTTCAGTTTTACACAATCTTCTAAAATTTGTAAATGAGTTGTAATCTGAAATATGAGAAGAAAGTTTCCACTTTTTGTGGGCTTCCTTTTTAGATTTTATCAAATTGATTAATTTTTTCGAAAACCAGTTCGGATAGCAATCTTGTTTCGTACGTATCTTCGGCACATAAAGGTCTACTACAAGGTAAATAATGTCATAAAATACATGTGTTACCTTATTAATATCAGTGCAATTATTTAGATAGGACCAATCCACACATGATAAAAAGTTATTTATATTATCATAATTAGCTTTACTGAAATTTGGCTTGAATTTATAGTGATCTTCAAGCATCTCATATTCATTCAATGATACATCAACAATTAGTGACGGATGATGATGATCAGGTAAAATAATTGGTAGGCATTCATTAACTGTTAAGTAATCATAATTGGAAAGACATAGGTCTAGCACTACATCATTAGCTCTAATAGTATTAAATTGGTTCATACAAATATAGCTTAAACTATCACAGAAAATATCTGCATATTCCTCAGTTGTAAATAAATGCATTGTTTATTTAGAACTTTTGCATGAAATACCAAATATTATACAATTAAAATGACACTAACTAACAATATTTATTGTCAAAGCAACTGTCATTTTCATTTATCAGCCTAGTCGATTTATTATGATTTTTTAAATGCTTGTAACTTTTAAACAAAAACGAATTGGACTCCCGTTCATTAACAAAAAAAATTATATAATTATGAGAGCTATCATCTGGCAAAGTCTGTCATAGAGCTTGTAGAATACCCTGCATAATCTTCACATAACTCAAAAATATATACATACTTTAGATATATAAAGAGCGTATAACAAAAATCGACGATGAAGTTGGCGTTGGAAGTCTCGAGTCATGTCTGTACTAAGATCACAAGCATGAAATACTGGTTGCTGTTAAACAGTGTCAACATGACAACCAGTACTTTACACGTGTGTGGTGATTTTAGTTCAGACATGACTTTAGATTTCCAACGCCAATTTCATCGTCGATTTTTGTTACACGTTCGATATTATAGGTGTTTATATAAAGTGTCACATCACACTGAGAAGTAGAAAGGAACATATAACTATGTTATATAAGACTAAATAAATAAATATATAAAGTGTATTCGAGGCTATTCTGTAAGGGAAATGTTAATTTTAATGTGATAACATTCATATTTTGTTTATCTATTAAGAAAGCAGCTTAGACTGTGATGATAAAAAATAACGTACTTGTTAAACTTAACATTTCCCTTACAGAATAGCCCTGATTACCTTGTATCAATTAACATGTGTACTATTTTAATAACATACTTACAGAACGCTATACATTTTAGGTTAATAAAAAATGTTTGATACAAAACACACAACATTTTTGCATCACATGCTACGATGTGGATATAAACATTACGATGCTGCTTTGATCGCTTACACCAAATTAGGAGGTAATGTTTTCTATGCATTGCTTGAAATGTTTTATAGGAACTCTTCATCTGTAATTGTAAACTGTTTTTTTTTTTAATGACTTCATATTTGATATTCCAAGAATATTATGATTAATGGTCGCGTTCAGGGAATTTTTAGACATGTAGCGCTACAGGCAAAGCGCTTGATGTTTCCTGAACACGCTTTCGATGTTAAGGACGTTTACAAAAATATAGCGGTTTTGTTTACAGCTGCACGGCTTGAAAAGTGATCAAGCGAAAAAAATATATGCTTTACTGCTTGATAAAGCGGTGCAGTGCCACACATAAAGAGGTACCGTTCAGTGAAACCGCTTTTGTATAGTCCTTAAGCGCTACAGTTCCCTGAACGCGACCATTCAATCTTAATCCAAGCTTTAAACTTGTTGGTTATGTGAAGGAAAATGTAACAAGTCCATTAACTAATTTTTGTGTTATATTCACTAATGATTAAATTGAAAAACAAAATTCTTATTTTTTTTATATTTTAGGAAAAATTAATTTGACATTATATGTTACATTGGCAATCGATTGCTAACATCTGAAAAATTTGGCAATAAAAATCCAGACTTGCAATTATTCACAATAAACACTAAATTTGGTCATATAAAAAAAGACTAAATAAATGTTATGATTTAATTTCGGTCAGTAAGACCAAAATTACCATCAACAAAGTATGGATTAACACGTTAGATGAATGGTGGTTGAACATTTTATTATTTATTTGCATATTACAATGGATTGCAGAAAATATTCTGGTGTAATTCGCGTTACAATAGCGCTTGCTGCCACTAACTTATAACTGTTAAAAGTGCAATGGGGTCGGTGCAAACTGCTATTCCGTATAACTAAGGATCACAGTTCTTTTACTCTAGAATAGGTTCAGAAGAAAGTGCTGGTCATTAAATGTTAAAGTTGATTTAAAGTCACCAAATTTGACGGTTCTGCTGCGAAAAGTTGCAAATCTGTTAGATGAAGGTAGTTGAACCTGGACAAGTTCGCCTTCCTTTAGTGGACGAAACGATTCACGGTCGTCTACCTTGTACATTCAAATTAGATCCAACATAGCAATTGAATATTATTAATATTTTTGAAGTATCAAATTTGAAAGATTATTAAATAAAGCCACTTCTAAATTAGGCAAAATATGGCACTTTGTGCTATTTTTCTAATTATATACTTTAGCTTATAATTTAGCTAATTTTTTTAAATTAAATGATTACAAAAATGGAAATACGTGAGCGAGATTTTCACAGTTTATATATTTTGAATAACTATAATTCATTTTATTAAAAATAAAGTGGTGTTTTCCTTCGCTAATACTATGTCCTATTTGAATTTAAGGGGAAAAAGAAACCTTCCCAAATTTCCTCAGTGAAATCAACATGGAAATCCAAAAAGAGAATTTCAAACTGATGAAAATCCGATGTGAAATCAACCAACAAAATTACCTTGTAATGATCAACACCTACGAGGATGAAATCATGAAATCACAACACCAATACACTGGGACTGAATTGGAGTACTTTCACTTAATCCTACACGAACTGATTCATTCCGAAGAGAAACGCCTCAAGCTGAATTTTTGTTTAAACCTGTCGGCCCAATTACCGTCAAACACGAAGTTTAGTGTTGAGGCGGCGGAGAGGATGGTATACAAGAGCTGCAAACAGGGCTACCTGATGTTAGACGCTCCTTACGTTTATTTGGGGCCTAGGGGTCTCAGTGAGTTCATGCCATATATCAAGGGAAAATATAATGGATTATGGAAGAACTGTCCGTTATGTGCAGAAATTGTTATTTTTGTAAGTAACTGTTGCTAATTTTCTTACGGTGCCTCCGCTTAAATGGGAAATAATTTTTTACTACACCATTTTTAATAATGTATTAGAAGAATTATTAGAAGATCGACAACTTTTTTCTTCTAGAGTGCTTTGATTTTGTTTTTCACTTTATATTAAGTGAATAAAAAAAAATAAAACGTCACATGTGTCATTATTTATCAAATCAAATTCTTCAATTCGTTAGAATAACATAGCCGTAAAATAGCATGTGGGTACTTTTAGCACCTGTCGGCCCTGATGGCTTAGCGGTTAAGGCGCTGGTCTTGATTGTTGGGTTGCCGTGGAAGTGCGGGTTCGAGTCCTGCCCGGGGCGAGACTTTTCTAACAAAGAGCTCTCGTTGCGGATTCCATGGGTGTAGTGATTGTTTTCATCTTGCATTTGGAATTAGTTAAATATATATAAATTAGATGATGGCTGAATGGCCGAGTTGCCAAGGCCAATGTATGTATTTATCCTCATTTCATCACCTATACCTCAATATCCTATTTTTCACCTATCCTTAAAAAAAAAAACATTTGTTTTTTAAATAATAAAATTTAAAGCACTCTAGAGGAGGAAAATTCTCGATCATATGGTATCAATTTCACAATATTTTAGATGAATAATGATGTTGTTTTCATTAGATGTCTTTTTTTAGTATTTATTCTATAAGTCCCAAATTGCAGAGAAATTGAAAGAAAATAACTAATGCTTTAATCATTCTTAAATTATTTTTAAAAATTTATATTAGATGAATTTGTTATTAAGTTTTTTTACTAGTCTAATTTTTTAAATGTTTTTGAATAAATTTAATCGATGTATTTTAGGGTTCCAATTGCAGCAGCTGTGAAAACTTATTCCACAACTACTGTCTCAAGATCTACAAGAAAAAGAATAAAAACTGCCCCAGCTGCGGTGTGGACTTTGTTCAAGAGGATAATTCAATGTCCATAGATTAAATAATTCAAATTATTTTCATTTTTGAAATATTAAAAGCTATATTTTTTCATTTGTAAGGTTATTTACTAATTTTGTAATTAACATTTTTTTTCTTTATTTTTTAATGGTTGATCTTTATTTTAATTAATGAAGTAGATAATTTCAATCTTACGCAATATTCTCTTTTGAATTTATGTTTATTAAATTATTTAATTGTGAGAGTTGCAAAGAGGAAAAGAGTGAATTTGGTATTTGTATTGAAAATGGTTACTATGTAGTCATGACTAAAGTATGTTCATATTTTCAAAAGGCATCGCGTGTAAACATAATTACGTGAACGGCGTGAATACCTACTACTCAGGGTCAGACGCATAGTACCCTCGCCCCTACAAATATATTTCATTTTATTGCCCAAATAAAAACACTGCAGTGCAATATACAGATATATATGTAAATATTTACACACTCATAATAAAAAAACCATACATTATATAATACACACCTCACACTGAGAAGTAGAGAGGAACATATAACAATGTTATATAAGATCAAATAAATAAATAAAATATAATACAATTATACAAATCATACATAATAAAAATCTCAAATTTAATCTGAATCGGAAAAATTGGAACTCGATAAATTGGAATTCATGTCAATTACTAAAGGCTTAATGTTTATTTCGATAATATTGTCCAGCTCCCAAATTTTAGTGTGTCGATAATATGTCTAATACACTTTTTTTATGGTTCTGCGGAAATTTTCACTACAGCATTATATAACAATTTTTTATAATCCGAAAATTTAAAAGTTGTATTTTTTGCGGGCCACGTAATTTTTTATTTCAGCCCAAATAAGTTCTATTGGATTGAGCTCAGAATGATATGGCGAAAAAATTCAGTATAGTTATGCTCTCTTGCCAATTCGTCTATAAAGCATATTCAATTGTTTTTTATGTTGTTTTACAATTGCGAATAATTGTACTTTTAGCATATCAGCGTCCAAAACAATGTTTTTTGACTGTAGCCATTCCTGTATTTCTGCTTTTTTAGTTGCTGCCGTAGGAATTTTTTCCGATTTCCATGAGTGATATCATAGATTATTATAGATACATAACTCATATGTTAACGTTTCATACCGCGTTTCGATTAGTTTCAATCCAATCCACCAGTTGTGATTTTGGCGCAATGATCGCTTTTTTAGCGGAACGGTGGGGGTGGGGTGTCCATGGCGGGCACTTTTAAATTTAAATTAAATTTATTTATAATGAAAAGTTAAATAAAAATGCTCATAAGCAATTTAACAAATTTATTTAAAAACAATTAATTACACAAAAATTATGTGATATTCTACATTATATGTACATAATTTTAGACAATTAATTAATAATAACAATAGAATTATATATAAAAAGCAATTTTTTTAACATTATTTTACATGTAATAAATCATAAAATCATATAATTTCAATAAGTTTTTTTCGATAATTTATGCGAAAAAATACAATATATTTTAGCTTTTTACAATCTTTAAAAAATACTTTTTGTATAAAATTAAGTTGTCGGCTGTTGACTCTCAGTAAGGCACTTAACACAATTGATTAGTTAGTGAATAGTTACTTACCTTACTGAAAATCAATAGCTCATTAATTTTTGCCAAATGTAATATGTAAGAAATAAATAAAAAAATAACATGAATTATGAAAAAAAAGATGTATGAATATATCAACCAGAAATACTTAAAGTGTAAAATATACCTTACTTAATAATAATATAGGCTCAATCCTAGTATACGTGCTACACTTCACCGTGAAGTTGGCCGCGTTACAGCGCTCATATCAGACGTTTCAAATCAAGAACGTGCAGCCAGTATAACACGACTTACGACCACGAGATGGCGATTACGAGTTACCCTAGATTAAATATTATTATTTATCATAATTAATAAATAATATTATGGATTATTCCATAAAAAAGGCGATCCATAGGTTAGGAAAATAAAAGGTTTTGAAGATAGAAAGCGAACATTAAAAAGAGTTATTACATAAAAAAAGGCGATCTATAGGTTTGAAGATAGAAAGCAAACATTAAAAAGGGTTATTAATCTATTATTGCATAGATTAAACGAAAAAAGGGAGGATATTTAACAGTTTAAACTAAATGAGAGAGAAAAATGTAGAGCACCATTCCGTTGGATGGCCATCTATGGTCTGCGTTGAGAACTAATGTACAAATGAAAACGCAAAACGCAAGTTCACCGTCGAACGTACGCTTAATGAATGACGTGCGGATGACGTAGTTTTGTGAAAATTAAATTCAATAATTTTCTTAATAAATGCCGTTTTAACACGATAAAAGCGTGCTGAAGGGTAACACTAGTGTAAATAGGTGCGGAAAATAACTACAGAATGGTTTTTATTGTGATGGAAATACGGAAAATCAGTGACATAACATTCCGACTTTCGAGCTGAATTGTGAAAAAAATACAAGTCTAAACACCCGAAAACCACCAAAAATCAACTCCTAAGATCATCATAAAAATACCCTTTTATAGGGCTTTTTTTCGAAATAATGAAATAAGAGGTGTAGCACGTATACTAGGATCTAACCATTTATTTAAAAACAATTAATTACACAAAAATTATGTGATATTCTACATTATATGTACATAATTTTAGACAATTAATTAATAATAACAATAGAATTATATAGAAAAAGCAATATTTTTAACATTATTTTACATGTAATAAATCATAAAATTACATAATTTCAATAAGTTTTTTTCGATTATGCGAAAAAATACAATATATTTATGTTGCTTTTGACAAATCTAAAGAAAGATAATACATTAAATATTGATTTCGTTGCTATAAACAACCGCAATTGTTTTACTTTTGTCTTTTTCATGGCTAACTAATTTTTGGTGTATGGTAAAATTAAAAACGATTGTAACTTATTTTATTTTAAAAATAACTATGGCATATGTTATATCGGATTAAAGGGAAAAAAATAACCCTTTTAATAAAGTCATAGCCAACTACTGTTTCCATTTAAAAAAAGGTAAGTTTGTGTCATATCTCCCAAAATAAGGGCGAAAAATTTTTTTTGATTTTTTGTTATTAATCTGTGTAAAATTTTGTACAACTTTGTTCTTTACAGTTTTTTTCTATCTATGATAATAATAGAGATATATTGATTTAAAAAAATTGACACATTTTACTTTTTTCAAAATATCTAATTACCCTTGACTTTTTCAAATATTTTGAAAGTGTCATTTTATTCGTCTTATAAAACTACACTTCTTTCCCCATTTAACCGTTTTTCTATCTCTTATAGTTTCCGAGATCCCCATAGAGAACATCGAAAAAAACTCACCCTGTATACAATGAGGCTAGAAATATAATAATATCGAAGAACCAAAAGTCTAAGGAGTTTATAACCAAACAAGGTGTAAGACACGGTGGAAGCAGAAGACATCGCCATAATAGCTAATAGTCAAGATGAACTCCAAGATAAACTGTCGAAATGGAATACAATACTGAAAAAATACGGCATGAACATAAATACCGACAAAACCAAAGTAATGGCAATAACAGGAGAGAATATAAATATGAACATTAAAGTGGAAAACAAGGAAGTGAAACAATATAAATATCTAGGAGTGATCATACAGGATTCAGGACAACATGATGCAGATATAAATAATAGAATAAACCAGACAAACAAACTATACCACACATTAAACAAATACATAACAGGAAAACGAGAAAATAAAAAAGATACAAAAATAAAGGTATACAAATCCATATACAGACCGGTTTTGACATTTGGATGCGAAACATGGACATTAAATGAAAAACAAAAGAACAAAATAAAAGCAGTTGAAATGAAGTATCTTCGAAGAGTATATGGAGTTACAATAATGGACAAAATAAGAAATGAAACAATAAGAGAACAATTACAAATAAAGAACATAGAACAATACTTAGAAGATAGACAGCTAGGATGGTGGAGACATTTACAAAGAATGGATGAAAAAAACAAACAAGTGAAACAAGTATGGGAAGCAAGGGAAACAAAAAAGGGGCCGACCAAGAAAAACATGGAATATTTGAGAAGGGAGATATCACAAGACAAGAAGCAATAAAAATAGCGAAAGACCGAAAGACATGGAAAGGATTTATTAAGTCATAGAAAAAAAAAACAGAAATTAACCCTACACCTGAAAAGGTAGAAAGGGTCACTGAATATCGCCATTATTAGTTATCCATATACTAAATGAGTGGTGGTTGAACATTTTATTAGATAATAATATATTTTAATACATTAAACCGTTACAAACAACAACCAATGCTAATGTATAAATCTTTTATTATAAGATATATATATAATTATTACCATTAGATATCACTCAAATTAGACATATATCTAGATTGATTAAAATGGTAATCAGCATAATATAAAGTAGTAATCAATTGCATATAATAATAACAAATGTTTTTATTAATAACAGATACATAAGTTTAGATATAAAATACAAAAAATAGGTAAAGTTCAGTTGATTACTACTTTATATAATACTGATTATCATTTGTTACTAAGCAGCGTACCATATCTGTACAGGATTCACCATTACATACATCAATTTAGCATATTTATAAATACGCAAATTTAAATTCCCAAGGAGAATAAAAATGAAGAATATATACGAAAGCATTTCGCCGACTTTGATAAACTTACTTATAATCGGATCGTACCCGATGTTTTTCTCCAAATCAAACATCAAAATAATCAAAGAACTGTATATAATACCAATTATCTCCATATGCACGTTCACAATATTCTTCATCAAAATGCTCACAGAGGGCTTCGAAGAACTTAACGGTTTCTACGAAGGAAGAATGTCCAATATCAGTTTGCAAACCATAATGGTGACAAGTGTTTTAGGTTATTACGCCCTGTTCATTTCAAGTTTCATATTCAACAAACGCATTAAATTGTTTTTGAATAAGTTGGAGATACTCGACGAGTCGCTTGAGAATAAATTAAATATCCGATTGGATTATAAGATTGTGTTTAATTTGAATTTGGTGTTAATGATAAGTAAATTTTTTCTATGGGGCTTTCTTGTTAGTATTCATATAGTGATTAGCTACAGTACGCGGACGCTTTCTTCGTTAAAATGGTTCTGTTTTTTGTTTCCTAATGTGACTATAATAAGTTGTGATAATATGTACAATATGTTGGTGTTTTGTATAGGCGTGCGATTTTCTTCGGTTAATCAACATCTCGTGGGTTTTGCAAATATCCGCGGAAATAAAGGTTACATAATTTTTATTCTTATGCGTGAATTTCACCGATTAATAAATATTAATGCAAATATTTCCAGAAAGTATTATTGTGGAAAATTAATTTCAAGTGGTTTTGTTATATTTATTTTATTTATACAAAATAATTTATTATTAAAACGTTTTATTAAGTGATTAATAAAAAAGTAAATTAAAAGAAAATAATTTGAAAATAATCAATGAATTAATTATTATCTTTCATTTGTTTTATAATATATTGACTTAGGAAAAGTAAATAAAAAGAATTTGAAAATAACTAATAGATTTAGTTCGTCTTTAGTGGCATTTTGACTTATGTTACATAAGTATTTTAACAAATATCTAGTAATAGACATTTGCTGTTGCATAACAATAACATATTGTATAATATTTCTTACCCCTACACCACCATTATGGTAAATGGGGATTTTAGATTATATTATATATATATATATATATATATAAATATATATATAATATTTCTACTGAAACAACTTCCCGGGCGAATACTTACGCCGGATATTGAATTATTAAATTATACAAAACAGTATATTTTTTAATATTTTTTAAAGGGAATATAAGGTAAAGCTGTATTGACGAGGGATAAATCCCGAAATACGTGTCTACAGATGGCTTCGTATACATAGTTAGATTGTTGTTTAAAAAAAGGTTCTAGATTCGAAAATCGTTGCTTTATCCGCAGTGCAGATACAACGGCTCTTCTATAATTCAAAGTCTGTTATAGGTATTTGCAGTTGATTCAATAGATATACTTTTTAAGTCAATAAATTGCAGAGCAATTGAAAGAAAAAAAATATTTTCAAATTCTTTTCATTTAATTAAAAATGCAATGTGAAACATTTTAATCATTATAAAAATAAAGTATTCCATATAAAAATATTGATAATGCTGTCGTTATAATACTCTTGTTTCGCAAACTGATTCATGCTAAAATTTATTGAAGCTAATGGGAAGTATTTCTAAAAATTAATAAAGCTGTATTAATATTTTACGAAAGTTTTTTTTGTGTTGTTTAGAAAAAAGAACAAAATCATTTACATATATTTAATATATTACTAGAAATGCTAAGAATATTTATAATTCTTAGCACTTCTAGTAATACATGAAATTATGTAAATGAGATTTTTCTCAATTTTGTAATTTCATTTTTGTAATATCCTAGGTTAAAACGGGAATAGGGTTTAATAGCTTTTAAATATATATAATAATAATATACGACCTCTTGTTATTAATACCAATTTAATACTGATTCTTTTTGTTATAATTGTTGGACTTGGACACACCGCTTGAGGGATATAAATTTTAGCACATATGCACAAATTAAAACATAAATAAACAGCAGGAAGAAATATTTAAACACTACAATTAACGTGTTTTCTCTAATTTTTACAGATTTTAACATAAATGAGTTAAAAAAAGATATAAATGAGCTACAGTTTGATACAACCTTAAAGATACACGATACATTATGCGATTTGGCGTACGAACTTAATAGTTTATTAAGTTTTCACGCTTTTTGGATCACTGTGCAACAATTGTTACAATTATATTTGGCATGTTTAATTTTTATTGGAGAGTAAGTCTTTTTGAATACACATTATTAATAATATTTTTCAAAATTATTTTTTTATTCAAGAAGTCATTTAAATAGAATATACAGAAAATACAAACCTGAAATAATTGCATTAGAATTTTTTCAGTTACTAAATAGTTAATTATGTGATTACAAATACCATTTTTTTTAATTGTTAATTTTTAAATTGGATTGAAATGTCAGTTTTATAATACTTATTAAAACTGCATTAAGTCCTAATCATAGTCTACTAAATATACACCCATACATCACAGACAGATTGCAGAAAGGTTGCAGAAATATTGCACTGCAAAGTGGCAACATTGCAGATTCGTTGTAGATTATTGCAACAAGTTGGATGCAGTGTTGCTACATGATTAAAATGTCCTCCTTTGGCAATATTGCATTGTTTGATTGCTACAAGATTGCATTATACGATTACTGCAAGATATCTAGTGTTTTCGTAAATGTGACCCACTATTGGTAACTTCCCTAATAAGATTGCGTACATTGGGTCTCAAATAGTCATCTCTTGGTCAACACATTCACGAAAGGAGAAGAACCAATTTTAACTTAAAGTGATTGCATCGCACTGGTGTAGCATCTGTGAAGTTTATATTGAATTAAACTGAATTGAACTTTGATTTTTCGCACGGACCATAAGAATAATAATAATAAACCTTATTTTCTCACAGACTACATATTATACAGTATAAATGATACATATCTTACATTCTGATAAAGAAAATTAGACGTAATTCAGATGTGTATGGAATGTACACTCTGATCTTCCATTACACCTATAACACTTATAAATTTAGAAATTTAATAATAGGATAAATACTACACTGCGAAGCAAAATTTTACGAACACCCTTATTTTTTAGCATTTCACCATGTTACCGATACGTTGGAGCTAAACCATTATTACCATCGTGTTTAGCACAACAAAAAACCACTATTCATAAAAATTTTTGAAAAAATATTAACATTTTAATACCCTCGTAACAAAAGACAGATTTTCAACCGAAGCAAAATTTTACGAACACTTTATTAAATATATTACTAATTACACTGTTCAACAAATAACATTTCAAATATACGCTTTCTAAAATTGAGTTTGGAACAAATATCAATCATATCAAGGGTAATTTATTTAGGAAATTGACTATTGTAAAATGAAACGATCTCTCATATAATGCTGTTTTGTGTGCTGGTGGCGATAATCTTCCTCGACTTCTAATATTTATATTATGTAAATCACTGCTATAACATAGCTTTTCAAACAAATAAATTGGTGTTTTTTTTTCTTAACTGTGTCATAATATAAACAATAGCTTAGTAACTTTCGACGGTTCTCCATGTTTAGCCACTTTAATTGTTTAATTTATGACTTATTCTATCCCGCCTGCGCATTCCATTAATAAGTCTAAGACATGTATTTTGAACTCTCTGGATCCGTGACAAAGTAGCTTGATCAAGAGAGGAATGTATCAGTGAAGAACAATATGTAAATTGTGATAAAACTGTCGTTTCACAAAGTAAGATTTTATTATTTTTGTTTAAATATTCGCGGTTATGATATATACGTCTTAGATTTGCGAAAGCTGTATTAATACATTTTGAAACAAAACTACGATATCTAAAAGTATTATCCATCACAATACCTAAATTTTTGGCATTAGTGCTAAATGATATAGGCTTATTATTAATTAGTGGTTTAAAATTGGGTAGTATTTCGGCACATTTTATTTTTGGTCCAAACAGCAGATAAGATGATTTTGATGGATTTAATAGAAGACTATGTGATATTGATAAATCATTTAAAGTTTCGTTTAATTTAACTAAAGCCTCATCCCGTTGATCAGGGTAAAATGAAATATATATTTGAGTATAATCGTGTGATAGCAGCAGTGAGAGATCTTGTTTATAATGTTTGAAGAGTATATAGAATACAACAAAGGCCCTAAAATTGATCCTTGGGGAACACCTACAGATACTGCTTCAAAATTAGACATAGATGATTCTAATTTAACTGCTTGGTAACGGTCCTTTAAATAGCTTTTTAAAAGAAGTATCGCGGGTTGATCAAAGCCTATGTATTTTAGAATTGCAAATAAAACAGGATTCTGAAGCATCCTGTTTTATTTGCAATTCTAAAATACATAGGCTTTGATCAACCAGCGTGTCAAAAGGTTTGCTGTAGTCAAGAAGTACCAGTGCAGTTATTTTACCCTTATCATAACTGTCAAGTATATCATCAGTTGCTTTTAAAAGTGCGGTATTACAGCTATATCCTTCCCTAAATCCCGACTGTAACTTAGGTAAAACGTTGTAGGTAGCTAAGTGCTGTTTAATTTGATAATATATTAGTTTTTCTATTATTTTAGAGAGTGTGGGTAAAATACTAACCGGCCGCAGGTGTTGTAACTCCGTAGCATTTTTAATTTTCGGCAGTGGAAAGATCAGAGCCATTTTCCAGCTGTTTGGGAAAACGCCTTCCAAGAAACAAGTATTTATTATATTTGTAACATATGGAGATATGTATGGGCAACTCAATTGCAATAGTTTAAGATTTAAACCGTCAGATCCCTTTGCGTTTGTTTTAGTTTCTTTAAATATCTTGTTAACGTCTTCAATATCGGCTAGTTTGAAATTAAACAACTCGCGAAAATCACATTTATAATTTCTATTATATTCATCTATGGTATTTGTAAAGTCTGTACCAAGTTTGGGTATTGAATCAATGAAGTAGTTATTGATATCACTGGCAGTGCCGATTTCTGAGATGTTTACATATGATTTATTAGATATAATATTGAGATCTCTCAGTTGTTTCCACATTTGCCTAGGTTGCGTACTATTTATCTTCCACTGTATATACGATTTCTTTTCATTTTTTATCGACAAGTTTGTATAATTTCGTATACTCTTATAATAATCCCAATCATAAGGATTTTTAGTTTTGCGAAATTTAATTTTGGCTTTATTTTTTTAGAGTGATTGAGAATTGAATATTATTTGTTAACCAGGGCGGTTTCCTTTTTTTACGTATATGGTTTTAAATGGAGCTAATCGATTAAAGACATTTAAGAGGGAGTTGTTGAATAAGTTAACTTTATCATTAATATTATTTAAGTAATACAATTCAGATAGTGGACTGGAATCAAGTTTACTGCATAAATGATCATAATTAAATTTTGAGAAATCTCGATAAGTGATAAATTGTGATGATGACACTTCAATATCATCTTCGATGTCAACATAACTTAAATTATTATCAGAAAATTCAATATCTAATACTTGTGTGTTTTTCACAAAACAACTATTCTTTCTTAATCTTATCCTCTTTTACCCGTATTGGGTGTCGAGGACAAAACAACTATTAGAAATAATAATTAAATCGATTAACGTGGCGGATGTAAGAGTGACTTTTGTTGGTTTTGCAGCAATTTGTGTCATATCTAATGATTTTAAAATTGTATTAAGAACAATTGTTTTGCTGTCAGCTAATTTTCCCATATCTATTATTAAAATCTCCTAAAATAATGATTTTTTTCACATGAGGAAAGTGCATTATCAATTGAAAGTTCTAATTGATTTAAGAATTATTTGTAGTTCATATGTTCAGGTCTATATAAAACACCTATTGCAATGTTATTAAGTGATATCCATATTTGTTCTATTTCTGGATCACAATACAATATTTTATATTCATATTTATTGCGTAGAAATATGCAAACGCCACCAGCTTTATGAGGTCGCTCGTGTCTTACAAGAGAATAACCTTTAATATTTATCAATTCATCATCTATTTTATCAGGTAACCAAGTTTCACTGACTGCAAATACATCAAATTCCAAGTGAATTATAAGTTCACCAATATAGCTAATTTTCGGTAGTAAGGAGCGTACATTTAAATGTCCAATTCTCATAGTGGAGTGATACTAGTAATGATAAAAAAATGAAAAAATAATTCCTATTAAAATATTTCAATAATATGTAATAATATTTATTTATTTATTTATTTACAACCCAACAGACTCGAAAGTCTAATTACAGGGCTATATCAGTAATACATTACATTGATACAATACATATATATGTGTAGATATTTATATAATTATAACCCTATTAATATTAATCATTCATTTGTGCCTCCGTTGCAACAAAAATGTTATTATAACAAGTATATCGCAATATTTAAATATAGAATAACAAATATAAAGTAAATCAATAATTAAAATAAATCTAATTATCTGCTTGAGGCGACATCTACCACGACAAAAATGGAGCGTTAATTATAAAGGCTGCTGGGACCATCTGTCCAATTATACGCTTGAAGTGTCCTCTGCCGGGGAAAACCGGTTCCTTATGCCGTGAGTCATGCGTAATATTGCATTGTATTCTGCATTCTGCGCTGTGTGGAATATTGGAGTGAGGAGTTCGAAATCTCGGAGTCCACATGGGAGATTACATTCGCCTACGAACCATTGAGACAGAAATGAAATATCTCCCTTTCACAATAATTTCGTTATCTAATATGGAATTTTATTTTTATTTAAATAAATAATTTTAGTTAAGTATTTAATAGAAATTTTTATTATTATAATAACTACATGCAAAAATAATTGTTGCAATTATACTGCATTAGAGCAGTGCGTGAGACGAGCAGCCGCTCCAAAGCAAGGTATATGTATGCATCTCGGAGTCCTCCTCACTCCGACATTCCGGTTTGTATATTTAGTAGCCTCTGCCCTAACCAATTCTCAACGAAAATATCTATTTTTATCATATATTTTTACTTTAACCGAACTTTCCTTGGTCAATAAAGGAAAGTTCGTAAAAATTTTCAAATCACTAATTTCAAAGGAGACACACTGGATTTTGACGAACTTTTCCTTGGACAGGGAACAAGAGAATGTAATTTTAGAATTACTAATTTCATATACACGTTTTAAAGTCTCCTGAGTCCATTCCATCATTTTTTTGAAAAATATGTGTGTTTCTGTGATAGTGCGAAAACGTTATATACAAACTTTTCATATCCAAACTTTTTATATTTATTATAGTGGCGAGATCGGAAAAACTTTTGATTTAGCATTTTTTTTATTATTATTCTTGTTTGCGAATTTTAAGCAAAAGTTTGTCAACCAAGCGATTCCGAGTGATTTCGAACAATGTTTGGTCCAGAGAGAATTCAGACTGGCTGTCATGATACCGTCTCATTAGGACTCCCCTAGCAGAAAATAGTTTTGTACATTGCATATTTTTCGAATTATTCTGGAATATCATTTTATATGGGACATCCTGTTTATTGAATGAAATTAACAGATTTGTACCATATTAGACGTTAATTAAAATTATTTCATATATAACATGAAAAGTTATTTAAGTTGTATAAGTGAATTGTTTTATAATTTTAAAATAATTCCCCATATTCACTTTTAAAGTATATATATTTTATTTTTAGTTTAAAGCCTCAATTGGATCTGGTATATGCTGGTTATTATGGTTATTTTTAAGATTATTTGAGGTTTTTATTAAATCAAGTATTTGCCAATATACTATTAATGAGGTAATATAAAAATATTGTATATTTTTATTCGTAATTGTTCTGTTTTTGTTTGTTTGTTTTTAGAGTAAACGTGCAAGTGGAATAATAAGTAAACTGTTATTTTTTAAATGGCAAGAAACCATCGAAAGAAAAGTAATTATACCTAAAAAATCACAGCATTGCAATGCAACATAATCTTACAGCATTTAACTACATTGTGAATAATAACTTAATTTAGCCTATTCTGACTTTTTATGATAGACAAAACTGCAATATATACATTTATAATATTTATATTTTACTCCTTTCTTTACTTCTATGAAGTGAAAATATTAATATTATATCAAGAAAACTTCACGTACTCACCAATAAATATCTACGTAAAAATTAATTAATTAACATTTTGATTAAGAGGAGGTAAATTTATTATTTTCTTCTGCGAGCATAAATACTTTTTCAAACAATGTAGGTTTTGTTTGAAAAACTATTTATTTATATCTTTTGGAAATCTAAATGGAAAATCATGGGACTGTCGCATAGACAGTTCAAGTTCCAAACCTTGTCAATCTTTAACAACAGTTAAAAAGGGGTACAATTTTTACCATGTATCACACTTAAATAAAACTCACCGTATATATTGGAATAAAGGGGATTTTGGTGAAAAATCCGAATCTTGCAGAATAGTTTCAAATTCTATCAAAATGTTCCCAGTGGATGGAAGCATCTGCATAAATTTAAGCTAGATGGAATAAACAATTTTCGTACATGAAGTGTGTAAATCTTTACTTTGAAAAAAAAAGGGCGAATAAATTGTCTAAATTTATGATTTTTTTGTAGGTAAACACGAAACTTTAATAAATCATTTTAGTGGTGAAATGTAGATAAAATCCTTCTCTAATCAGATGTTTTGAGTCTCAATGTTCTATCTCTTCAGCAAACAAAATTATATTAGTTTAAGGTTGCGGTTTAGTAGAAATAAGCTATATAGTAAAATGGAAATAATCGTTTGAAAAAAGAGCCATTCTTTTGGATTTAATAATATGAATATGGATTTACATTTTTAATCTACCAAGTATAAAGTATCAGTCTATATAAAAAATAAATCGTTATTTTTCGTGTATTACGTCAATTTACTAGTTCATGTTAGAAAAGAAAATTGTAATATATATATATATATATATATACATAATCTTATATCCTTCTACCACATATTGGTGTAGGATAAATTTTAAGATATAATGAAATTAATAGGTAATGTCTGCTAAGTTATTTGAATGCAGAATTTAGTGAAATCCTTTAAAGTTTCATTGCACAAGTTTTTATTAGCAAAAATATAATTTGAAATTTTCTATAAATTTGATGAATTTTCATTATTTTTCATAATTATTTTTTATACAAACTAAACATTAAAATATTTTTTAATTCATCTGATGAACTTCCTGCTTATTTTAAGATTACTTTAATGTATAAGGGCCGTTTTACACACACAAGAATTCTCGCATAAATTCATAATATAATTATATATAGAAAAATATTATAAGTTTGCGCATGTGCATTACAGCGATTTTTATAATATATTTCTTGAGAGAATTCTCGCGAGAAATATATTGAACATGTTCAAAATAATCTAGAAAAGAATTATATAAAACAGTCTCCCAATAATGTTAAGCAATATCATACTACATAATGGCGCGTCTGCTTGTATTGGACGACTGTAAAAACAATCTGCTCTGCTTATTTCCACAATAATTATTTGCTGTGTAAAATAGGAAAAATATTTTTATATATATATAATTATAGCAACACTTTTATATATAATTCTCGCACAACTTTCTGCGAGAATTCTTGTGTGTGTAAAACGGTCCTAATACAATATTGTTCATTGATCACAACAGCAATCTAACTCGAATTAGTAATTGCCAATATTTATATAGCTATCTTTTTCGTCTAAACCGCACCCTTAATGCGCCGATCGATTGTTATGAAGTGTTGATTACTTCATAGCAATCAATCGGCGGATCAAGCTTAAATCACTTCGTGTAAATGGGATTCATTAATTGAAATAGCTTCGAGGAACCAAAAATGTTTTTCTCTGACAAACATATCCCACATCCCATACTCTTTCTAAGAGCCTTTGTGACTTTTTCTTTGTCCATCTCTAGTGGGACTCTTTTTTATCAAAGTGTTGCTAAACACATCATATTAACTAAAACCATCCCCATTTTACAGATATCGACTGTTAAAGTAATTAGACGGCCTCAGATTTACAAATGCAATAACATTTTTTTTTTAATCTTTTTTCTTTCTACCGTTAGGTGTAAGGCGATGCAATAACATATATTGCATAAATTAAACAACAATGCCAATTTTTTTAAATGAATTTGTATAATGTGAATGACCAAAATTAAGCAAAAAGATTTTAGTTCCCGTTTAAAATTTAAAAGCCCTGAACGTAAGCCGGACATTGATTTTTTTTCGGTAATTTTTTAATTTCAATTCACATCAAGTTGAAATTATAATAATTATTTCAGATATAGCAAGTTCTATAAATGAAAAGAAAATATGATATTTACTAAAATTTATATTTTTTTTAGCTTAGGATTTTTTCACTGCAATTGTTGCAACGAAATGTAAAATTTACATGTTGCGGATTATTTCAAATTGACATGCGTTTGTTTGGAAAGGTAGGCATGTTCCTTTAACTAATAATAATTGATAATGTAAAATTCGTCGCATATTTTTTTTATTTATTCAGGTAGTTTGAAAATATATCATCGCAAATAAAGAATTTTCTTAATAAATGATATATGAACGGCTTCTGGTCGTTAGCCGTTAGTAATAATAATGATATATACAGAATGAGTCACTTATCTTGAGATACACAAATTTCTTAACAATTAATGATTTTACGAGAAAAGATTTCATATAAACGACGCATATCTTAGATTGTCATAATGATATGTAGTGGAAGAACTAATGGGGGCCAACTTCATATTTTTTAATGGTAACCCCCATTTTTTTATTTTTATTAGTGTATATGCTGGTTATTATGGTTATTTTTAAGATTATTTGAGGTTTTTATTAAATCAAGTATTTGCCAGTATACTATTAATGAGGTAATACAAAAATATTGTACATTTTTATTCGTAATTGTTCAGTTTTTGTTTGTTTGTTTTTAGAGTAAACGTGCAAGTGGAATAATAAATAAACTGTTATTTTTTAAATGGCAACATAAAAAGAAATAACTAACTTTTATTTGAAAATTTTTTCTAATATCTATAGATGGCGGAACATTTATTGTACTATTTTTTTAATTATCTTGATATTTTCCAGACAAATAAAAAAAAATATTTGTTAAAATGTATAAAATTAATATCCCCATAAAAAAAAGTTTGGTGAGATCAGATCTGGCGATGTGGCCAATGGTCAACATTTGAAGTAAAGTACTTGTTTCATGCTTTCCATTTTGTTTTTTAAATCTATTAGAATTTACTTATAAAAAGAATAAAACTATCTTAATTAAAATTAATTTTACAATATATATCTTAAAAATGTAAAATATAATAATAATAATAATTTATTAGTGTTCATAATACATATATCTTACACACGTTAAATCTATTTAATTTAGTTAATAATACTACAAAAATACGTAATAAATAATTAGCTTATAATCTTTATCAATTACTAGTCTTACACATATAAATATTGTTTATGAAAGAGTCAAACATATGAAAAATTAAAAAGCTTTAAAAGAGTTATTGTAATGGCAACCTCATCCATTTATATCTTCATCTAACAGATATTCTTCCCAGCTATAGTAGGTTTTATTAATTCAAATATTTTTAAGTTTAGTTTTCATTTTCTTAAGCGGGAGCACTCTAATGGCCTCTGGGAGTTTGTTATAAAATATTAGTTCCCAATATCTTGGACCATTTCGTGTTTTTGACATATGTAGTTTTTTTATATATAAATTCTCGGCCTGCCTGGTTTCGTAGTTGTGAACTGTAGATATGCTACCATAATTATTTAAATTCTTTACAATATATATAACACAGTTCAGTATGTATTGAGAAGGAAGCTTTAAAATACGCAGTGTTTTGAACAATAGTCTACAATCATCCCGATATTCGGCACCAGCGATAGCTCTAGTGCACGTCTTTGGAGAGCAAATATGCGATGTATGCCATATGCTTGTCCCCACACGAGCAAACCATAGCACATTAAGCTATGGCAGGTTCCGTAGTATGCTGTCTTTAAAATCTGTCGAGTAACTTGATCTGATAGACTCCTCAATAAATATATACTACCACAGAGTCCAGCAGCTAGTGTCTCTGTATTTTTTTCCACGTCAGTGTGGAATCTATTTCTAGCCCCAAAAAAATTGTTTCATTTATGAACACGGTGGGATCATACCGAGCTTTCTCAGTGTGAAAACCATGTTCACTGTCACAATAAATTGCAATTGAACAAGACCAAGTTCAATTGCAATTTATTGTGATTAAACCATGATATGGCTTCTGTGAGAGCATTATTACTGAGATTCATACATATCCTGAGGCTACTGTTGAAATACAATAACAAAATAGGGTGGTGTCGTTGCGTACATAATAGTCTTTGCTACGTGTACTGTATTGGAAAAATCATTAATGAACATTAGAAACAGAAGCGGCCCAAGGGTAGAGCCCTGAGGCATCCCTGTTTCAATGATCGATTTTTAGAAATTACACCATCCACCTTAACTGCCTGGTATCTACCATTTAGATATGATTTAATCATTTTACTGCTGTTTTCACAGAAGCCATAGCACGATAGCTTGCTTGCAAATAAATTATGGTCAACACAATCGAAAGCTTTCGTTAAGTCCAGGTATATGGCCATATTCTCAAAAGAATCGAGAATTGCTTCCGATAATTGTTAAATGGCATCAGTGGTGCTGAAACCCTGCCTGAAGCCAAATTGATTTACATTTTACAAAATTAATTTTCTAAATGCCATAAAATTTATATATACATATTTTTTTCCAACACTTTGGAAAATACGGCTATTAAAGAAATAGGTCTATAGTTGGACATTTGTCTCCTTTCTTAAATGTGGGTACCACCAATGCCACTTTCATCAGGCAAAATGCTGGACTCAATACAGGAATTAATGATGTTCGTAAGAGGGATTAGAATGGGATCCTTGCAGCTTTTCAATAGGCCAACAGACCACGTTGCTTCTGCTATTTTTGAAGCCACTAATAATATCTTTTACTGAACTGATCGATACCTAATTAAGATATATTTTAATTGAAACACTTAGTTTGTTTCACTGTTGTTTTTATATTTTTACTCCGATTAGTTTCGACCTTTAGTCATCTTCAGGGAAATATGTACAAACATTTACAAAACACAAATTTATATACAAATACAAGCCACTGTAATATATTATCAGGTAATAAGGGAGGACAATATCAGGGAATTCCAAATCTCTTCCATGTTGTTGACGATAGGTTTTCCGCATTTTATCGCCTTGCTAACTTCTAGTCCCTCGCGAAGATTTAATTGCAGTCCCTTATTATCTGAGTGTAATATTTTAAAATCCGAGTTATTAAATAAATGAGTTTTTTCTATGCAGTGTTGCGAAAATCCGGTTGAACATTTTTTGTTTATTGTTGACTTTTTATGTTCTTCTAATCTCGTTCTAAAACTTCTTCCGGTTTGTCCAATATATATACACTCACAATCCCCGCACTTAATTTCATAAATCCCACACTTATACAGTTTGACAATTGCTGATTTATTGTTCACTAAAAGTTTGTGTAAATTTGTGGGGTTGGTCATTGTGGCATTAAAATCATACCATTCCAGACTTTTGTATATTTTTTCTGACAAATCATCAATATAATACAATCTCAGCCAAATTTATTTTTTAGTTTTATTTTCTGCATAAAAATATTTTTTCAATTGTTTTATTTTTTTTTCTGTTTACTAGTTTCTCTATTAATTGTTCACTGTAACCATTATTGTTAGCTATTATTTTAATTATTTTTAATTCTGTATAAAAATGATGATCACTTAATGGAATGTGTATAAGTCTGTGAATCAAAGAATGGAATGTGCTATATTTTATTTTGTAATGAGTGTTGGATGAATTGGGAATAATTATGTCTGTGAAACTGTCTTTTCGGTAAATTTTGTATTCAAATTTATTAGTTATTGTTTTGTATATTGTTAGGTCAAGAAAATTTAGACTATTGTTATGTTCTACCTCTGTTGTAAACTGTATATTATTATTAATTGAATTTAGAAATTTAATGAACGAATCTAATTGGCGTGCTGTTCCATTCCAAATACAAAAAAAACATCATCGACATATCTTGCCTAATAAAATACATTTTTGCTTATGTTAATTTTAAACAACTGTTTCTCAAAATTTGACATAAAAATCTCTGTTAACAATGGTGATAACGGGGAACCTATTGGCAAACCATCTGTTTGACTGAATATTTTGTTGTCAAATTCAAAGTAGTTTTGTTCAATGCATAAATTAATAAGTAATTTCATTTAGGTTTTTTGCATATCGGTTTGGTTTGTGTTGTTAATTAACTCATCCAAAATTACTTTAAATTGGTCTGTTGGGATAGAAGTAAAAAGGCTGTTTACGTCGAAAGATAAATACCTGTTTAAAGCTGAACTTAATTGTTGACTCAATTTGTAAGTTGAGCCTACATTAGGTTTGATGGATTCAATTACCGATTCGATACTTCTCTGAAATGCTTCGTTAAATTCATCTGCAGGTATTCCGCAGTGCCCCTCTTTAAGCAAATTTGTTTGATTATTCTCCACATTGCCTTATTTTTGTTGTTTGATTTTCGGATTAGGTTATCATTTGACTTTATTAAATATTTATAAAAGTTATGATACTATATATGTATATATATAGTATATATAGCATATATATATATGCACTTTATAATAAGTTTTTCTTCACTTCTAAACAGAAACGAGTGAAGGGATTGGAAAATATATCTACACAATGCTGAATATTATGATAGTGTCTGATCATTTTATTTAAGGGCGAATTGAAGTGATAATTCGTGCGAGGTGTTATGAAGAAAAATGTATTTATATAACGTGATTCCACTCTAGGTACTGCAAAAAAATATTATTAACAAAACTAGGGTTATCAATTAATCCATTAACCAATTTATATAAATCCAGTATGCAAATATATTTATGCCTGTTATGGAGAGAATCAAGATTGAATTCATTTAAAAGGTCAGAATATTGCTTCGTATCATCTGGATATATATTATACTTTTTATGATACAAATACTTTACAAACTTTTTTGAACCCTCTCTAAGATGTTAATATATTTTATATATATTAATAACATTGTTTGAATGTGTAAGTTGAAACATAGATTTTTGTCAAAAATAATACCAAGGTCCTTAAATTCATTTGTTCTTTCGATTGAGGTACACGCGATGGAATAATCAAATATTATAGGATTCAGAATCCGATAATATGACGTTACACGACATTTTCTTGGGTTAAGCATTAAACCATTACTAGAGCACCAATTATTTAACATATTCAGATTATTTTGTAATGTAAGGCAGTCATCCATAGTGTTAACAACATGAAAAAGTTTAATATCGTCAGCATACATGAGATAATTTTAATTGAGGTGGGAACACACATCATTAATATACAAAAAAAAGGACTGGACCAAGATTTGAGCCCTGAGGTACCCCACTGGAAGCTGTGTAAAAATGAGATATATCACCCATGTAAGTGACATATTGTGATCTATGTTGTAAGTAAGTTTTAAGAACATTAATTATATTTGAGCTGATATTGTATCTATTCAAGCAAGCGATTAAGTTATTATGAGGGATTCGATCAAAAGCTTTGGTGAGATCTGTATACAAAACGTCAATTTGTTTGCCATCATCTAAACTTCGAGATATAAACTCAGTAATATTTAATAAGTTTGACTGGGTAGATCGTTTTTTTTATGAATCCATGCTGATTGGTGGATATAGACCCCTCAACTTGCGCATAAATTTCGTCAACCAAAATACTTTCAAATACTTTTGAAAAATTAGATATTAGTGAGATGGGGCGGTAGTTGTCGATATTATTACGATTACCTTTCTTAAATACAGGATTGACACATGTAATTTTCCAACAATTTGGGAATATTCCAGTCTTTAAAATTAAATTGAATATATGATTTAAAGGCTTAACCAAAAACTGACGGCAGTTCTTAAGGAAGAATGATGGAATCATATCTGCACCCATTGTCAATTTAGGTTTCAACTTGCTCAAATGCTTCACTACAATGTCTTCATCTATTTTAAAATTACCAATAAAGTCATAAGTATTATTAGGTATCGTGGTAATGGCATTGCTGTTATTGTAGACTTCACTAAAGTAATCGGCGAATGCGTTGACGATGGATAAGGGGAACTCGAAAACTTCTTCTCCATGTAGCATGCGTCCAGGTATTCTAGAATTACGTCTTTTTTCGTTAACGTGCAACCAAAATTCCCGAAGTTCTGCAGCAATATTTTCTTCTACTCTGAGGAGTTGTTTAGAGTAAGCTACTCTCATCTTGTTCTTTAATGATTTCCTCGATATATAATAATAATATTATAAGATTTTAAAGTGGGTTCTCTGCAATTGAAGTTAATTCGATAATCAAGTGAGTATTTACAATATATGGCAGGGTGGTGATTATCCTCGTTGATTAAAATGTCTGTCGCTTTCGAAATTTCTCCATGTGACGATGAGGGAATAATAATAAAATCCAAAATACGAGAGTTGTCATTAGTCACTTTGTTCAATTGTATCATATCGTTTAGTGATAAAAAAATCAATAATGGTGATATGGAATTTGACATTTTCCTGTTAATCATCCATTCATAATAATGCGGTAGGTTGAAATCACCAAAAAGTAATAATTTTTTAGTATTTAAATTGTCCTCGATGAATTCGAAAAGCTTCAAATATTCAGATGTTCCAGTATTAGGTGGTATATATACACACACGATTATCAAAAATGTATATTGGAAGTATACTCTTATAGCTAATAGGTCAATGACAGAAATATTCCATTGTAAACTGATCTCCTCGCATTTATAATGTTCATTGACAGCAATAAGAACACCACCGCCCTTAGTATTAAGTCTATCACGTCGAAAGATATTATACTTCTCACAAAAAAGTTCACTGCTAAGTACTCCATCTTTAAGTCACATTTCCGTTAAAGTAATAATGTCATAATCACAGGCGAGTGTGTTCAAGAATATCTGATTTATTTTGGTATTTAGTCCCCGAACGTTTTGGTGATATTTTGAAAGTGTATTCTGCTGGACAATTAGTTTTTTTCCTGACGTTTGCGACAGATTTTGGGTATACCGTTTACATATCTTATGGTTAAATTATGCTCGCCATTATTGGTTCTACGATTTAGTTCCTCTCGTAGTTCTTTTAAATAAGATCGCTGTAGTGGAGTAAGGTCTGCAGTGATTTTTACATTACCTTTTTTGTCTTAGATGATTTTATCACACTAAGAGCAGTATTGGAATCGTTAAATATTACTTTTAATGGGCGTATTTTGTCAGCGTTTTTACCTAAACGAATTGTTTTTGCAGAAAAAGGGATGTCTATTACTGAATTGAGAATTTCGGATACAGCCAATTCATCAGCAGCTACTCTCTCATTAGTAACTGTACTATTATTCTCTGGAACATTATACATAATAACGTTCTTTGAACGATTTCTTTGATCCTCAATTTCAGAGCTGATTTCTATTGTATTAGGTGCATATTAACTAAATCATTGTTAAACCAATTAACATTACTTTTCTCTGGCAGGCTTTCTTTAATACTTTTTCGTGGAAAAGTTTGGTTAAATATTTCGGAAAATATGTGTAGAATATATGATATTTTTCACAGCAATCGGTGTCTACCTAGTAGCGTTATTGGTCTTATAATTGTATTGGTAGTTGCTGCAAGGAAGCCATAAAACCAGCATTAAAATCTATCCCAATGTGGTCGGAAGGAACATCGTATATTGGAAAGGAATTAAATTGTTTTACATTTTTAAACACATTATCCAATGTTTTTTTGCTCTTGTGTGGAAATGTATACAATTTTTTGATCCATATGTGTCAAACAAATTTGTGTTATTTATATCATCACAATTATAGAAGTGAACGTTGAAGTCACCACCAACAACTACTCCTGTATTTTGAAAATCAATACTATCTAACATATTTACAATATCATTTAAAAATACATCAGTCACCTAGTGGTGAACGATACACAGTTACTAATACTAAATTAACATCGACAAATCTGACCGCAGACATTTCGCTGTGTATTTCGATTGCCATATTTAATATTTTATGAAAAACTTCGTGTTACTGATACTCCCCCTTGAACTCGCTTAGTGCGACAAAAATATGCACAACTAAATAAAAAGTTATTGAGACTAGCTCACATTTATCGTGAGTCATCCAATGTTCGGTAAATGTTATATGTGTGTTAGTCAAACAACGGTTAGATGGAAACTGGTCTTTATTGCATGTCGTGTATTGTACATCATCTAGTAGGCAACCCTATTAGCACGCTTGCTAATTGTTATACATATGTTACAGTAAAGCATAAAGCCTCAATATTGTACTTACTAATAATATAAGATAATTCGTGTATTTTAAGCCCTGTATATCAATAAACATAAAACGGATTATATTGACTGGCACATTATCCGACATTTGATTCAGGGATGGCCCTTCTAAAAATGTAAGCACCAACGGTTATCCTCTCAAGGTCAATTGGATGGATTCATCAGCTTGGATCCGTCCCCCAAAAGAGTGCTTATAAAGAAATATAAAAATATAACTATGTGATATATAAAATTTTTGTAAATTAAATTATCAAAACATCTTTAGATTTTAAATTCCTGTAAATAATCTAAAATATACATTAGTCTAATATACTGATTAAAAATTTCATTTGTTTTCATTCACCTATTTGAAAGTTACGATTTTTTTTCAAAACGTTAATTTTTCTAAAAATATATCAAAAATTATTAGGTTTAGGCATTCGAACATATTATGAAAGTTAACTTTATTTTGGATGTAGAATGTGAAAATATATAAAATATGGGGTATTCCATTGGAAAATAACTATTATATGCCATGCTTTTATGGGACACCCTGTATATTTGAAACTAATTTTAAAATATGGTCCTAAAAGACTTATATACGCCTGCGAAAGCCGAATTTGAAAAAAATTATCCATACAGGGCGTGCGCGCCGAGTAGTAGCCGTAAAGCTGATAAAAGCTATCAGAAAATGTAAAATATAAAGAAATATAACCATAAAATATATATAAATTATTTGTAAAGCTAAAAAACATGAATAAAATAAAATTTTCGATTTAGCACTCCTCGTGCGACTTCTGAGAAATGAGAAGGACATCCAACATTTTGGAACCACATATTCTGCTGTGTCTTCAATGATGCTCACAAGCAAAATACGCAGTTAATTTACTAAAAGAAAATCTCGCTATTTTTTGCCAGTTAAATTGCTTGAAATGAGCAAACAAATGTTTCTTATTACAGCGCCATCTATAAATATTAGAAAAAAATGTTCAAATAAAACTTTCTTCTATTTGAGTTAACTACTCGAACAAAAATTAAAAAATGGGGGTTCCTATTTAAAATTATGAAGTTGGCTTCCACGAAGGTCTTGTATGAATTTGATCAATTTGCCCCTCTAAAATGTGCGGCGATTATTTTCTCATAAAATCATTAATTTCTGAGATATTTGAGTGATTCACCCTGTATCTTTATAATTCCTATTTAAGAATAAATACACCTATACTTTTGAGATGTTTACACTTTTATATATAGTAATTGGCTACAGACTAAAGTCTTTCTGCATTAATAATGATATATATTTAATGTCGTTGATTATTGAGACACTTAATTTTTGAAAATATATAGGAATGTGGTTTCTGTTTGATTGATAAATTAGAGTATTTCGTAGCCAGATCTGTTTTTATAAACTATATATTAATTTTATTGCGACTAGAATTTGAACAGTATTCATGTCATTATACAGTAGTAACAAATATTTAACAGTGATAGGAATACCAATAAAATTCGAGTCAAAATAAAATTAAGAAACAGTAAAAAACAATAAAGAACCTTTAAGGAGTTTACTTCATGGTACATTTTCAATATTATGATAAAGAAAACACTTAATAACTTTTTATACCACTTAAGGATTTATTTCACTGTGAAATAATATCCAAACGTTAAAGATATAGGAATACTGATATAATTCAAATAAAAATAAAATTATGAAATATTGAGAGAGAAAAAAAAAAACACATTAAAAATGTTTATTATAATGGATTAACACAAAGTAATGATCAACACCATTCAGAAGTTAAAATATGTTTAGTTTGTATAAATATTTTTTTTATTAATGATTACAATTTCAAAACTAATTAATAACAAACCTAATAGAATAGTAACCAAAGTATTTTTTGTGTACAATCAAAATAAATATTTCACTGCCGTCAGTCAAAAACTAATGATATTTTATTTTGTTTTAGACTTTGACATCATTAGTAACATTTACAATTGTATTAGTTCAATATCAAGAAGCACTGATACCGACGACTAAATGCAACATTGAAACATCAAATACGTCTTCAACAATTTTAACACTGCAATAATACATTAGTAGATATGAATGTTTATGCTCGTGTTCCACATCTCCACATACGCTTCTACTTAATCGTTAAGTTTATAAAATTCAGAAGCTGTATTTTTTAGAAGCACCTAAAATCCACAATGTCGAAACATGTTAAAAATACTATGAACCAAAAATCGAGGAAAGCTATAACGAGGCAAAAGTGTATTTTTAACAAAACAAAATACAATAGAATAATACAACAAAATCAGAAATATGGCATTTTAATATTCTGTTTTCAATAGAACCAAGTGGCTATTAAAAAAAAAACAAATCATTAAAAAATAATGATAGAAAAAGGATTTATTTACTTGGTCACAGTTATTTAAATAAATTAAATAAAACTAATTTGAAAATAATTAATAAATAAAATATTCTTCCTTTAGCTACAGTGACTTTATTAAAATCCGAGTCGAAAAGATTTTTTGCACAAAACAATTTATCGAAATCAAGCATGACTGTCTGTCCAGATACGACCTCTGCGTTCACTTACATCGAGGATCTCAGAGGTGACAGTGCGTTTTTAATTTTTAATTAATTAATTAACAACTTTGCAATTATATAAGGCACAGCTGTACTGACGAGTTATCAAATCTCGAAACACGTGTCTGCAGATAGCCTTATATTACGTAACTTTTATTTAATTTTTTAATTTTTTGCATTAAATATTTTCGATACAAAAATTGTTGCATTATTATTCTTATGCAGAAGCAAATGTCTATTAGTAGACATTTGTTAAAATACTTATGTCATTATGTCACAGTAGCTAAAGGGACAATAATTTATTAATTAATTCATAATAAATAAAAGACGACGCAAGCACCAACTTTTGCCTAAATATTAATTAATTATGTTCAAATTATTTTTATTTAATATATACACTAAAAAATAATCATAAAAAAGTTTGTTATAACTTAACTTACCATCTGATTAATAGTATTATATAAAAAAATACAGACACATCTTTATCAAACACAACACTGGACATAATAAGTAAAGGAAACAAAAAAATAAGCTCTAGTAAATTGAAAACCATTCCACACATTGAAGGGAGAATAATAGTGGATGTTTTGTTTCTTCAGTAGAAATTTTAAATTTTTATTCATCATCATTCGTTTTTCAACAATAGAAATAATAAATATTTCACAATGGTGGGATCATTTCTTATGACTTTATGTTATCTCCATCGCATAATAGTTGCAAAAAAATAAAGGATGATGAATAAAATTTAAAGTTTCTACATTTGTATTTATTTATTCAATCAACGGATAAATCTAGTTACAGACTGACTTACGATACCAAAAAAAAAAATATATATTAAACTGCACGATAAGCACAACACGAGATATGAGCGCAAATTAAAGGAAATTTTTCCAAATACCCAACCTAGTTTTTAAGTTAAAATAATAAAAATGGGCAGAAAGACCTCTGGTCGATAGGCATTTAACAATTAATTAATTTTTGTGTGATATACATAATCAATGTTTGTTACCTTATTGTAAACTTAATTATTAATAAAGATTGTTATGTATATAATAAAAATGTTTGCCGTTTATTCAAATAAATAAATGTTAATTATGGGTAAATTAATAAAATATATTCTCCTGAGTCACCCATATACAGGACTTTTATTTAACTATGCCTCATAGGGATTTACACGGGAAAATCTTAACCACGTGTTAACGTATGGATGTAAATAAAATTAAACACATATTTAAGATTGAATATGTTGTGCAAGCTTAAGCAGTTTTTGTGTTATTTTAAAGAGTTATTGGGGGTTATTCTGTAAGAGAAATTTTAATGTGAACGTTATTTTTTATCATCACAGTGTACGCAGATTTATAATAATACTTAATTAATAACGTACACGTTAAAGTTAACATTTCCCGTATCGAATAGCCCCGATTATGTTTTGAATATTGATTTAAAATTAAGATAATACTAAGTTATTAATATAACTTTTTAAATTTTTTAATTTTTAAAGTTAAGATTTAGTAGAATTTATTTTTATCCGCTTTTTTGAGTACTAGGTTTGGATGGAATTAAAGGATATTTCGAGTGATTTTTGAGCTATCTGAAGAAAAGCGGCATGCGTAATAAGAGCCGTGTCGTTAGCGAAGCGAAGGTGTGAAGTGGTGATAAGGGAGATCCTCGAGGAACGACTTGTAAGATGGAAAATGGAGTGGGAAAGTGATTGACGTATTTTAGCTTGACAGGATCTGTTGGAGAGGAAGTTGTGAATAAGGACGATTAAATGGCGTGAGATTTGTAAGAGGAAGAATTTGTACAGGAGGCCAATATGCCAAACCGAGTCAAAAGCTTTGTGTATGTTAAGAAAGAGTGACGGTGGATTTTCTTCCTTCTGGGTGAATCGTTTGTAAATTGGAGGTGAGAATAATAAGGTTGTATTCCTTTCTTGGAGAAAGAAATAAAATATAAATATTATATCAACAAATATCTTCATAGACAGACATTTTTTTAAGAAGGAAACCAAACTGGTATTCTGGAATGGATTTATTGGAGGTAGTAAGGAGTTTTTATTTAAACAATCATTCAAATAACTTTCCAATTACTGGGAGAAGGGTAATTGGAGACTAGGGTAGAATTGTTTTAGGGTTTGGGGCTACAGATTATGATGTTTTTTTTCCATTGGGGAGGGAAATATTGGTGCGAAAAGCAATAATTAAAATATTTAAGGATAAACATATGGATTTCGTCGGGAAGTCTTTTGAGGATTGATCTAAACTTTTTTACCAGAGTGTAATATAGAGAAATAATCTAACTCATCTGGTAAATCGTCAATAGGAGGTGAAGTGAGGTGTTATATGAATTATACCAGATTTTTACAAAATTAAAAAAAATCGTCATAATTGTTGTCCTCTGCTGGCTGAAAAGTCTTTTTCAAATGTTCGGCAAAGGCCTCTGCAATTAATAATAATAAAAATAATGTTTATTGCCCAACAGGAAACAAATTCCCAATTACAAGACAATTTAGTATTAACAAAACGCATTAAAAATAATTAAAAATTACATTTCGCAATTAACAAAATTCTAGTATGTTAAAGGTTGAAAAAATACAACGCAAGTTGGGGGAAGTTGATTAAACATATTGCTGATCGCTTTAATAGGCGATTTTAAACCAAAATTAGTTTTATGATAATTATTATTGAATGTAGTCTTAAATCTAGTGTTGAAGGTTGGAATATGCAAGCCAATAAGCTGTAAAATATCAGGACAGTCAATACGATCATGCATAAGTTTGTGTAAGAATGAGATGCCTCGTCTGCGACGTCGGCATTCAAGAGAGTCAACATTAAATTTGTCATGCAATAGTGAATAATCGCAGCCTCTATCAGTGTATAGGCTCTCATCTTTGAAATACAGAAATTTGAGGAACATGCGTTGAACACTTTCCACAAGATTATTCTGAAGTTGAGTTTGTGGAAGCCAAATTAAAGATGCATATTCCAACTTTGAACGGACGTAAACATTAAATAGAGGTTTCAAAGCATTTGGATTACGCAGATTTGAAGAATTACGATGAATGGATCCTAATGCTTTACAAGAGTTCTTAACAAGTGTCTAAACGTGAGGATTAAATGTAAAATTGTCATCAAACCAGACACATAAATCTTTGAAAACTCTGACTTTCTCAATAGAATTATTGCTAATTATATAATTAAAAGAAATCTGTTTAGATTTCTTGGTAAAGGACATATATTTACACTTATCGCTATTCAAATTAAGATAATTAATATTACACTAATCCGATATAATATCAAGTTGATTTTGTAAGCGTTGACAGTCATCAGAGTTAGCAATTGTTGAGTAGATCTTTAAGTCATCCGCATATAAGAGGTGTTTACATTTTAATAAATAAGAAACATCATTTATGAAAAGATTAAAAAGTATCGGACCTAAAATGAGCCTTGGGGTACACATGAGCTAGGAAAATATGAATTTGATTTGAAATTATTGATTGCGACATACGATTCACGATCTGAAAGATAAGATGATATAAGTGAGGATGAATTTTTACAAGCCAACTTTGCCTAGTAACAATTTATGGTCCACTCTATTAAACGCTTTTGATATATCAGTATATATTACATCAATTTGTCCAGCTGAATCCAAGGTATTAGCTATATCATGCGTAATAACCGCCAAATTAGTTACTATAGAACGTTTTGGAATAAAGCCATGCTGCTGAAGAGATAGGTAAGGTGAAACATTAAAATAGATTTGATCATAGAGAGTTTTTTCGAATATTTTAGCGATGTCAGATAGAATTGCTATAGAGCGGTAGTTGGTCATATTCCGTTGATTAATTGATGTTATTGGAATGGGACAAATTGATGTAATTTATTAGGAAATACAGATGTTTTTATAGATATGTTAAATATTATCGAGAGCGGATGACATGGAATGAAAGCACAATCTTTTCGAAAAAAAAAACTGGTATATTGTCATTACCGGAAGAAAAACTATTTGGTACTTTCTTTAACAGATTGTAGAAAGTTTTAGCTGATATTGGCGAAAAGGAAAAGGAAGGGATATTGCTAACGTTCGCAGATACGGTTCTGACAGACGGCATTACTGATTGAAAGTATTTCCGAAAACCATTAGCAATATCTTCAGGTGTTTGATATATCTCATCCTCATAAAGAAGTTCAGCGGGAATTCTTGAAGAATTAGATTTTTTAGAATTAATATATGACCAAAATTGTTTAGGATTGCTAGTAAGCTGTTTAAAATATATTCTTTATGGGCGGAATTAATTTTATTCTTAATGAGTGATCTAAATCTTTTAAATGTTTCTTCGAGAGCAGAGTCCGGCTTAATATTTTTCCGACAATAATTTTTCTCCTTAATAAGCAGTATATTAAACCAAGGAGGATATTTTCGCTTTTGTTTAAATCTAAATTGAGGAATAAATTTATAAAATGCTTCATGTATGACACTATAGAACTCTTCCAGTGCCAAATCCATGTCTAAACAATCTAAAGAAAACTCCAGTCAACAGAACCTAAATAGGAATACAAAGACAAGTAATTTCCTTTTTTGAAGTTAAATTTGGTAACATCTATGTTGATAGGAGACATATTAGAAGTACTTTGTAACGATAATGCAATAGCAGGATGATAAGTGTCTTCCTGTACTAAGAGATCAAGTTCTCTACGAATGATACAGTCAAAATTGGAATATATTAAATCTAGAATGTTCCCCGAACAATTTTTAAACAGATTAAATTGTTGCAAGCCTAGAAAAGTACACGCATTTGAAATAGAAAGTGCTTTTTCTGTCATAGTACCCATTGATAGAAGTGGACAATTAAAATCACCAGTAAAAAGAATTATTGTTGAAATTTACTTCGATTAATAGGTCAAAAAATCAGTTATTACTGTATCGGGTGGTATATAGATTACAATTATATATAAGCAAGTGGAATTAATTTTAATCTTACCATTTAGTAATAGTTAATAATTGGAACTTTAGTTCTAATGTTTACTGTAGGAATAACGTCTATATTGAAAGTATGTTTAGCCGCCACAAAAACACCACCACCCTTAGATCGACTAGTAAGTACTGTATCACGATCAGAACAAAATATTTTATATTGATCACTGAATAGCTCACTATTACACCAGATGTTAACCATGTTTCTGTGAGGAATATTATATCGTAGTTGTGAGTGAAGACATTGTCGTAAAATTCATTCAGTTTGGTATTGAGGCCTCGGACGTTCTGGTAGTAGGCTTGTATATTTCCTGAGGGCGATGTATCTCATGTGCCTTGTGCAGCAGTTAAATATCCATATCCATTACGGTAAGCAAGTTTTAAATTTGATTCTCCTTGAGACTTTCTAACTTCTAATTCATAATTTAACTGTTTGTAGAATTCAATTTGTTTTTTAGTTTTATCAGAATTAAATATTATGTTGTCATTAACGTAATTAACATTACTCCGAAGAACTGAACTGGTGATATCGTTCGATTCAAATATTATCTTTAAAGGCTTCACATTGGATCGAATTTTACCCATCCTAACTATTTTTTAGGCTTTGCTATAATGTTTCAACGCTTCGGGATATTAATTATGTTCTCTGTATCATGAACATTTGGGTACTTCCGATTTGGATTCATCAAAATTAAAAAGTATTACATTAGAGAGCCTACGTCGTCTGTCTTCAATTTCATTTATGATATCTTCACAAGATTCGACACAATTAGATCATATTCCAGATAATTCAGATTCAATTTTATTGAAATTACTTTCGAGTTGAGAAATGCGGGATTCTACTTTGTTAAATCTCGTGGCAATGCAATTTTTTATTTCCTCTTTAAATGAATCAAATTTGTAGTATTAGGGCATGTAATGAGTGTAATGAGTCAAGCGTTAATGGTGTATTTGCGGTAGCACATTTCGGACAGTTCCACTTCTTCTTCGAAGATAAAATAGGGGCAATATCTTGATCATTTAAATTAGTACATTTGCTGTGTATGTGTCTATTGCAGCTGTCGCTGCATTTAATGTACGGTGTATTAGGTGTCACTCTCCTGTCGCATATCCCGCAAAAATAAACATTTTCAATGAATTAAGTATCAATACGAATTAATACTAATTAATATGAGGAAGAAGGATAGCAAACAGTGGACACACGCTTCGCATCAACGAGGCCTATCATGGTGACTAACGAAATACAAACGCAGAGAAGGCCACGGAAGGAAAAAAATATACACAAATAATGATGAATCTTTTAGCAGATTTTCAATTAACTCTGGAGTACGTTTTGTTGCCAATCCAGTGCCTTCCTTCCTACCAACACTTCCAGTGTCACGAAAGACTTGTACAGCTCGCCGAAGAGTACATCGAAAACAATTATCATCAACGGCAAGATTGGGAAATTGATTTCGAAATTACTCCAAACAATCGGGAACAGAATACTGCCACTCTCCACCAACGTTTCGCCCATTACGAAAATAAGATTCAATCATAAACGTTTTATGTATCTTAGAAAACATGTTTACGATAATTAGGGGTTGTTGACAACTGACTTGTCAACATGACAACCAGTACTTTACGCGTGCGCGTGTGATTTTAGTTAAGACATAACTTTAGATTTCCAATGCCAACTTCGTCGTCGATTTTTGTTATACGCTCGATATATACAGAGAGGTTTTTTTATAAGTATACATTAGGCGAACTGTAAGCTACAAAAAAGCCAAGTCAAACGCATTGAACCGATTAATTTGTGTATGTTTAGTTGCCTATAACACACAACTAAACGTCAAACGCTAAACTTTAAATTGTGTGAAATATTCACAACCTATCCATTAATGAAACTATTTTTCATCACTTGTTATGTAATTAACGTTTATACCAATAAATCTGTTTCATACAATCTTTCAACTGTTATTCAATCTTATTAGCATTTCAATAAGAAATGCACAAGTGGACAAACTAATGCCAATTGCATATATTGAGAAAACCCCGGTAAGATGAGGCAATTCAATGGGTGCAAATCCGCTTTGTATATATAGAGTGTTCGAGTAAGTGAACTTCGTCACACCAAACTCACAATACATTCCGCTTTCACTTAGCCTTAAAATCATTTCGTCGAACTTTCGTTTGAATGGATGGTACTTCCTGAATATCATCAAACCAATTTGAGAGAAATACCAGTCGTTTATTGCCAGTGCTTCGGTTATATTAGTCATTTTTGGAAGGTATGAATTTGTTCTTAAATCGACAATGAATGAAGTTCTGCCAGTATGAAAAACCATATAATGGGTAGTGTTTACCGTGTTGATGATTATTGCTTTGGCTGCTATTCTACGTACATGTGGGTTTTCGCTGTTCGATAATGCGTAAAACGTTTGTCGTTCTAGAAACATGGTAAGGTTTGAATCAGCGAGTTCCTTCACGCTCGTTATCTGATGCGTTGTCCCGGGCATAAATAGAAAGGATGTTAATAGGGACAAAAAGCTGTTTATTATTATAAAAGCGAAATATATCCATAATATGTAAAATAGACGAAGTGGTGTATTTTGTGGCTTCCATGGGAGTGAGGTGATGAATGATTGAAATATGACGAATATGGCGCAGGAATAGATTTTTTCACGTTTTGAAAATATGTACCAAACTGGGGATATTATTAAAAAAACAAATAGTAAATAAATCCATACATTCAGACGGAATACTTTAAACAAATTTTTCCATGTTTCAAATGGTTTAGCAAGAGGTACATAAAGCTGAAATCGAAAAAAATATAGTGGATATGATACATCAAAATCGTCTATTATAGTATTTATTGCAAGGCTTGCTATAACACTATCGAATACTCCATTGTATAAATTATCATATATGCCTAAATAACTACCATTTGGTTGTTTTTCCAGCATACTTATTAATTTACCTTTACTTCCCATTATATAAAATGAAGTGTACTTATTATTATAGCCGCTCATTGTCAAGCCTAATCTTTTCCCAGTTTCCTTTACGGCTAGCGCGCCAAATCCATTATTTTTTTCAAAACTAACATTTTGTACAAAATTATGCATATATACATGACTAACGACAAATTTGCAATGATTAAAATTATTCACCTCCAAATCGCTCTTAATACGCCCGAGCTCGCCACTCAAGCAATTTGTGACAAATCTCGGTTGAAAATTCTCGCATTTATCAAGTGATATTGGATAATACGTAAACAAATCTAATCCATGTAAAATTAATACTTTTATAACGCGCATGTCCCATAAAATTTCGAGGACTCGTGACAGGCTGCTTTCATCCCTTAATATCAACAACATCTCGATTTGTTGAAAAAACACGTGATTGACGTGGAGTTGTTTCAAAATCGCTTGAAGATTATTCACCGCCGACTCTGTTATGTAAAAATCCGGTCTATCCACTGTCACAAAACGCTTCAAATTTGAATCTGTGTTATAAAGAGTTATTGTTTTATTACTGAATGAAATATTCGTGTCATTTTTAAAAATCTGAAATATTTTGTTCGGGTTCCTGTTTGCTATTATTTTATTAACGCATTCTGCAATACCTTCTTCATTTGTAGTTGTAAACGGAAGTATGCAAAGTAAAAAATAAACGCAGTGTAAAACCATGTTGATCTTCGTCTTTATATAGCTGAATATAATACTTGTGTAATTTTAATATTACATTTAGCATAAGATGAATGAAACTGAAAAAAAAAACAAGAATTTAATAATAAAAATATTACAGAATTATTTGAAACAATTCGATGGGATGGATAGATTTTCTTTTAAAGGTGGGATTAAGTATTAATCTTTTTTATCATAAATAAAATCCGCACTATTGTTAACTTTGTTTCTGATGAATGGGCACATTAAAATAATCTTAAGCTTACAGAATTTTCTTGAAGTTAATTAAATTTACTTTAATAATACATTTTTTTTCTGAAAAAGAAAAAACAATAATGAAAGGAAGGAAACAAATATACACAAATAATGAAGGAATGGAAAAATAATAAAGCGATTGGAGAAGAGGATATATAGAAAGTAAGGTTAAAAACAAAAAATGAATTAATTCAGCCATCAATACATACTATATCACAATTCTGTTTACAATCATACTCGTAAGTAAACGTATGTAATCAGCTGATAGTAGATATACATAAATAATTCCACAAATTTACTAGAAAAATCAAAAAAAACACTAGACTTTAAATCAGCGTCACGTTCGTTCGGACATTCGACATACATATTAATTAAAAAATCGTCCCTCAGTTATTTTTTATATTATCTGTGTAATATGTATTTTCATAAGTATATATATATTTTAATTTCATTCCATAATGATTTTCCGTACATATCGTTTATATATATACAATCATCTTTATTGTGGTATTTACATATACATATATTATACAAAATATTTGATCTAAACTTATAAATGGCTATCGACCTTAGGTCTTTCAGCCATATCGTTTATATTATTGCAGGTTTCAAGCAATTTTGATTTTTTTCTTATCTAAAATAATTTTTTTTGTTTTTGTCTCGTCAATCTGTTAAAGGCTTGTTTTATTGATCTGTCTATGTAGAATTTACTGTCTCTGTAGATTAGTCGTTTGTATTTTAATAGTCTTAGGATATATTTAAGTAGGGGATATTGTAAAATTGCTTTTTAATTGTTGGTTTGTGTCAAGCAATGGAGAACGACATAATAGGGCGATATGACTTCGGGATTTATGTGTTGTTCATTGTTAAATTCTGTCACTATATCAGTAGTAACTTTGTATTTTAAAATATATTCCGTTGGTAGAGGTCGTGGTATTGAATTTGCTTTGATGTCAAACTAGATGGAAAAGAGGTCGGAACAGAGGTCGGGAGTTAGAGTGATTGAACACTTAGAATGCTGGAGGTACAGAGGATGATATCGGTTACAGTGGATTGGTTTTCATTCATGATGAATGTGTGATTTTAATAATAAGCTTTGGATGTGGTGGGATTTCCTTTTATTTACGTTAAAATCTCCTATTATTAAGACTATACCTTTTGAAAATTGTTATCAATAAACGAATTTGGATGGATGTAAGCTAGGAAAACATGTAGGGTAAAATTATTTATTGGGAGGGTGAAATGCAAACACTCATTCAAAAGAAAGTAAATAAGTGGGTAGTGAGTCACCCATTTTTCTTTATTGTTTAAATACTCATAATCAATAAGTCATTATTGTAAAAGATGTAAAGAAAATAAATGAATTACGGATAATTCATTTTCTTTAAATATTTGACCATATTAATAATTCATATGTTTTCAATTCTATAAAATGATTAAAATATTTTTTTTATATAATGAGAAATTGTTATTATGCAAGGCGGAATCTATATAAAATATTATTTATAACTTTGGATATTTAAAATACATCCGATATTATTTACAAGAACTATATTAGCGGAGACACAAATTTATTTTGCATAAATTTACTGAAAGAATTTAATAATCTAACATATTATTTTTATTATTAATACCAAATTAAATATATATGTAGCGGAAAGACCAATTTATAGCCAATTTTAGAACCTAATAGTCTTGTTTTAAGTGTAATAAAAAATCATATAAAGTACATTATGCTGTAAAATACTTTATTAATAGGGAGTTTTGTATTATCCAGCCATGTACGCTTTGTCAAAACTACATTTAAATTATGCCCTTCCTTGTTACACCTAAATATTCCCAGTGTGGAATGAGATCTAGTGTAATTCATAAGTATGCTGTGTTTGGGACATTTTTTTTTCTTTGGACAAAATACCGTTATTTTGGCACCACCTAAAAGCCTTTTCATCGTCACCAACCAAATTCTTCGATAATTTTCCTTCTATTCCACATATCTGTAGATAAGTTAATAAAAAATTGATTACATTGTAAAACAAACAAAAGAAATGATAAAGGAATGAGTATTTAAATTTAAACCATAATTTCTTAGTAATAATGATTTTATTTATTAAAATGTGTAGATAAACTTACCGTAATTTATTGAAATATCGCACAGAAAATTCAATGACGAATAACACTGCTTCTCAACTACTACTCGTGAATTTTTTTATTTATAATAAACAACAGTAAAATATTTAAATAAAAATACTTGTCCTTTGTCCTACTTATTTTTTATTTAAATAATTAAAGTCTCCACAACCAACAACCATCAGTAAAATATTTAAATATTTGAATTATTTGTTGGTAAAAATGACTACTCACACAATTATTAATTACCTTTGTTTTGAATTAATTAATTATTACTAATGTTGAATTTTTAAATGATAATTATTTTCTAATCAATCTGGTATTTCATATTCATTATTTCAAATAAAAGTCAGTAAACGAAGAAACGAAGAAAATGCTGTAATTTCAATTTAATATGTCATATTTTTGGCGGACAGTTCTTCGCGAGTGCAATTTACATCTGGAATATACCCACTTTGCCGAAAATACGAACGTATATAATCTCAATATCGCAACTTTGAATTCAAATTTCATTCAAACGGTAAGTTTCCGACAAAAACGGACTTCAGATTCATATATCCCGTGCATTTATATATATAAATACGTAAACAAAATGTGTAAAATCCCGGTGTCGATTTCTATAGTTGAGCCATTGATACTTCAGTTAATTGTGAAAGCACACAATGTTTTAGATGAATCTTTTATTATTTGTTGCACATTTTGAATTAACTCTGGAGTACGTTTTGTTGCCAATCCAGTGCCTTCCTTCCTACCAAAACTTCCAGTGTCACGAAAGACTTGTACAGCACGCCGAAGAGTACATCGAAAACAATTATCATCAATGGCAAGATTGGGAAATTGATTTCGAAATTACTCGAAACAATCGGGAATACAATACTGCCACTCTCCACCAACGTTTCGCCCATTACGAAAATAAGATTCAATCATAAACGTTTTATGTACCTTAGAAAACATGTTTACGATAATTAGGGGTTGTTGATAACTGACTTGTCAACATGACAACCAGTACTTTACGCGTGCGCGTGTGATTTTAGTTAAGACATAACTTTAGATTTCCAATGCCAACTTCGTCGTCGATTTTTGTTATATGCTCGATATATACAGAGAGGTTTTTTTATCAGTATACATTAGGCGAACTGTAAGCTACAAAAAAGCCAAGTCAAACGCATTGAACCGATTAATGTGTGCATGTTTAGTTGCCTATAACACACAACTAAACGTCAAACGCTAAACTTCAAATTGTGTGAAATATTCACAAACTATCCATTAATGAAACTATTTTTCATCACTTGTTATGTAATTAACGTTTATACCAATAAATCTGTTTCATACAGTCTTTCAACTGTTATTCAATCTTATTAGCATTTCAATAAGAAATGCACAAGTGGACAAACTAATGCCAACTGCATATATTGAGAACACCCCGGTAAGATGGGGCAATTCAATGGGTGCAAATCCGCTTTGTATATATAGAGTGTTCGAGTAAGTGAACTTCGTCACACCAAACTCACAATACATTCCGCTTTCACTTAGCCTTAAAATCATTTCGTCGAACTTTCGTTTGAATGGATGGTACTTCCTGAATATCATCAAACCAATTTGAGAGAAATACCAGTCGTTTATTGCCAGTGCTTCGGTTATATTAGTCATTTTTGGAAGGTATGAATTAGTTCTTAAATCGACAATAAATGAGGTTCTGCCAGTGTGAAAAACCATATAATGGGTAGTGTTTACCGTGTTGATGATTATTGCTTTGGCTGCTATTCTACGTACATGTGGGTTTTCGCTGTTCGATAATGCGTAAAACGTTTGTCGTTCTAGAAACATGGTAAGGTTTGAATCAGCGAGTTCCTCCACGCTCGTTATCTGACGCGTTGTCCCGGGCATAAATAGAAAGGATGTTAATAGGGACAAAAAGCTGTTTATTATTATAAAAGCGAAATATATCCATAATATGTAAAATAGACGAAGTGGTGTATTTTGTGGCTGCCATGGGAGTGAGGTGATGAATGATTGAAATATGACGAATATGGCGCAGGAATAGATTTTTTCACGTTTTGAAAATATGTACCAAACTGGGGATATTATTAAAAAAACAAATAGTAAATAAATCCATACATTCAGACGGAATACTTTAAACAAATTTTTCCATGTTTCAAATGGTTTAGCAAGAGGTACATAAAGCTGGAATCGAAAAAAATATAGTGGATATGATACATCAAAATCGTCTATTATAGTATTTATTGCAAGGCTTGCTATCAGACTATCAAATACTCCATTGTATAAATTATCATATATGCCTAAATAACTACCATTTGGTTGTTTTTCCAGCATACTTATTACTTTACCTTTACTTCCCATTATATAAAATGAAGTGTACTTATTATTATAGCCGCTCATTGTCAAGCCTAATCTTTTCCCAGTTTCCTTTACGGCTAGCGCGCCAAATCCATTATTTTTTTCAAAACTAGCATTTTGTACAAAATTATGCATATATACATTACTAACGACAAATTTGCAATGATTAAAATTATTCACCTCCAAATCGCTCTTTATACGCTCGAGCTCGCCACTCAAGCAATTTGTGACAAATCTCGGTTGAAAATTCTCGCATTTATCAAGTGATATTGGATAATACGTAAACAAATCTAATCCATGTAAAATTAATACTTTTATAACGCGCATATCCCATAAAATTTCGAGGACTCGTGACAGGCTGTTTTCATCCCTTAATATCAACAACATCTCGATTTGTTGAAAAAACACGTGATTGACGTGGAGTTGTTTCAAAATCGCTTGAAGATTATTCACCGCCGACTCTGTTATGTAAAAATCCGGTCTATCCACTGTGACAAAACGCTTCAAATTTGACTCTGTGTTATAAAGAGTTATTGTTTTATTACTGACTGAAATATTCGTATCATTTTTAAAAATCTGAAATATTTTGTTCGGGTCCCTGTTCGCTATTATTTTATTAACGCATTCTGCAATATCTTCTTCATTTGTAGTTGTAAACGGAAGTATGCAAAGTAAAAAATAAACGCAGTGAAAAACCATGTTGATCTTCGTCTTTATATAGCTGAATGTAATACTTGTGTAATTTTAATATTACATTTAGCATAAGATGAATGAAACTGAAAAAAAAACAAGAATTTAATAATAAAAATAATACAGAATTATTTGAAACAATTCGACGGGATGGATAGATTTTCTTTTGAAGGTGGGATTAAGTATTAATCTTTTTTATCATAAATAAAATCCGCACTATTGTTAACTTTGTTTCTGATGAATGGGCACATTAAAATAATCTTAAGCTTATAGAATTTTCTTGAAGTTAATTAAAATTACTTTAATAATACATTTTTTTATGAAAAAAAAAAAGTGACCTATTTTTTGTGGGTCACTTTTAAAAACATATTTTTGTAAGAAAAAAGTAGGCTATGAAAATTTCAAGGATTTAATTTACTACTTATGATATCTATAATTCCAATTTACTTTATGATTATAATTTGAATTAAAACTAGCGAATTCATATAATACGTAATAATAAGCTATTATTTAATAGAACTGATTTCTTTCTACTTGATAGACGAACATGTACATAAGTGTATTTTTTTAATATGACCAAATGTAAGGTAGTTGTAGGCTTATTTTAAGAGGAAGCGATTAAAAAAGATTTTTTTTTCTCATCCAAAAAAACATTATATCGTTACATAATAAAAAAATATACCAACTAAACATATAATTCAAATACATAAAATTAACAAACAAAAGCACATCTTAATCATCACTGAAGATTTAATTTCCCCTTCTCCTTGTTTCTTTCTTTCTTCTCTTCAAGATATCCACGCCAGCTGCATCTTCTCTTAACCACTCATCTATATTCCTTCTACCATTCATCCATGCATTACACACTTCTTCTTATTCCTCACGCAAATACCTACATGCATCTCTCCTATAGCCACAGAACGCAGACTTACTGTAACTTTTGCCTCATCCATACCTTCCATCCTCTCTCTTCTGATACATACCTGGCTAGCCAAGGTAACCTTGCCCTCTGTCGAAATACCACTTTTACACGAATACCTTTATAATCTCATATGAAATTGCCATCTCTCATACATTTTTGTTAAAGTTAAACTCATTCTTGTCTATACACACTTGCCTTTCATGTTTTTCCATCTCTTTCAGTTTCACCCTCATTCCTAAGCTGAAAAACATATATTGATACCAAAACAGACAAAGCTATAAGGGCCTTCTGGCAATGTCGTTGAGCTATGGGGAAAACCTGGGGGCTTGAACCGCGCACGACGCTGTGGTTGTAGACAGCTGTCATAAGGCCGATGCTTACATACGGAGCTTCAGTCAGACCAAACAGAAGACCACAAGGAAGCAACTCTAACAAGTGCAGCACACTACTCCGACAATGGTAAGTCATGCCTTACACTACTTGATATCCACGTGGGAGGAGGGAGGCTTTGACGACTATGCTACGCTTTCAGAGAAGTGGGATCTGGAACGTAAACAGCTGTGGGGAAGTTAGAGAGCACTTCTGGAGGAACGCCTGCAAAGGTATACCTCTTTTAGAGGCCACCACTGACTGTTTTGTACCGACACTTATACGAAGTATATCCTACAATATTACTGTCCAACCCACTAAATGGATGAGAGACTCGGTTATAAGGATCTATACAGATGGATCGGGCTATGGAATTTTCTCAAGAACTCTAAAGATTCAGGCAAAGATTTCGATGGGAATTCATGGAACCATCATTCAACTGATGGTTATAATACTTGCGGCTGAATATATCATAAATCGCAAGTTGTCAAATGTAGCCGTACTAATCCTAACGGATATTAGGCAAGGGATTCTGTTTCTGCAACAAGCTGGCTGAACTGAGGATGAGTGTTCTACGGAAAGCAGCACAATGGGCCTAATGAGGCTTAAGAGAAGTGCGTAGCCGCACACACCCTTATACCAGATACCCTCATTCATGCAGATTACTCCCTTCCCCAACCAATCCTTCCTAAGCCTTTAGACAGTCCAGCTATTTTATACTTCAAATCCATTCACTCTTCTTCCCCTCCACGCACGTTCTCCATACTTCCTTAACTAATCTATCACTCCCTAATCCAAAGAACCTCATTTCATACCCGACCACTCTTTCAACAGCCTCTCCATATATCTTCCATCTCTTTGTTTACCGAAGCAAGATACAGGTTGGGTTCGAAATAAAATAATTGCTTCAGGAACATATAATTCTCTTTCTCGCACCATTCATTTCTCCAAACATCTACGTCATACATCAGAATGGGATTCACAACCCCATTTTTATTACCCAAATTTTTAGACGTTGGCAATCGATTGATAACATGACATATAAGTCATAACTTGCCAAATTAATTTCAATTTTTCTCAAAATACACAAAACAGTGTCCCTTTTATGTGAAGGTTTTTGTAAGAATGCAAGTATTTGATATATAAACAGTGATTATTAAACAAAATTCAGTTAATTTACTTGTTATGACACCGTAACATTTTCCTTCAATTAACCACTCAAATTAAAGCACGAATTGAAAGTTAAAATGAGAATAATCTTGCCGCAACTTTAAACAAAAAGCTTGAATTACATACACTCCATTCTTTAGACCTTAAAGTTAAAAGATTATATTAAAAAATAGACTTTATATATTATTTCATATGGGAAATGTTAAGTTTAAGTGTACGTAATTAATTAACTTCACATTCTATTACAAAAGATGATTAGACTGCGATGATAAAAATTAACATAAACGCTAAACTTAACATTTTCCTTACAGAATAACTGTATTAAATACTGGCTTTTTCTTATCAACGATTATTATTTCCACTTTACTATGTCTATGTCTCTTTCTACTGTATTGCAAGCGCTATGTGAGTAACGTTAAATATATTTCTTGTGAATTAGGCTAATTCCGTACGGGAAATGTTAAATGTAATGTGCCCCGATTATCTCAGTGTGTAATTATTCGTACAATTTGGTCATAGTTAATTAAATGCATTCCCGAAATGCGCAACTTATATTGATACATTAATAATTACACTACTCACTTGCTATATTGTTGAACACTTATCTTGCTCTATAGTAGTTGATTACGCAAATTTAAATTAAAGTATCAGTTTATATTGATTGCTTCTCGTTTTTTATTCTAACTACAATGAAATATAATAATAATAAAACAACGAATTTCATTATTTAAAACATTTATAAGTTTATATGATTATAATAACGCAATGCAATGCATTTCAATTAAGTAAATAAAACCATAAACTTTTGTTTGTTAATTATTAGAATATACGAATGGAATATGATATTGTTATTTATAATGGGCTGAAGCATATATAATTAATGAGGAACGAAAGTTCACGCACTGTTTTATCGGATCTCTTTTTATTTATTTTTTATTCCATTCTGTTTTATAAAATATATTTTCAATACATAAAGGGAAAATAATTTATTAATTAATTATTTTCAAATTCTTTTTATATAATTTATTTAAATAACTGTGACCATTCAATTTTTTCTATTAACATAAACTGAGGGTTTCTAGTTTATATAAAAACATGCAACAAAGCACTTGAATCATATTGTAATTTACTTTCTATGTACTAAGTTTATAATATTTTAACTAATATAATCTGGACAATACATTGTCAGCCATTTTGTATCAGAAATACAAATTAAATATCTATGTATGGATATATGTTTTAAATAAATTGAAAATAATGGTTCTATATTGTTGATATATCGTTTTCTGGTTTAGTACCGTTTTTCGAAGAAATAATATATAAGTACATAATACTAAAGTATTGTAAATCTTATTATACAATATAACTAATCAAATAAAGTTGTTGTGGAAGAACTAATGATAATTGACATTTCATATGCCCAATTTTTTTTTCATTTCTAATCAATCCAAATTAAATTTAAACGTGCCCATATCCCAGCATATATTAGCTTTAAGTAAAAAAATGCCAATAATTCTGATAACCTACCCCTTCTTATATCCCCAATAACCCTAATATCCTTCTTAAATACAATCAGCCTACAATCAATTCATTCAGGACAGCTCAGCTAGCATTTTTCGTAAACTTCATCATAAATTCATGACTCGATAGCCCAGACAGACTAACACCTAAATGTATTGTTATTATTTATATTGTTATATTCTTAAAATTACCCGTATAGTCTGAATAAAGATGTATGTATATATTTAAACGTACTAAACTAAACTTACTATATTTGGCAGTGTGGTATATTGAACTATATATTATACAGTATTTTTGATAAGATTGTCGCTAATAAAAAAACAAACATATAAGTAATAAGTGCTTGTTATCCAATATGCAGGTGGACAAAAGAAAACGAGATGATACTAATCCATTACCAAAAACCAAAGGCATTTCACCTGCTAACTATGACAAAACTTACTAACCTAATCAAAAAAACAGTAAGGCGAAGCATCCGAAAAGTACCAATCACATTATAGTAAAAAAATATTCATTTTGGAGAGAATTTAGTACAAGACATGAGTAGTAAAAAGATGGAAAGACGCACTAGAAAGCGTGGACCTGAAACACAGCAGCAGAAAGGCCTGGAGTCTCATGAAAAAACTGGTGACCCCGTCGCTAGCAATGATTATGTTGACGTAAATACAAACCAAATCGCGCACCATATATTGATGAATGGAAAGCCAAATAAGAGTACGTAAACGAAAAATGTGTGCAAGAATAAATAAATGTAAATTACCTCCAACGAATCATACTTCGATGTTGAAGAACTAAAAGCTGCAATTAAACAATTAAATGTCAGGAAAGTACCTGGTTCAGATGGAATACTGAATGAGTACCTGATATATGCAGGACCCAAAACCTTAAATTGGCTATTCAATTTTTGTTAGTGTCATGCCAAAAATATGATGGAAAGCCAAAGTTATAGCAATTCACAAACCAGGAAAACCACGAAATGACCTAAAAAGCTACCAACCGATATCCCTGCTCTGTGCTCCTTTCAAATTATATGAATGCCTAATCTTAAATAAAATTAGGTCACAAATAGAAAACCACCCCATTTCTGAGCAAGTGGGCTTCAGGCCAGGAAAGTCTTGTACAAGCTATGCCCTACATCTTACACAATTCATCTAGGATGGATACGAATGGAAACTAAAAACTGGTGTAGTATTTGTAGATCTCACCCTACGACATTATCAATCATAAATGTCTTCTCAATAAAATACATAAAATGTCTGGAGACCTTCACCTAACAGAAGCTATAGAGTCTATCTTAGCCAACAGATGATTTTACGTAGAGTTCCAAGGTAAGAGTAGGCGGTGGCGACTACAGAAAAACGGGCTGCCTCAAGGCAGCGTTCTATCGCCACTATTATTCAATATTTATACCAACGACCAACCAAGAAGTCCAAACGTAAAGAGATTTGTCTATGCAGACGATGGAGCAATCGCTAGCCAATCAGCAAACACTAAAGTCATAGAATGGAACCTAAGCAACTTCATGGGTTAATTAACCCAATACTACAATCTGAACAAAATCTGTCCGAACCCTATTTCATCTTGATAACCGACAAGCAACTAAGAAACTAAACATACATTGAAATTCAATCAGACTACAACACTGCCCTTGGTATCACACTAAGAGCTAAAATCAACATGAGGAATGGAATACTGCGCAAGCCGTCCACTGACTATGGGGAGCTGACCCATGTGTCCTAAGGTCCTTAGCACTTGCCTTCTGTTTTGCACCAGCTGAATACGCATATCTTGTATGGGGGAAAACTGCGTATGCCAATAAGTTGAATACTGTACTAAACGATAGCTGCAGAATTATCACTGGCTGTCTAAAACCTATTGACATCGAACAGCTGTACATGCTAGTAGGCATAGCCTGCAATATAAACAATAGCTACGAAAGAATGTAGACAAGAACAAGACCCCAGATATCCCCTGAATAGCTGTGAACTACCAATCACGAAACTCAGGTTCAGACGAAGTTTTTTGAAAAACCCTAAAAAAAGTGTGAATGCGACACGAGAGAAGAAATCTACTGATAACTGGAATGCAACAGAAATGGCAGATTGAGATGCCAAAAGGTAAGAAAGAAATCTACTAATAACTGGAATGCAACAGAAATGGCAGATTGAGATGCCAAAGGTATATAAGGAATACCTCCATAAATGGATTAAATAAAAATTATTTGAAAACAGTTAATAAATTATTTCCACATTTAGCTCTGTGATATTTTGACTTACGTTACGTAAGTACTTTAAACAAATTTACATTAAAACAACTATTTCTCATTAGATTACATAATGTACATCTACTGTCACATATCAATAAAATATTGCATCATGCAACAATTTTTGATCCAAGAAAACTTCAATGTAATACACAAAATAAGAACGTTACTTAATATAAGGTCATCTGCAGACACGTGTTTCGTGATCTATTCCTCGTCAGTACAGCACTACTGTAATTTAATTAAATTAAATCCATAAATGAAATTCTACAGAAGAGAACATATGTCAATGCGGTGAATCTCAGACGATAGAACATCTCCTGGTATGCAACAATCTACCAATGCAATTGACTGCACACAGCATTGGATATATATATGATATTTATTATATCAATATATTATATACAGTTACTTTATAAACACCATAATGTATAGTTTACACACGATTAAATAAATAAATACTATATGCTTTGATAGGTACCTAATACACTTGCTATCTAAGAAAAACAAAACACTTAACAGATGGAAAAAGTCAGGGAGCCTTTTAATTAAAAATGACTATGATATAATAATGAGAAAGTTAAAAAACAGCTTTTATAAAAAAATACAAGAAGTAACAAATCTAATCATTTTTGGTCTTTTATTAGTGACAATAGACGTACGTTACAAATTATTATTAAATGTGATAATAACATGTTAAATACTCTTGTTGCTATAATTGAAGGTTTTGCAAATCACTTATTTTTGAAAGGTTGCGCGGATTACTATATTGTGGCACTTACCCATATTTTCAATATTATCTTAAGACGTTGTTGTTTTCCTTCGTGCTGGAAGTTAATTCGTATATCTCCAGTTTACGAATCCGGTGATGAAAGCTATGTCCAAAATTATAGCCCTATCTTCTGTATACTTTCTCCAAGGTTTTTGAAGGCATCCTTTCTAACATTATACATTCATGTATTGACTAAGAGCTGTCATGTGATCAACAAACGTAGCACGAAAAACAATTTAATTCATTTTATGTAATTTGTTTCAAGTTATTTGGATCTTGATCAGCAGGTAGATCTTGTGTACAGATATATAAGCAAGGCTTTTCGGTCATAAACTCATGGAATATGTCAGTCAGAGAATTCATTCTCTGTTATACATTCTTATATGGGTCATCAATCCTACACCTTCGTTGCATCTAGTGGTATGTTTCAGGGCGACTAGGTTTAATATTCATTAACGAGGTAGTGCTAAACTGTGATTACTTGATATATGTTGACGACATCACACTCTTCAAAGTTATACACAATGAATTAGATTGTGTCCTGTTTCAACATAACTTACAGCGCCTCGCTTTATGGTGCTCAATCACAGGTCTGTCAATCAATGCCTCTAAATGCCGTATTTTGAGATACAGTAAAATACGTAATCAGACACTATTTCATTATGAACTAGGTAATAGTGGGACAGTGTCTTTAGGAACCATGTTATTGGACGATCAGCTGAAATTTAATAGTCATATTGAGACTATCACTAAAAAATGCTCAGGTATATCATCATCGCTCGTAATTATAAAGACTTTAAATCTAACAAAACTGTTAAAATATTATTTAATGCCTTAGTTCTTAATAAAATTAATTACTGTGCTTGTGTTTGGTCACGTGAATCGAATCTATATATCCAAATGCTGGAGAAAATATTAATCGTTTCTTACGTTATTTATTTTTTCGTAAATATGGTCGGTATCCATCAATTGATATCACACACAAGGATCTTCTAATTGATTTCAATTGTCCGCGTATTTAATGAATTGTATAAATTAATCCATTATGAATGAAATAATGCCCACCTCCTTAGTCTGCTTAATCTTAATGTTAAGATCTTCTAGAGATAGCAGAAGCTTCTATTATACAGCTCACCATTCCTATTCTCTAATATTAAAAATGGTAAAGAAATACCATGACATACAATATGGCGTAGATATTTACAACAATAATAAAACTGATTTTGTGCGCAATCCAAAAATGCGTCTGTATTTGTCGTAAGTTAGAAGGCTGATGGAAAAATTAATCATAATTGCTTTTATACTATTTGACTAATAGAAAAAACAATCTAAACTGCCTTGCCTTCATTCTAATTGGATAATCGAAGAACCAATCACAATTGCCTTTATTCTGATTAACTACTGGAAAAACCAATCACAATTGCCTTTATTCTGATTAACTACTGGAAGAACCAATCACCAATCAATAATTGCCCTGATTCTGAATGGATAATGATGAAATAAATCATAATTGGCTGATGAATGAACCAATCATATTTGCCCTGATTGACTAATGAAAGAACCAATCACCATTTTTAAATAATTTAGCTATCATAGAGCACATTTTGAAACAATTTATTATACTGCTATATTTGTAAAATAACATAACCTGTCAAATGAGCATAATTTTGAAACCCCAGCGCTATATCTTGAAAAGTATGACAGCTAGCACCAGTTCCATACTTTCTGATATATCAATTATTATGCTACTGTATTACGAATTTAATTTATGTTTCTTTTTTTGTCTCCTTATTTGAGGTCGATAATCGTTAGGCCCTGGTGAACAATAAAGAATTTTAATTTCATAAATAACTTTCATTGATAGGCGATCGGAGTGACGGGCGTGTAGAAATAATTACACATGTGGGCGCAATGAGAAAATTATATTTCACATTTTAACCGTATTAAAAAATAAATAATTAATTGAATAGATAAAATTAATAGTAGTCAGTCATGTTTGCATAAATTATTGTATAAATAAGTCTGATTTCGATCACCCCGCGCAATTGTAGTTAATATTGCATAAAATCGATTTAAATAAAGGATTTTTCAATAACAGCGTGTCGATGTTGAAATAAAATAAAATAAAATAAAATAAAATAAAATAAAATAAAATAAAATAAAATAAAATAAAATAAAATAAAATAAAATAAAATAAAATAAAATAAAATAAAATAAAATAAAATAAAATAAAATAAAATAAAATAAAATAAAATAAAATAAAATAAAATAAAATAAAATAAAATAAAATAAAATAAAATAAGCTGTGTGTGAGCTATTAATAATTTTTTTTTATTTATTTGAAAGACCCATGTAGGGTATTTTTAAACTCTTAAAATTAACGGAGCTAATTAATTTGAATTTGACTTCTAAAATTTGCTCACTATTATGAATTAATTACCCAATAATGTTTAACTTTATTATTTTGAGATTTTCTATTTCTGGGTTCTGAGGTATGGAGAACATGATGGTGTGTTTATTTATTTATAAATTTAGCAGTCAATTAAAGTGTCTCGCTGTGCGCGTTGTGACAATTCGTATATAATTTTTATGTATGTACGCCCGTACGCCAAATGTGATGTAGGATCGTATTTACTGCCACTACTCGTTATTTCATATCCTCGACGAAATCCCATTATTATCCGAATGTACGCATTCGTAATTCTTTTTCTAAACTCCACCCACTGCGCCTTGTAAAGCAATCGGAGAATCCTGGCGCCATCTATTGAGAAAATTCTCATATCCCAAATATCTCTCTTGTTTTTTATTCAATTATTATTATTTTTTTTAATGTTGAATTTACTTCTATCCAAAGAGTTGTGCTATCATTTTATTTTTAAGAAAAACTTATTTATAATAGTTAGTTGTTCCATAAACAATTTGTTATAAACAACATGAAAAAATAAATAAAATGATAGCCCGACTAGGACATTTTTTTAATATTTTCTTGTCAAAATATAAATAATTTATCAGTTACCGTTTTTGAGTTGTTTGTCATTCACTGTGTTTAATACCCTCTTAATTCATAAACATAGGCAAATTTTGGGAGTCAAATTTCAACGAAAACCGATACATTAATAAAAAATGGTGATGTGTCCATCATGGCACTTTCCCCGGTGAATACGGTCAAATAAGTTTCTGATAGAAAATTTAATAGGGAAGCAAAATGATTAATAGAAAAAAGTGATTGTTATCTTTTAAAGTTAAGCCCGAGTATTTAGAAGAATATTGTAATTAAGTGTGTTATTTCTTACCTTACAATAGGTTAAAATCATTCCTCCACACTCTTCTTCATTTTTGCAAACTGGAGGCGTTTGCGAATGATAAGTTGAATTTGACGGCACTTTGACGTTTTATTTGTCATTAAAATAATTATTTCAATAATTAAAATCTCTAAGGGAATTTATCAGATAAATGCTTATAAAATGAAAACCGGAGGTCCTACAATAAAAGTTTTATAACAGAAATTATTTATTTTCCAAGATCTAAAACTTTTATTTGAAACATTTTTCTATCCGAATTAAAAAATGAAAAATTGCTAAGAGTAAAGTTGCACTTAATGAGTTTTAATTCTAACCAAAAGCTTTTCAGATCATTCCACTGTTATATAAAGCTTAGATATAAAGTTTGGGCTTAATCCATTTAGCCGTTTAGGCGCTATCGCGGAAACACACAGACACACACACAGACATTTTTCAAAACTCGATGGAATGGACTCAGGGAACCTCAAAACGTGCATATTTGTTGAAATTGGCGGTTCGAAAATTTTCACGATCACAATATTTTCCCTTGGACAGGGGTCCGGGGAAAGTAAAAATATATCTTTGTAACTGCTTGAAAAATATGTTTGTATTTTTTTTCTATTTAAACTAAAGCATGTGCGTATAAAATTATGAAAGAACCACTTTAATATGTTGAATAGTTTATGAATTAAAAATTATCAAAATTATCTAATTTTAAAACATGAATTTAAATTTAGCGATTTTTGTTCTGTATTGAACAATTAATTTGTAAATAAATTGTTGTAAATTCATAAATAAAGATATTTATATATATATATAGACTATACATATAATTTTAACAATATAACATAAATAATTACAGTACATGTAGGTGTTAGTCTGTTTGGGCTATTGACCAGTGGTCTTTCTGCCCTTGTGTATATATTTTCAATTAATATTAATTTTATGAAAATAATAATAACTCTCTTCATAAATAAATATAAAAAATAGATATTATCAATTTATTATTTAATCAATAGCGAAATTTTAAAGTAAACATCTTTAAAAAATCGATATTGATCAAATATATGAAGTATCATAAACAAATACTGTAAAATAATTTAGATAATTTATATAAATATTATTATATATAATAGTTACTTGAAATACATAAAAAGAGTGCAATTTAACAAATTTATACCTTAACATGAGGTTTACTGTATTTGTTTTTATAACCCTTTATCAGTTGTAAATTAATTTATTACTTTATTTTATTGAAAGGTAATCTCGCGGCGCCGTAAATAGTAATATAAAAGCAATGCACATCGGTGAGAAATTATCCATTCGACTTATTCGTACCGAATCGACATTAACAAGAAACAATCATGGTTCAGATTAGCGGAAAATACCAACACGAGACTAACGAAAACCTCAAGGAATTTATTCTTGGTGTTGGTAAGTTTAAAACTTTTTTTGTAATTAAATTTGTATACATGTAAAAATATAGGGTTTTCCAATAAGAGTGATATGATTTCTTAAAAAAAAAACACACTTATTGTTAAGGAAATTCAAATGTTTTTTTATTTAATGTGAAGTACAATCGATACAAATAAGTTCTAAATAAAACGTAAAGTCATTCAAATGGCCTCCACGACTTCTTCTGCAGGAACGAATTCGATGAACCAAATTTTCGAGCACTTTTTCCACTAAATCAAGTCGTATGTCATGAATAGCACTGGTTTATTTCGAAAGACCAATGACTTCAAATAACCCCACAAAAAATAGTCTAATGGTGTTAAATCACAACTTCTTGGAAGCCATTCAATATCACAATTTCTTGAAATAATCGAATCTCCAAACTTTTCTCGCAATAATTCAATTGTTGCATTTGCTGTGTGGCATGTAGCCCCGTCTTGTTGGAACCAAATGTTGTCAAGATCAGCTTCTTCCAATTTCGGCCATAAAAAGTTGGTTATCATCGATCTATACCGCTCTCCATTGACAGTAACGGTGTTACCATCTTCATTTCGAAAGAAGTACGGACCGATGATTCCACCACACCAAACTGTCAATTTAGGTGAATGTAATGGTTCTTCTTGAATAACTTGTGGATTTTCTTCGCACCAGAATCGACAGTTGCGTTTATTTACCGCATCACTCAGATGAAAGTGAGCCTCATCGGAGAAGATGATTTTCTTAAAAAAAAGTTATCGTTTTCAAGTTGTTCCAAAGCAAAATCAGCAAATTCACGACGTTTACAGTGGCCCGATGGCTTCAGTTCTTGAGTGAGAACAATTTTATACGGATGCAAACCCAAATTATTTTTCAAAATCCGCCAGATTTTGAGACAGTTTCAATTGTTGAGAACGTCTTGGAATCGACAAATTGCGATCTTTAGCAACACTTGCCTGAACGGCAGCAATATTTGCATTACTTTGAGCGGTTCTTTGTCTTATTGGCACTTTAACATTATGTCAAGAAAATGTACGCTCACAATTTTCAACAATTCGACGAATAGCGAGCACACTTGGACGATTATTACGACCATAAAATGGCAAAAGCGCACGAAAAGTTGCAATTGGAGAACGATTATTTTGATAATAAAACTGAATAATTTGTAAACGCTGTTCTTGTGTATATCTCTCTATGATGAAATTGTAAACACTACTAAATAAAATGAAAAATAAATGACAGATCATGATATATTACAAATGGCCGAAACGTCACTTCAAAATCATATCATCCCTATTGGAAAACCTTATATTAAAAAGTTTATAACTGTATTTCACTATTCGTCGAATTAAATTCAATATATCTCAATTACTTTTCGCGTTGTCAAAAATATGTTAAAATATTTCCTAAATTTCATCGTTTCGATTGAAATCGACCATCTTCCGATGTATAATAGATATTACATTACATTAATTATTACATCAAGCAGCTCATACTGAGAAGGCGAGCACCTTAAATGGTTTACGTCGGCAAAATCACGGGATAATATTTAACTACAACAGGCTATAAAACATTTCACGGTTGTCACCAAACAATTTATGAGGGTGGTAGAGAGGCACACATAATGATGGTATATAAGACTAAATAAATAAATAAATTAAATTAATTATACTACTAATTTGTATACTACTATGTGGGATTTGTTTCCCTTACATATTTATTTTTTGTGTAAATTATTATTTATTAAACTTTACTTCGTGTTCAAAATGTATTTAGTAAAAAATAAAGTAAACAAATGATTTAATTTTTATTAAAAAATAAGAACATCAATATTTCATTTTATTAATAGGTATGTCGGAGGAATTTGCTGTCAAAGCTGATGCCGCCAAAGCTAATATTGAAGTCACCCAAAATGGCGATGAAATTACCATTGTGACAACTTATCCTTCGAAACCGCCAACAACATTGACAATCAAGTTGGGTGAGGAATTCGAAGATTCCATGCCGAATGTGCCTTCTTTAATGGTATGGTATATAAAATTTTGTATAAAATATATACAATATAAATAATCTTCTTCTTCTGCTATCCCTTGTTGTCGCTTAGGACGTCGGGTAGCAATATAAATAATAAAATATAAATAATACTCATAGACGTTAGTATGTCTGGGCTATAGACCAAAAGTCTTTCTGCCAAAAAATATATTTATAATAATTTAATAGTAATTTCAAAACATGTAACATAATAAATATACTGATGTATGTTGAAAACTGTTTTAATAGAATATATTTTAATCTAAACTCGTTGTTATTGTAGAGCACTGCTAAATTGGAAAGGGATGTAATTAGGGTTAACTCCAAGAAAGACGGCAAAGACGTTGGATATCGTACTTATCACTTCTGCGAAAAAGGCGTCCGCATTGTAAGTTGATTTTATTTTTATAAATTAAATAATGCACATTACTTTTGCATTTTATGAAAAGAGGAAGATTACTGAGTTCATTATTTGTTAGTCAATCATGACATTAATAGAATATATTTTCAAACCATGTTTTTAAATTATTCATTTTAATTGCCTAGATACATTTTAAATATGATCTATACCTTATTTTGCTCATAAGTATTGTGGCTACCAGATTCTTCTAAATACTACTTAGTACAGGACTCAATTAGCCAATCATGACATTAAGGGTACGGTTTAGACGAAAGAGATAGCTATATAAATATTGGCAATCACTAATTCGAGTTAGATTTCAATTGTGATCAATGAACAATATTGTATTATACATTAAAGTAATCTTTAAATAATTTCATTGGATCAATTAAAATATATTTTAATGTTTAGTTTGTGCGAAAAACAATTATGAAAAACAATGAAAACTGATCAAATTTATAGCAAATTATATTTTTGCTAACAAAAACTTGTGCAATGAAAATTTAAAGGATGTCTTAGCAAATATGACCTATTAATTTTATTTTCTAACTTGAATTAGTAAATTGACATAATACACGAAAATTAACGATTTATTTTTTATTTAGACTGATACTTTACACTTGGTAGATAAAAAATGTAAATGCATATTCATATTATTAAATCCAAAAAAATGTCTGTTTTTTCAAACGATTATTTCCATTTTACTATATAGCTATCTTTTTCTACTAAACCGCAACCTTAAAAGAATATTTTTAAAAACTCAATTTACTTGATGGAATAATATAATATATAGAATATAATATCTAATTTTTGCTTGTATTGTGGATACCATCAGTCTGCTAAACTGACAAGTGGTGACCCGATGTATTTGAAAAATGTTTGATTTGAAAAAGAGGACCGTAACCTAACTATCTCTGGTGTATAAATATTATCATTAACAAAAACCATATAATCGAGAACTTCTTTAAAATAAATAAATAAATGTTATTGTCTAACAGGTAAAAAGGACCCAGTTACAGGGAAATATAAATATAAAACATAAATAAACAATAGTAATAAAAAATAGGATATACAAAACAATAACATCGAAAATAATTAAATATCTTGAAAACTTTGACAACATTTAAAATTTTATTTTGTTCCGAGAAATAGTTCAGACAATATTACACCGATTCCATACTTTTTGAACGCCCAATAAATATATTTTGTTTTGAAATGATTTAACGTAAAAAATGCATTTCAGGCATTTATCATCACTGATTTGCCGAAGGGCGCAAAAATTATTTTTTTCATTAAACATGTTTACAAAATATTGGCGCCTTCAATTAATTAAACACCTTACTAAAAATCTATACTTTTCGTTTAAATATTTCAATTCAAGTTTTCCATATATATTTATATTTGTATTAATCTTATTACAGGTTATGGGATCTAATCTAACACCTATCGTATGTACACGTACTTATAAAAGGATTTAATTTTCCAAATTACATGTATTTTCGAACAATATAAAGGAATGTATTTTAATTAGAAATAAAAGCATGCAAAAATTATTCGTATTAGTTTTCTTTTATAGACTTACATAATTTTATGAGGGCAGAAAGACCTCTGGTCGATAGCCCAGAACTGACAAACACTTTCATTTTAATCTGTGTAGTTTATGTTAATTGTTGAAGCCTATTTATTTATTTATTAACTTAATCAACGGATAAATCCAGTTACAGATTGATTTAAATATATGAATACACACATAATTAAACTGAAATTAAACTATACAATAAACACAGCGCGATAAAAAAAATATTCGAAAGAATCAATAATCGAGTTAAAGAATGCTCTAGAAGATATGAAATTAAATATATCAATATCAGGATGGAGGGAAACTAAATTATTGTATAGTGAACACCTTGAATATAATGGAGACTTAAGCAAAATATTTGTATTTGGAAGTGACATCTGAAAAAGTCATTTATTTCTTACATTAACGGGGAAATTAATATTAATTTGTGTAAGTAAGTCAGGGCAATCTATAATATTGTTAAATATTTTATACAGAGTAGTTACAGCATGAGCTTTTCGACGAATTTTTAAGGAGTGTAAGTCGAATTGACGCAGTAGTTTAGTATAATTGCAATTGGCCTCAGGATACGAACCGAACTTCTTAAAGTAAATATATTTGATAAGTCTGTTCTGTATAGTTTCGATCATCGAGGAGTATTTGATATAATATGGATCCCAGGCGCAACAGGCATATTCAAGTTAAGATCTCACGAAAGAATAGTACAGTATCTTAATGGCGTCAATATTTCTGAATTGTTTAGTATTTCGTATAGTAGAGCTTAGAAAGTGGTTAGCTGTCATTACTGTTTTGACAATATGACTGTTGAATGATAATTTCTTGTCAAATATCACTCCCAAGTCATTGAAAGTTTCAACTTGGGATAGTACATAAACATTGATCGTATAATCGTACGTTATTTGAGATTTATTCCTAGTATAAGACAATGTCTACATTTTGAAATATTTAAAGTTAAACTATTGTTTCTTCACCATGCTACTATTTGGTCGAGATTATGCAGAAGATTTATACAATCATCAAACGTATTAATAGGATGATAAATTTTCAGATCGTCTGTTAACATTAACATATTATGGTTAACTACATTAGCAATATCGTTAATAAAACAATTGAAAAGTATCGGTCCAAAGTTTGAGCCCTGTAGGACACCTGATGAAGCATTATAAAAGTCTTCACAGCCAACATAAAGTAGATTATAAAAATAATTTGTTTATTTCTAAAGAATTTTTTAAAGTAGATGAAATTCTTCCGCTTATAAAATAAAAAACAAAAATTTTCTTTTTTTCAAGATCTACAACTTTTGTTTGAAACATTTTTCTATCCGAATTAAAAAATGAAAAATCGCTTAGAGTAAAGATGCATTTACTGAGTTTTGATTCTAACCAAAAGATTTTCAGATAATTCCACTGTTATAAAAAGCTTAGATATAAAGATTAGGTTTAATCCATTCAGCCGTTTATATGCTATCGTGGAAACACACAGGCACACACACAGACAGTTATAAAAACTCGATGGAATGGACTCAGGGGACCTCAAAACGTGCATATTTGTTGGAATTGGCGATTCGAATCTTTTTAGGATCACAATACTTTCCCTTGGCAGGGGTCCGGAGTAAGTAAAAATATAAAAATTAATGAAATCAAAGTTAAAACCTAGAATAAATTAAATAAAACTTAAACCTACTACAAATTAAAAACCTAAAACAGATTGAAACCTAAATGTAATATTACAAAAGAAATGGCACTGAGGCTGTAAATGGACTTCAAATGCCGAAATTTTAAAAACGTCTAACCCAATACGACACGGAAAAACTTTAAAGTGGCACCGAAGTTGTACCACAGACAACAAACTGACGACACGGAGAATAAATTAACATAAAATACCACCCAAACCCTATAATCGGTTTTATTATTGTGAATTACGATTTATAACAAAGTAAAAGTATCAACAATAAATAAAGTAAAGTGTTTCATTTATTGAAATTTACTTTATGTTAACATTTCTAAAAATGTATGTAAATAAGTTATTATACAGAGAGCTCTTTTTATCAGTATACATTTCCCCTATGTATACCTGCAAAATACGCGAGTCAAATGCATTAGTGTATGTGTGTTTAGTTGCCTATAACACGCAACTGAACACATATATGCCAAATAATCAATTAAACATACACACATTAGTCGATTCAATACGTTTGACTCGCATTTTTGCAGGCATACACTTCCTCTAATGTATACTGATAAAAAAAACCTCACTGTATATATCATGTGTAGGCGGATGTAAAATATAAATATATAAAACGTTTCCCTTTGCCGAATTAAACGATTAATCAATTACTACTGTAGGTGCAGATAATGCTTGTTTTCGAGAAACTGAACCTTCACCTTTTTGTAAAAAGGTATGCATCGGCCGGGAATCGAACCCGGGCCGCCCGCGTGGCAGGCGAGCATTCTACCACTGAACCACCGATGCTTATAGATACTTAGTAGTGCATTCTGTGTGAATTATTATGCAATAAAACAAAATATTTTGATCACTACAATAAATATCGCAATAATTAATATAAGCACTTATTTTTCGCTTCATTCCGTTTCATACAAGGGCAAGATGTCGTACCCTCGCCGAAACCAAAGTACACGAACAGGACATTTCTCATGCAATAATTAAGTTGTTTTACGGGTTATACCCCCATACATACATAGGCTTGGTATAACTTTCGTTTTCACGAATAATCGGAATTGGAAGGAAGATATATGATATATGACATGTTACAGCATCTTACTGAAACTACATGTCCTTCATATTAATTTAAAATAAAGGCTTTAACAATTCTATTATAATGCCGCAGTAACATTAATTGCTTGAAAAGATACATTTTCAAAACGAGTATGGTCCAATTAATACTTCAATCAGACCAAATAGTGATTCACATTCATGAATCCATTTATTTTTCGATTCTGAATCCCAAATATGGCAATTATGGCGGTTAACGAAACCATTAAGGTGAAAATGAGGTTCATTGCTTAAGATCATTTTGAGAAAAAAATATTTTATATTTATTGTAATTTATTCTGATCAAAATATGTCTACTGCTTCATATCACACATGTGAAGATTGATTTAATCCATACACAGCTCATTTCAATTTTAAAACTTTAGTATCTTGTCCTTTAATAATAAAACCTAACTGAAACTAAATGTCTTTGATATGAATTTCATCCAATAAAGGCTTTATTAATTCGATTATGATGCAGCAGTAACATTCGGGGCTATTCTATAAGGGGAATGTTAAGATTAACATGTATGTTATTAATTAATTTCACATTTTATGAATACATATCTATTACAAAAGTTGCTTAGACTGTGATGATAAAAAAAATAACGAACATGTTAAACTAAACATTTTCCGTACGGAATAGCCCCGACTGCTTCAGGAGTTATATTTTCAAAACAAGTATGGTACAATGACGGCTTCAATTCTAAATCCACACTATCTATTTGTTAATATTAATAATTTAAAACTAGAATATCTAATAACGGATGAAAAAAAAAATCATCATATCAATGCATAGGTTTTTTTTATTGATACCTCTCGCAACGAGTGTATATTATTCTCATAACCCATACTATTGAATGTAGGTTTAAAAATTCATTTTGAATCAGTAAACATGAAAATTTTTCAGAAAATTTCTAAAATCGTTCAATTTAAATGCACTAATTTTATCTTTCATGACTTCCAGCCTTTATCGTGTCGAGACATAATTTCTATGACCGCTAAAGGATTTTCTAATGTGATCAAAAAACTGATATATGGCCAGAAGGAGTTAGGGTCAATAGGTTTTTTCATCAGATTATAAAACAAAATCGGAATCCGTAATATTAGATCACAATAATAATAACAAATTAGGTATACTATCCATAAATGTACAATCTATTAGAAATAAAATTGGAGATATTGAAACTCTTTGTCTTAGTAATAAGTTTGATGTGCTTTGCATAACAGAACATTGGCTGAATTTTATCGAAGCAAACTTGTTAGATATTGATGGATATATAATTGCGTCTTGCTTTTCAAGAGTACAGTATGTTCATGGAGACTCAGTAATACTGGTTAAAAATTCAATAAAGTATAATATTATTAATATCAATCAGTTCTCAGTAGAAAAAGACATTGAAATCTGTGGTATATATTTACCTGAAATTGGTTTAATCATTGTACAGAAGTCCTAATGGAAATTTTAATTTATTTGTAGAGAGGTTAAACTCAATTTTATCCCAAATAAATGTAAATAACAATAATGTCCTATTATCTGGTGACTTCAATGTCAATTTTTTAACTAAAGAATTAAACTACATTACTTTATGTGATCTAATGAGTAGCTATGGGTTTATATATAAAGTCAAATTCCCTACAAGAAAAAATGCCTGTCTGGATAATATTTTTATTAATTTTAGTGGTGCTTTGTGTGAAGTTAAATTAGTGAATATATATTTTTCAGATCACAATGGTATTAGCTGTGCATTACAATTTGATAATATTAAAAAACAAAGGATATTGATACGTCCTATCACAGTAAGGGGCAAATATCTACTATATAATTTATTAGAAAGAGAAATATGGAGTTTTAGTTGTTGGTGATTCATGGAAAATATTTAATGAAAAACTATTAAATCATTTTGATAAATCGTTTCCATTAAAATATAAAGGAACTAAACGAACAGATACCAATATTCAGTGGTTTAACCATAAATTAAAAGAAATTAGAGTGACTATTCAATTTGTGGATGAAGCATGCAGAATAAATAATAATCAAAACATGCTGAATCTAAGATGGAAACTAAGAAAAGAATATAGAATTGCAATTAATGAAGCAAAATTGTGTGCAAATATTAATTTTGTACGCACGTCCAATTATCCCAAATAGAGCTATGTGGATACTTATAAATAATATAAGAGAAAAAAAAAAAATACTCATTTGAAGAAAATAAATGTAACATATCAGCGAATGAATTCAATATATATTTCTCAAGCATCGCTACATTATTATTAAAAACAATAGAAGATTGTGATATCAATACATCTGTGATAAATTGCAATAAACATTTTTATAAATTCTCGTTTGTAAATGTGTCTTGTGTGTCTGTTCGTGATGCGATTAATAGTTTTAAGTCGAACAATAGTACAGATATTTATGGTCTGTTAATGAATGTTATTAAGGCCATAGTTGACGTTATTATAGTCCCTCTCACTAAATTAATAAACATGATAATAAATAATGTTTTTCCATAGTTGACTTTATTATAGTCCCTCTCACTAAATTAATAGACATGATAATAAATAATGTTTTTCCAGATATTTTAAAATTTGCAAAAATTGTACCAATTTTTAGAAAGGGCGACACGAATGAGTGTAACAATTATAGGCCTATATCATTGCCGTACTATCTAAAATCATAGAAAAGATTCTATTTGATCAAATTATGCATTTCTTTGAATAAAATTATGTTTTTTTAACTCACATCAATACGCCTTTAGAAAAGGCTTATCGACAATTGATGCCATTATAGACTTGACTAATGAAATTATAAAATCCTATGAAAATGGAGAATTTGCCGTTGCAGCTTTCATTGATTTAACTAAAGCATTTGACTGCGTTAACCATAGTCAATTGTTAAACAAACTTAAGCAGTATAATTTCGATGATAACAGTTGTAATTTAATTAAAAGTTATCTAGAAGGTAGAAAGCAAGTCGTTCAATTCAATAATGTGTTATCAGACACTACGATGGTTGATCACGGTGTGCCTCAAGGGTCTACACTAGGCCCTTTGTTGTTTTTAATATTTGTCAATGATTTCCCTTGCTATATTATAGAAGCCAATGTAGTTCAGTTTGCTGATGACACAACCATTATAGTGCCTGAAAAGAACTTTAAAATGGCGATTGAATTAAATGAAATAGCATTGCAAAAAGCTTCTTCTTGGTTTGCTACTAATAAGTTATGGCTAAATGCCGAAAAAAAAAAAACAATAATTAAAACATTTACATTAAATAATTGTATAGGCATCAACGACTCACCAGATGTTAAATTCCTTGGCCTACTGATGGATCAGTCATTATTATGGCATGGACAGGGAGATTTTATAGCAAAAAAAACTTAACAAAACGCTGTATTTGTTACGAAATTTGTACAATAATCTTCCAACGCAAATGCTGAGGATGGCATATTTTTCTTACTTCCAGACATATTTGCAGTATGGAATCATCATATGGGGACATTCCAGCATGAGGCCGCTTGTTTAGTCTACAGAGATGTGCTGTTAGAATTTTGTCTGGAATTGGATTTAGGGAAGATTGCAAATCCAAATTTATTGAACTTAGTATATTAACAGTTCCATGTTTATATATACTGGAAATTTTAATATACACCAAAATTCATTTTATGGATTACACAACGCATAGCTTAATTCATGATCATAATACCAGATATAAAGACAATGTATGCCCACAAACTATGCGGCTAAAAAGATTATTAAATGGTTCTAATTATTTTGGGATAACATTTTTTAACGCTTTACTTCAATTTGTTAAAAAAATAGAGAAAAAAAAAACAAATTCAAAACTAAAATAAAATCATTCTTGCTGAAAAATGTATTTTATAGCTGGGACGAGTATATATATATATATATATATATATATATATATATATTATTTCATGTTGTAATATGTTGACTTGTGTAAGCTGCTGCCAGCATTAACACCAATAAATATATTATTACTATTATTATTAATACTACCTTCATCTACAGAACCTTGATAGATATTACTTTGTTACCTTGATAAATATTACTTTATTAACTCACATACTAAATTAAACAACATAAATGTATTTATTATTTTAATGTCTAAATTATAAGTATTTTTTTGTTGATATTATTAATTGGAAAATCATAATCGGGTAATTATTATTTTCAAGTACATGGCTGTCATGTAATCATCAAATTTCCTACATCGACGTTAGGTCTCTGATTTTATGACATTAGGCATATTTTCATCTTTCTACTATGTGGAGTATAGTCTTCACCACTTTTACTACAAGCATTTTAAGAACCGTTATTTTGCTTCGACCTGTTTCCAGTTCTTCAAGTATTTCATCGCCATTAAGAATTGCAACGCCCTTTTTAAAATTAAAGGGAAATTAAATTTAATAACTATTTTTTGTTGTTGTTTGGTTATACACACGAAGTGGAGAGCGATGAGCTCTGGCATCATGTGATTCCCATTTTCCATTTTTTTATAAGAGGTGTGCCTCCTTCAGAATCCGAATTAAAAAGAAAATTCAGTTCTGGTGCTGGAGGTTATTCTATATACCTGTGTTGTTAGGAAAAGAAGAACAAAATTAAAGTATTTATGTTGTTTAACACTGATTTTGAATTTGTGAATATCTTTTATTTGTCGTATGATTATTGGTAAATTGTTGTAGTGTTGTGTTCCTGAAACAAAAATACTATTTTTTAATACATCAGTAGTGTTTTGTTTTATCATTATATCACTCTTCCTGCGAGTATTATATTTATATATTTCTTTATTTTTGATCAAGGTTATGTTTGATTTGCCGTAGTTGTTTATTATTTTATGTATGGCAATACATCGGTCCAATTTTATTCTATCAATTATTGTTAATTCAGGTATCATGCCGTATAGTTGGTGTGTAGGTGTATATCTAGATTGTACACCAGTTTTAATAATTTATTTTGTTGCCTCTGAATTGAATTGATGTTTTGAGTAGTAGTTCCCCCCCATATGCTACATAAATAATTAATTTTGGACGTGAATAGGGTGTTGTATAGGCTTTTCATTGATAGCGTTGGTATTAGGTTTTTGGCTCTGTATATAACTCCTATTGCAGCACTCGTTTTTTTAGAACGTGTTCTAAGTGCTTGTCCCATTTAAAGTTTTCAGTTATGGTTAGCCCTAAGTATTTGGTTTCTGATGTTCTTTTTATAGGAGTACTTTGAATAGTGATGTTCAGATCCCTTCTGACTTTATTTTTCTGTGCCAGGAGCATATATGTAGTCTTGTCTTTATTTATTGTTAGGTGGTTATTAGGGAACCATGTAGTTATTTGGTTTAATTCATCGTTTGCTTTTTGTTCTAACTGATTTAGATCTTTTCCACTGTATAGAACACATGTATCGTCCGCGTATACATATATACTCCCATCAAGATTTAGTTCAAGTATGTCGTTTATGTATGTTATGTATAGTACAGGTGGTAGGACTCCTCCTTGTGGTAGACCATATTTAGGCGTTAACGTGTTGCTCAGAGTTTTGTTAATTTTTGTCTGCTGCTTCCGGTCTTTTAAGTAGGTACTTATTAGATTAAGTTCTTTACCCCTGATACCTAGTTGTTCCAATTTATCTAATAATAGTACTGTAGATATTGTATCAAATGCCTTTTTCAGGTCTATAAAAATGACTAATACGAAATTGTGACGGTCTAATTCTGTTTGTATTTGATATGTTATATCTATACACGCGGACGTTGTACCTGATTGCTTCTGATACGCATATTGATGAGTAGCTATAATTCTGTTTTCGCTGATATGGTTATTAAGTCTTTTTAGTATAATTTTTTCAGTGATCTTTGCAAAGATAGATGATATTGCAATTGGGCGATAGTTTTCTGGATTCGAATGATCACCTTTTTTGTATATCGGCGTAATGATTACTTCCTTGAGCTCGTTCGGGTATATGCATGTTATTAAGATGTTATTGATCAATGCTGTAAGTACCGGGGCTATATCATCTACTAGAAGTTTTATTAGTGTATTTGTTATGGCATCTTTTCCTGGCGCTGAGATTTTTTTTAGGTCATTAATGGTTGATTTGATTTCCTCCTCGGTGGTAAGTCCATATTCAATGTTTGATGGTATATATTTTTGTAGAGTATTCTTTTGTGTTTGGAAGGTCTTTGCAAGCTGTTCGCCAATAGTGGCAAAGTAGGTATTAATTTCATTACAATTTCTTTATCGTTTGTTTGTTTTTGTCCATTGATGTTGGTTATATCGGATATTATATTAGATTGTTTTCCGTTCCTTTTGTTTACGATGTTGTTGATTGTATTCCAGGTCTTTTTTTCGTTTCCTTCTGCTGCTTTTATTTTGTTTTCAAAATATTGTTTCTTTCGTTTTTTGATTAATTTACTTGCTAGATTCTTTTGTTGTGTGTATAATGACCTTAGATATTCGTTGTCCGGATTAGTTTTATGTCTTATACAATTTTTCTCTCTGCCTAATGCTTGATACAATTTCTATGTTCACCCATTCATTATTCGATCTTCTTTTAAAAGTTGTAGTTTTAGAATTGTTTTTTATTAAGGTTGATAAAATGTTCATTAAATTTTCGAATGTCGTAATTGATGTTTTATTTGTGTTTCTGAATGTCGTTTTTATTTGTTCATAATTAACTACATTTTTAGTATCTTTTTCGTACATATATTTGGGGTTTTGTGTTTTCCATTCCCCAATAATTGCACTATGGTCGGATATAGAATTGTCTTCTGTTGTGCATTTTATAAATTGATTATTTTTGGTGGTCAATATGTGATCCAGTAGTGAATTAGCCTTAGTTGTATTTTCTGTGTTTATGTTGTTTACTATTGTATATCCTTGCTCTTCTATTATTTGTGTGTATGTTTTGGTTGTGTTATTTTCTTGCAAGAGGTTTATATTAAAATCTCCCATTATTATGTGATTCTTCTTTTCTATCAGAATTTCTTTCTCAAGTAAACCCCATAGGTTATTGCAGTTGATGTTAGGTGGTTTATATACTAGGGTTGTGTGTGTGTTATTTCCCATTAGCAATATCTTAATAACTTCTATACCTGCAATTGATTTGTTTATTAATGTTTTAAATTGAATGTTATTCTTAATGTATATTGCCAAGCCACCACCCTTTGATTGTCTACAATTGAAAACTGCGTTATATTCGTTTAAGTGAAAGTAGTCTGTTTCTTCTTGATAAATCCAAGTTTCTGTTATTGCAATTATGTCTAAGATTTTATAAAGGCTAGGCAGAGTTTTTATGTGATCAAATTTGTTCCTCAGACTTCTTATGTTAAGTAAGTAGAATGCGTGCGTAGTCTCTTTTGGTTGCATGTTTGTTTGTCTTTTGTGTTAGTATATGTTATGTTTATTTTCTTAATTTTCTTAGATCATCTTGGTTTCGAATTTGTATAATTTTGGTTTTTTCCTCTTCTCTAATAAATATTTTTCCATTCTTTACCCATACAAATTTGAACCCTTCTTTTTTCAGTCGTCTTGCTTCGTAAAATAATTTACTAAGATAACTTGTTAAGTGCTCATTGAAGTATATAACGTTGTTTTCTCCTTCTAGATTACATTCCTTAACTTTAATTGATTTGATTTGTTTTCGTTTCTCTAGAACGCTATCTCTTATTCGTTGATTTTTAAATTTTACGACTATCTGACCTTCATGAATTCCCACTTCATCGATATCAGCATTGCTAATCTTACAGTTAATGGCCTTCATTACTTTTTTTGTTATATCTTCAATTTCCTCATCCTCGCCTTGGCTAGGTATACCATTTAAAGTGATACTTTTGCTGAAATTCTCCTGTTCTAATTCTCCACATCTGCCTTCTAAGTCAGTATTTTTCTTTTTTAACTTTTCGTTTTCCGATTTAAATTCTTTTAATAAATTATGTAATTCTTCATTTTGTTTTGTACTTTGGTCAAATTTGTCTGACATAAATTCAACACTTTCTTTTAATTTTTTAAATTCTTTAATCAGATCCTTCATATTTTTGATATCGTTTTCTATTTCACCGTCGCCAGGTTCTTTATTTCTCGATCCCCCCATATTATTGATAAAGTAATGTGATTTTGTTATATGACAATATTACTAGCAGTAATTTGTTGCAATACAGACAGGGACACGTTTCTGCACCAAGGGGCCTATCAAGGTCCATGGGTTTATGGTAGTAGAAAAATACAGAGGAAAAGGTTTTTTTTACATAAAATAACAATAGTTATAATAATATTGATATATTGTTATTTGCGGGTTTATATCGTTTTAAACGTTTAAATAAATGTATTTAATGAATTTAACGTCCAGATTTATTAAATTGTATTTTTAATTTTTTTTAATTGATCATTCGCGCGAGTGATAGCAAAAAAAAAACTCGCATATGGCGGGCGATCGTAGAGTAGAATTCGCAGGTTAACAATAAATTATTGCCGGTTGTGCACTAAGTATGCGGCCCATCGTAATAGAGTTTGCAATTTTTGGAGTCTGATTATTATCAGAAAGATCTTACCAAAATATATCGATTTGTGATAACTATTTCCAGCGTTATTAGTAGAAATAAGCGGAGCACTTTAAAACTGTGTTCACTCAAATGCTGGCAACCAACAAAATTTCATTACATACTTATTGTATACCTGAAAGTTCATATGGTTGCCTATGAAAAAACCTCATTATTTTAGGTAAATCTATCGGGCAATCGATTTCTTTATGTCCAATTTACGGATTATGTAAGTATAAATGTAATTTTGATTGATATTGTCGGTAACTTGGAAAATATATTAATATATTCGGCTGAAAGACCACTGGTCGATAGCCAATTAACAGATATAAATTATACATTTGAGTTTGTTAATGTTTATTACTTATTTTGTATACTTTCTGTATATATCTGTTAATAAAGATTATTATTATATTACGTATATTTCAATGGAATACATGGTTCACTATGAAACTAATGTGCATTTTCTGGAAAATTAAATTTGTTGATTGGACCTGTACAAACTAAAATTTGTCTAAATTTTAGGGGGATCGAAAAGTACATTACGATCTTTTGCCATTTAGTGTGCAAAAAAAATCATTAGGTTTCATACAAAAATATCTAGAGATGGCATTTTCAACTTCTTCAGAATTTTAAAAAATGCTGTAGCGATAGAAAAAAGTGGAATTAAAATGGCGCAATATCAGGTCAGTATGGTGGGTGCGGTAAAACTTCCCATCCTAGGATTTTTTTCTAGGGTTCGTCTTGCTCAGTGCTGTCTTGAATTGTCATGTTGCAAAATTACACCTTTTCTGTTAACAAGAGCTGGGTAACAAGTTTGGCTAGGTTTTAGCACTTCAAAATGAACAACCCCACAAGTATTACAATAATCACACAAACCTGTTTTTTCTGTAGCTCGTAGCGCGTCATTTGTAGAGAGCCATTGCCTTTTGATTTGGGTTATCGTAATGGACCAATTTTTATCCCTGGAAATTAGTCTATCAAAAAACCCTTCAGTGTTATACCGCTGAAGTATTGGAACGATTAGATTTGTTTTCCTCGGACAGATTATGCGGGACCCAAACATCTGCTCTGTTTAATTTCCCAATATGCTTCAAATGTTCCTGAATGGTTGAACGTCAGAAAGACTGAACATTTGTAATTGTCCCTAACCTATTTGAAATCCTCAATGTCTCAATCTCTTGCAATCTACAATAACTTGAGGGTTAATGTGAGCTTAAAAGTAGCCAATGACAGGTAATTCCCTCTTTGAAGGGATAGGGCGCAGGATTCAAAAAGTATATGCTCTGCTGTTTCTTGTGATGGTATTGTCCTTTGAAATACCATCACAAGAAACAGCAGAGCATATACTTTTTGAATGTCCAGTTATGAGCCTTAGGTTGCCCTTGTTTAACTCGAGAAACTGTTGTCCCTTACGACAGAGAAGGAGATGAACCTTTTCGCGCAAGCGAGATGTGTCTCTCAGGTGAATACCTTTGTCAATATTTTTCCATTCCTGGATCATTTCCTTGATGCGGACTTTAGTTATTTCGCTGTAGAGTTCTGGTCCAATAAATGGAGTTCCTTGGCTAGGAAGACGGCCGTTTTTTTGCCTTGGATCCCTAGATGCCCTGGAACTCAAAGCAATTTAACTGTGTTGTTTCTAGCCAGTTGCTTTAGCGATAGTTTGCACTCCCAAACAGAGTGGGAAGTTGGTAACGATGAAGGTCGTCTGTCTGGAGGTATTGTCATGATAGAGGTTAACCGTATTTTTGATGGCAATTCTCATGTGCGCGACCCGAATTTTTTTATCTTTGAACACAAATGAACGATTATTCGGGCACAGAAAATAATGAGCATCATTTTGATGGGATATTTGCTTATTCGCGCATTCTTAAGGCTCTCGTTAATCTGCCTGTTTTTTTTTTATTCTGTGTCGTACTCGAACATCCGGCATACGTCTCTGGTTGCGACGGAATTAAAAAAGTCCAGCTTATTTTAAATCAAATGAAACAATTCTTGATAGTTCGAAGTTCTTTCGAATTTTCCGTCAAAACTCTTGGTGCCAACTTCCCACAGGCCTTGCGCCTTTGTATACTGGGGGATGGCTGCGTTGGATTTTACAGCATGCTTTATTTTTTAATTTTGTTGAAACGTTAAATATTTGTCTTTACCTATACTTTCTAAAGTTGATTCAAGAATATTTAATATAAAAAACAGAAAACTTTACGTAATATAAGACTATATACAAAACACGCGTTTCGGTATTTATCCCTCGTTAGTACCGCAAAGTACTTATGTTATGCTAGTCGAAAAGTTGCAGTAGCAAAACAGAAAGTAATTAATTGTTGAATTGTGTAAATTAATTATTTTTAAATATCTTTTTATTTAATTTAATTTAAATAACTGGCCCAGTGAATGAATACTTCTATCCTATTAATATCAATTACTTATGATTTTCTTATTAAATCTGGAAAGTAATAATCATAATCGAGTATGATTTTCAAATTTATAAAATGTTTATTTAAAAGATTGAAATAATAAACATATTTATGTTATTGATATCGAAACAAATGCAGTTGCATATCTAACCCCGGACAGAAAGACTTATGGTCGATAGCCCTTGTGAAAAGGAAACATTTTTATTGGTTTTGTTAAAAATATACTGAGTTTATTTATTATATTCCTTTTTCAAGTAGTAGTATTTATGTTATAATAAAATTAGTCAATTATCAATAAAATTCGATCATTTCCTTTTTTCAACTGCAAAAATTTTTTACACTTATTGTAATTTAAATAACTGCGAAAGTGTGAATCATCTCTGTTTTATTTTATATGTACGTTGTTTAATTTAGTGTGTCAGTTAATATGTTTTTATCTATACATACGCGCATTATCAGTAAGTACACGAATTATCCGGCAAAAACAATATTGAAAAATAATTAATATATTTTAATTCTCTTTTGAGGGTAAAATATTAAATAACATGCTTTCGACTACTTTAAAAATTAGTTAAATATTGAAATATCAAGATAATTTCAATAAGAAAACGAAAACAGTCATACGTTCAATTAATAGCGCGGCTCGAGTAGAAAGTAACCTTAACCGGTTTGTTGAACTCCGATATACAATAATGAACACAACATTCTCGCATCCACTGGAGACTCGATTCGTTAACAAGTGTGGATTCGCAACTCGTGAAGATGATGAAATCTGTTGCAATGTAGTATTACTCTTTCCAGAATAATCGCACGGAAACATAGTGACTCAGTGATAATCGATGCAAGTGTACCAACTGAGTATTGCGTTGGCTCTCTAAAATTCCTGCTATCCGACCAGTTTTACGTTGGCAGCGCGCGCCTGGAACATTATTCTGCAGTTTTTGCCAGTTAGTATAAGTAAGACGCAGCGTGTTTTTGCGGTCATATTTGTTTTCAACCAGTGACATTTAAAGGTGTACACAAAGAAAATGTGAGTATTCTAGAGTTTATTATTTTTGTTTTGAATTGTCATATTTAATAATTGAAATTACATATTTTTATTAGATTTTTCTTAAAAATAATAAAAACGAAATATATTTTAACCAGTTATTAGTATTGTTGTGAAATAATTTAATAATAATATTTATATAAATGACACTAAGTATATAGTGTTATTTATATTGGTAATAAATAGATAGAAGTAAAAACAGTGTTATGACGATAATTTTAAAATATGTATGTCAGGATCCATATTTTAAAATAATATAGTTGCAGTAGCAAAAGAGAAAGTAATTAATTGTTCAATTGTGTAAATTAATTATTTTTAAATATCTTTTTATTTAATTTAAATAACTGGCCAAGTGAATGAATACTTTTTTCCTATTATTATCAATTACTTATGTTTTTCTTATTAAATCTGGAAAGTAATAATCATAATCTAGTTATATATATATATATATATATATATATACCCGAAAGTGTAAAAAGCTATATATATATATAGTATTATATTATTGTTTTATATTTCATAGTTGAACATTTTGTCGGCTTCTAATAGGTTTAATTTTGCGTCTTTTGTACAATTGTGGAGCAATTTCAACTAATTTATTTCGTGAAATTTATTCTAAAGAATTATTATTTTTTAAATTATTTTAATTTAATTTATTTTCAAATCTTAAATCCTCTCATACATTTTTATATAATGTAATTTATTTCATATTTTTTGTTACATTCCAGTGCAAAAAAATGGCTCAAGGAGTTGTAAATTTCAAAGTGTTTCTCCATGAAAATAATAAAAACGTCGACTGCCGTCGGGTCGGAATTGATGCTGACGTTGGATCGAACGTCGATTATTTGAAAGGAAAATTGGAAACTATTTTCCCAACATTACGTAACAATTCTTATACAATTACATGGATTGGTAAGTTATTTATTTATATATTTTTTAGCATTCCCGCTTAATAATTAGTGTAAAACAAAAATGTTTTAAAGGACGTAATAAATATTTAATTGCTTATTTATAATACAATTTTTATGCTTATAATTACTATATCCATTTAAAATTATATTTCAAATTTTCAGATATTACAATGTCATCCAGTGAGTTCGATTTCGATTGCATACCATCAGACAAACAAGTTACATGCAATTTTTCTGATAGTGTGAAATCGAAATCTGACTCATTGGATGACATTGTAATAACTGCAAATTTGAATTATGAAATTAAATGGATCGTTTCCATTAAAATTACTTAGCGAAAAAACAATTAATTGATAAATAATATTATAGAACTCTATTCTTAATTTGCATGTCTCTTTTTCTGATGCAATCGAAATCTGACTTACTGGATGACTATCGGGTCTATTCTGTAAGGAAAATGTTAAGTTTAACGTTATAATTTATCGTCACAGTCTAAGCAGCTTTTGTAATAGATGTATATACATAGAATGTAATTAACAACACACGTTAAACTTAAGATTTTCTGTACGGAATAGCCTCGATTGTCAGTAATTATTTTATGACAAGTATAATTGTTTGATTTTTATATATACAAACATATTTGAGAATTTACATAAATATATTTATATATTATAAGATTTTTTGATATTTGCTATATATAAAAAAATCTAAAGCGTTAAATAAATGATCTTTATTATTATTATTATTATTGTATAATACATAATTAATGTAAAATTCACATATTGGTCGTTGACCAAAATTCTGTTTTTAATATCTATTAAGGGTATATAAGATAAAGCTGTACTGATGAGGTATAAATCCACAAATACGTGTCTACAGATGCCCTTATTATATATTTTTATTTTCAGCCTTTGATTTTTATTTAATATCTGTTTGAAAATTAAGGAAATATAATTATTGTGCGGTAAGCACTCAGCTTTTCAACTATGAGCACGTAATATACTTGTTACAGTGCCCAGTGTGTTATTTTAAGGGCATGTGGTTTTTGAGTATTTTTGAGCAACATTTTAAATTTGTGTTTCGTAAAAAGGAAGTATACCATTTTATATAGAATATTTTTAAACTGAAATAGCAAAAAAATGCGATTTTTTATACAATTTATCGTCAAAATTGCCTATTCTCGACACATTCTAGACATAAAATTGCGTTATATTAACAAAATAATAATCGTATTCGATAACTAAATGTCAGATTTTGATAGAGCATAAATAAAATATTCCTGACAAAAAAAAAAAATAGTATACAGCCTAATCAAAAGAATCCAAATTAAAACTAATTGAAATTGAATCATTTCAAAAATAAATTTTTAACCGTTGATTGTGAAGTTTAAATAAACTTTACATTCAAGGCATTAACTTTGGAAAGACTTAGTTTATGGAAAATGACTTCTTCTGATTACTTATAACAAAAAATCCCTCAAATGTCTTTTACAGCCCAATGATAACAAAATATTTTTATCGATTCCCTCGGTTTAAAAATACAACGATGAGGTGCAGAAAAATGTATAAAGTTACGTATTTATTTCATATGTCGTGAGCTATAAAGTTCAAAAAAAGTTTTAATGGTATTGAGATGGTAATTCGATCCTAAAATCTTTAACCACCACCCTAAATTGATTGGTAGGTTATGAAATCATAAGTAGGAACTATTATTTTATTATTATCAAATCCGCAGATTTTTTCAATACTAATATATTTTGTTCTTCCGCCACTATATGCTGTATTATATTAATGAACTATCGAGGCATTAACTTAGAAAACAAAGATATTTTTAAAATAAGAATTGTTTTTTTTAGATAAATCAATATCATTATATAATAATAATAATAATAATAATTTTTATTTTCCAACGGAAGAATCCAACAAGGGAAAATATACAATCAAAATCATAATATAAGAAGAGTACAAGCAAAGTTAGTTAAATTTAAACAGAAAAAAAAAAACAGAACAAAGTATAAATTAATATTAGCAAACAAAATTAAACATTATGCAATAAAAAAAATATATGTCTTCATACAAATAATATAAGAAAATACAAGCTATCAGATAATAAATTTAAACAAAAAAAAAAAAAACAAAGTATAAATGAAAAGTAAGAAACTAAAACTATAAAAAAATCTAACTCGTGGCCGCCTATAAAAACAGGAATAATTTTTCAGCCTACTTGGTTTATTATGCGAGTTACAATTATATATATATATATAAGGGTTATATTTTTATTACAATCTGTGACACTACAAATTATTTCAATATAATAGATTGTGTACAACCAAGTGGAAGCCTTAACAAGTCTATATCATTATAATTTTACTTGATATTCCGGCAAGTTAAACTAATAAATTAAAAATGTCGAATGATAAAGCAAATATAAATGTATATGCAAAAATGCTGAAATTCATAACGATTGTTAAAATCAATTTCATTCTATTTAATATATTGTAAATTATAAATAGAAAAGAGTATTCATTCACTTGGTCACAGTTATTTAAATACGGGTGTGAAGTTAGCAATAGATTTCATAAATTTAATTAACTATATTTTAACTTGAAATTTTAACATGGGGGTGCGATTAGGGGATGAAGATGTCCGAGTTATCCAAATTTTATTTTTTTATATGTTAGGTAGTGCCTTTAGGAACTAAATAACGTATTATTTAAAAATATAAAAAAATGCCTTTTGGAGATATTTTAATTTGAAATTTTAACAGTGGGGTGCGATTAGGGGATGAAGATGCCCGAGTTATCCAAAATTTATTTTTTTATATGTTAAACAGTGCCTTTAGGAACTAAATAACGTATTATTTAAAAATATAAAAAATGCCTTTTGGAGATATTTTAATTTGAAATTTCAACATGGGGGTGCGATTAGGGGATGAAGATGCCTGAGTTATCCAAATTTTATTTTTTTATATGTTAAACAGTGCCTTTAGGAACTAAATAACGTATTATTTAAAAATATAAAAAAATGCCTTTTGGAGATATTTTAATTTGAAATTTTAACAGTGGGGTGCGATTAGGGGATGAAGATGTCCGAGTTATCCAAATTTATTTTTTTTATATATTAGGCAGTGCCTTTAAAAACTAAATAACGTATTATTAAAAAATATAAAAAATGCCTTTTGGAGATATTTTTTTTTTAATATTCAATTTCGTTCAGGGGTGTCTGAAAGGGGTTTAATATTTTTGTATTTTCAAAATTGTATACTTTATTCATAAATACTGCCTTGCAGAAGACAATAAAATATTTTATAGCGAAACTAAAATATTTGTTTTTAAGATATTTATTACTATTAAATTTATGAAATCTATTGCTGAAATCTATTGCTAACTTCACACCCGTTATTTAAATATAGTAAATAAAAATTATTTGAAAATAATTAATATTATTATTTCCACATTTAGCTCTGTGACTTTTGACTTACGTTACGTAAGTACGTTAAACAAATGCACATTAGAACAACTACTTCCCTACTACCCACGCCGAACATTGAATTACATAATGTACACCCTTTATTAGGTTCCCATTTCGTTTTTATAAATGTAAATAGAATTAACAACAAATTTTAGTCTAAATGTCATATTTTTATCCTTTGCGGCATTTAGTACGAACACGTATATTTAAATAATTGAAGGTGGGCGTAATTAAAACTCTTGGAATCGTACAATTATTTTATTCTAATAATAATTTTAATATTAATTCTATAGTTGCGGAATAAAATAAGTATTAATACCTGAAAATTCCTAAAGAGCTTACGTAAGTCTCGTCAGTCCAAATTATATTTTCGTAGTAGTTCGGATTCCTTACACATTTTGAACTATACCAGCTGCAAAATTCGAGTCTACGTCCAAAATTCTTAGCATTCAGTTGGTGTCTCTTTCGAATTGTATAATAGATACATTTATTTTTTTAAAATCCCAAGTGCCCGATTTCTCGATGTACCTAACTCTGCTCCAAATTGCCGGATTCTCAATAATAGCTCCAATAGCAAAAAGACCTAAGAACTGAGAAGGCAATTGGCTGTACGTATTAACTTAGACAATGGTTTATTATTAGTATAATTCTATTTATGAGTCTTTTCTCTAAAGAGAAAATTTGATTTTGTATTTTATCAGAAATATTTGCAATGTTTTCTTTAATAATCTCATTAAAGTCAGCTACGGATGAATTATAGAGAGACGAGGCAAACAGACCGTATTTTTTGTTCTTATCTGGTTTGCTTGTTATAAATAAATTATTAGATAATGCATGAAAGCAATGTAATTATGCAGTAAATTCCTGCTCCTGTTTGCGACAAGCATGCTTGCACTATAAGGCATTGCATTCAGTGTAATACACATAACTATTTCAACATTCCCAATAATTTAAAACATAAAAATATGATATATTAGAAACTGGCTAGCTTTTCATAAAGCACTTTTTTAATATAACAGAAAAAAGATTTATTCACATGGTTACAGTTATTTAAATAAAGTAAATAAAGAGAATTTGAAAATAATTAATTAATTGTTCCCTTTATAGCTACTGTGACGTAAATAAAAATATCACAGTAGCTAAATACGGAATAATTTATTAATTATTTTCAATTTCTTTTTATTTGATCTTTTTAAAAGTTTTATTCTTCTTTATATTTAATTAACTTCTCGGTTATCCTACGTGAAACAATCCAAGTATTTTTCTCATGACAATAAAACTTTTCATGTTTTTTGTCATAAAATATTCAAATCGCGAGAGCGTTTGGATAAATATTTATTTATTTAATTAACGGAGGCCATTGCATACAGTAACATATATACATTATAAAATAAGAATAGTTACAATAATGAAATAATACGATTAACAAAGCACAAGAGAATTTAAAAACGAAGGTTTTGATTATTTAATTGTTATTGAAAATGTTTTGCCAAGTGATTAATGAGAACAAAATTAAAGATATACGAGAGAATTCTCGCAAATTATCGATTGGTAGGTATCTGGGTGCCGATACAAGGGTTAATGTTCAATACTTTTACCATGTATAATCTATACAACCTGTAGTTTCTATTATTGGAAGCGTATTCATATAAACCCACAATTTAATTTGTTAATTTAATATTAATAGTGAATCTAATCTTCTAACTGATTCACATTAATAACTTGATCAAACATATTTATGTTAATAGTAATTGAAAAAAACAAAAAAAAAACACTAAAAATACGCCTCCCCTCACCATAACAGTTTTTTGTAATTGTATAATTTTTATATATTCTAATGTGGCGGCTTCCATTTTGTATTACATATTTAAATATAATAATGAAAACTAAACTTTGTTTTGTATACTTATTACTGCAGTTTCGGAAAAGTCAGCTTATGTTTGATAATGGTAAGCTGAATTAGCCGAAACTGCAATCCCAAGTGAAAATAAATTGTTATAAAAAACAAAGTTTAGAAGATTTTTCGTTATTATATAATTTTTAAAATTTTGTAAAGTTTTTTTTGTAAAGTTTGTAAATTTTATTATTATTGTAATCACCTGAAAAAAGCAACTCTTGCGAAAAAATTGTACTGTAAAAATAAACACACATTTGAACATCAAATAATTTTATTTAAAATTAATTTATAAAAATGTGTATAATAATGTTCAACAAATGAATTCTCCGTCTAACAATCAATACACTTGGTTTGTTTTACTAAATTACATTTATTTCCTCCGATTAGTCTCAACTTTTGTCATTCTCAAGGAAAATGAGGAGTAGGATGAATTAAATGAATTTAATGAAGCAAAGTGTATTTTTCAAAAACTAATACATAGATTATGTTTACTATATTACATGTGTATGATACATGTAATATAGTAAACATAATCTTGAAAAAAATGTGAAAATATTGTGTAAAAGAAACGCATACCCAAAACAAAAAATCTTTAGAATAAAATATAAATATTACAATTGTCCCATGTGAAACAATCTAAACGTTTTTCTTTGTATTAATTTCATGACAATTAAACTATTCATGATTTTTATCATAAAAGATTCAAATCACGAGAATCCGAGAGCGTTTCGATAAATATTCACAAACATAAGAGTTCAATAAAATATTTAAAATCAAGAGATAGTATTCCAATAATATGTAAATTACATCACTTGCTTTGATTGAATTAAAATTCATCCAAAATATCAGGCTGTTCCATTGTTATGATTTTACACTGTTACAAGGAAATATTATATAAATTTAAATTACAATAGTGAGCTGATAAGATATGTAACTCTCTGGGATAATATTTATTGATTTTATTGTTAAATTATATATTTATTATCTTTATTTCTGTACACAATTCTATGTAAAATAAATTATCAATTCATATTTTATATTATATTTTACCATGTTTTAAAAAAACGCCTATGGAGCGTAGGTCTTTCTGCCTTTGTTAAATTATATATAATACAATTAATGGTTTTAATATTTAAACATTGGTAATGCATATTTCATAAAATAAATATGAACGGATTATTAAAGATCAACCAATAAAACAATTAAATACAAATTAGATTGAATAACTAGTCGAGAATTTAAAGTTATTTAATCTAATCTATGTTTAATTGTTCTATTGGTTCATTTTTAATAATCTATTCATATTATATATATATATATATATATATATACGGAGAGCTTTTTTTATCAGTATACATTTCCCCTATGTATACTTGCAAAAAACGCGAGTCAAACGCATTAATGAATGTGTGTTTAGTTGTCTATAACACGCAACTGAATACACATATGCCAAATAATTAACTAAACATTCACACATTAATAGGTCCAATGCGTGTGACTGGCGTTTTTTGCGGGTATACACTTCCTCTAATGTATACTCATAAAAAAGCCTCTCTGTATATATATAATACCATTATACAATATATTGATGTTGAATTTGCTGGGACTTTGTTCTTCTTGAATTCTTCTTCGTAAAAATTTATACAGAACAGAAAATATAGTAAATTACCGGAACAAGATTCGCAGAGTAAGATGATCGTGTTTTCCTTTTTTTACTTCAGTTTATTTAGATCATTTTTGAAAAATGTTGATGCACTTTACAGCCAAAACGGGAAAAGCTATTAATATGAAATAAAGATAATTTAGCTTAAAAATATTAATATATTAAAAAAAATAATTTATGAAATAAATATGAATAAATTATTAAAAATCGATCAATAAAACACAGATTAGATTGAATAACTTTAAATTCTCGACTAGTTTCGGGTTATTAGCCCATTTTCAAGAGAATTTAAAGTTATTCAATCTAATCTGTGTTTTATTGGTTGATTTTTAATAATTTATTCATATTTATTTCATACAATATGAACTACCAATGTCTAAATCTTAAAACCATTAAAAATAATTTAATTTGTTTCCTCACGAGATATACCTATCCTTTTAAAGTACCCTGAAAGGTTTTTAATCTTGAGATATTTTAGTTCGTCAAGAGTGGGGAAGTAGTTCCCCAAGAATCCTTGTCTTACACGAGCTAAATACTAGCATTATGTTAGGAGATGGATAAATGTCTCTCTTTATACAAAACAGAATCAATATGTTTCATCAGCGACTATTCTCACGTTTTTCGGTGGTCCTTTACCGGGCTATTTATTAATATAAATGGGATGATTTTTACAGTTTGGATGTTATTTTTACTTTTAATGACTATTGATTTTCTATATCTCATTATAATAGACATAACATGCTTCAGAAAAAAAATGGCTAAAATGAAGAAGTGATTGCCGAAATTGAGTCTTATTTTGAAAGCAAAGACAAATCGTTTTACATAAATGACATCGAAAAGTTAGAGGAGCGTTGAAATGAATGTATGACTCTTAAAGGAGAGTATATTGATAAATGAAATGGAATTTCTAAAAAAAAAAATGTTTTTTTTAGTTAGATCTGAGACTCATTGAGTGATGTGTTACATTTATCTATATATACACAGTGTGTTCAGAAAGTATGGAACCGGTTGAATATATTTAGAACCATTTACAAGATCAATATGAAATTTGGAATTTATTTGGCTAATTAATAATAATCTTTATTAACAGATATATACAGAAAGTATACAAAATAAGTAATAAATTGATAGATAAAGCACTAATAACCTTTCTTCACACTTTATTTGTTTTACCAAATGTACATTTCGGACACAAAGTGACCATTATCAATGGATTTGACACTAAATACATTTAGTACATTTGGTAAAACAAATAAAGTGTGAAGAAAGGTTATTAGTGCTTTATCTATCAATTCAATTTGATCTTCACGTAACTCAATCAATCAATTTAATTTAATTAATTTAATTTAAGTAATAAACATTAACAAACTCAAATGTATAATTTATATCTGTTAATTGGCTATCGACCAGTGGTCTTTCAGCCTTTTATGCATTATTATAATAGAATGATTTATTTTATAAAGTGAGGATTATTTATCGAATTTGCCTTTGCCTATGTATCTCAATTTTGATTAAGTTTTATTTTATTGAAAAAAAAAAAACATTACATGTTAATAAAGTTATTATGCCCAATTGGTAATTGTCTTCTAAAATCTGCACTACAACCTCAAAATATCTATCTCAGACTCGTTCGATAAAGACTAATTTTAGCAACTTGGTACACAAATAATTATAATTTACTAATGCAATTTATCTTCCTAGTTAGACATTTTTCTACATATATTTTTTATATGAGTTCTGATTTCATTAACTTTGTTCTCATTAAATACTTATAAAATATGATCACTAATAATAGCCTATTCCTATATCTTTTTTCGACATTTGTCGAAATTAGCTGAAGAAAATAAATATGTATTAGTAAAACAAACCAAGTGATTCTATTTTTAAAAATAAATGAAGCATTTATCAGTTTATGACATTAAAGATATTTTTAATTTTTTTAAGGCTGGCGTTTACTAGAAAAGGAATGATGCGATGATAGAGATAGTTGCTAATCATCAAGGAACAAGATAGACAGATAAACGGTATCTTCAATTTTTACTAATAGATCCCTCTAGTATTAAAAAAATGTTAATTTTGACAATAGGTATTTCCATTGGGTCCATATTTACAATACTTAATTAAAAAAAGCATAGTTCATTTTTAAATGGAATGCCCAATATTTTATCTCATAGATCGATTAGCAAATTAATTTGCAACAAAAAAAAAATTATATATCTATATATCCGGAGCAAGTAGTTTTTGATTTATTTCTAAATTTCTTTCCTTACATTTTTTCATAATTGAGTAATTCCAGTTCTATTTGCATCAATATTCTTTAGGAGTATTATTTTTTGTACGACTCCAAACAAAAGAAGGTCTAGTGGAGTAAGATGTGGAAATCTAGCAGGCCAATTCCACAGACCACATATTGTATAAAAATCTATAGAGGTTCCACTAAAAAAAAAAAAAACAGTTGAAACCTTACAAAGTTATGATATTTTTTTATAGATAAGTTGGTTTATTAAAAGATACTAAATAATAAAATAACACTCTTAATGGCGATTAACATTCCGTCGAAATAAAATATAATAAAAAATCGCAGCATTTATTTTTGTTTTAAATTTCCTTATGTTACTTTATATAGAATATGAAAAAGAAAATATGATTTGCGCTTTACTCACTGATTTGTCTTGAAGGAATTTTCTTATTTTCCTTAATTAACCATTTGTTTTAGTATTGGATTATACTTAGAAAAAATATTTTAAATAGAAATTGTAGAACTTGAATAACTAAATATTTTTGTATAGCATTACCAAACGTCCCATTTCTCTTTTAAATTTCTTTAAAAAATGGTGATGTGTCCATCGTGGTACTTTCCCCGGTGAATTCGGTCAAATAAGTTTCTGATTGAAAATTTAATAGGAAATCAAAAATGATTAATTGAAAAAATGGATTTTTGTCTTTTAAAGTTAAAGCCAAGTATTTGGAAGAATATTATAATTTAGTGTGATATTTATTACCCTACAATGGATTAAAACATTTCTCTACACTCATTCTCCTTTTTTTCAAACTGGAGGCGTTTGTGAATGATATGTTGAATATGACTGCACTTTGACGTTTTGTTTATCATTAAAATAACTATTTCAATAATTAATGTCTCCACAGCTAACACAAAGAAGATAATAAAAATAATTGTTTATTTCTATGGGAATTTATTAGGTAGATGAAATTCTTCTGCTTATAAAATGTAAAGTGAAGGTCCTACAATAAAAGTTTTATAACAAAAATTACTTATTTTTTCAAGATTCTCAACCTTTTATTTAAAACATTTTTCTATCCGAAATAAAAGGAAATGAAAAATTGCTTTTCAAATCATTCCACTATTATAAAAATCTTAAATATAGGGTTATGCGCTATCGTAGAAACACACAGACATACTCACGGACATTTTTCAAAACTTGATGGAGAACTCAAAACGTGCATATTTGTTTAAATTGGAGATTCGAAAATTGTTACGATCATAATACTTTCCCTTGGAGAGTAAAAATCCAAAATACACTACAAACAATAGTCAAAAATATTATTTCAAATCGATTGTCATATGAAGTTACATTCGAAAACAAATGAATCCAAGACTTACTAAGAACCTTCCCTGGCCGGGATTCCATTTTATTTTAAATTATAAAAAGACATCAACGTTAATTAATAATCATATGTCGTAAGTATACCAAAATTTAAAATTCTCTTTATTTGGGATGAATAATCCCAACTATTATTCTACACATAGTGTAGAACTAAATACATTTTTGGAAAGTATAAATTTTTGCTTACATTACAATCATTTTATAATTTTTTTGTTATTTTTTGTATCCGTAAATATAATAAAATAAAAGTGAAATTAAAAATGGCCCATCGGGAAATATGAAGGTAAACATTTATATATATTTCGTGAAATATGACGAAAACTGCTACCACCATAATAAGTGTTTAGTTTGAAATGTATACTTCAAAAATAAAAATAAAACATAAAGTAAATGTTCAACCTATGAATCTGTAAGTGAAGTAACACTTGATAAAATTTAATAATTTTTAATAATAATTTTAATTTTACAATTATATTGATCTATTTTAGATCATTAATCTTTTATTACAATTCTAAGGTTCAAATAAAATTATTTGAAAACATTACATTTTTTATAAAATAAAAAAGATATCCATAATAATAACTTTTTCACCGTGCAAACATTTGCAAAAAAATATTCATTCATATTTGTATGCTGCTTACTGAACGCTATTTAAAATGTTTATTATTTTAGAATGTCATGTAATTATTTAAATGATTACTCATAACGTTAATTTTATAAATAATTTAAAGGTGATAAACGTATATATCATTTATTAAAATATAGTACACTATTTCCCGCTATCTATATGAGACTTAATGAACTAATATTTGTCTAGTCAAATGCAGAAAACTATATGTAACTTGCCGGTTTTATTCAATATGACCGAATTTCACGGGAACTGATGATATTTTCGGAACGACCTTCCTAAATAAACAGCATTGTTTTCTGATAAAAAAATGTATTAAAAAAATGTAGGGCTGAAGGTTATTATATTCGGTCCCATTCTAAAAGCCTATAATTTAATTGCATCGTGTTCAATGAAATATAATCCTCATTATGTATTTCTATATGTATATATATATATATATATATAATCATTTATATTTCATTTGATACCTTTACGGGTGTTGAGAGTGTATTTTTATAACATTATTTAATAATAATATTTATTTTCACATGTGGTCTTTTTTAATTGCAGACAGTGACCAGGACACGATAAGAATAGTCAACGACGAAGACCTAATAACAGCAATAACTGACATGAGCGAAAACGTAAAGGTTTTGCATGTTCACGTTGAAGCCGGCGAATTCCCAACTGACGGCAGAGACAAAGAAGAGCAAGCCCAGAATCTACAATCCAACGTTTATTGCGACAGTTGCAGCAAACCAATCACCGATTATCGCTACAAGTGCTTGCAATGTCCCGATTTCGACTTATGCGCGAATTGTGAGCAGATGGGCAATCATTCCGAGCATTTGATGCTGCGCGCGTCAAAGCCCGTTTTGCCGGACTGCATTTCCAGAGGCATGCTGATGTTGTCGCGTTCGTTGCACAAGTATCAGCTTCAATCATTCAAAGAAGCTGCCAGAACTAGCAGGCACAGAAGGTTTGGCAGTTTCTCAGGTAGGGAGGATAGAGGAAGACATCACGGTAAGGAGAAGAAAGGAGAATGCCCGTTTGGAGATATTCCTATGTATCTCAATTTTGAGTAAGTATTATTTTATTAAAAAAATAAAAAAAAACTATTTGATTATGATAAAAAGGTTAGTAGTCTTAGTTGGTAATTGTCCTCTAAGGTCTGCACTACGGCGACTTCGAAATATCTATAGTGGATCTCGATTCTGTCGCATGATTAGCTGTAATTTCGATTCGATTCAGCTATCATATCTGGCAATGAGTCTTGGTTATGGCTTTCCGTGCTTGTTTTGGTGTAGCCTAACTTAAGAAGTCTAATCTTTACATTATTTCGCCTAATTGATAATTATCCACTAAGGTATGCACTACAGTGACCTCGAAAGATCTATTGTGGATCCCGATAATCTCAGATGACTAGCTCTACCTTCGTTTCCTTTATTGTAATACTATGTATCTGACAACGAGTTTTGGGTTTGGCTTTTTGTGTTTGGCTTAAGAAGTATCATCTTTACGTTATTACACATAATTGGTAATTGTCCTGTAGGTCTGCTATACAGCGACCTCGAAAGATCTATCGTGGATGCCTAGTATATCAGATGACTAGTTTTAACGTTGCCTTCTTGATTGTGATAGCATATATCTGACAATGAGTCTTGGGTATGGCTTTCTATGCTTGGTTTGGTGCAGTTAAGCTTATGTTACGTTATTACGCTTAATTGGAATTTGTCCTTTAAAGTCTGCACTACAGCGACCTCGGAAGATCTATTGTTGATCCCGATAATCTCAGAAGATTATGTCCAACTTTACCTCCTTTATTGTAACAGCATATGACAAATAGTCTTGGGTGTGTTGTAGCCTAGCTTAAGAAGTCTAATCTTTTCAAGGGCCTCACAATGATACTGAAATTCTTCCTGGTAGAATCTACATTTAGTTTCTGCTTCTTGATCCATTTTATTCATAAGTTTATTGAATCTACAGTGTTCTGTTAGTATACTTATTATTAGCCTGACCATTTCCTGTATTGTTTTAGAAGGTCTATGGTAAGTTTTGGTGATGTTTTTCTTTAATGAGCGATAAGGATAGTCAACGATGACGATTTTATGACTGCAATCACTGGCATGAGTGACATGAAAACGTAAAGCTATGAAATTTGTGCAGCTATTGCATTAATTTTGCACTAAGTTTGGAAAAATTTTGCTATAATGTTTAATTTACTGTACTTGTATGTTTAAGGATGCTTTTTTTCATTTTCTCATGTAGATTTAGATACTGTTTTTCTACACTATTATTGACAAATGTTGAATAGCTTAGGCTTCCACTTCATTATACATTATTTTAAGTTGATATAATGAAGCATTTTTTTAACTTTTTGTATAACTACAAAACCATAAAGGTTTCATGTATTCACGTCGAAATAGATTGTTTATCAGAGAAAAACAAGAGCAAACCCACAATCACTAATCCAACATCTTTTGTGATATTTGCAGCAAACTAATCATTCATTGACACTATCAGTGTTTGCAACACTCCGATTTCAATTTATGCGCCAATTATGAGCAGATGGTTAACCATTCCTAGCTTATGATACTGGGCTCTTCAAAGTCATTTGCAAAGGCCTGCCTTAGTGTTTTCACTCGGCAGTTACCAAATTCGAAGTTTGGAAGTTCTGTAGTTCCTAACTGCGAATTTAGCGATGCCACAACAATCAGGAAAATTTATGTTTATTCTTTAATTTCCCGCTGAGAAAAATTGACATAAAAACGTTGCATTAATGTTAACTTAACGTGTAATGTTGAATTAATATTAATACAACGTCATTTTTAATATTTTGTTTAGTGGATCTGGACAATTCTTAAAATTGTATGCCAGATTCTATACCTTGCCTAAAGGGCTTAGGGAATTAAAAAGACAAATTAAAGGGATTATTCATAATTTATTTTAGGGCTTAGGTGGCACAAAAGTTCTCTAAATTGTCATTAAGACACCCGCTTGCGGGCAATAGGGAATATAAAAATATTATTGCTAATGGAATTTTGTGGTTTATAAAAAAAAATTAATTAAAGCTATTAATGATTTCTGCTTTTTCTATTTACCTTGATCATCTCTGTATGGTGGTAATATTTCAGATTCTTTAAATCTATCTTGAGATTCCGGTTGTCATATACAAATTATGTCCCTGTAAGTGGACTGTATGTCTGTTGGGTGGAAATAAATAAATAAATGTATATGCACTTAAAATAAAAATTGCGTCAAAATAATATATATGAGAAAAAATACAGAAGATTTGTTCTATTGGGGAGACTTCTACTTCGTTATACATGTTTAAAAATAATAATAAAAATACTTTTAAATTTATTATCAAAAATACAGAAGGTTAAAATCAAATACAACTTTAACAATTGATTTGCGAAATTTTTCATCAATGCTATAAGGTTCCATTTTTAGTAACACGTCAATTATTATTTTTTGAAAATTTAAATATTGTTTTTCTCTGAGGCATTTTAGCAAATGATTAAACCTTTTAAAACTTCTATATTCAGGGCTTCTTTACATAAAAGAGTATTTATGGATTAAAGTATATTAATTGAAAAGTTATAAAATGTGAGGTTCCACAAAAAATTAAATTATTTATAATAATTTCAGGAATTTGTCAAATGTGATCCTCTCAACTTTGGATCATTTCACAAATCCGCAGGCGGGTAACGCTAATACTGGAAATCCTGAGAATACTCCATCCAGTGCACAACAAAATCAGCCGCAGCAGCAAACTCCTGCAACTGGTGGCGAAGCCGCCACAAACGTCCCAAAACCAACAGCGCCTCCTTCCGCTCCATCACAGGACCCGAAAGTAATGGCAAATCAGCCGACTGCAAGCACGCAACAGTCATCGGGTGTTTCTACTCCAAATGGATCGTTTTACCCAGTTCTTCCAATGGAAACTGAACCAACAGGCTGGACCATCTTGCAGCCGCAACAATCCTCAACCGAGGCTGTCCCAGTTCCAGTGGAACAACCAAAAGAACAACCCAGTAAGTATTTATATTTTTCTAAAAATACAACATATTCAAAAACACAGAATAATATACTTGGTTTATTTCACTTAATATGTTTATTTCTTCCAACTAGTTTCGGGAATAATTCCCCTATATCAATCGCCCTCATTAGCTAATCCAATAATTTTTTTTTAATTGAGTATAAATATCACTTCTGTATTCCATTTTTTGTACTAGTTTCGGTCCTTGGCCGAAATTAGTCGGAAGACATAAATATATTAAGTGAAATCATTTGATCTTTTAGAGGAAGTAAAAGTGTATATGCGGTGGCGTTTCGACGTCGCCGATGTTGCTGGAAAGATGACCAAACTTGATCATTTAGAGAAAGTAAAAGTGTTTTAATCTGTATTTTTGAATCCCTAAAAATATTTCAGCAAGTGTTAAGTGAGAAATGAATTAAATATATCTCATATTCATTGAAAATATCTTAATGATAAATTTTAGAACACTCATTTTTACCATTTAAATGTGTAGTTTTATTTATTATTTAAATAATAATTATTGTTTTATTCCTATTGCTTTCAGAATCTAAAATCGCCGAAGGTTTGCAGAAGCTTATAGAAATTGGGTTCAAGGATGAAGAAATGTTGGTGACCCTCCTTAAGAAATATGACGGGAATGTCGCCATGGTTATTCGACATATCTTAGATACAATGAATTAATTGGGAATCTCTTATTTTGGTTTTTGGGATATATATTATTATTATAACATTTTATAACTTTTAATCAATATACTATTTTTTAGATAGGATGCATATTTTTGTTAGTTTTTATATTTATCGGTTTCCTTTATTTCTAACTTATGTTACCGTATTTTAATAATAATAATATATCTTTATTCTACACAAGTAATATAATTATTTACATGTTATGATTTTGTTATTATACATAAAATATGATTATCTTCTTCTGGAATTGGCGAAAAGTTGTCTGGTCGTCTTTTCGTCCCATATTTTATTATAGATATGTATAATAACGGACTGACATAATTAATAATATTGAAAAACATTTTTTTAAAAATGAAACAGAAGCTTGTATAGCTAATATAGTTTAAAAATTTAAATAAAGAATTGTTTTTTTAATATCATTAATTGATTATATCACTCAGATCCCATCCACTACCCCTTTCTTGAAATTTCCCGAACTTGGTTTACCGAATCACCCTACCAGGTGGTTCAAATGTCGCAACTTTATTTTTTCTACATATTTCGAAAATCTGTTGCTATGAAAACCATAGAAAATTAATAGTTGATTAACAATTCATAGATGATGTAAACGCTCTAAAAATAAAATAAGTTGCGTGTTTCTTTCTGCGCCCAATTTTATGAACGAAAGTTGGCTTTATACATACAATGTGCCGTAATTGCTGGTAGTATGCGCAAAACTCTTAAACATTCTATTTTCGGCCTATTGTTCGTATATATAAATCAGTCAATACTTTTGACAGGTAGTTCAACATGTAGTTGTACCGGGTGTCCAGTTAAGAAAGATCGCCGGCTATATCTCAGGAACTAATACTCCCAGAGCTTTCAAATAAAAAAAATATGTTAATAAAAGTGACCATGAGAAAATGTTGGAAATACATTTTAAGTTCGTATCTTTTCTAATAGGGGGCGCAATGAACAGTTAAAAAATAATACTGCGATTATCTCAAAAAAGTTCAAATAAAGACATCATAAAACTACACTTTTTGAAATCATGATGAGTTTATAAAACAAAAATGTTACAGAAATATTTCTTTTATTCTTGAAATAAAGGGTGGGGGGAAAGTCACAATTTATAAAGATCAAATGTCAAATAACTCTTTTGTTTTTTAACCGATCTTAATGATTTTAATTTCATACGAAAGAACTTATCATACTGATTAAAGCAGTTGACAACAATCATAAAAATAAGTAATTCGGTCTCCGCTAGATGGCGCCAAGTATAAAAGAATATAATTTTTCCATTTTTCTTACAAATTTCAAATGGAATGATATATTTTTCTTAGTATCAATAGAAAGTGCGTGAAAATGTAAGAAATTTGGTGAAAACCGCATCTCAATATCTTCATTTTGTCACAAGTTATATATAAAAGAAAATTTCAAATTAAACATTTCAAATGTCATTGGAAAACTTTTTGAGGTTAATAAAATTTATAACAAAAATAACAAAATTGAATTAGTTTATCAACACCAGGCGGCATTTTCTAAAGCGTGCTAAATTATTTGAATATACTCTATCTTAAGAGGTGAATAGATGGGGATGCTCATTTTTTTGGTCATCGGGATTTGCAGAATGTTCCGATTTTTATTTTTGGAGCAAATTAAAAAATATTTTTTGTCAATCCAGGCCCAGAACGAGGAAAGACATAATTTTTTTGTATCTGAAATGCAAAAACTTCAGCAATAGATATACTGCTATTGCTAGAGTGGATGTCGCTGCTTATTTAATTGTATAAAATTATGTAATTGTATTAAATATGACGGTGGAGTCATTTGACAATTTGAAAAACAAAATTTTGATATAAATTTGGTATTGAAAATGTTTTTTCATTTGGTTTTAATACTCTTTTCACTTGTATTATAAGAAATATTTCTTTATTTAAAAAATGAGAAAATTAGTATTAAAATGAAAAGAGTATTTATTCACTTGGATCCAATAAAAAAATGATGTACATTAAATTTTTCTCGGATGAAAATTTGTTGCATTATGCAATATTTTATTGATATGCAGCAGCAGGTGTACATTATTTAATTCAATGTCCGGCGTGTGTATTTGCCCGGGAAGTAGTTGTTTTAATGTGCATTTGTTTAACGTACTTACATAGCGTAAGTCAAAAGTCACAGAGCTAAATGTGGAAATAATTTATTAATTATTTTCAAATCATTTTTATTTTATCTATATTACCATGTTGGTATGTGGATGTGTTGGTGAAAAAAAAAAAAAAAAACAGAAATCTGCAATGTGAAATTCACTCACACATGGACACAACTAAATATTTTTATCACATAATTACACTCACACATACACCATGACACTGTGCGTGTGTATAAATGAATATATTCCTTATTCTCAATAAATTCATTTTATCATTGACTTGATTAATTAATACTTACCTATATTTTGTATTTAATTCGCAATTATAAGTTCAAATAGGGATAAATAAAATTAAGACAAAAAAGTATGTGGGATATAAAAATGATTTATTAATAATAAACATAAATTAGCACAAAAAAATACATCACAAGAATACAATAATTACAAATAACAATATAAAATAAATAACAAACAAATGTATTTAAAAATATCAAGTTGTGTTAAAAGATAAGTTAACTTAAAAAGTATAATAATAGTGAGTGTTAAAAATCACCTAAATATAACTAACCTAATACCTAAAAATATATCAATTAATAGTAAATATAATTACAGAACTAATAAACACCTTACCGACAATATATCGTGTTCCATGATGCACAAATTGTGAAAAACGTTCCTGCTCTCAAAGCAAACGAAGGAAAAATAAAAATGGCTGAAACGGGAATAGTGTTCCGTGGAATAAAACACGCCTAGATACGCGCTAGATTCCATAGAAAATCCACCATCAGCAACGCCTGGCCGGTGCTGCCTCAACTGTTGTCAAAAAAGCAAAGTCCCATAAGCGTGTCACCCCCCTGCTGTTGATACTGAATATATTTTGCCCTTTTATACGTTGTTCGAACCTTATGCGCTTCATGTTTGTTGCTGCTCCATCTGTCGTTTTTGCGTGGCGCTAAAAATTAGTTAGTGATTGAACACGGGGCATCTTTTACAATTTTACAAATTGAAACGTTAAAGTGAATGCAGCCTATTAGTATATTAGAAGCAGCTCTATTAACAAAATCACCAGCTCTTCATAATGGTAAAATTAATAAAAATACCATTGAATAAGAACCAAACATTCGCAAACAAGGCTCGGCAGAGGACACACGTGCGAATATTTGTTTACTGATACTGTGATTTTGGAAGAAAAATTCAAGAAAAACCCATGGAGGGTGATGTGGAAGACGATGGGACGATGGACACCTCAGAATTCACCGTGGTATCGTCTAAAAAATGTGGAAGACCGTCCAAATTTAGCACCGCAAAACGGCCTAACCTAACAGGTAATGTGCCTAAAAGTTCTAATAAAAAACTTCAGGAAATGTTGAAAATAATTACTACACAAAACCAACTAATACAAAATCAAATACATAACACAAAAAGTTACAATCCGACACCCACACATAATTTCATTTATACACAATTATCTTAAACACACACACAGTCGCAATCACAACACAGACCGTCTACCAGTTATACTAAGCCACAATCACAACCAATACCGATACCACCACCGAAAATAACAAACACACAACCTACAGTAATAAATACATAACCCAGAACTACGCAGACACTGTATAAACACTCATTCACAATTACCACCGTCAACGACATATCGAGACTTCAAATGGTTGACATATGGATTGAACATAAGTATGACAAAAATGCCCTAATAATTAAAACATATTATGAATTTATTCTTAAAACGAACATGGACAAAGAAGTTATCATGAGCTATCTAAAATATCTCCAAACAAAAAGAGTAATCCACGAATACCGCGAATGGCAATCATCTCGCCCTCACGGCGCATCATCGTCTCAAATATGATTAGAATAATCACTGGGTTATTGGACACATATACAAAGTTACTCCGCAACAAATTCAACTTTAAATGCAAAGACTACAATGTAGCGGAGAGCAAACCCCCCACTCCAATCCCTATGCCACGTGGAAGATGCAGTGCTTTTGACCACGTTACTTCGAATTGCTAACAACACATTACATGTTCGAAATGCTCAGGAAACCACCCCACTGCAATATGCAACTCACCTCTGCCGCCAAAATGTAAATCATGTGGAGACACAGCCCATGGATCCTGGTCATTAAAATGCCCCAACAGGCCCACGAAACCTATTCAAGGAATACCTAATGTGAAAGTGGTTAACGAAAATAAAAAAATGGCTGAAATCGACAAGAATTTGACAGTAAATTCACGTCTTCACTCACCTATAACATTACACGATTATATCATTGACATTTACACGACAAAGATAAATGAACCAACTGCAACGAACAGAGAACTTCTAAAGAAACTTAAACAGCGTTTCATCGAATCTTTTCAAATAGACACCCACGTTAATTTCTCGGGAAATAAAATGTTTATCGTTATATTCGACTTAACATCGCCAAATGGTAGTTTTCCCAAGAACCGGCATTCACACAGGCCACGTCATAATAACCAATGATGTGTACTACCCATTTCCTTTATTCCAATATCAATTATATCAATTCCCTAACAAATAAATCCCTCCTGGTCTCTCATTTCCTCCGTAATAATCCTGTCCATGTCAGTATGTTCGTAGAAACTAAATCCAACAATCCATTCCCACTCAAAGACTGGCATTTTATCCAAAATCCTGCAACTATTCCCTTCAATAACCTCAGAGGAGGCTCAAATCCATACTAGCCCGACCTTCATAATGTCAAACATCCAATCCTCTACCCCCGATATTTTCGTATGTACTAGTAGTATTAAATACCTTATTCACGATGTAGATCTAATTCCTGACCTCGGCTACGATCACCTCTTCATTAAATTCTCAAATGCTTCCACACCATTCCTGACAAATTAACATACATATACAGAGACTGCAACATATTCAGACTAGCTATAGAAGTAACCGAATATACAGAAACTCATCCAGTAATAACCACAGAATCCTCGTCCCAATTCTTGCGCTTTCTATCAATAGCAATCCAGAAGCACACTCCTGTATACTCTAAGAAACCTTATAAATATCCTCTCCCCAAATTCATCCTAAGACTCATTAAATTCAAGAGACAACTATACAGAGACATAAAACTGACGGACGATAAATACTTAAAGACAAAGTTCAATAAACTGAATAATGACATACAAAAATTAATCCAAGAATATAAAACAGACCAGTGGATTAAAAGTTGCGAAAAAATTAGCCACATGCAAGGAAAACAATATTGGGACGAAATAAAAAAAATAAGTAAATACAGAAAAACTGATTACCTCAATAAAATTACCGACCCGATGACGTAGCAGACAGTTACAGACGATCATCAAATAGGTAACATTTTTGCAAATCACTTTAAAGAGACATATAACGGAAAATAACGACTATGACAACAACTTCCTAATATTCATCTTCTTTTATGTCGTCAGGAGTTGGGAAATGGTTTCGTTTTAATGAATTAAACCAGTCATTTATCTCGTTGAAAATTACAGGCCATATCCAACATCAGATCCCTCCCCATCAGTTTGGTTTCATCGAACACCGTTCCACTTCCCTACCCTTAGCAATCCTTACATTCAATTGCCAAACAGCACACCTCGAAGGCAGAAAATTCGCCGTGTTATTCCTAGACGTAAGGAAAGCTTACGACTCGGTATGGCATCTTGGGGTGCTGTATAAATGCCACGCATTTGGTATCTCATAAATATCCATTACAGTTGCCTGTCCAATCGATGCAATAGTATTAAAATTCGTAATACTCATTCCTACACCTTTAGCCCTGAACAAGGTTTACCTCAAGGATCTCCTCTATCCCCAATCCTATACAACTTTTACGTACATGATATTTACAACCCCAATCCCAAATATCTTAACCCTTCCGTGTACCCTTTATACGCCGACGACACTGCCATTATATCCCACGCTCCCACAATTACTAAAGCTGTAAGCACTCTACAAGGGCTGATAGATAACTTACAAACTTGGTTTGCTAAGTGGAGAATCTCTATCAATCTTAACAAAACTCAACTCCTTATCCCTTACCATCGATACACCAATTCCCCGTACCGAATTACTATCAAAAACCACCCTATCCCGCCTTCCCCCACCTGTAAATACCTTGGAATAACCCTAGACCAGAAATTAACTTTCATCAATCATTCCAAAAACCTCAAAGCAAGCGTTAAGAACAGGGCTCGACAGTTTAGATCACTCACATATAAACATAAAAGCATTTCTACAAAAACAGCAGTACACATATATAAGATGATATGTCGACCCCTGCTTGAATACGCGGCTATCCTGCACTACAATCCTCGCCCTAATGTCATAAGAAACTTGGAAGGTGAACGCTCGGCCCTTAGAGTGCTTACAAAAATTAGACATTCTAATAATCCTCTCCACAATCCTTTCAATACTTCCCTCTACGAAACATGCAAAATTCCCACTATTAAACACAGACTTAAAATTCTTTCTTTAAAATTCGCCATAAATCCTCACATAGCTCCTATTATAAAACGCCTATGTATACCTCGTAATCCTAACATCAATTCCAAATATGCCTATCCTTCACTAACAATTCATCAATTCATTTCAAATAATTTAGAGAACTCAAGACAGTGACGTTAGCAATCATGACGATTGAATAAAAAGACAAGAACTGGACAAAGATAGGCAGACAGACCGATGGTCGATAGCCATTTCTGAGGCTTAGCTAGAGGTTTATGATTGTAATGTAAATATTGTAATCTAAATTAACGTATTTCTCAGAAATAAAGATTTTCTATATATATATATAAGAACCAAAATAAACCAATTTTAATCATCGGTATAGTTCGTTAAAATCGTCAAATTCTGTGAATTTCATTAAAATCGTCTAATAAATTATTGGTATATTTTTTTTGAACATAAAATATGTAATTTTCTAACAAATTAAAGTAAATGCATTATAAAATAATATGTGATTAATAGATTGTTATATTATTAAAGTGATTTTCTGTTATTAAGAAAATTATTGCGATTAATAATTCTCTTTATTCTAGAATGTGTATCGATAATAAGTATAATTATTATAATTGATTCATATGTATATAAAAGAGAACACAATTAAAAAAAAATGGTAGATTCTACCACAGACTCCTCAAAGTTAAAAATACTTATAAAATCACAGTTTATTTGGATTCTAAATATTCTGATTCATACTATAACCAGTCTATAATCATTAACTTTATTTAATAAATCAAAATTCAAATAGATATAACTGAATTATTTTAAATAATGCATACCTATTATTTTAATTATAAATTAAATCAAACATATTGAGTTAAGTTTAATCAAATATATATAATACCACAATTTGTTTATTATTAGTATATTATTAATATAATATATTCCTTGTTAATTATATAACAACCATGTATTCGTCATACCCAAAAAACTATTTTCGAATTAATCACATTCTCCACAAAGCTGTTGGCAATTATGTACCTGGCCGAGATGAACCCCCATCGACGAGAACCTTTTTTTACGTTTACAACACGGTGGTGGTATCAATGGTGATTTCATACATACCATTCGAAATCAGAGAACTACCGAACTCCTCGAAAAACATAAACGATCTGCTGGAACAACTTGGGATTCTTCTCTCCCACGTATTATTAGCCATTAAACTGTTCACCTGGTTTATAAAACACGACCAAATCATGGATATTGTAAGAGGCTTGGATTCTGATGATTATAAATATGAAGACTACAAAGACTTCAAACCGGGTGAGGTGATTACGCGGCACGAATGGATTTTTCTTATGTTTTTTAGGAGCTTCTTCTCGATCGGCTCGTTAGTGCCGATTTCGAAAATCTCCATCGCAATTTATGACTTTTACAAAAAGAAGGATTTGATCGATGGGGTTAATGTTAGATGTCAGCACATTCTCCCTTATTATGTGAAATTTCCTTTTGATATGGAACACCCGAAGCCGTGCGCGCTTTCAATGGTTTTGCAAATGATTCCGTTGTTTACTCTTACATTGCAAATTATAGGTATGTGTAATCTAATTTTCAAATAATTATATAAAAGCTTTCTAAAAGTTATCTAAATGGCGAAAATATAAACATGGTTTTGATTTCATTAAATTAATCATTAGCTTTACGATGACATGAACCAAATGTTGTTCATGTCTGTGTAAAGGCAATTCATATTACTTACAATAAAGATTTTCTATAACAATATAACAATTAACCATTGCCGTATGAAGACATGAACCAAATATCTGTTAATGTCTGCATAAAGGCAATGATTCACATTATTTACAAGAAATATTCTCAAAGTTTTTCAGCTTGCTAATACTGTGAAATTTCTCAAACCATTTTGACTTTATGAATCACTATTTGTAGCATATGACATGATTTTTTTAAACCTCTGCATTTATCTACGAGGACATTTGATCAACGTTCAAGACGCATTTCGGACAATAAAAGAACGCTGTTTACACAAATTAAAACTACCAGAAGATTTTGACGACGAGAGTGAGGCGCTCAATCACGAAATGATGGCGGAGTTTAAGAAAATTACAATGCACCTACAGAGAGTTATATCGTAACGAAATCTTATATTTATTTAGAAATTGCATATTTATTTCAATTTTCGTTAAATTTCAGTATGTGTGAAGAAATGGAAAGTGCTTTCACTATGGTTTCTCTATCGCAGACAGTTATTACAGCCATGGTGATGGTGGCTTGCTTGTTTGTTATGTCAGTTGTAAGTATCGATGAATACAAGCCGATAAAGCTACAACTTTGCCGTTGACAGTTTTGTTCTATCTCTAATAATACATTTTTTATGACCGAAAAAACCCCAAAAATGGCCAAAAAGTGCTCAAAAATGCAGTTTTTTTCGATATAATTTCTAAACGGTTAGAGATAGAATAAAAAATCAAATTAGAGAGTTGTAGAGCTTTCAATAAGCTACAACTTTGCCGTTGACTGTTTTGTTATATCTCAAATAATAAATTTTTTATGACCGAAAAACCCCCAAAAATTGCCAAAAAGTGCTCAAAAATGCACTTTTTTCCATATAATTTCTAAACGGTTGGAGATAGAATAAAAATTCAAATTAGAGAGTTGTAGAGCTTTTAAAAAGCTACAACTTTGCCGTTGACAGTTTTGTTTTTAGGAACCTTTGTTTAGTGGCCCGTTTACTGCCCAGATGGATTATATGATAGCCGTATACATGCAACTTGCATTTTATTGCATTTTTGGAAACGAAATTACCTATCAGGTACATTTAATAAAATCATTAATCTATCATTTTACCTGCTGTAACATTTTGAGTTACTTTACGTAAATACTTTAAAACAACTGTACAATAAAACAACTATTTATCGGGCCTATACTTCCAACATTGAATTACATAATGAGCATAGCAATAACATATTGTATAATGCAACATTGCTTTTTTATTCGAGAATAATTAATGCAAAGACAAAATCAAAACAAAACAAAAAACGTTACTTAATAAAACTCTATCCGCAGACACGTATTTCGGAATTTATCTCTCATCAGTACAGCTCTCTTATATAACTGTGGTCAATTGAATTGGTTACTTTGTTCTGTTCTTACCTATCAAGTATTATCTATTTTAACAAAATGACCGAGAGAAATAGAATACCCCATTAACACTTTTTTTAATCAATTTACATTTTGATTGAATTATACAAAGTGAAACCAAAGAGGATTTTTATATAAAACATGCTTTCATATAATTCACTAAAACTTGAAAATTATAATTGTTTAAAGACTTTTCAATTGAAAATGTTTGTGCAATTATTTGGTTATTTCGTCAGCTCTCTGATTATATGTTATGTTGCATTTTAGTAAAAACAGATAGTAAAGTTGAAATAATCGATTAAAACGCGTCACTATCTAGGTTTTAATAATAAAAAAGCAAACTTTATTGACATTGTCACATATACTTAATCTGCACCATCATATTTCATCATATCTTCTATCTTCACTCTTCCCTTCTTCTCTTTTTTTCCCACCTCAGCTTTACTAAGATCTTTACACCAATCCCATTCTCTCGTCCACTCCTCCACCCTCCTCTAGCACACCTTCAGATTCAGTCTCTAAATGGTCCCAAATATCTCTTCCATTCTCATACAGAACATCTCTACACTTTTCATTCATTCAGACCTTTCTTGCCTTTAAATAAGAATATGTGTTTTTTTATTTATTTTAGAAGTAGAAAAATATGAGTCTACATTAAAAAAGGATAATTATTACGTATTAGACCAATTGACTAGTTTTTGTTAGAAAAGAAAATTGTAAGGTATAATGAATAGGAAATGAATGTGAAGTTATGTGAATGTAGAATTTAGTGAAAATCTTGAAATATCATTTCACCCGTTTTTTTACGAACAATATAGATTCAGAATTGATAAATAAGATACGATATATTTTCATTGTTTTTCATAATTGTGTTTAATAAAAGTGATTATTAATATTATTTTTAGTTTTATGTATATTTTAAAAATAAATTAAACAATAATACTATATTGTCTGCTGATAACTGTACAGCTACACCATATACAACAGCTTCGAGATCTAACCTAACTAATGTGTAGAAATTAGTTTTAAAAAGTTTGATTAGATTTGGAATGATACAAGCCGAGATTAGAAAATGTTTCTTAATTGGATTTTCGCTTTTCAGAGTGATTTAATAACATCAGCAATTTACGAATCCGACTGGATTTCAGCACCGAAGCCTTTTAAAACCGCCATGCTCATAAATATGATTAGGATGAAACAACCATTGGTGTTGACTGTTGGAAAGTTCGCGCCTCTGACACTATCACTTTTAATCCAGGTAACTCGATACTATATTTCTAAAATAAAATACTATATAAAGCATCTACTTTCAGGTTTTAAAAGGAGCTTATTCTTACTTCACCGTTCTGAAACAAAGAGCTTAAGAGTTCCACTACTATTTTCATAATATATTGTAATATTTAGATAAAAAAACACATTTGGCATAAAAAAATATTGAAATGCACATTAGAAGTTATAGAAGATTTAGGGCGGTCCGACAACATTGGTCTTTTGCGATTAGAAGTTGTGATAGTTGGAAAAATAGGAGATGTAGATATAAATAAACCTTAGAAGCAGTTTCTGAATTATTTGGGTAGCCATAATAAGGCCACCTATAGACAAGTGTTGCGGGATTTATCTTCCGTTAGTATAGCTTTACCATATAGGGTATATATGGTAAAGGATATTAAAAAAAACATACCGTTTTTTCCGTGAATTATGAAAGTGTTTAACTGTCGTGATATCATAGACTAAATTAGATTGACCACATAAAGGAGTTGTGCTTTATGTAATTTTAGTTTACTGAACCAACCACTTAGAGGGCGCCATATCAAAAAGACGTTACACGGTACGGGAAAAGGGGGCGCATTCACTCTTTATATTAATAAAATATACGATAAATAAGGCGGCCGATAGCCAATTCCAGAACAAGATAAATTTGTTTTATGTGTAATAAAAAAACTCATATAATATAAATAATTCTATAATTAATGGTTTTAATATTTAGACATTGGTAGTTCATATTGTATGAAATAAATATGAATAAATTATTAAAAATCAACCAATAAAACACAGATTAGATTGAATAACTTTAAATTCTCGACTAGTTTCGGGTTATTAGTCCATTTTCAAGAGAATAATAACCCGAAACTAGTCGAGAATTTAAAGTTATTTAATCTAATCTGTGTTTTATTGGTTGATTTGTAATAATTTATTTATATTTATTTCATAAATAATTCTAATAATAGAAAATATGATTTATTTACTTGGTCACAGTTATTTAATTAAATTAAATGAAAGAACTCGAAAATAATGAATAAATTATTTTCTCTTTAGCTATTGCGACATTCTGATTTATGTTATATGCGTATTTTAAACAAATGTTCAAAAGTCAGAATATCACAGTAGCTAAAGAGGAAATGATTTATTAATTATTTTCGAGTTCTTTCATTTAATTTATGTAAATAATTCTCTTATTTATGTGCGAGGAATAATAATAACAGGCAGAAACGCACTTAAAGCCAAGGTATAATTATCACCTCAGGGGGTTTTCAATGCTACGAAGCCATTCTTTTGAGGGAAGACCTCCTTTTTGAGGAGGTCCATCTTGTCACGAGGCTCCAAGCACTGGCAATAAGTATTACACATCCATGGAAAACCACCGTTTGCATGATAAATCTTCCAGAGTTTGACTGGACTCTCAATGATATCGTAGAATTAATTGACCAACTACCCTTGTCTTTCATATTAATGGAAGTGATCCACGCGAACGTTTGATCGAGGAATTCTTCGACCATAACATTATTCTTAACAACGGATACCCTACGCATGTTTGTGCAAAAGGTTCAGATTTTTCTGCGATAGATTTATCTTTCTGTTCTCTCCGTTTAGCCACTAGTCTAACGTAGCAAGTATTGGACTGGCTTGGCTTTTGTACACATCTATGTCGATGAGTGATGTCGAGACCGCTGTAGAAGACTTTACACTACAAGTAATGGAAGCAGCATGTCGTTTTATTCCAGTCAAGTGGGAATATGGTCGGTCCACCGGTTCCTTGGTGGATTTTTTTTTTAAATCTTTTTCCTTTCTACCCTTAGGTGGAATGCAAAGGTTAAATCGGCAATTAAGGAGAAGAAGAGGGCCTTGAATAAATTCCGTCGTTCGCAAACCCAGAAGAACTTAATTGCTTTCAAGAAGCGGCGAGTAATCGCACGCCGCACTATTATTGAAAGCAAAAAGTTACCTTGGGAAAGCTATGTGTCGGCTATGACTTCAATCACACCGGTTGGTGAAGTGTGGAAGAAAGTGGGTGCAATAGCGGGGAAGAAATTCCCAGCAGTTGCACCCATTTTACGAGTTGAAGGACGTATCATAGCCGAAATAAAAGAGATAGCGGATGCAATTGCATATCAATTCTGCTCCGCAAGTAGCTCCATTAATTATCAACGAGCTTTCCTGGGAATTAAAGGCGAATTAGAAATCCCTCTGGATTTCTTCTCGCAGGATCCTTTATGTTATAACGCTAAGTTTTCAAATGAAGAATTATAGGAGGCAATCAAATCTATGAGCAAGTCAAACGCCTCAGGTCCAGATGGAATCTCATATCAAGTTATCCAACAACTGCTCTCATCTATGATGGAGAACCTGCTAAAAATTTATAACTTGATATGGGAAGGGGCGTTTACCCCAGCAACTGGAAATTATCCATCGCATTGCCTCTTCTCAAGCCAAATAAGAATCCTGCTGATGCTGAGAGTTACCGACCTATTTCAAGCTGCTTTGGTAAGGTCCTCGAAAGAATGGTCAACAACCGCCTGGGGGGTGTTGGAGACCAATGGTTTGCTAACAAGGTACCAGACGGGCTTTCGTAAATTTATATCCACGGTTGACCATTTAGTTTTCCTGGAGAACTCCATTCAAGATGCCTTCCTAGACAGAAAACACCTCGTTGGTTTTTTTTTGATCTGGAGAAGGCATATACATGACTTGTAGGTACGGAGATATCCAAAAGATACATGAATGTGAACTTAGAAGCCGCTTACCAATGTTTGTAAAGTCGTTTACGTGTGATCGTTCTTTCAAAGTTAGGGTTAGGAATACCGAATATGCATAGTTCGTGCTGAAAAACGGTATTCCCCAAAGTTATATGTCGATGACCTTGTTATTTATTTGGCGGGAGATACTATCCCTGCCATAAATCGTCAACTTCAGTTGGTTATCGACAACATGAACAGTGACGCTGAGTCAAGAGGTTTTCGTTTCTATGAAACGAATACCCAGATTCTCCGCGCTTGTACACGGAGGGCTCGAAATCTGATCACGGTGTGGGCTCTGCTGTCATTATTGACGGCATACCACATTCGTGGTCACTACACGAGTGCCAAGCTCTTCGCTTTTGTCTAATGCATAACCACCATAGCTCATTCCTTATTTGTACCGAATCTCTGAGTGCCATGCAAAGTATAGCGTCACTATACTCTGTCGATCTGCTAGTTCAGCTTATACAAGACTCGATTTTCGAAATGTCCCGGATGCGAAAGATGATCCTCTTCATCTGGACTCCGGGTTGGGAATCGAGGGGATTGAGCTGGCAGACGTAGCTGCTCGTCAACCAGCGGAAGCGGACAACGTGGACGATGTATCTGTAAGACCTGAAGACGTAAAAGGGTACATCAAAAAGAAAATTCTAGAGGATTGGCAAGAAAGTTAGGAACGCTCCTAGGGCAAATTACGGTCTGTGAAGCTCTCGGTGACTTTGCCGTCTTTGCTCTTCGCATAGGCGAATGTTGCTGGAATGTTCAGCTTATGCGGTTATATGCAATAGGCTGAGGCTTGGTGCTACTGTGGCGGAAATACTGGCAAACGATCAGGGATCCGTGGAATTGTGTGTACAATTTCTACGCGAAACGAGATTATTGAAGCGATTTTAGTGATTTGTCCCCGTTTTTTGTGTTAATTTATTACTAATTTATTTCGTTTTGTGTACAGTGATATCGAAGTTCCTTTACAACTTCGGTGTCACTTTGGTGTTTTGTTTCGTGATGTGTATTCGTCTTAATTTATTATTGTGTCGTGGTGTGACTCTTGATTTGATTGTTTTGTCCGACTCAGGGTCCTTTTACAATTTTAGGGCATTTAGGTTTAAGTTTTAAACTTAATTTAGTTTTAGGTTAGGTTTAGATTTTATGTCATTTATTTTAGGTTAAGTATGTGTATGTTCACTATAAATATTGTGATTTAGGTTTAAGTTTTATATATATACATATATATATATATATATATATATATATATATATATATATATGTTGTGTGATATTCCACTGTGATACTAGTTATAGAAAATCTATCTGTGATAATAGTTTAAGTATAGCTAACATCCTATAAATTATTGTCAGTTAGCCAGTTTAATATTATGTAGAGACCGGCCAATGACTCTGGCAGTCGACGCCAGTAAAGTGGGAAAGGTTTTTAGTCGGTAGTCTCCTAGATAAAATCAGGGAGGAGTCCAACACTTAATCCGTAAATGGATTTTCCCCTTCCACAGACACAAAAAACAGGCAGATAGACCATTTTCTGAGGTCTAACAATTTGTAAATGATTGTATTTATATACAGCAAGCACATTGACATACTTCATCATTTGTCAGAGATGTAATTAAAAGTAAATTTTTCTCCACCAAGCACATATCAATAACAGATCTGATATCTGATTTTATAACAAAATGGCTTACAACAATAAAACACAAAACGCAACAAGGTGCATAGAATTGGCAGAAATATCAAACTAAGTGGATTGAGTACTTTTAGTACCCTTTACTCGATGGGGCGTATTAGAACCAGCGAGTAAAAGGATCTAGTGTTTTAATATAAAATAAAATGGAATCTGTTTTATAATAATTACTATCAAGTAGTTTTAGTGAAAAATGGAAGTTATGAATAAACATCGTTCTTTCTGACTTCTCACGCTTATTGGCCATAACACTTTGACTCCAATAAAATACTTTTTTTAATTAATTACAATTATAGAAAAAATAATCACAATTAAATAAAAATACAATAGTATTTCAGTTTCATTATTATTTATTGTAGAAACACTGATATAATTGTTTCGCCAACACAGTGCCATCATCAAGCAGACAAAAACAAAATGATATTTATATACAAACACAGGTAGAAGAAAGAAGGGGAGGGGGTAGGCTTAGTTGAAACAGTACAGTTAATACAAAAAATAAATAGAGAAAATTATTAGTAAAGTATTTATTTACGGATATCTCCTTTTATATTACAAAAGTTTGAGTACCGTATAAATCGCGCAAGCGGGCTATTGTAGCCACAATTTGCCTTATGAATTATTATTCTAAATATTGGAATTTGCCTGATGGGACGATTTACCACATTATAGAGAAAATTGACATATGATAACAGTGTCGGATATTTGATTTTATCTGAAATTAACTTATAAAATAAGGACAAATCGGCATAAATTCTGCGATAGTACAGCCTTTCGATATGTACCCATAAATAAATATTATCAACATTAAAGTTTAACCCTATAACAAAACCCAATTTAAATGCCATTATTTTTAAGAAGTTCTTCTGTATATTTTCAATTTTATTGACAAGTGTTATTTGAGCTGGTGACCAGACGCATGATGCATATTCCAAATGGATACAAATTTATCAAAAAGTTTAGGTATTACTGATTGGATAGATATGCCACGATAGTTATTTACATCATCTCTTTTCCCGGATTTAAAAAGTGGCGTGATATAACTCCTCTTCCAAAAATCAGGAAAATATCCTAATTTTATGAACTTATAAAACAAAATAGAAATAGGAGGAGTTATAGAAAATATGCATTTTTTTAAAAAAGCTAGATGGTATATTATTTATATCATTGAATATATCGGACTTTGACAGTTTAATAGGCAAATAGGTTTGTCACTACTATAAACTGATTCAAAAAATTGGGCGAATAAATTAACGCACTAATAACCATCACTGCTGCAGTTATTGTTGTAATTCATGACATCGGGAAAATCAGGTATAGACTTTTTACGATTAACAAACGTCCAAAAATGTCGTGGATTTTTTATTATATTTGCATTAGCCGATTCGATGTAATTATTAAATAATTGATTACTAAGATTAGAACATTTTGTAGGTATTTCCTTGAAATTTAAGTAATTTTCAGTATTCTGATGGTCTTTATACATTTTATGAGCTTCTTCTTTTTTTTGCTTAATTACTGTATAAGCCGTGAATCAAACCAGACAGGATATGTAGAAGATTTAATGCGCTTAGTTGGTACAAATGATTCCACAGCAAAATGCATTACTGAATAAAATTCATCTAACATATTGTCTAGAGATCCAACTAAAATCGTTTCCCATTCAATTAATGACAAGTAGTTGTTAATAGAAAAATAATCCCCGTTATTAAAATCGTAAATATATTCGTTAAATTGGATGGATTTAATAGGGGGTTTTAAAGGGAATGAGATTAAATATGGCACATGATGTATAATATCGAATAAAAAATCCGTTGCAGCTTTAACTGTAAAACCTTCATACGCGAATATTAAATCAAGAAATACATTATTATCGTTAGGTAAATCACTAATTTGATACATATTTAAATAACTAAATACTTCAGAAAGAACTTGGGCCGGATAAAGAGCTGTATTATAGTTAATAATTCCGAGATCATCATTTGACCAGACTGCTGTTGGAAGATTATAGCCCCTGCAAATAAGAAATGTATAATTAACATATTTATCTGCAAGATATTGAATAGTCGAATAATGATCTTTATATTTATCGATGGCAGACCCAGGAGGAATATAAATCGCACTTATTATTAATTGTATATTATCTATAGAAGTTAAAGATACAAAAAGCTGTTCTACTGAAGTAATTCTGATATCAATAAGATTACAACCAAAACTATTATGAATCGCAATTAGTACACCATCACCACGGCACTTGTCTGAAAACAGTATAATTATGAAGCTTAAGGTCTATATTATCTATATTATTGTCCAGTCAGGTTTCTGTTATGACATCATACACACATGATATAACATTTAACATAAAAGTTTCCAATTTAGTACGAATCCCTCCTGCATTGTGGTAGATGTTTATTTTTTTGCGTTGTGATATTAGATGTTCATTTAGCTTGCTTATGAGGTAATTTAATAATTTTAGGAACCCCAGAAATATATCTTATAACCAAATTTTCTTCACCATTCTTTTTCCGATCTTCAAGAGTCATCTTTAAATTGTTACATTCATTCCTATGTATTTTTTCATTCATAACCAAATTTTATCAATCCTTAAGTTTTGATGTTTATGAAATAATGTTTTTAACAATATCATGGTTATGCAAAACTAATTTTATTGGCCTAGGTCTAGCACTTTTACGTCCTACTCTGAATAAATCTGTTGATGCAATATCCAAAGATAGTTTCCTTAATGTGGTTTGAATCGCTGTAAGATCCTCATGATTAATTAAGCTAGAATCAGTTGCCGTTGATTCAGGAACATTGTATGTTGTAGCTGCGTTTACGACGATCTTCAAGCTCGTAAATTAAATCAAAATCATTATTAATATCGTATACCGTTTGTATGTTGATTTTATTACAATTCAAGCGTTCTTCAATATTAGCTATATTATCTTCTAATATTTTTATTTTACACCCTACTGAGTTGAATTAGTATTGAATGTATGTAGTAGTTGATCAAATTCGTGTTTAAAGGGCTGCATATGCTTTTGCAACAAATTATCAAAATTAGTTTCAATTTGAGATAATTTTATTAAAACCACCGATTTGTTTAAATTTGTTACAGATCCAATTAGTGCTACGATTTCTCTTTGGAGACGATATTTCCTCGTCGGATAGTCCAGTGCACTTAGAGTGAAACCATTTATCACAAGCCCCTTTCATTTTAAATAAAATGAGTTCGGTTTTATATTGTTTGAACAGTGATCACAAGTGAATCCCATTTTAAAGTAATATTAAATTGAGATATTTGTTCAACAGATTAATTAAGAATTAAACAGGGACACAGCACTCAGGGGGACATCAGGGTGATTAACACAGACAAAACACAGGTAGCCCACGGAATAGGAATACAAAAGAATACAAACAATAAAGGATATTGATATCAAAATAAAAGTAAAAAATATATAAAACGTTTGTATGTGTGCACTCGGAATACGAATGAGACGGCCTTGAGTGAAATGAAAATTTCCACACAATTTTATTATAAAAATTATTAAAAATTATTAATAAATATGTATTTTATTAACAACCGTCATGAAACTTTATATGCTACTACATAATATCTTATATTAGCAGGTCACCAAAATTAGAGTATTTGTGATTTGTTGTATCACTAAAAAAACTTAATTAACTCGGAGCACAATCACGAACGACACACACACAGTCGAATATACATTAAAAAATATAAAATTATTATTAATTATAACATAGGTAAACATAATATTTAGCGAGTGAAATTATAAACTAATTATAAATTATATATATCTAATTGGAGCACACCTTTAGATTTCAGTTTATTTACCTCTAGTTGCTCAAGGAGTTTAATGTTTAGGTCTTTATTGCATATGTGGAGAATCTTATCGTTAAACCTGTGATTTTAATCAAGTAAATGTTCGGCAAACGTAGAGTGGCCTTTCTTTAAAAAAACAACATTTTTTTATGTTCTTTGATGCTACTTTGAAAGTTAAGTTCCGTTTGCCGAACGTACACCCCACCACAATCAATGCAGTTTAGCGCGTAAATACCTGATTTATTGTTACGAGGGGTTTACACATTTTTGTATTGAGCTATTTGTTTCAAAAGCTGATTTGATTTTAAGTTTTTAAAGGTATTTTAACTCACCTAGAAAGGTAAAGGAAGAATAATTATTGTCTGTTCTTTTATCTTTAGATATTGGGTGAATACGTTTTAGGATTTTTTGATAGTGTTGTTTCTTTAAAATGTTGAGGATAATATCTTTTTTGAACCCATTGCTGTTGGCTGTGATTAAAATTCTGTCTAACTCTTTATTAAAGTCGATTGCATACAGTGGGATATTAATTAATCTGTGTAACATTGATTGGTAAGCTGCTAATTTGTGTGGGAAGGTGTGGGCTGAATTCCAATGGATAGTAGTTTCTGTGCGGGTAGGTTTATAGAATATGTTGAAATTATAAATATTATTTGGGTGGGAAATGGTAAGGTCTAAAAAGTTGATAGATCTATTATATTCTTTCTGTTGCGTTAAATATGCAGTGTTTCTACAATAAATAATATTGAAACTAAAATACTATTGTGTTTTTATTTAATTGTGAATATGCAGTTTCATCAACCACTGAATTTTTAGAAAAAATAATTATCGTGATTTGAATTTTCTTTTCGTTAATTTAGACAAGAAAGTAATTATTCAAATAAATTAAAACAAACAGTGGTTATTCACAAATTTATTGTTTTAATATGCTTGTAATTCGATGCGGATAAATGGATAAATGGTAATTAACTTTCCAAAGCACTCAAAGAAGATCCACCGCAAGGCAAGAATATTACATATATATTCAAGATATGACTACTATTGTCACATCTTGAAGGTACTATATACTTAAATATTTAAAAAAATGCATTTATAATTTTCATTAGAAAATTATCCTTGTCATTTCTTAACATGTGTGAAATTTCAATTCAGCTGTATTAATTCCTTTTGAAAATAATTAAAAAATGGACAAACGTACGTGCGGATTATTAATAACTAATTGAGGCGCATTTTCCATTATTCACACTAATCACACTGAATGTAATATTTAAAAATTAATGGCTTAAATACGTGTTTGATAGGATATACTGTAAGATCGATATTGGAATAAAAATCCTGAATTAATTGAAAATAAAAAAAAAATAATTATGTGATACAATTTTTACCACCAATGGTCGAGAGCTTATGGCAGACTACTAACACAATTGTACATATTGTTATAAATTCCGGGGCGGAGAAGAAGGAGAAAAAGGGAAAGGGAAAAGGGAAGGGAAAAAAATGATTTATTTGTATTGATTTTATGATATATGAATAAAGTGTATCTATGTTATAATAAATTTTGTAAATTTTTGTTATCATATTGTCTGATATTTGTATATATAAATTTCACCTATACCATGTGCATACTTGATCAACTGGATTTCCATCGCAGAGTTGAATTGTGTATATGTGTATGATACAGTTTTGTTTTCTGATAAATCTACCTTCCATAAAATAGGTTTTGTTAACAGGCACAATGTGAGGTGCACGAAAGGTTAGGTAGATTTGAATGAATTATAATATAAATGTTAACCGATTAGTAGTTTTCTCACGACCTGTAAAAGTCCACCGATTTCTGCAGTGACAAATAACGAAAAATAGACTCTAATCTTCCGAAAACCCATTCATTGATTGTGTATAGAGTGTATAATAAGGCAAACTCTTTAAGAATCTTGCTATATTCCGTATTCTTAGTGTGGATTCGCATAAGGAATACATAAGCGTAAGAATTACATAAAGTTGGATTCCGTGTTTTTCAATAGTGTTGTTCACAATGAATGATGTTATACGTTAAGGTTATGGTAGAACATAACTGTCCGTACGTAATACATAAGAAAGTTCGTAAATTTCAACTTTTTACGTAAATCTTATGGATATCCAAAATAGTCAGGAAACCCATTAAGCAGCGATGTTAGCTATTATTTATTTGTAGTTTAATTTAAATTTTGCGCGTGATTTTAAAATGGCCGGCATTGGTTTTTCATACATAGTGTCATTCAATAAACTTTGACCAAAGACTGAAAAGTTAAATACACCTCCATCGCTAACTGACCCATATGCTCCTATATCAACATACATAAAATTATAATTGGCATCACATATATCCAATAAATTAATGCTGAAATAACTTTTATAATTATAGAATAATGTTCCGGAGTTTGCAAGGGCCGAGATTTTAATGAGTTTCCATCAATACTGTCAACACATAGAGGCATATTAAATACCTTCTCAAACTCCTATGTAATTTCTTTAAATTTCTCTTCATTTTGAGGGATTAAAACTCATCTCACAAAACTTGTAAAACTTCATTTACCACAGTGCATACCGTTGATCTACCTATGTGATAACTGTTGGCTATGGAAAATGTTGAGTCTCTTGTAGACAAATATCTAAACAAATTAGCAAAATAATTATGGTATTTTTGGATTTAATTGAAATTTATACCACCTTAATGTAATTGCTAATCGTTGGCTCGGACTCAAAGGATTTCTTACACTACGTTTAATTAATTTTGGAGAAACCTAGCGTATAAAATCTTCAAACAACGTTGGTGTCATCCTAGTATATGTGAAGAACCATTCCATGTCGTGCAATCTCATTTCTATTAATAATCTTCTGAACTCTCCCTTTTTCTCCCGATCTCTATTGATAGGATGCCTTGAACATAATTTTTATGTACATTGTGAACAGTAATTATTATGTGATTCTTATGTAATTGTTATGCTTCTGTATTTCTCACACTTACGTCCATTGTATATCCACACTTACGTCGCAGTTAAATTTTTATCAAATAAACTTAATATGTTATTCGAAAATTGCCTAAAATACATATTGCCTGATTATACACAATCTATACGCAATCAATGAATGCGTTTTTGGAATATTAGAGTCTTTGTTATCTGTTCACTGCAGAAATCGGTGGACTGCCGTGGGAAAATTACTAGTCGGTTAAGATTTATATTATAATTCATTCACGCCTAACCGTTCGTTCACCTCACAACAATTTCCTATCTATAGTGATGTAAGGGCGGCTTTCCAAACAGTTACTTCACAAATGCTAATTTATGTTAAAAAGTTAATTGAAAACAGAATCCGCTTATGCATGAATTCTGCTTTCTAATCTTCTGTGTTTTTTTCTTTTTTGTTCATGTTCTGTATTTTATTGAATTATTTACGCAATGGTTATTAAGTTTTACTTATTTAAACTTTAATTGATTAATATTGACTTTCTGATTTAAATTGCGCTATGTCAAAACTGGGTAAATTAAAAAAAAAAAAAATAATCTTTCATACAAAAAATGCCAAATACAAGAAATACAAAATACAATTTGAAAGATAATTAAATTCTACGTAAGAATACATTACTATATACAGGGTGTGCTATTTGAAAAATGAAATTATTCAAATTCATAAATTAGGATATTCTACCACTTTTTATTTATCGTCCTGTATATTTTTAATGAAATTATGATTGGTATTATAGTTCGAATATTTAACCAAATAATTGAAGTGGTTGTAATGGTTGAACGTAAATCACGGGGCAAATATAAAATTTCATGAGTACCATTCAATTCAAGAACTCTGTAAATATTTTGAAAACGGTAAACGTACCGTCTTCTGTGTGAATCATCTTTGTTTCATTTTACAATAATAATATTTTATTTCCAATTAAGGCTGAGCGTAATTACAGAGGAAATTGCACAAAAACATAATGTTAATAAGTTACAATTAATAAATAAATAATCACACTCAGTCATAAGCATGGGCCACCGATTTCTATTAACTAATCACAACTAAATAATTTTATTTAATAACAAATTTAGTTAGTCTCCAGTTACTTGCAATTAACAGAAAAATTCGCACTTTTATTTTGCTGATGATAATAATGTTCTCTACAAATTAAAAGTGGGGACCGTACTGAATGTGCATTTGTTCAAATTTCTAAATTATCGGAATGAATGAGCAGTTTTTCAAATTATAAATTAAATTCGAACAAATGCACATTCAGTACGGTCCCCACTTTTAATTTGTAGAGAACATTATTATCGAGCTTCAACTATGGAATTTCGTTAATTGTAGCATGAATTTTGGTGCATTCGCCGGGATTTTAATAAAATACCAAGTGAACACAGAATTATATGCGATCGTATGGAGGTACTTTTATGGAGTTGTGTGCGTTATATAAAGTTTCTCTAGAATATACAACTGATTTCGTAATCTTATTTTCTTATTCAAGTCAACTATGTGGCAATATTGTTACTTACAATTTTATTTCCCTAGAATGTAATATTGAATTTATTTCTCGATTTTAATGTCTCACTTTAGTCAATTGTGTAAAAATATTCTGATTTATACTATTACATCTCAGGAATGGGACATAACTCCGGTTTGAATTTCATTTTTCGATGTAATGATTTAGTTGGAGTAAATCATCATTTATTAATTTGTTGATTATTAAGGCTATCACTTTGTTATACTTTTTGAATGAAATAAAACACTTTTTAATTTTGTTTGTATAACTTGCTATAAACTAATTTCGTTATACAAATGAAGTTAAAAAGTGTTTCATCATTTATTTCCTATAATGTTAACTATTTAATGGTCATGGAATAGTGATTCTTGCTGAACCTACTCTATTAATTATGCAATTTAATAAACCAACCACGGTACCTGAAGATTATCATACCTTTTGTGGCTACCATGTATTTCGAAATATTTTCGTAAGTAGTAAACACATTACGCTAGTTTCAAATTATAACATAGTTTATGATTTTATTGTAATTGCACAGAAATGCATAACACAAACATGGAATTAGAATAATTGTCCACGGAAATAAAACTCGACATCTCCTGGCGTAATATTTATACGAGTTTTTTTGTTATTGATAATGCAATACTTATTGTACACTATATTTTATCTATACTCGTACATTATTTTGTAAAGTGTAATAAAATATTGATTTTTTTACAATAACATTCCAATTTAGTTAAAAAAATAAATACAAAAAAATGATAGAAGTAGTAAATATGTTTAATAAAATTACTATACTTTCTCATACTTTTTTTGATTATTACTGAATTATGTATGTACACTTTTGAAGATGAAATATTTGTTTCCAAATTATATTTAATGATAATTTAAAAGTAAGAGAAAATAAAGAATATATATTAAAAATTAAAAATATTCTCCACAAATAACATATAGATCATACCGTACATGTTGAACACTATACTATATCTACTAATACACTTAAATTAAGTTCCAGTATTCTTTATTGTACAATATTAACAATTTCATATTTGATATATATGTATATATATATATATATATATATATATATATAGTAAAATGTTAGCCGGGTTTTCCTTCCTTCTTCTTCACTAAGGGATTTGCGAGCTATTGGTATTCAGGGATGTCTGGGTTGACTCTTGATGTTCCTACTTTTTTTATTTTATTATTCAGAATTAGATTTTTTTTATTCTTAGTTTGAATTTAGTAAGTAATTCAGTGGATCCCCTCAATTTAAATACTGACTTGTTATATTATGACTTCAGATCAGCTGATTATAATTCATTAATTTTTTTTTTGCGTTTGTGGACTGGGATGACGTCCTTCGTTCTACTGACTTGAATATTGCTTTAGATAATTTCTACAATATAATGAATATCGGATTAAATCTATATGTTCTTCTTAAACGAAAAAAAAAATCGAAATTCCCTAGATGGTTTAACGAAGAACTCATTCAACTAGTCCTTAGTAAAAAGAGATATCATGCGAAATTTAAAGCTAGCGGTACCTTGAATGATTATGAAGCATTTAGAAACAGTGAGAGCAGTGTTCTAATCTCAGTAAACATCTTCACGATCAATATATATAAAAAATAGAACTAAATATCAAAAATAACCCTAAAGCTTTTTGGAATTTCGTGAAGGAGAATTGTATATTAAACGAATTTCCAGGCCAAATGTTTTACAATGACTTAATTAGTAATAATGGCAAAGAAACAGTTAATTTATTTGCTAAATATTTTTCAACTGTATTTTCCAAGGATACATCACCCACTAACAAAGCAGAATGTTCAGGATCAGTTTATATTGAATCGTTGTCAGTTAGTACTAGTGAGCTATTTAATTGCATGAGTGCTCTACATGATACTGTCATTTCAGGACCTGATGGTTTACCCCCATACCTTTTAAAAAGATGCGTCTTTACTCTCACCACACCCATTCATATTCTTTTCAATCGATCTTTATGTAGTGGTATCGTTCCTAATATTTGGAAAAAATCTTTCATTAACCCTCTACATAAGGATGGTGAGAGAGATTATATACAAAATTATAGGGGTATTACAATCCAGTCTACTATACCAAAGATTTTAGATGAGTTAGTTTCTAGACAGATCATGTGGGTATTCAAGCGCACAATTTGTATGGAACAGCATGGCTTTCTTGAGGGAAAGTCTACTGTTACGAATTTGTTGACATACCAACATTATTTATTAAACGCTCTTGAAAAGGGTTATCAAGTTGATGCGATATACATTGATCTATCCAAGGCGTTTGATCGCGTTAACCATGACATCCTTCTTTGTAAACTTTCTTGTCTCGGATTTAATAACTTAGTGCTTACAGGACTTCAAAGTTTTTTATGCGGTCGGAAGCAATATGTTAAAATTGATAATTTTGTATCTGATGAAATTAATGTAACCTCGGGTGTCCCCCAAGGTTCTCATTGTGGGCCAATTCTTTTTTTTTACTTTTTGTTAATGATGTAGGCAATTTGTTTAATCATTGTAAATTTCTTTTATTTGCAGATGATTTAAAAATATTTTCAATTGTAAAAACCCACCGTGATAATAAGGCATTACAAAATGATTTGGATAATTTAACTATGTGGTGTTCTAATAACAAACTTAGTTTGAATATTAATAAATGTGTTTCCATATCTTTTACAAGAGTAAAATTGTTGCAATATTCTTATTCTATTAATGGAGTCAAATTGAACAGTGCAAACGAAGTCAATGATTTAGGTATAATATTTGATACGCGTTTAATGTTTTACTCCCATATTGATAAAGTCATATCCAAGGCGTTGAAGTCACTTGGAGCTATTAATCGGTTTTCACATGAGTTTGATTTGTTTACTGTAAAATTATTATATATATCGCTAGTACGTTCACACTTGGAATATGGTTCATTAATATAGAGTCCTTTCTACAAAAACTCAATTAATAAAATAGAAATGGTCCAGAGCAAATTTTTAAGATTAATATCTTTTAGACTTGGTCATTCTCGCACTACTTTCAGCCATTCCAGCATGTTTTTCTGGTTTTAAATTTAAGCTCGCTTGAATATTGGCGAATTATGATCGATGTGTTTCGCATTTAAACTAATTAACGATTTAATTGACTGCAGTTATTTACTCTCAGTCCTTGACTTTAATTTTTGCATTACTAAAACCACTGGGGCTAAAGTATTATTTCGAATACCATTTCATTCATCTAACTATGGAAATCACAATCCCATCGTCAGGATGATGAAATATTGCAATATTTTAAACTCTAATTTCAATTTCCATATTTTTTGTTCATCTTTTCTTTTATTTAAGCGTGGTCTAAGGGTTATTGACTTATCAAGCTGTATTATTCAGTTGTATACTTTTTAAAGCAATCATTTGAGTTAATTTGTTATTTTCATGTATTGTGTGTATAATACTTATTTGTAGTTTCATTTAGATATTTTTTGTTATTATTTTATAATAGAAGACTTTGTTAAATAGGCGATGTCCGTAAATAAATAAATAAAGTAATATAACATATAAATACAAATGTCCAGCGAGTGATATATATAATCAAGTCAAACATAACAATTATAAAGAATGGACAAAGAACTACCAATTAAATGAGAAAGGTTCATACTACAAATCAATTCACGAAAAGCCACTGTGTGTTCCATGGTTTAAACAAGAAGAAAGGAAAAGCTACCTAAAGACCATTAGCAGATTAAAATGCAATCACGGAAGATATAAAAAACACTTATATCGTCTAAAAATCATCGATTCGCCAAATTTTTCTTGTGGTGACATTGAAGATCTTGATCATATTCTATTTAAGTGCCCTCTATATATAAGAGGAAGGAAACAATTACTAATGGATTTAAACAGGGATTTGGTAGGTCCCTACAATACAATACTCCTTTTAATAAGTAATAATGTAAACATTTTTAGATCAATACACAATTATTTTAATTCTATACATTTCGAAATATAAATGCGTTCAATCAATTATTATATCATAAGTACACCATTACCTTAATGTTCGGGCCTATGTGAAATTTCCTATGAATCCGAGACCTTGTGTTGTTTATCAAATGAAGTCGTCATGATAGGTATAAATATATATTTACTAATATTTTGGCTTAGTTTTCCATTATATGTTAATGAACCATATTTAATTTTTGTATTTATTTCTGAAGGAAATATCAGGTTATTAATTATTTGTTTTTCTTTATTTTTCATTAATTTATTTATTGTGTCTATTAAAAAATTGTTTTTATGTGCAATAAAGAAAGAAATAAGCATAATAAAACATTTTCGGCGGAAAGACCAACGGTCGATAGACAATTGGCAGAAGAATTAATTTTTATATTAGTTATTTATTGTATATATTTATTATTATTACTTTGTTAAAAATAATCTGCCAATAAAGATTTATATATATATATAAAACATATTGCACATAAAAACATTTTTTCAATAGACACAATAAATAAATTAATAAAAAAATGTTGAAAATCATAAATATTTTTATTAATTAAAATATCCTTATTAACACATACGCTGGATTAGATGTGCTATGCGAAACTGATCATTTAGAATAAATAAATAAATATTATAAGCAAAGAACATGATTAATAACCTTGCAAATAATTAATCCCGAAACTCCTTTAATTGCAAATCCACTAATAAATAAGATTCGCACTCTGTAATTGCACTACACGTCAAATTAAATATTCACTGCTTGGAAACGACGCGAATCGCCCTAAAAACTTATTTCTCACCGAAAATGTATCCGGATGACAATTTCCGCGATTTACGCTTGATGTACATATTCGGCGGGGTTTACGATCCCGAACGAATGTCGACACCTTTTAAAAAGAAATTGGTACGCTGTTATAACTATTTTCTTTTAGTAATCTGCTTGGTGTATTGTTACCCATGTGAGTTCGTCTATGTTGTAACAACCACAGACGAACTTTACGAGTTTTTGAATAATGTCGGGGTGTTATTTACAATCACCTTGGGGGTGTTTAAATGGTTCGTCATGTTGAAATTCAGGAGGAATTTTTATGAAATCGAGGATAAGTTGAACGATCCGTACTTTCGGTACGAGTCGACTGAGGATTACGATCCCGGGAAATTGATGTTGCAATGTAAGAAGATAGCGAGGGTGCTAATTTTCATGATGATCTTCGCCGGGCTTTTCGTCTCGTTTTCCAAATATGCGGATTTCTTAGCGTTATACGCTAGAAAGGGACATTTGATTGGAACGGGCAATTTGACGTGTTCGAAGATTTTGCCGTTTTATGGATTGATGTTATTTAATATTGAGACTCCTACAAGATGTCTTGTTGGATTTGGTTTACAGGCTGTACCTGTTTCGAGTTTCGTCGGACCTATTATAGGTATGTATATATTAGCAAATAATAATAATAATAACATTATTGCCCAACAGCTGAACCAATTATAGAATAATGTTATAAAAAAACTTATAATAAGTAATAATAATAATAGTAATTATATAATACAGTATACATAAAAAAAACATACAAAAATAATGATTTCAAAGGCAATACTAAATCACTGTCTCATTTCTGGTGAGAAAAATATGTCGTCAAACAAACGATTAGCATTTTTGTTCAAATGAAAAAGAGGCGCTTTACGAAGGACATTGGTTTTAGCGACAGGTACATAAAATGTAATATTGTTACGAGAAGAGAGTCTTGGAACATATAATTTCACTTGAGACAGTAATTCAGCACAGTCAATCTTATTATTTAACAACTTGTACATAAATAACGCACTATTGGCGTTCCTTCGATTAGACAAGGATTGAAAATCGTGCCTCTCAAGTAGACGTATATAATCAATTCCTCTGTCAGGATACAAATTATCTAATTTAAAAGACATATATTTTAAACACCTTCTTTGAACTCGCTCAATTATCACACTATTATACATATATATATTTGGGTACCAAATAATAGAAGCGTACTCCAGCTTGGGACGTACTAATGTGGAATATAATAATTAAATATATTCAGAGTAGAGTAGTCATCAAAGTTGATTAAAATCATTTCTGAGAATATTGGTGCTTCTCACCAAATACTTTGTTAAAATGACTTTGTTTGAAGGAGTCTAGCTTAGGAAGCACAGGAAGAACAACTAACCCAAAATGATAAACTAAAAAAAAAAAAACTCGACAAAGAAAACAAATCTTATAAATGAAAGGTGGGCTGAGCCATCTCATTTACGTCTTCCAATAAATATTACACCCTGCGGTTGGGGGGATAAAAGAATACAATCGCTGCTCACTCAGCAGGTCATAAAAGGCGACCACCGAGCACCAGCTTCGTGGGGTAAAGAGCTGGGTGTCGAAGAAGAAATTGCGAGTGTCCTTGTCTTAAATGTCTCCTTCTGATTAATTGATTAGCGGCCTGTTCCTCCTTTATGGGTTCTGTTTGTCCTTGTCCTGATTTGCAATTACTTCAAAAGACATAAGATGTCTTTGCCGTACGCTGCGGCCAGTGTTGAATGAGAAAAAGATCCTGATAGCTGAGGGATGGCGTAACCTGAGGGTGCGTCTACCAACACTCTACTTTGGCCTTGTATTGTCCTAAACAGGAGGTCCTTACCTAGCCCAGTTTGGACCAATCGGCTTGCTACCACATTTTTGGGCGTGCTGGCAAGGCGAGTCGTGTTGGATGTGGGTGACTGTTTGGGATACAGAAGTTCATATCTGGACGGCTATATTCTGCATGTATCCGTGGCTTTCTGAATCTATGCTATTCAGAAGTCCCATTTGAGGCTCTATGGAGGGTGGGGAGCATGCGGAATGAATTAAAACAAGTACACATGGAAACCAATCCTAAAAATACCCCCCTTTAGGACAGAAACGGCAAAGACCCTCAAGCCCGGAATTTTTAGAATCGATGGAAAAACCAGTAATGGCTTTTTCCAAATAATTCATTATTTCTTTGACCAGTGGGACGTTTCAATCAATACCGCCTTTCGTCATTTCCAAAACCATTAATGGTTTGGGCATGGTGAAATCCATCAAGAAACTGAAAGATGGTACATTGTTGATTTCTACTTTGAATGAACGGCAAAGTAATTTGTTTGTAAATACATCAAGTATTGGGAGCTTTAATGTTAAAGTTGAACCTCACCAGTCTTTAAACTCTTCAAGGGTGTGATCTATTGCTTTGACCTGACATGTTGTTCCGACAAAGAGATCCGGCAGGAATTTAAAACTCAGGGGGTTGTGGAAGTCTAGCATTTAATGAGCAAAAAGAACGGCGATGAATATGCAAACGATTGTTTCATTATAAAATTTAATGGTCATCAGCTAGCAAAATACGTTACAATTGAATCTATGGAAGTGCGCCCGTTCGTTCCCAACCCCTTGAGATGTTTCAACTGTCATAAGTTTGGACACGTGTCAGGCAAGTGTAATAACAACACTATTTATGATCACTGTGGTAACGTCCCACATGACGGCGATTGCCCCACACCCTTTAAATATGGCAATTGCGACGAACCTCATTCATCCAGATCTCGACAATATGTGAAGTTCAAAGTGGAATACGCAATTCAAAAGCTTCGAGTGAAATATCATCTGTCATATATTGAAGCAAAAAATAAATATAAATCTATGTATCCGATGTCATTTTCTAATGGTCAAAGTTATGCGAAAGCAGCTAGTGTTGTTAAGAAAACAAGTACTGTTTCGATTGAATGTGATATGGATAACATTTTTATTTCACCACAACCGAGTACTTCCAAAATTCAAGAAAAGACACTACCCATTGAAAGAAAATTATTATTTGAAAAGAAGTCATCCAATATCATTTTTGGTAACAATAAAGAAACTGTACCGAAGGCAAACAAACCCACTTCAAAATTACCTAAGGCTAAAACCACACCATCTTTACATGAAGATATGATACCCGACGACTTGATGGATTTGGACCAAGCGAAACTGTCATCGTCGTATAATAAAACGAAAATTGCTTTAAAAAAAAGTTAAAACATAAAAAATGCATATAATCCAATGGAATTTAAATGGTTTCTATACACGTCTCCTCGAGTTAAAACTACTTTGTAAATCCATAAATCCCCTTGCAATTTGTTTACAAGAAACCCATTTTAAAAAAAGAACATACACCTTCCTTACAAGAATCTTCAATCTACAGGCAAGTTTTCACTGAAGGAAAACGTGCTAGTGGAGGTGTTGCAATTTTAATTAAAAACAACGCCTATGCGGGGTTAAGTATTATCAACCTCAATGCAAGCCATTGCAGTCAGATTATACTTAAATCATCCAATTACCCTTTGTTCTATATACTTGCCTCCAGGTGTAGATGTATTGTTAGAAGAAATTGAACAATTTCTAGAACAGCTTCCAAGACCATTTTTATTATTGGGTGATTTTAATGCGCATAACCCACTCTGGGGCTCTTCGCAATTAGACGCGAAGGATAGAATACTTCAACAACTTATTTTTAGAAATGACATTGTCTTGTTAAATACAAGACAATATACCCACTTCTCTGCTGCAAATGGCACTTTCTCGTGTATAGGCCCGACTTTCGCTTCTCCAACCATTGCTGCCAGCCTTAACTGGAGAGTTGCTGAAGATCTCTCAGGAAGCGATCACTTCCCGACTTCTCATACAAGAGAATGAACAACGAAGAACAATCCGATGGAAACTTACTGAAGCAGATTGGCATCTATACCATCGAAGTCTCAAATTGGAAAATATTGATATGAATTCTGCAAATAATGCCGCCCTATCAATAACTGAATGTTTAGTCGATGCTACAAGCATTGCTATCCCTAAAACGTTCGGCTCCATGTCTCGGATCCCTGTACCTTGTTGGAACAAGGAGTGCCAGACAGCAATTAATGAAAGGAAAAAGGCACTCCGTAATTTTAAAAAGAATATGACACAACATAATCTAATACTGTTCAAACAAAAACGTGCCAATGGCAGGCGTATTATTAACAACAGTAAAAAACAATCCTGGCAAAATTACGTGTCTTCCATAAAAGGCTACACTACCTATTCTGAGGTTTTTAGGAAAATTCGTCAAATATCAGGAAGGAATGTATCAGCTGTTATTACTGGAATGAGAATTAATGGAGAAATAGAAGTCAATCCTCAAATAATTTTAAATCGGCTGGTACAATCCTTTGCTGATATTTCAAGCTTTGATAGGTACACGGAATATTTCCGGCCAAGGAACCAACAAATGGAGACCAACAGGATAAATTTTACCTCTTATAATTCCGAGGATTATAATGAACCTTTTGTATTATGGGAACTACATTCTGCTTTACGAGAATGTCATGATACGTCTCCTGGGCCTGATTTGATACACTATCAATTTTTGAAACATCTAACGGTTGAAAATTTCAACATTCGTTTTGTTCGAGTTAGACAAGGAATTTTTATTATTTTTCAAAAATTCCTGTCCTTGTGCCGAAAATAGAAAAATGAAAAGGCACGCATTTAATTTATGCGTGAACACGACTTTGGCCAGCGTGGATTGACCAGATGGGGTGCAGTTCACGGAATTAGCCAACGCCGGGCCAGGTACCCGGTCCCGTAATCCATCCCAAGGAAGAGGAGAGCATCTTCCCCCACTTTATTGTATATATTTTTTTTCTTGTAAATATTTGTATTTTTTTGTAGTCATTAAGCTCAGAACTGTATAAGAGTGACGTCGAAATAAAAAGCAAAGTGTTATAAAATTTATTTTATATCTTCGAACAACCAAATCCGAAAGTCGCTACAATCGTCGCCTTACAAACGACACCGTCTTTCAAGACAACTCAACACTTTTAAATATTTTCAATTAAATTTGGTCAACTAACACATTGCCTGAATCCTGGAGATATTCCATTTTAATACAGATTTTAAAATCGGGAAAGGAACCAGCAGAACTAAGAAGTTATCGCCCCATAGCACTTACAAGTTGTCTATATAAATTACTCGAGCGCATGGTAAATCGTAGACTTACTTGGATACTGGAATCTCAAAACCTAATAAGTAATGCACAGTGTGGTTTTCGTAGAGGTCGTTCTACATCGGACCATCTTATTTCTCTGGAAACATCTATCCAAAATGCTTTTATCAATAAACAACATGTCGTTGCAATATTCTTCGATATTGAAAAAGCTTACGATACCACCTGGTGTTATGGGATTCTGCATAAGCTACATCGCTGGGGAATACGAGGGCATATTATCGAGCAGTTCCTGACCTCGCGACGTTTCCAGGTACGACTAGGCTGAAAGTTATCGGACACAATTATACAAGAAAATGGTATATCTCAGGGTTCTGTGTTGTCACTTTATTTAATATAGCCATCGATGGCATTACTGAAAATATTAAAAGTCCGGTTCGTTCGCTTCTATATGTGGACGATCTGGTCATTTATTGCGTCTCTAAATCATTAACCACGATTGAGAGGCAAATGCAATTATGTATAAATAAAATTAGCGAGTGGACACGCAACAACGGATTTATCTCTAACATGAAAACGCAGTGCGTCCATTTTCATCGTCTACGTGGAATAATTAGATTACCAGAATTAATAGTTAATAATATGCCTATTTCTGTAAATGACCACATAAAATTCTTGGGTTTCATTTGATACAAAATTGAATTGGAAGCTTCATATTACGACCCTGAGAAAAAAATGCATGCATGCCATGAAAATCTTGAAAATACTTTCGAGTAAATCATGGGGCGCGGATCGAATCGCCCTTTTGCGTTTATAGCGCTTGTTAATACTTTATAAAATGGATTACGAATCAATTTTGTACAGCTCTGCACGCGAGAGTTCAATTAAACCTCTGAACACAGTACATCATTTTGTAATTCGTATGGTTCTCGGAGCATTTCGGACTAGTCCTGTTGCTAGCTTGTATGCTGAAGCGGGTGAGTTATCGCTACAAAATCGGCGTAAGAAATTGATGGTATCTTATGCATGCAAATTACGAAGCAACCCTGAATATTCAACTTATGACTGTGTATTTTTACCACAATACGTTGGTATGCATAGCAACTTACAACGCGCCACTAGACCATATGGTATTCTTTTAAAAGACTTGATGAATAAATACAACTATCATATACTAGTTGTTTCATCAAGGCAATAGACTTTGGCTGCTTGGGAGATACCTCGGCCGGATATAAATACATCCTTATCCGTATACCAAAAACATAATACCAGGCATAATATTTACAAACAACTTTTCTTTGAGTATATTAACAAACAAGGAACATCACTCAAAGTGTTCACAGATGAATCCAAATCCGGAGATTCATGCGATTGCTCGGTAATTTCTAATGACACAGTCTACAAATTTAAACTGCCTAGCATCTGCAGCATATTCACCATTGAATTTTTTGCCATCAAACAAGCTCTAACTCATTCATCAAAGTTAAGAGGCCAAAGAATTCTTATCATTACGGATTCCTTAAGCTGCTTGAAATCAATAGACTGTTTTATGCTCAAAAAACTCACTAGTACGTGAAATTCACAAATTGTTTTTTAACCATCAATCACAAGAAAACATTATTACCCTCTATTTTGTCCCAAGTCACGTGGGCATAGCTGAAGCAGATAAAAGGGCAAATGAGGCTCGGCTAAATGGCTAGTTTATTAATGTCACAACAAGTGACGACTTTAGGATATCATTTGTTAAAATTATTCATCAGAGTTGGAAATCTGAATGGCATTGGCTACAATCGAACAAACTACGAGCTGTCAAGGACACAGTTTCAATTTGGGCAACTTCCACCCGTACTGCCCGCCGGGAAGAAGTAGTATTGGCCAGACTTCATATTCGACATTGCCGAATGTCACACGAATACCTCCTAAAAGGAGCCGAAGTGCCAATTTGTGATACCTGTGAAGTACCAGTGACTGTACAGCATATTTTAATTGATTGCATGCAATTGAGAAATGAAAGGATTCAACTAAAACTACCAAATACTCTAAAGGATATTTTGGGAAATGATATTACTGTAATAAATCGCTTGTTCCTTTTCTTAAAGGAGACAAGATTAATAGAGTATCTATGAGAGTCCGTCTGTTTTATTTTTATAAATGCACCCTTTATATGCATTAGTATTATATATGTATATATATATATATATATATATATATATATTTGTGGCGCAAATGACCAATGTTGTCGAAGCGCCCTAAAACTTCAATTCAATTCAATTCCAATAAATATCCAGTCCTTCGGACGACAGTATAGACGCCAACACATAAAAAATATTTAATAAAATTACTTATAATATATGCAAAGAATCTGAGCTATTTATTAAAGAATTACAATAAAATTGGTGACAATTAGAGATAAATTGGGAAAAGGTCGCAAAAACAATACCATCGTTTTAATTAATAGCAAATAACTACTTTATATTTGGAGTAAACTTTATCAAATTTGCTACCCGTTATTTTCTAAAAGTAATTACTCAAAATTCTTTGCAGGAGACTAATTTCTTAGTAATAATAGAAAAAGGATTTATTCACTTGGTCACAGTTATTTAAATAAATTGAATAAAAAGAATTTGAAAATAATTAATAAATTATTTTCCCTTTAGCTACTGTGACATTATGACTTATGTTACATAAGTACTTTTCGACTCACTTAGTTTTACGTTAGAACCAATAATTTCTTGTATATATATATATATATATATATTATTCTTATATATTCACTTTTATTAATGAGATCTCCATTTCCAAATTAGATTTTAATTACATTTTAAAAAGTTTACAAGAAAAGTGTGACGCACTAAAAGCATTACAAAACATATGCATAAAAAAGGTAAATTAGCAATCACAAATTACGACAAAATACATAATAAAAATAATACGCATCAAAATAATTACTTATCATTCCCATACAGTTCATAGTAAAAACAACATGCAACCGGCTTATTCCTATATTCAAGTGATAATAAATAAATATAGATACAAAAAAATCATTTATATAATATGAATGAGAAATGTCAATACGGCGTGAATGGGCTGTGAAAACTGCAAATGAAGAAGTGAAGAGCATAAAGTTAGAATTGATAGATAAATTGTTCGCATATCTCAGCATACGATCAATAGGGTTATAAATACCGTATTTTGTGGTATGAAAACTGATGCGAAAGATTTATCGTTGTCTGGAATGAATACTCCAAGGTAAAAGACATCAACCTCAGAAACTTTCCCTGTACCATCTCAATCTGATGGAGGGCACTGTTTGTAAAGGGAGACATACTACTACTATGATTAGGTTAATATATTGATTAATTTATTTATTAAAATAAAGTGTAGGGATCTAATTAAACAATGCTAGAAATGCAGTGCTACCCTCTCGTAATAGCCTTTGGTAATCCTATTAGGGCTAGCACTTTTTAACTTTGTTTATATAACAGGATCCGGCTATAACGATAAAAATGATTCAATTATAATCTTGTACGATATATAACGAAGTATAAGCCTCAGTCATCAATAATTTAGTTAATTTATCATTAAAAGTTGAATACATTGAAAAGTAACCTTTTTTTTGTAAAAAAATTGTAAAATTTACTATTATTTATTCAACTCAGATAACAATATTTTTTGTTTAATAGTATGAATTTAATAAGAATCACCGTTGATATAATGAAAACTAAAATTTTAACAAATAACTCTTTTAGGTTTTGATTTAACATTTTATATTGTAACACTTTACACGCGAGGACACTTGATAAATATCAGAGGTGGATTCCGAACTTTAAGGGAAAGATGCGTCGCAAGATTAGGATTTCCAAAGGATTACGAGATACTCAGGGATATGGAGAACCCGAGACTGGAGCAGGAAATTCGATTCGAGGTTCGAAAGCTCTCTGTACACTTACAAGAAATTATTGGGTACGTAGAACGACAATTTGTTTAAAATTAATATTTAATTATTACATACGAATTATAAATTAATATTTTTAACAAAATTACTTTTTAAATAAGGTACAAAAAATTGTCGAGTATAAACAATCCACAGGGTGATCACAAAATTTCTAATAATCTTTAAGTAGAGTAGTTCATTCATTGTTGATATGAATAGAGGAAAGTGAGCTAATATGGGGAGTGTTTTCTGAAATTACTAAAAAAAAATAATGTGTTCATTGATGCAAATGAAGAAGTGAAGAGCTAAACTAAATTTTTATATTTATAGTTACAATAAATTAATTTTAATATTATACAAATTAAGTTTAATGTGTTTTGCTTAATTGATAAACAATATATAACAAAGTTTAAGCCTCAGTTATTGACAATATTAAATTTGTATTGTACGCACATTTTCCTAAAATATAACATAAAACATACCATTTAATAAAAGTTTTATTTTTTTAGCCTTACAGCTCATATGGAAAGTATCTGTAAATTTGTTCTACTGGGACAAACATTCACGAGCTTGTTTTCTTTGGTAACATGCTTATATATCATATCAGTGGTAAGTATTTTGATTAATTCATTAGCACATTGACTGCCAACTATAAAATATCTCGTAGGTTGTCACTTGCTGCGAGTTATCTCACCTTTTCATTACTTGTTATACTTCTATAATTACAACGACTGAAATAGGATAGCCTACATTAATGAGTTGACAGATTTCACACCACTCGAGAAAGTCTAGTCGACTATATTAAGAGCCCAAGTGAGCAAATAGCTATCACGTCAATCTAACCTAAATTATAACGAAAATCATAGCATAATAGTTTCAATATGAATAGATGATCTCAGAAATAAAATAAAATAAAATAAAATAAAATAAAATAAAATAAAATAAAATAAAATAAAATAAAATAAAATAAAATAAAATAAAATAAAATAAAATAAAATAAAATAAAATAAAATAAAATAAAATAAAATAAAATAAAATAAAATAAAATAAAATAAAATAAAATAAAATAAAATAAAATAAAATAAAATAAAATAAAATAAAATAAAATAAAATAAAATAAAATAAAATAAAATAAAATAAAATAAAATAAAATAAAATAAAATAAAATAAAATAAAATAAAATAAAATAAAATAAAATAAAATAAAATAAAATAAAATAAAATAAAATAAAATAAAATAAAATAAAATAAAATAAACAATAGTTTATTTTAATCCAATAGCAGTAATTATTAGATTAATTAATATTTAGTTAATACTCCTTTCTATTATTATATTTCTTTCTATTCTATTTTCTATTAATATTTAGTATATTGTGTTATTTTGTTGAAGGGATAGAATGTTTCGAAAGGATTTTCTGACGCCGATCCTGCACGAATTTAATCAAATCCACCCTGACGATAAATTGTATGCGTTTGCAGAAACCGATTTTTTGCCCGATCGGCAACTTTTCACCGCTGAGCGCAAACACTTTTGTTTCAATAAGTATAAAACCAGTGTGATTCGTTGATTCATTTTGATAAATAATCTAAATGAATTAAATAAAAAGAATTTGAAAATAATTAATTAATTATTTATTCTTTAGCCATTAGACATAATAGCATAATAGTTTCAATATGAGTAGATGACCTAAGAAAAAAATAATATACAATAGGTTATTTTAATCAAAGAGTAGTAATTATAGATGTATACAAAGTTTATTAAAAAAAGGTTTATACAAAAAAATATATAACACGATTAAATCAAATCGGTTCTTTAGATTGGAATCGTGAATTCAATGGCAGCCAATGTGTTAATACTAATGAATTAAATAAACTGTGCAATTATTCTTTTTAAAAACTTTATACTTTAAAAACAGGAACCACTCTTCAGCGAAATGTTCATGGTGCAGTTGCAATATGTATCAAGTATCAACATCGAACTATTTTCATATTGCTTCTTGGGTAGTGAAGTAACAGAAGAGGTAAGTAATTAAATATGATTTATTGCTATTATAATTATTAATAATAAAAGGATAATTCATATTTTAAAAGTATAAATAAGGTAATCGCTTTTACTTTATTTTTTTTATACTCATTATATGGTAGAATAACTTGAAAAATATGCATTGAACGAAACATATTACACGAGGATACCCTTTTGTATTGAAAGCATTCATCCTTAATAATCCGAGGTGCGGGAAAAGGAAGATAAGTGTAAAAATATTCAGTGATTGTTGTAATGTCTATAAAGCATATTTAACCCACATCCCACGCCTACATTAGGGATGATAAGTTGTAATATGATTTTCATCTACAATAATAATATTCATTATGATTGATAATTTGAATATTTTTTACTGCACCCAAACAACCCTTAAACTTGCATAAAACACATTTTTTTGTATAATTATTGTTATTTATTCATGTTATTCTAGCTTATAATTTTAAAAGGGACTGCGCATTGCAAATATTGATGATACATTTTGTAAAACAGATAAAAAAAAACGGATGCCTAAGAAGAAACCAAATAAAATGTTGACGGACACTGGTGAAGAAATCGGCAAACCTTAATATCACTTACCGACGCAATTCCTCTTTCTTATTCATTCCGGTCTGACCAGACTGAAGTGCTTCCCAAAAGTGTAGCGCTATGAGGGTTAAAGTGCCACTTTATCAATCATTTCCTTGTGGTCCGAAAATACAGCTTTAATAGGCCGAGGTTTTGTACCAGGTTCCCCAATTCGAAACACCTTCCGCGGCTGAAAACTAACTTGTAGATCGACGAGATTCCTTAACGCTTGTATGTCTTCATCCATCCGCTCACTCAAAGAACCGCCAGATTCAGGTAAATTAAAAACTATTAAGTTATTAACCCTTCGTTGACAATCCTCTACTTCTTGAATAGTATCTGCGCGATTGCAAATATCAGATGAGGGAATAGGTGATATGGGATTTGATCTATTGGATTCTAGAATTCGTATTCGGCTTTCTAACGATTTAATGTTGTTTTCCAAATCAACCATTTTTTCTAACAGTTCACTACGCAAAAGTGGCAAAAATTCTTCCATAAACAGTTTTCTAATTGTATCGGTTATAGATGTTAAACTATTATTGATCCCAACAGTATCATCATCATCCAGGACATCCTCGGACATGGATTTTGACCGCGAAGGAGCACATTTTGAACATGAACATAAATCACAAATCCATTTTTTGCCGTCGGTTTTCAAAGACTCGCCAATAAAATATGCTATATTTTGTAGAGACAGACTTTCTAAACAATCAACATGAAATCGCTTTTTACATGACACACATTTTGAAACCTATGAGCGAGGACCCAAGTTTGCATTGCACTTCCCACAGGTACGATACATTTTAAGAGAGCGAAAACAAATGAAAATAACGTGACTAAAGTAATACACAAATAATGTTAAAACAAAGGTTGAAACATATAATAACAAAGGACACTTTTCATCTCACAGGTTCGTTTGTGAGGGCTTTAAAACAAACAGGGTAGACCACGGTTTTTGGTTTTGAATAAGGAAATTAAAAATTGGACAGAATAATGAATGAAATGATAAAAACTTTTTAAAGATAAAATGTGTAAATACGGAGAAACGATGACCTTTAAATTCAAATCAATCGTCGAGTTCGATGAATGCTTTTTTGTGTCGCCACTTTTACTGGAAAATGACCAAATTTAACTAAAGATTTTCACTGGCAATATCAAATATACCCACCCAGTAGAACTTTAATAATACAAATTTTCACAATTTTATATTACAATTACACTATACAAAACAAACAAAAACACGGAGCTCACGTTGACATGAATACGTACGTTGCGCGCTGTTGAACACTTTCCTGGGAAAAAAGGAAATATCAAAGGAAATAAAAACAGAAATATACAAAAAAAGTAGTAAAGCCAGCACTAATATATGGAATTAAATCTTGGACAATAACAAATAAGATAAAAATCAAAGTAACAACTTTAAATGGGGTTTCTAAGGAAAATAGAGGGAATTACAAGAAGAGATAGAATCAGAAATAATATTGTGATAGAACAGCTAAACATAAAACCAATAGAAAAATTGATAGAAGAAAGACAGCTTGGATGGTTAGGGTACATGTACCGTATGGAAAATGATAGAAAAGCAAAGGAAATATACAAAGTCAGAGTACCGGCGAAAAACAGAGTAGAGAGACCATGGCTAAAATGGGACCTACAGACTAGACAAGCAGTAGAGTATGGAGAAATGCCAGAATGCTAGCACAAAATAGGGAGGATTGGAAAAGAAATATCAAGACAACATTAAAATTTAAATTGTGTTAATTATGTAGTAATGTGAATTAGTTCGACACTGAAAGGTAAAAGAGTGTATATATTAAAAAAATACGAATTTTTAAAATGGGTCCATTGTTTATAATAACCCTGTAGTTTTATTTCGATTACAGAATTACTCTGAACAGAAATTCCTCAGGGATCTGTTCCCTAAGCAAAACCTATACTGTATGTTGATGATATTTGAAATTACGCAATAAACGTCTGGTTTTATTGTAAAATTAAAATGTATATATGATTTAGCCATAAAATCAATATTGACCTCTGATAATGAAACTATTTTAGTACGTTATTGATATAACTTAAGATTATTTAAAAAAGACAATCTTTTAAGATAATAATCCAGTAAGATAATTTCAAATCTATTATAAAAATTAACCAATATTTAATATAAAAATCTTTTCTATTATTATATTTCTTTCTATTCTATTTTATATTTATATTTAGTGTATTGTGTTCTTTCATTGAAGGGATCAAATGTTTCGAAAGGAATTTATGACGCCGACTGGCTACCCTGCACGAATTCAATCAAATCCACTCTGATGATAAATCTGATGCGTTTGCAGAAACCGATCTTTTATACGATCGGCAACTTTTCGCCGCTGAGCGTAAACACTTTTGTGTCAGTAAGTATAAAACATGTATGACTCATTGTTTTAATATTTAGACATTGGTAGTTCATATTGTATGAAATAAAAATGAATAAATAATTAAAAATCAACCAATAAAACACAGATTAGATTGAAAACTTTAAATTCTCGACTAGTTTCGGGTTATTAGCACATTTTCAAGAGAATCTAAAATGTTATTGGTTGATTTTTAATAATTTATTCATATTTATTTCATGTATGATTCGTTGATTAATTTTAGATAAATAATCTAAATGAATAAAAATAATTTGAAAATAATTAACAATAATTATTTAGCTACTGTGACATTTTGACTTACGTTATATAAGTATTTAAAACAATTATACATTAAAACAACTACTTTTCGGGCATGTACCCCGCCAGACAATAACATATTGCATAATGCAACAATTTTTGATTCGAGAATATTTAATGTAAAGAACAAAAAGCTCACGTAATATAAGGCCATCTGCAGGCTCATTTGTCGGGTTCTATCCCTCGTCAATACAGCTCTGCCTTACATAATTTAAAGATGTTAAATTAAGTTTATTAAATTATACCAAATTAAATAAATTGATATTACCGTCCCGATTGCAATCTCAAATATAAATGATCGAAATAAATTGAATAAAAAGAACTCGAAAATAATTAATAAATTATTTCCTCTTTAGCTACTCTGACATTCTGATTTATGTTAAAGTACTTATGCAACATAAGTCAAAATGTCATAGTAGCTGGAGAAGAAATAAATTATCAATTATTTTCGAGTCCTTTTTTTAAATTCCTTTTTTCTATTATTATAAATGATTGAGTTCGGGGAAGAACGGAAACAATGCGCTCGTTTTATCGCAATTCTAATAAAATATATCCTCGACTCAAATTTGAATAAAAATGATAAAAGACAAAGTGAATTAATTCTATTTTATACTGATAATCTAAATAAATTGTTCAAAAAAATCAGAAACGTTTTTTCGTTCTGCATAAAATTTCTCGAATTAAAAATCATAGCATTGTTTCAATGGATACTTGTTTTCAAGTGCTTATGTTGTGAGAGTCAGTGTTGCAATAGCTAAAGGGGAAATAATTGTTTAATTCCTATGAATTCAAATTTATTTTTATTTGTGCTACACTCTTGATGAAAGTGTATCATCACGTTGGGTGAATGAAAACTCTTGCTATGTTTTATAATTTTATTTTCAAATAATTTTATTTGAAACATGACGGACGTTTCTATTCACTCAATTTTTATATTTTCTACTAAAAATTAATCAATAACTTACAATTATTATTATTTTTCTTGTCATATTGTATAATTTATATATTTAAATGTATATTCTTTTAATACAATACCTCAATAAATAATTTCAACCGTGTAGCATGTTTGAATTTAATAATAATGAAATGCTAAAAATGTTCAAAGATTAGTATTGTCTATTACTAGTTTACAGAAAATAGAATACTTCTTATAATTTTATCTTTATTTCAGATATTAAAAGGTGCATATTCCTATTACACTTTCTTGGATAAGACATAAACAATTCTCAAGACAATAAACAACTTCAGCACTGCTTATTAGCCTATTAAAAATGTGCAACTGTTTTTAGTAATCATTTGTATTTCTTAATTACTGTTAAAATATAATTAATTGTAGAATGATTGTTGAATAAAGGCAATCTTTTAGCAACCTCTGATAAGCTATAAAGAAAAGACGTTAAATTTACGGTTTAAACACAACGCATTAAACGGCTTATAAATTAAAATATATAGAAATAATAGAAGATTGTCGACGATGGGTTGGGATTAAACCGTGTTTAATTATGTGTTAATTATCAATGTGATTAAATAGAGAAGTAACCCTGATTATTCTTAATTTTTGGTATGAAAAGTACACACAGTGATCGACAATTATTTCAGATTGATAGGTAGGCAACCAAATAGCAATCTTTATTGATAGTTGCACATCGGTAATGTACTTCAGGATAAAACATCATGATATGGTCTAAACATCACGATAAACAAAGGTTAAGCTATAATGTTTAGAATTAAACTTAAATTTTATAATTTTTTAACCTTACAACAAGCTAATCACTTAGCACGAAACAAAGATTTACGCAAAGTAATCCTGATAAGAAGTAATGTATATGAAATAGTAAGTAAAATAACTAAATCCAAACGAATAATGAACACAATGGCAAAATACGACGCACGACGCTGCTAGTGTCAAATGTTCATTTTTTCTCGGCATGAACTTGGAGCGATAAAACTCCCCAAACTTTTCGGAGGGAAATTTAAATTGTCTGCAATCATTGTTGATCACACTGTATAAATTTCTTTATTAAGATAATTACATGCATTTTTACAGGTATTATGTATACACAATAAAATATTATGTTTATTAACGGCAACGCCATTTAATAAACATTTATTTATTTAAAATTAAAATATTTGCTATCTTTCTGTCCTATGAAAAACATTTCTTTTAAATTTAACCGACTTTCCTTTATAGTCAATTGAGGTTTCAAAAAAATATAACCCTTTTATAATAAATTGATATGTTTTATTCTTAAAAAATGAAATATAATTTTTGTATTTAACTATATTAGACTTAAATACTTGCTACGCTTAAATATTTTTGATCAAAATGTTCGTTTACAGCAATTATTCACAATATTACAGTTTTTTACATTCCAATATAATGTATCTTATTGTAACGCATTAAAACAAATACTGTGAGGATTTTATTTCATTGAGCATATGATTTGTTCAGTTTATGACACTAATGATATTGCAGAGATTATGTTTAATTTGCATTGCTCAATAAAATGAAATCCTCACTGTACATTTATATTTCAATAAACATGAACACAAGCATCACTATTTGCATTTTAGAAAATTAAAATCCTATAATCCTATGAACCTCGTTATTTAATCGTTATTAAATATATTCTTTAATACATTATTGCTATGCAACGGTATGCAATGCCATTATGTAATTCAATGACTGGCGGAGTATTTACCTGGGAAGTAGTAGTAAGGGATATTTCTTTTAAAGTACTTAGCGGAAATAAAAAAGTCTCAGTAGCTAAAGAGGAATTAATTAATTGTGACGATATGAAATTGATTTATAGTTTATATTTATTTTGAAGGTTTTTGTCATATGCAATTTTTCTAGCATGCGCTAATTAAATAATTTAAATTAATTTTGCATTGAATGAGCCCGCGTCTTTTATCGTTTACGCGTGACCGCGCATCTGTGACTTTCGGGGTTCGTACATGGGACGTATTAGATTTTCTATTCTAATTGTTTTAAATTAAAAATTAGATTTACAAAATCCTGTGTTATTTGTTAATTTCAGTAATATAAGCTCTAATGTGACAGTAGATTTGGTTAAATAGTATCAAACAAAGAATTTATGTTATATTAAATCATTTATTTAAATAAACATTATTGTCCTTTCTTCTTGTATATTATACTAAATATGAATAGTGATAAAATTAAAATAATTGCAAAATACATATAAATTTATTGCATTTTACATGTATGTCTTAGTATTTAAAAAATACACCTGATTTGTTTCACTAAAATACGTTTATTCCCTCTCCGAGAATGACTTAAGGGTCCTACGAAGAAATGATATTTGGTATTTTAACAATCAAACAAAAACTACTCAATACTTATACATGAAATTTGGTATATAACTCTAAAGTAAGTTTTTAAATGCGTAATGTATATCAAAACTATTCCGAGGAAATAAACGCATTTTAGTGAAACAAACCAACTGTATTTTTCAAATTTTATTTTATTTGTGCATATTTTCATCATTTGAAAAATAAAAGAATATCTACATCTTTATTCTTGTAATTTTACACACTTAACTGTTATTTTAAATACATATATGTAATTATATTGCGAAATGGCTATCGACTAGAGGTCTTTCAACCCATTACTTTGTAATAATTGTGACCTAGAGAATAAAACTGTTTTCCATTAAATATTATTTTGTTTAAGTTATATGAATGTTTACTTATGGTTTAAAGAGAGTCTTTCGATTTATCAAACGTTGGGTTTGCGAAATTTTAACTATGGCATTCCAAAATAAGTATATGCTAAGTACAGCATATACCTTCAACATAAATCCAAGATTGCACTACCGCGAACAAACTAAATGAACAATGAAATGAAAATATAAACTTCACGAATCATTTTTTTTGCATATGTTTAGCAAGTACCCTTGCCCAATTAAGATTTATCATTTGCCCACTATTCCTCTCATATTCGACTGATAATATTATCTCCGTTTATTGTTTGGTCGGTTATTTCTAAATAATAAATAGTATTTGTATATAATCATACATTGTGCAACATATGAAAAACATTAATGGCCGCAGACATGGCTGCGAAGTTAGAATCTGGATATGTAGATTTTAACTGGAGTCGAAATCGATTGCTCAATCCAATGACTACACAGTTCTAGCAACATAGGCATTTAATCGAAACATCTTTTGTTTTTCAAATGATGAAAATATTAGTCTTAATATCCGTACGTCTTCCAAATAGGTTTGGAACAAATATGTTGTAAAATATTTGTTACAAAACTTATTGAAATACTAAAAAAACATTTAATAGTGGAATTAATTTTCTACGCAATTACAACTATCGAAGATAAAAGAATACAAAATCATGATCCAGCTATTAAGATAATTAATATTTTTTGAGAAAACAACAAACAAAAACTATGATTTTATTCCGATTCTATAATAATTTCACTAGAAAAAAATCAATATTTCTAAATATTTGGCTTTAACTTTAAAAGACAAAAAAATATATTTTCATTTAATAATTTTTTATTTACGTTTTTGAATGAACATTTAGTTCATTCAAAAACCTATTTAGCCCAATTCATTGCGGATAGTACAATAATAGACATATAGCCATTTTTGTTTTATAACAAATAATTATTGTAAGTAATAGAAACTTGAATTTTGTGAAAATAAAATGTACATATTTCGCTTCTTTATTTTGTAGAGCACTTAACATTTTATAATAAATCTTAAAAATAAAACAGCATGGGTGTATACCATTTATTTATTCATTATTTACATGAACACTCAACGTCGGTTATTTTTGAATGAATTATAGATTCAATCCATTCAATGTAGTACGAGACCCGCGTATAAACACCTGGAGCTCTTGTAAGTCCGCAAGGCTTTCCGAACGAAGTGATGCCGACCAAAGTATGACCTAAGTAGGGCCAATTAGTAAATTGGAGGGGTCCACCAGAATCTCCCTAAATTTATGTTTATATTAATATTTGAAAATATACATTATATCAGGATTATATTAATAATTATGTAATTATCAGAATCCAGTGTTGTTTAATTAAATTCTGTTTAGTATGTACTTTTTTAAATAAATATCAATAAAAAGTTCCTTTGGTATTGCTTAAGGTTGCGTTTTAGTAGAAAGAGATAGCTATAAAGTAAAATGGAAATAATCGTTTGAAAAAAGAGCCATTTTTTTGGATTTAATAATATGAATATGCATTTACATTTTTTATCCACCATAAAGTACCTGTCTAAATAAAAAATAAATCGTTAATTTTCGTGTATTGCGTCAATTTACTAGTCCAAGTTAGAAAAGAAAATTGTAAGATTTAATGAAATTAATAGGTCATGTTTGGTAAGTTATTTGAATGCAGAATTTAGTGAAATCCTTTATATTTTCATTGCACAAGTTTTTATTAGCAAAAATATAATTTGAAATTTGCTATAAATTTGATCAATTTTCAATGTTTTTCATAATTGTTTTATACACAAACTAAACATTAAAATAATTTTTAATTCATGTGACGAAATTCCTGCTTATTTTAAGATTACTTTAATGTATAATATAATATTGTTCATTGATCACAACTGCAATCTAACTCGAATTAGTGATTGCTATTATTTATATAGCCATCTCTTTCGCTTAAACCGCACCCTTAATGTACTCGCCTTTCACCAAATGGGGTGTTTTATTTTGTTATAAATTCACCTCCTTCGCACTTTCACACAACAGGTTGTTGTTTTTTTTCTGCATGAGAATGATAACAAAATATAATTTCGAAATATTTTGCAAGAAGACTACATCTATTATGATATATACTTTTTTGAGACAAATTGAATAATCAAAAATAATGTGTCAATTTATATTAACTAAACCACGTATTATTATTCTTTTTTTTTATAATTCTAAAGCATGATAAAAGCTACGCCACCTAAAAGTATTGTAGCTGGATGCGCATATAAAACATTAAACTCTTCCAACAATACTCACTTGACATGTGTCTTGAGATTGTCCACGGGCGCAAATCTGCCAATCTTTAACAATCCCACGCGCCAGCCTTCTGTTTGGACTATAATATTTAGAACATTCCTGAAAGTCGACCTCTATTAAATCAACCACTTGAAGGTGGTCGGCAGGTAGGCCTCCGTATTTCAAGTGACCCCATCCACTCGCTGTGAAGGATTTTAATTCGTTTCCAAAAAATTTCAAACACGCCGGCTTCACGTTGTCGTAGGTAATTGCGGGTCTATTCAATTTAATAATCCCGATGTCGTGATATTTTGAAGACGCTTTGTACTGAGGATGTCGAATTCTGCGCGTCACCGTAAAATTCTGTGGTTTGGAGTTGTAGTAGCTATGTTTAAGGTTTACATCTCCCAGTCTGACGAATTTCACTTCACCCCTAAAGAGAGATAGAAATTAATACATCTACAATTGTGATTTAATTGTATTACTTTAGCGATCTCTGTTCAGAGAGAACAAACAAGTGAATAGTTATAAAATTACTAATCTATTAACATTCTGCAGCAATTAACATACTATTAAAATTAAAAAATCATTTTAGAAATGCTCAGCCATATCAATAAATCACTAATTATGATTCAGCAATTGCTACTAAATAATTGTTTCTATGTTTTTCAATGATAACAAATATACTTAGTTACCAGCTAGTCGAAATTATCATACTATGCAGATGAGGGGCAATCTCATGTAATAGCAACATTTGTATTTAAATATTTGAAAATATAATGCAAACTCGGCTAGCTGACAGCTGAATCCGGAATGGAAGATGAGTCATCAATTTTTTTTATGTACGACAAATACAAGTTTTGTTCTATAAATATTTCTTTTATGATTAGTGAAATTTGATATTCAAGTCTTTATGATTATATCATAATCGTTAAGCCTGTTCAAAGAGCAAGCGTTATATGATGGTATTTGGTAAAATAGTTTTTAATTATTATTTTCTTTAATCAAGAAAAAATAACCTGCTGCCCCTCTCTAATCATTTTTGCAATATTAGATTTTCACGAAATTACCTAAAGCTCAAATAATTTGTATTGTACCAGTATTTAATTAGCGGGATTATTCTAATAAGAGTTTATTCTAATTTCGATTTATTTGATTGTCGCATTTTGCAATGAATGCAATATTTACTTTAAAAACCAAATTCAAATGAAAGCGATTTATAATATTCGTTTTCTAAAAAAATAAGTAGTTAAAAGTATTCCAATGACTGATGGGATATTTGCCCGGGAATTAGTTCTAATGGTTTTTGGTCCTATTTTAAAGTACTTACGTTACGTAAGTCAAAAAAGTTGTAATAGCTATAGGGAAAAAAATAAATTATTCTTTCTATTTGATTTCATTTAAGTAACACTAATCAAGTACATATCTTATTCTACTCATACTATATTTTTAGTATGAGTAGAATTACTAATTTGCATTACTAATGTATTTTGATTGCAGAAAAGGATCCATTATTCATAAAAAATCAACCAATAAAACACAGATTAGATTGAATAACTTTAAATTCTCGACTAGTTTAGGCATTGAACGTGGATAAATATCCATTACCTCGTATTGAGGAGTTGTTTAGTAAACTACGAGAGGATGTAGAATTTTCAAAATTAGACCTTTCACAGGCCTATCAACACACAAAGGGTTATTTCAAAACACCCAACTACCATTTGATATAGCTTGTGCACCGAGCAAATTTCAGCATATTATGGAAACCTTGATACAAGGGGTTGATGGAGTGACGTGTTTTCTTGATGATATTTTGATCACGGGGAAGAATCGTAATGAACATTTAACAAGATTATATCTAATTTTGGATAGATTACAGTTGGCAGGATTAAAATTATCACTGCAAAAATGTAGTTTTTTTTTTTCAAGACAAAATAAAGTATTTGGGCTACATGTTTTGGGCATTACATGTTGCAGAAGATAAAATAAATGCAATTGCAAATGCCCTATTCCCAGTAATATAACTCAAGTTAAATCATTCCTAGATTTAGTGAATTACTACGGGAAATTTATAAATAACTTATCAATGGTATTAAACCCTTTATATAAATTATTAAAAAAAGATGTGATATTTAATTAGGATAAAGAATGTCAAAATGCATTCGAAAGAATTAAATTTTTATTGACAAATACGGAGGTGTTAGTTCACTATAACCCCGAATTAAAATTAAGACTGACAACTGACGCGAGTGCATACGGAATCGGTGCAGTATTATCTCATATAATGGAGAATGGTACAGAAAAAACGATTGCGTATGCATCACGCACGTTAAGTAAGGCAGAAATGAATTACTCTCAAATTGAGAAGAAAGGACTTTCAATAATTTTTGGTTTAACAAAATTTAATCAGTATTTGTATGGAAGAGAGTTCACGTTAGTGACCGATCTTAAGCCATTGGTAACTATTTTTAATCCCAATAGAGGAATCCCACAATATTCAGCAAACAGGTTAAGACGGTGGGCAGTCATTCTTTCTAATTATCAATATAAAATAGAATACATTAAATCTGAGAAAAATGTAACAGATTGTCTATCCCGCTTACCTTTAAATAATAATAATATTTTAGATGATGCTGATTTAGATTATTCACAATTTTTCAATTTAAATTTTGTTGCACCAATTGATTTTAATTCGGTAAGAGAATTTACTTTAAAGGATTCAGAATTAAAACAAATAAAAGTATTTTTAAGAAAAGGTTAGCCAAAATTTAATAAAGTCAGCAGTAGTATAAAAATTTAAAATTTAGAAATGAGTTAACTATCGAAAATAATTGTATTCTATGGAACAATAAAATATGTATTCCTAAAGATTTACGTGCATCGTTATTAAAAAAAATACACTCTTCTCATATGGGCGTGGTCAAAATGAAAAGTCTGGCTAGAGCTTATTTTTGGTGGCCAGGATTGACTAAAGACATTGAACAATTGGCAAATTCGTGTGAAAATTGTGCGAAAGTACGAAACAACCCACCAAAGGTAGAGCTCACACCATGGCCGTTTCCAAATAAAAAATGGGAGAGACTACATATTGATTTTGCAGGACTTTACTTAAACCATTACTTTTTAATTATTTTAGATGCTCATACGAAGTGGTTGGAAGTTAAAGTTAAAAAAATATCACAAACGACGTAACTATACAAGCTTTACGTAGCACATTTGCACGATTTGGTTTGCCCAAGTTACTGGTTTCCGATAACGGTAAATCTTTAACGTCTAAAGAATTTGAATATTTTTTAAAATCCAATGGTATACGTCATCTTACAATTGCCCCTTATCATGCACAATCCAATGGTGCAGCAGAGAACTCTGTTAAGACATTTAAGTATGCTCTAAAAAAGCATTGGGTGAAAGTGGTTGTTTAGATCTAAATTTAAAATTAAATTCATTTCTTTTCGATTATCGAAATACAAATCATTGCACAACAAAGGTTTCACCAGCGAAATTAATGTTTGGAGAATGTGTTAGAACCAGATTTGATTTATTACAAGAAAATTTGAGCGACAGGGTACAAGTTGAACAAAATAAGCAAAAAGAGTCATTTAAAGGTTCTAGAAATGTAGAATTTTCAAAAGAGGAAAATGTATGGGTAAGAGATTATCGAAAAAATGTTCAAAAACCTTCATGGATTAAAGCACTTGTAATAAATAAAATTAGTTCTTGTGTTGTTAAAGTTCCAGAATTAAATGTGACATGGAAGCGCCATTCAAACCAAATACCAAACAATTAAATCTAGGCGGTGGTTTACCAGTACCAGAAATTAAGTCAGATAATCCTACAGTAACAGTTGACATTAATGAGAGACCTAAACGTATAATTAAGCCATCGAATAGATTAACGTATTGCACTCTTAATTAGTTAGGTAAGACATATTATTTTTTAAGGGGAGAGATGTTGTGGTATATTTTTATTAGTATATTAAAATAGATTTTGCATTGCCTTTTTTTGTACCTGTGTTTTTAGTGGATAAAACGGAGCGCGATGAGCGCAAAGGACAGTGTTAATTTGACCAGCAATTAATAAAGTTATATCTCAAAATATTGTGTTTCATTTGGAAGTTAAAGGAAGTTGGAGTACACGACAGATTTATTCATGCAGGACAACGCTCGCCTGGACAGATTATTGGCTACCCGAATGATGTTAATGTCTCTTTATTAGAGTGGCCAGCTAACAGTCTGATATGAATCCTACAGAGCATCGATGGAAATATCTCAAAAGGAAGATTAGAAGTTGTGGACCCCCAGTTGCCCAACAAATTAAGGTCGTGTTCCACTAATTTGTAGGTACACATTATTATTTCAATGTTACTTAGTTTTATTTTTGTGATTATATTGTAAATATTTAGATTAATTAAAGTGGTGCGTTAATTTTGTCCAGTTTATTAATATCTGAATAAAAAATGAAACGAATGTTTCACAGAAATGTTAAAGTCTTTTTTCTATTACAAACTATAGTACCGTTAATGCTTTCAAAATACGAACAATTAATAAATATTTTCTCATAATTTTGTTAATGCCTTTTGATGATATAATTTAATGCAATGCAATAATGAGTAATTATTTAATACGAGTAGATAAATTATAGTTTTCAACTCGTGAGAAAGGCATTATCTATTCAGATAAATTACAACACTAATCTATCGACTCGTGGTGTAATATTTATCTTCTTGGATAATAGCCAAGATTATGCAAGAGTTTGTACAGAAAGGAAATACACGTTTTTTGTCGACGAGTTGCGAGAATCCTAAAATCAAATTTGCGCAGAAGTAAGTTATGGTCTACACCTCTGTTTGGATAAAAACCTTCTGATTTAAAATGTAATAATTTTAAAAATTTACGTTGTATGGCTTCTATTTGATGAATTTGGCCCTGGTTTTGAGGAAACCAGACTATGGCTGCATATTCCAGCTTTGATCGTACATAAGAATTATACAACGATTTGAGTGTATTAAGATTGTGGAATTGGGTGGAATTTCGACAGATGAAACCTAAAGATTTAGAAGATTCTTTCACAATAGCGTCAACATGATGATTGCAGGTTAAATTACTGTCAAAGTAAACTCCCAAATCTTTAAATACTTTAACGCACTCTAAAATATTTCCGTCAATTGTATAATTAAACTTAAGTGGAATAGATACTTTAGTGAACGACATATTTTTACATTTCGCGATATTTAGATTGAGTCCATTTCTTTCGCACCATGATGATATAGTGTTAAGGTTAGTTTGTAAGACCATACAATCATTGATATTTTCAACATTATTATATATTTTTAAATCATCAGCGTAAAGCAGGTGTTCGCAAGTCAAAGATTCCGAAAGATCGTTAATGAATATATTGAAGAGAAGTGGTCCCAAGATTGAACCTTGGGGTACCCCAGAAGTTGGAGAGTATTCGTGTGATTTAAAGCCATTAACTACCACGTATGCAATTCGTTCACTAAGATAACTTTGATTTAAGATATGGATGACGCACAAAAACCGAAAGTATTTAGCTTTGATAACAAAATATTATGCTGAACTGTATCAAAGGCTTTTGACAGGTCCGTGTAGATCACATCAAGTTGTCCTTTACCATCAATGGTTTCAGCAATATCATGAGTAATGAGGGTGAGATTAGTTACAGTTGAGCGGTTGGGAATAAAACCGTGTTGTTTATCAGAAATATAGAGTTTAATATGATTATAAATTTGGTCAAAGAGTAAACGTTCAAATACTTTTGCAATATGCGGGAGGATAGCAATAGGACGAGAGTTATTAATATTCTTTAACTTCAGAGAAGTCTTAGGTATAGGACAAATTGCAGAAAATTTTAGAATCCGCGGAAATATGCACGTTTTTATTGATAAATTGAACAATATTGCAAGAGGAACATTTAGTATGCTAGCACAATCTTTTAATAAAAATGAAGGTATATTATCATCCCCGGATTTAAAATTATTTGGTAACTTTCTTAATAGCTTGATCTGATGTAAAGGCAAAAACGAAATTAGGAATTAAACTTAAATTAGAGATAGTATGACTGTTCGTTGGGGGATTATGCACCGACTCAAAATATTCTTGGAAACCATTCACGATATCATTAGGATTATCTAGGACAACATCATTATATGATAAAGATGAAGGAATTCTAGATGAATTAGTTCTCTTTGAATTTATGTATGGCCAAAATTGTTTAGGGTTTGTTATAAGGTTATTTTCTACTGTTTTTATATAATCTTTGTGTGCATGTGCTATTTTGTTTTTAATTACAGACCTTAGTGTTTTTAATTGTTCTGATAATAAACACATGGGAGAATTACGTTTAAGTTTATTCCTAAGTGCATTTTTTTCTTTTATAAGCTTTATTATTTCTGGAGTGAACGAGGGCGGATATTTGAATTTACGTTTTAAATTAAATGTAGGTATAAATTGCGATAGGGCTGTATTTATGATAGTATAAAATTCATTAAATGCTAAGTCCACATCCGTTAAAGTTGAAAGATAACTCCAGTCAACCTCCGATAAGTAAGCGTACAATTCTGGATAATTATCCCTTCTAAAGTTAAATTTAAGTGAGTTTTCATTAACTGGTGACATATCTAATGAACATTGTACAGTAAATGTAAATGTAAATGCAGGATGATAGCTGTCCTCAGAAACTAAGGCATCAAGTTCACTCTGCACATTACAATTTAAGTTACAGTACAGAAGATCTAAAATATTATTTGATGAATTAGGTATTGTGTTAAATTGATGAATGCCCAGAAAATTACAAAAGTTAACAATATATCAAGCTTTGTGAGATAAATTATAAGAATTAATAGTGATTGTAGGACAATTGAAATCTCCCAATAAAATTATTTTGTTAGTACCGAAATCAATTTGCAATAGCAAATCAAAAAATAGTTCTATATCTTGATTAGGTATACTTGGTGGGATATAAATAAGAATCATATAAAGCCAGCAAGATTTAAGCTTACATCGACATATCAATAAGTTTATGAGAGGTACGAACAATTTAATATTATCAGTTGGAATATCAATATTGTAGATGTTGCGTACAGCGATTAGTACACCACCGCCCTTCGATTTACAAGTAAGAGATTTATCGCGATTAGTTCTGACTACTGTATAAGTTTCATTAAATAATTCACTGTTATACACTGAAGGATTTAACCATGTCTCCGTAATAAATAGTAAGTCATAGTTGCAAGTACTGACGTTGTCGTAAAATGTTGCTGTCTTCGTATTTAATCCCCTGACGTTCTGGTAATAGGCCCTGATGTTTCCTGTTGGAGTTAAACTTCAAGTGGACTTGGAGATAGGTGCAGTACCAATTCGAGTTATATAAGGTGTATCTCTTCGGTATTTTATACAAATATTCTCTTCGCCGTTAGCAATTCTTGTATTTAACTCAGCTCTTACTTTGTTATAAAACTCACGTTGTTTTACTGTCCTATCAGTTCTAAAATGAAAGCGTGAATCATTGTTCATTGCGTTTGTTCTGAGAATTTCTTTGGCAGAGTTTTCATCAGAAAAAATAAGTTTAAGTGGTCGGCAAGCATTACTGGATTTTCTTACGACAAGACGGATCACTTTACTTGGTTTGGAATTTACTCCAAGGGGCATAAGTATATTTTCAACTTCAGTAATATCATCATCGACCTTCTGTTGAGTAGTCAATGATTCTGACTCTTTGACATTAAAAAGTAGTAAATTGCGTTTTCTTTTTTGTCTCTCTTCAATTTCAGCTAGTACATCATTGACATCAAAATTTTGTGTCGTGTTTTCTAGCTTTACTAACCTATTTTCAATGTCACAAAAACGAGTGGTAATAGAATCTATTATGTCTTGTTTAAGATTAATAATTTCTTGCCTAAATACATTTAACTGGCCTGCGATAAATCTATTTAAATCTTCAAGAGTAAACGAAGTGTTCTTAGACATGTTGCTGGAAGCATTCGTTTGCTGTGCCGGAAACCATATTGCAATTTAATATACGTTATAATAAGACTATGGACGTCAGTTAGGGGGAAGAATCAAAACAGGGACACAGTGCTTCACACCAACGCGACCCGTCGTGGTGACTAAGTTATTACTTCACCTCACAATAATAAAAAAAAAATAATAAAATTCTATCAATCCCTTTTTCCAACTGCAAAAAAATTTCATTGTAATTTAAATAACTGCAAATGTGTGAATCATCGTTGTTCCATTTTATTTAATTAAATATTTTAGTTTCGATCAATTCTCGTATTAAACTTACAAATCTCTGGAGTACAAACAATGAGCCGCAGTCAGGACGAATTTATCGCTGATCAGAGAACCACCACAGCCCCAGATTATATTACCTTTGTCCCCGAAACCTAGTGCGGCCTGAAATGTAATTGTAGAGGAAACATTATGGCTGATTATAGCTCAAGTTTCGTGAATCCGTCTATATCAAATAATATTATGTTGAACGTACCATATGCATAATTTCATTTATTCCAGCGTCCCTTCCACCCTCAGCAAATTTAACATGGTACCATCTCCTGCATTCTGAAAGAAAAAAAATGTGATAAAGCTCTCATTAATTTGAGGATTGCGTAACCGAGCTAGCAAGAGAGTGTCCAATGAAATTGAATGAGGAAGAGAGGGGTGCACAGAAGACAGAGGGAAGATGGATCGAAGAAAGAACAGTGAGGTTCGGGTTTAGGTCTTCTATGTTCGAGACACCAAGGCGAGCAGATAAGAAATAGAGTAAGAGGTCTTCGTAATGGAGGCGAGCGAGGTAAGAATTCAGTTCAGCGGTAAGATGGATAATTCACTAGACTTAACAATGTAATGTAATGCAATAAATTTCTCGATTTTTCTGATCGCCTTTCTATGTATGAGAAGTTCTGTCATAAATCGAATTGGCGTTTCTCTGCTGTCACTCGATCCCTTCTATCAGATTGATGTTTCCATTTTAGATTGTTTTTTTCTCATATTATATTAGCGTTTCCGTGTGAGAGAAGTATTGTTATTCAATTCCACACATCAAAGGCAGGATTCCAGCTTAATCGATCACTTCGATAGCGATTCTAAACGAAGATGGAGCGATTCCAAATAACGGTTGATAGAGAGAGAACTCCGATTCACTATCGCAATATTGTTCCATTTAGAATTCCATAGCAAATTGGCGTTTCTTTTCATGAGAGGTGCTGTCTTACAGTTCTAATTGGTGGATATATACGATGTTCCTTGAAATTTTTAATACGCGCATTTGAATGCATTACTTTATACTTAGTTACCACGCTCGTTTTTTGCATAGCTAAGTCGCATATTTTAATTGATTGATCGACGGGAAATAATCCATAAAACCTTCTAACAATTTGAGTTTTCTGTTTACTTGTTAACTTTTTGAAGTTATGTAAGTCAAATTGACATGCATATTGCAATAATAACCATAGCGACCAATAATAATGATCGAGATATAATACAAACACGTTACATTACATTACTCATATTCAAAATTTCAGGGGATAACTTACTTCTTGAAGTCAATGATTTTCCTTATCTTACAGGAGAACTGCAGGTGAGGTTCAAGGAAGGCGCACATTACAGAGGGTTGAAAGAGAGCGATTGGCAGCTGATGCATGTTATTTTCAAGTCAATCCAAAGCGATTGTTGAAACCTTTTACAATTTATAAATTTTAATTCTCTAGATCATATTTTTAATATTCAATACAGTATTTTATTCAAAACGTATTTTTACAAATTTAGTTATAATAAACTAGTTTTTTATAAATATATTTTTTTTTAAATTTGTAGGTTTCAGCGACCTTTTTAGGTCGATTTAATAATGAACTTATGAAGTTTTTCGAAAACGATTTATTTAAAGTTAATACTTGTGGCGCTACATTCTTGATGGAACTTAATACTATTATTGGGTAAAATACAATCACCCTTGTTTTGTTCCATGTTTTTTTTTTCAAATCGAAACACATCTCAGGAAACTGAAAAAATAAAAAAAAAATATGGAACATAGCAAGAATGATTTATTTACCCAATATTGTGATTTATTTTTTCATTTCATCATTAAGTTTGCCTATCGTATTAAAATATACTCACTGTTTTCGCTTTTAAATCCAATAGAGCAGCAAACGAGCGGGATATTATACTCGGCGAACCCACATTTTGTGGGTTCTATATTGTTAATTAAATCATTATATGATTGGCGGCAATTAAAGAATGTTGTGCACTGGCCGCGACTTCCGTCGTTCAGAGTACAGTTGGACGAAGTAGCATCTGCAAACAATAATAATTGTTGAATGCCCTACCACTTTCTCAAGTCTATGTGAACAATGGCACACTCTCGCACATCTACCACATGCATGCTCCAACGAATGACATTCGAACATATTTCTGATATTTATTTCCAAAAATTTTGTTTGTAATAGTAGATCATTCAACTTTAATAACAATTTTAAAAATTTACTGCACGAATTTCATATTGAGGAGAGCAAACTATGGTTTCAAATAGTAAATATGGCATACGAATAGAATAATGATTTCATAGTATTTAAATTTTGTATCTGAAAGGAGTTTTAGCAGATAAAATCAAGATGCATTATGAACATTAGAGTCAATGTGATTATTAAAGTTTAAATTGTTGCACACAAATCTTTTAAAAAAGCTGTTATGTATTCTAAGATTCTACCATTTATTTATTTGGTTAAACGTTATAGGGTCGGATATTTTAGTAAACGACATAAGTTTAAATAAAATTAATTTGAAAATAATTAATAAATTATTTCCATATTTAGCTCTGTGACTTTTTGACTTACGTTACGTAAGTACGTTAAACAAATGCACATTAAGACAACTACTTCTCGGACAAATACCCACGCCGGACATTGAATTACATAATGTACACCTGCTGTTGCATATCAATAAAATATTGCATAATGCAACAAATTTTGATCCGAGAAAAATTTAATGCAAAAACAAACAAAAGAAACGTTACTTAATATAAGGCCATCTGCAGACACGTATTTCTGGATCTATCATTCGACAATACATAAGTTTACATTACAGATTGAGTCTATAGTTTAAGCATAAATCAAAATATTATTAAGATGGCTCACCTTATGGGGAAAAATGATGCACGAAAACGTTTAGATCTAGAGGTGGCAAATTGCTAGTTTGGTTTAGACCACGAGGGATGGCAGTTGTTGCACTACTTGCGTGTTCCAACAAATTCACAAATCAATAAAAACATACTTATTTCGTACTTGAATAAACATTGAATTATATAAATGATTTAAATAACATCAGAATATTAAAATAGATTTAATAAGAATTATTTTTAAACCAAATGTAAATAAATTAGAAACATATTGCTGGTTAATGAGTATCATGTAACAAAATCATAATCGAAAGCGTAATGTACACTGATGTACACAATATGGCTTCTGTCAGAACAGCTGGATGAGTTGTTGTTGTGTAAAAAGGAGAATTATAAAAAGCTTTGCGCATGAAAGAGCCTTGATTGGAATATAATTTGGATTTATTCAGTGTATCTGTATTATTAAATACAAAACCTTTATTGGGCATTATTTTCATTTACTGCTAAATAAAGGTTATGTATCCAACTGTGTTTGTTCAGTTATTTTGTGCGAGTGAAGTGAAATTATGTGAAATAAAACAAAGAAATCATGCATCAAGAAAAGGCTTAATTATAACAATAAACTTTTCATAATGCGATGGAATGTGAAAATCGTAAAATATTAAAATTATGATGAATAAATAATATTCAGATTGAAGAGGTTATATTCACTTTGTGGATCACAATTAAAACACTTCTTATTCCTTACTTCACTTTTATTTCTTATATACGTTAGATGTACATTTCGTGTGCCAAGCACTCATTATCAATAACTCGAAATGTACATCTAACGAATATAAAAAATAAAAGTGAAGTAAGGAATAAAAAGTGTTTTAATGTTTGAATATGTTAAAATGTGGATAAAATTAATATTTATTTATTTAATTTATAAAAATTGTTCAAAAGGAACTTTATGAATACTAAACGTATTTGGGAATAACTTCATATTAAAATTATAGTGAATTGAAACTCTTCGTTAAAAAGTTAAAAATAGCAAACTCTTTATTTAATAATTAATAGTGTGTGTAATATTAACTAGTGATGGGCCGACTTGATTGAGATTAATCGATTATCATTCTATTATTTAATAATCTATTATCTACGACTGATATATAATGTATGTATTATACTTGTGATTTTTGCAGTATAATGCCATATATTATTCTCTTAGGGAATAATGACGAGGGATTAATAGTCATTATTCCCTCGTGCACTCCAATCAAAAAATTTCTCAAATTAAATACCATGGAAACAAAATACACAAACTGAAAACAGTCAGTGTCAAGCGCGTAGTGTTTGTGCATTTCTAATGAGATGGATGAAAATGAAGAGTCTTTTACTTGTACACCTTCAGAAATTGTACAACTAGCTGCAGCAACAACATCTACCTTGATACCGGAAACATCGAAATCCATTTATAATAAAACGTACGCAACCTTCAACGAATGGCGTCTTCGAAAGAAAGCAAACTCATTTTCCGAACATGTTCTGCTGGCCTATTTCGCTGAATTAAGTGCAAATTACAAACCTTCTTCATTATGGTCATTTTTTTTTTCAATCATTAAAACTATATTGAGAATAAATCATGACGTTGATCTGGAAAAATATTGCAAACTACGAGCATTTTTAAAAAGAAAATCAGAAGGATTTCAACCAAAGAAGTCTTCCACTCTGACCCCGAAACAAATAAGAACATTTATTGACAAAGCTCCTGATAAAGTTTTTCTTTTACATAAGGTAAATATACCGAATTTAATCTGACTATTCAAAACTCATATTCTTATTTGCTTCAGGTTATATTAATTATTGGAATTATGGGTGCATGCCGCTCAAACGAGCTTTATGAAATGAATATTGAAGACGTGAAAGATCATCAAACACAGTTATTGATAACAATACCCAAGACTAAAACCAAAATTGTACGAACATTCGCCATAAACAGTACGTTTTACAATATTGTAAAGAAGTAGTACATCAATCTCCGTCCGTCACATGTAAAAATTAATTCATTCTTTCTAAATTATCAAAAATCAAAATGTACAATACAACGTATAGGAAAAAACAAATTTGCAGATATTGGTAAACAAATTGCCAAATATTTAAAATTGCCAAATCCTGAAACTTATACCGGCCATTGTTATCGCAGATCATCTGCCACTCTGTACATTGATGGAGGAGGCGATATAACTGGATTAAAGCGTCATGGGGGCTGGAGATCTACACAGGTAGCTGAAAGTTACATTGATCAGTCTATAAGAAACAAGACAACTACAGCAGATACTATTGCTAAACAGATAAATAGTAATGAAGCATCTTCTTCCTCTTCAGCAACCGAAATTCCAAATATTTGTATTGAAAACTCTTCCAAATCTATTGATAGTTCTCGACCAATTCGAGAATTTGTATCAACTTGTGCAAATTAAAATAAATTGTAATAATAAAAATAACTTTCCAAAATATACCAAAAGTAATAGGGTTATTTTATCCTTTCGGTCATCGAAGGAGAGACAGGGGGAACTGTTGCTTTATATTTCTTTGCAGGGGATGGACACTGAACTTGCACTTCTTGGAGTACCAAAATCCTGGCACATGAATCTAACTAGGGCTTATTTAGGTATAGTCGGTAAAAGTACATTTGGGATAAACTCATTTGAATAATTGTCGAAATTTAATTAAATTATTTCGGCGATTAAATTTTTTCCAGTAACGCGGTAAAACTTTTTACACTAAGATTGAGGGCCGCTTCATAGAATGGACTCTGTCTTAAATAGTAAATGAACGAGGTCACCATTGCGACAGGTACAAATTGCAACAAGGTAACTAACATCTTTATTTATATACAAAGATAATATTTACAACTATACATATATTTACAATGATTGATTTAGATTTGTATATAAATTAGCTATCGACCAATGGTCTTTCCACTTGCAACAAGATATTTCGTTTCATTTTTGTATAGTATTAAAAATCAATAAACTAAGTTCTTAAATACAACTTTTAATAGGTAATTGATTGAATACACAATCTGTCGATCCTTCGCTTGATATTTTTAATATGTCTAATGCGAAATTATGTTTTAACCGTATTATTGAAATAATACACCGGTCTTAAAATTTAGAACTGTAATTTTGTTAATTAGGCAATAGTTATTATTTAGTATATATTTAAATAGCATACAACTAGAGATAGGAAATTTTGTAAAATAAATAAATAAATATAGCAATCTAATAAATTGTAATAAGAATTAATTATTTAATAATTAAAAATAAAAAGCTTTAGGAAAACGTGTGATAATCTTCAGGTAATTTGATTCATTAATTATTTTTGGATAAACTTAAAAATATATTAGATTTTTCTTCGTAACGTTCCAAGGCATGAAACATTAAATATGTGTCTGGAAATTATTACAGTCTAAATTTTTACCCGAAGATTATCACTCTATTCCCACTACCCTCAATCATTAATCTCAATTTCAAAAAAAAGTCTTAATAACAAATTAAATTTAATAAAATAAAAAAAGGGCAGAAAGACCTATGGTCTGTAAAGTTTGGAGTTTTCTTTTATTAGGTTCTTTCTGGTGAGGTGAGGTTTATAAAACAATTTCAGAACATTACTGTACGAGGGTCAGGGAGAGAGTGCCACACTTAAAATATCTAAACTAAAATGTAAAGTCTGTTTAAACAAAATATGTTTAATCAATGCATGCACAAGCCGGGGAGTACTTTGGAATCATTGATATTTAATGTGTATTCTTTCCAGGCTTATCTATGCATTCTTTGTCATCCAAAATAAACATAACTCTGCTAATGATATTTTCGTGAATGAACTTTAATCACATAAATACAAATATTTAATATCATTAACAGAAATGTGAACCCGGGAATTGAAATTAAATTATGAGATAATACATACATTACAGGTCGATAGCCCGTGACAGACTACTAACACAATTGTACATATTGTTATAATAAATTTTGTAAAATTTTGTTGTCATATTTTCTGAATAAAGATGTTTGTATATATAAAAAACATATTTTAAAATTACCAAAAAATTAAAATGGATGATAAAATCATTTCTAAATTTAACATATTCTGTTATTAAACCATATTTTTAATTTTATTTTAAAAACCTTTGTAGCATACGTTGTTTTATTTTAGCAAAATGTATCTTAAGCAATCCTGTGGATAGATTTTTATTAGATTCTTTCGACCTTTTTAGCAAATGCTGGGAATGAAAATCATATCGTTTCAATAAATTCTATAATTGTTTAAATACATCACATTTAAATTCTTTTGCAAATGGAAAAATAATCCGAAACGATTAAAGAGTTTTCAGTTATACAATCTTTAGTAATGTATAATGTATTTTATTATTATTAAGGTTGCGGTTTAGTGGAAAGAGATAGCTATATAGTAAAATGGAAATAATCGTTTGAAAATAGAGCTATTTTTTTGGATTTCATAATATGAATGTGTACTTACATTTTTTATCTACCAAGTATAAAGTATCAGTCTAAATAAAAAATAAATCGTTAATTTTCGTGTATTACGTCAATTTACTAGTTTAAGTTGTAAGATATAATGAAATTAATAGGTCATGTCTGCTAAGTTATTTGAATGCAGAATTTAGTGAAATCCTTTAAATTTTCATTGCACAAGTTTTTATTAGCAAAAATTTAATTTAAAATTTGCTATAAATTTGATAAATTTTCATTGTTTTTCATAATTATTTTTCACAGAAACTAAACATTAAAATAATTTTTAATTTATCTGATGAAATTCCTGCTTATTTTAAGATTATTTTAATGTATAATACAATATTGTTCATTGATCACAACAACAATCTAACTCAAATTAGTGATTGCCCATATTTGTATAGCTATCTCTTTCTTCTAAACCGCACCCTTAATATAAAAAAGATAATAGTTTCTATAGGTAAAAATTAAATAAATGCAATTTCAAATTATCTCATGAACATAAGTTACAATTGTTTAATCACATATATCAATTGGTCTATTAATAAAATTTAAAAATATATTATTTAAATGTATTTTTCCATACAAACTTTTTTGTAAATTAATTTTCAAGAAAAATCAAGAAAAAAAATGTATTAAAATGAGTTAATTTGCATTTATACTTATTTTTTATTAAAAGTAATATTCATGCATTTCCTTGCTGGAATCAAAACTGCACTCATTTTCAATTTAAATTATTTTAACGCTACGAAAGTGTAAGCGATGCTTAATATCTAATGCAAACAAAATAGCCATCAGCTCTGCGACGAATAGCGCGAGGTCACAAAAAATAATTCCCATAGAGAACAGGCAATTCAGATATTTTCCGCAATCACGGGCGGCAACGCACAGCGCACAGTTTATTGGCAAGGGGAATGCGGGGAGTAAAATGCAGCTGCTTCAAAAAATAGCATTGCGTTAGCTATCTTCATAAAATTTTGATCTATGGTTTAAGCACCTGTTTCAAATCACATTCAAGTTGTATAGTAATATGTGACAATCATTTGCAGTTTAAAAATTCGGATAAATCATTAACAAATTAATAAAACTAGAGATCTAAAATAGAATCTTGGGGTACCCCATAAGTTGGACAATATTCGTTATATTTAAATTCATTAACAAACACATTTTTTTTATTGACATATGTTCACAATAAAAAAAAAATAGTTGACTCTGAAAAAAACAAAAAGAAAGGATCTTAACTTTGATAAAAGGATGTTGTGTGGAACTTTATTATATTTATATATACAGACCTGAAACGGGCGTCTGTATAAATCATCAATTTGTTCTTTCAACAGTATCATGAGTAATCAGTTTATGAATAAAGACAGTTAAATGATTTGGAATAAAACTATGTTGTTTATCAATAACATAAGTTCTAATGTGACAGTAGATTTGGTTAAATAGTAACGAACAAGGAATTTGCCTTATATTAAATAATTTATTTAAATAAACATTATTGTCTACTCGTTTATTATACTAATTATTTATTTCGGAAACTGGGTTTTCACTTTCAGTAATGTGGATTTAAAGTTTTATAAATATAAATAATGAGTTTTTATAGCGCTATGAACACGACAGTGATAAAATTAAAATAATTGCAAAATCATATTAACTATAAACTAAATCATTGAAAATTTCACTCCAATGGAATCAAGCATTAATATAATATAAATAATTGTATTTTATGTAATGAACAAAAAACGAAATTTCAAAGTAATTAATTTGATTTAAAAGAAAAACATTTGGTTAAATTTCACTAATATTTTTTTTTATTATTCCAACTAGTTTCGACGTTGAGTCATTCTCAAGGAATACAGAAGTTTACTTTTTTTACAAACATTTTATATAAGAGGAGAGACTAATTTGAATATTAAGGCTCAAGCAATAAGGGCTATCATGGTGGATGAACACCAATGATCCACAATGTCAAAACATCTTTATTCAGACAACATCATTACTTATGTAAATTAATGTTTTTGAAATTTCGTTTTTTGTATATACGATTATTCGTATATATACATTTATATTTAAATAAAAAAAGAAACAAATATTGTGTTAGTCTGTCCGGGCTATCGACTTGGGGTCTTTCTGCCTTCCACAATGTCATTTACTATTAGTTTCGCCAGTTTTATTGCTTTCTGTATTTCAAGCCCCTCGCGAGTATAATATTTTCAATTTTTGATTATTATAAAAATGATTATTGTCTATTCAATGTTTAGCTAATCCAGTAGAATATTTTTTTATTTAAAATTGTTTTTCAATGTTTTTCCAGTCGTTTTTTGAAAATTTCTCACGGTTTGTCCCACGTATGTTGCATCACAATCGTCGCACTGAATATCATACACTCCGCACTTTTTTTAATTTATCTATTTTAGCTTTGTTGTTGACTAGGAGCTTCCCCAAATTTATTGGATTAGTCATAATTATATTATAAATAGAAAAGAGTATCCATTCACCAGGTCACAGTTATTTAATATAATTATATTAAATTTTTGCCCTTTCATACATTTTTTAAGTTTTAAAGAAAGGTCATTTATAAAATCTAACTTACAGCAACTTGTTTTATCCTTTTTATCGCGAATGTAAAAATATTTTTCATACTGTTTTTATTTTATATTATTTATGATATTATTAATCAATTGTTCAGAATAACCATTATTTATAACTTTTATTTCTTCTTAACAGTTCTCTGTATTCTGAGCTATATTAATGAACCTATGAATTAATGAGTGAAAGGTGCTATATTTAATTTTGTGATGTGTATTTAGCGTTTCTGGAATTATGACATTTGAAAAGGTATCTTTTCTAAAAATTTTAAATTCCAATTTATTATTTGATCTTGAAAATATTACGTCTAGAAAATTTAGGCTATTGTTGTTCTCTATTTCTTCGGTAAATTGTATATGTTTATTACTATTCAACTCGCTTTTGAATATTTCTAGATGTCTGGTGGTGTCCGTCCAAATAAAAAACACATCATCCACATATCTTTTCCAGTAAAATATATCTTTGGCTGTTTTTTGTTTGAATAAAACTTTTTCAAAATTTGTCATGAAAATTTTCGATAGCAATGGTGACAATGGAGAGCCAATTGGTAAGCCATCACTTTGTTTATATATTTTACTGTGAATTACTGCGAATTTGGCTGATTAATTAACGATAGCTAATTAACTTGTTTAAAATTATTTTTAGTTCTTTTACTGGAATTGAAGTAAATAAACGTTTTACGTCAAATGATATGAGTTTTGCATTTGGAGGAATTAATAATGTTTTTTAAATTCTTGACTAATTCTATGGAATTTTGCACTGAATGTATTGATTCGAAATTTATAAAATTTGGTAGAAATTGATTGAGGTATTTACATAGGTTGTATACAGATATAAAACTACAGGTCTCACCTGCTTCATGTAATTTCTTTTAGCTGTTTTTGTAGTTCGTTGTTGGATCATATTTCAACACGTTGAAGGTAACTGATTTCAGTAACGCTCCTTTTTTAAGTATGTAATCTTGTTTGTGAAGTATGGTTATTGTTTTTTTTTAATTTATTTGGTAGTATAAAAAAACAATTATTTCGACTTACGTAATTATATATATTATATTATATTATATTATATTATATTATATTATATTATATTATATTATATTATATTATATTATATTATATTATATTATATTATATTATATTATATTATATTATATTATATTATATTATATTATATTATATTATATTATATATATCTGTATTCAGACTATTAAGATAATTTTAACAATATAACAATATAAATAATTACAATAAATGTAGGTGATAGTCTGTCTGGGCTATCGACCAGAGGTCTTTCTGCCCTGTCGTGAATTTATGATGAAGTTAAAGAAAAATCTATGCTAGATAGCTGAACTGTCCTGAAGATTTGAGCAAATGAATTTATTTTTTTTTAGTTATGGCATTCCAAAATATATAGATACTGTACTCACCTTTAATATAAGTCCAAGATAGCACTATTACAAACAAATTAAAAAGCAATAAAACGACAATATAAAATTCACGAATCATTTTTTGTGTATATTTAGCAAGCACATTACCCAAAATAAGACTTATCATTGAACGCCAAGCATTTGTCCTTCTCTCATCGTCGACTGATAATATTATCTATGTTTTCAGTTAGTTCGATTCTTTTATTAATAAATATTTTTTATAAATAATCATCCATTGTGCAACATGCGAATAACATTAATATTCGCAGACAGGGTTGTGGACTTAGAATAGAAAAAAATAGATATTGACTAAATTTGGAATTGATGGCGCCCAATCCAGCGATTACACAGTCCTGGCAACAGAAGCGTTTAATCGAAACAACTTTTAAATTTCAAATGATGAAATCATTAGCGTTACAATCCTTACGTCTTCGAAAGAGATTCGAAATAAAAATGTTTTTAAATATTTTTTTCGAACTTTTTTGGAGACTGAAATAACATTTAATGGATAGTGTAATTAATTTTTAACGCAATCAAAATTATCTAAGAAAAAAAAAATACAATCGCAGCCTCGCTATAAAGGTTAAGTTAAAATGTCATATTACACATCATTAAAAATTATTAATAATAAATATTGCAAAATACTTGATATATAGTAGTTGAAAATGACGATATAAAAATTTTGATTTTATTACAATTCTATAATAATTTAACTATAAGAAACGAATGAATATTATCTTCATTTCAATAACGTATAGTACATTCAAACAGGGCAGAAAGTCCGTTGGTCGATAGCCCAGACAGACTACCACTACATATTAATAATTACTTGTAAATACTTTTCTTATTTTAAAATGTCAGATATAAATGACAAATTCCTGAAATTTTAAAATAAAAAAATACACTTAGGAACGTCGAAATCAGAATTGGGGCCAATTATATTTTGATTAGTTAGTAAATTTTCAAAATTTACTCTTCGAGATGTCAACAGCCGCCGTTCTTCGTGGAACATAAATAATAGGGCCGATTTTTTTAAGAGAACTGTTGAGTTTTACGTGCACGTTAATTTTTATCAAACAGTCTAAGCAGCTTTGTAATAGCTATGTATTTATAGAATGTGAAATTATTTAATAATGTACACGTCAAACTTAACATTTCCCGTACGGAATAGCCCCGATTAAATGTTGTTACATATTGTTATTGTTTAGAAATTATTGTGTATAATTGATCTGTGTGTTTCCGAGATAGCGCAAAAATGGCTAAATGGATTAAGCCCGAACTTTATATCTAAGCTGATCTGAATAGCTTTTGGTTAGATTCAAAACTCATTAAGTGCTTCTTTACTCTTAGCGGTTTTTCATTTTTTAATTCGGATAGAAAAATTTTTCAAATAAAAGTTGTAGATTTTGGAAAATAAATAATTTTTGTTATAAAACTTTTATTGTAGGACCTTCGGTTTTCATTTTATAAGCGGAAGAATTTCGTCTACCTTATAAATTCCCTTAGAAATAAACAATTATTTTTATGTTGGTAGTGGAGACTTCAATTAATGAAATAATTATTTAATGACAAATAAAACGTCAAAGTGCCATCAAACGCCTCCAGTTTAAAAATATTTAAAAAGGATGTGGAGAAATGTTACCAAGTCATTGTAAGGTAAGAAATTACACAATAAATTATAAAATCGTTCCAAGTACTCGGCTTTAACTTTAAAAGACAACAATCCATTTTTTCAATCAATCATTTTTCCTTTTCGGCTACTTTGTCGATAGGAATACCCCGATTTTTGTGTTTTTTTATATAGAACTAGGTGTAAACGTGTATGATATGCACGAAAATGAAGTTCGTTTTAACAGGAAACTTACGGTTTTTCTGCAAATCTCATTCAAAGTTGCAATTTTGAGGTTATCCGTGTTCGCAATTTCGGCAAAATAAGCATATTACGGATGTAATTTGCGTCGATGATGAAACTTTCTCCAACAATTCAAAATAATTAATAACGATTATAGTAGTATTTTCATCTTTACGGCCAATAACACGATATTAAATTTACTTTAAATTTGAAGTCTATTGACGTTTATTTAAAATAATCGATATTTAATTTTAGATTTTTTAATAAATTACAGCCATTTTAAATCTTGGTATTGAATATAGATAGCGCTAATTGAATCCAGTATCTATGATTACACGAATTGTAATACATATATATTTTACAAAACGGCGGCAAATTTAAATCTTCGCCATACATAATTGTATTTATTTCATTTTTTCCTACTATAAAAATGTTTTATTTATATTTAACAAAATTACTTATAAATAAAAATGTTTTGTGGGATCTACATTACCAATCGGGTAACAGATATTTTAAACAGTTTTTGTTTCATATTTGTTATTCGTTGTGTACAGTGATATTTTCTTTTGTTGCACAATTTTTCGTTTTGAAGTGGTTTTTGAGTGTAATTACCATTATCGGAGAAATTTAAATCAGTACTTTTTAGTGCTAGTTACTGTGTATTTGTTAATTCCAAGTAAGTATATAAAAATAAATTATATTCCAATTATATTTTAATATCATTAGAATTCAAAGCAAATTAAATGATTTTATTATTTATTAACAATTATCCAATTGATAATTTTTTCTAACACTTTCAGTAATAAAATGTGGAATAAGAGAACGATTTTGGAGAATTTTGGGGATAATGAAAATGCATTCCGGTGGTGTCAGGCTAATGGCTTATTACCACGAGAAAAAAAAAATGCACAAGACATAGAACCCCTATGAATTATATCACTTATCAGTCTGGACTAGGAGTTTTCCGTTGCAACAAAGAAAAACATAATTTTAATGTTAGTGTTGCAAAAGGAACTTGGTTTGAGGGAGCAAAACTTTCATTGCAGAAAATGTTCAGGTATTAATTTAATATAATTGATAATAGCATATAAATTAAAATTAATAATATTTTTACAGCATAATGTTTTCGTTCTGTGAAGACGACTCATATGAAAAATGTATGAGTGAGGCAAAGCTACCAGGAGAAGAGAAATGCTTGTCTAGTCATACAATCTGCGATTGGCAATACAATATAAAATAGTTTTTACAAGTTGAATATTAAACTTTTATTACAATAATTGGTAGAAAAAACATATTGAATGTATTTAGTAAATACATAATAAAGGCTGTCTCACTTTGCATAATACAAAATAGTGTAATTCAATGATCGATCTTACCTAGACCGATCGATCCGCTGGATCATTGCTCGAGATGCTTAACATGATCAATCCACTCCGAAAAGTAGTCCGAAAAGATCGAGCCCATCAAAAATCATTTTAAACATGTTATTTAATGATGAATTACCACGAGCCCTGGTGTTAGGTATTGAGTAATAAAATATCCTCTTCAGACGTGTATAGAACCTAGGAATATGTATATTAATTTTAAATAATATGTTCGGATCATTGATTGCATAATTAATGATTCCATATAAGAATAACACTTTTGCATCGTCACGCCTACTATATAAAAATTATTTCATGTAATTCCAGATATGCAATTGATATGGGGGGATATTCTTTATTCAATTTATGGTACATAATCTTTAAAAACTCGTTTTGTATTCTTTCTATCTTATTTATATGTACATGAAATTATCGAAGTAAACTTATGGTGAGAACAGACATAAGAGAAATATAGTTTTTTTTATTACATTAACATTGAACGGTTAATAAATGCCAGCATCTTATAACTTTTGTTACAAATATTATTAATATATTCTATGAATGTTAAACGATCGTCAAATGTTATGTACAAATATCGTAAACAGGTACACCGTTCAAAACATCCTTTTTTTCTGGTAAACGACATGCATTTACATTTCGATACATTTAGAAATAAACCATTTGTTTTGCACCTCCTGCAATACTTTGCAATCACGTTCGCAGTCAACGACTCTAAATATTTTCATATCATCGGCAAACAATAATACTTTGTTTTGTATTTTATAATCTATATCATTAATAAAAATAATAAATAGATGTAGAACCTTGGGAGAGCCCTATAGTTGTTATATATTTCGATGAATAATGACCCATATAATGAACATATAGTTGTTGTCTGCCGGTTAGATATGACCGCATTACTTGATTCGTGAAGCCATAATAACCAAATTTTGTGGCTATTACATTGTGATCAATTGTATCAAATGCCTTGCTAAAATTCGTGTATATAGTATCCAATTGTCTGCGTTGATCCAAGTGCTCGGTGATGTTTTCCAAGAAATTTAGAAAATTTGACGCAATTGATCATTTTTCGGGAATCCATGTTGTCTAGTTGTAATATATGAACTAATGTGATTGCTTTTGCATATGATAATTTCAAATAATTTTGCAAAATAAATTCCTTTCACGAAAATTAACACAGTATGCCATGAATTTTACAAAAAAAATATAATTTCATTTATATGAGCTAACGTCATTTTAAATAATTTTCCATATGATAATTTCAAACAATTTTACGAAAATGTTTATTACTGTGATGGGGCGATAATTCAAAATGTTAATATTTCATCATTTTATAAAATTGGTGTAACCCTGCCAATTTTCCAAATTTCAGGAACAGTACTTGTATCAATTATAATATTAGATATATGACGTCTTGAATAATATATGCAGCGAGCTAGATATCATTTAGTTATTGCTTTTAATGTATAAACGGCATAATTCATATTTTTACATATAGCGGATCTGGAAGTAATCTTACTGAAAACACTTTTAAAATTATTCGCAAAATATTATACTATATCTTTTGGTTTTGTAGTAGTTATTCCGTTAAGATGTATACTGTCAGGAAATCGCGTAGCCGACATTTTCTTATTCACATAGATCTCTCGGGTTTCCTTTAGAATATCTATTTATTTATTCATACGGTAGGCCATTACAACAATAAAAAAATAAATACAATTAAAATAAACAATAATTCTCAGATATATGGAAAATAAAAATAAAAGTCAGATTCACAATATGAATAATAACTAAGAAAAAATATATATATTCACATACATACATACATATACAGAGAGTTTTATGTAACACCGAACATGCTAGAATGTTCTCAATGTAAATTTTCCTATGTTCGATGTGTACTGGGACGTATCAAAGCATTGGATGCGATGTGATTGGCTACGATTTCTAGTGGTAATATAGTCAACCCAATTTACACTCTTCCCATCAGAAATAAATTATATTTGTCAACTCTTATAACAAGTGCAACATGTTTTATTGCGGATATTTTACTTAACTGCAATGCATCTGTGATATTCTTAACCAGTAAAATATTAGTTAAAAAAGGTAAGCAGAGATAAAGCGTAATTTTAATGAACCAATTATGAATTCTACTCTTCAGTTTATATTAAAAAAAATAGTCAATAAATTGAAGTAGACGGTTTATTAGAAATATGTATGAATTATAATAAATGTTCAAAATTACCTCTTTCGCACTCTAAGGAATATGCTAGACGATGATAAATAGATTGTTTGGCATTTGTTAGGAAATTTGGATCAATTTCTTCACATACTGAATGTATTCGAGTTTTAAGTTCTTCCACGTTTTCAACTCGAATGTCACTATATTTTTTTGATTTCATATATCCCCAGAGAAAAAAATCATTTAGAGAAAGGTCGGGCAAACGTGCAGGCCAAGATATGGGACCATATCTTCCTATCCATATACCAGGAAAATGATGGTTCAAAAACCTTGTTACCTCATTCGTAGAGTGCGGAGGAGCACTGGAAAATTGACTTGTTAATATTTAAATTCTGTATTTTTGGCAAAATATCATTTTGAAGAAGCGTTAAAAAGTTACTAGAATTTAGATTTCCGTTAATAAAAAATGGACCAATCAAGTGCGTGTCAACAATACCAATCCACACACACTAGTAGACCAATATCTAAAAGGAAAGGAATAACGGGTCTAAAGATGATAGAATTAAATATGAATAACTAACCTATAATTTTGAGAATTTACTGATCCATCCAGACAAAAAGACGCTTCATCAGTCCAATCCTTCCCTGTTTTTGTAATCTTAAAAAAAAAGAGTATAATCGCTTTTTAATGTAATTATTACATTAAATATTTGATATATATTTAGTTATTGAATCATTACTTATTTATTAAGATGTTAATCTTATATTTTATTCCCTTAGAAAATAAATGCGTATATAATACCTTTGGTAATTATGTTTTTTTCTAAAAATTAATTAATGTAATTGATTTGAATTTTATTTTTTTGTGCGAATTCTGTAAAATGTATCGAAAATTATTAAGAGACAAAAATATTTCAAATCAACGAATATTTCATGTAATATTATTTTAAATTGTGTTTCTGAATGAAAAGATATTTAAATGTTTATGTAGTGGTACTGCTGTATTCTATACTTAATAATGATTGATTGTAGGCATAGTATCATAAATTATATATTATACTATAATATTAAACAATGGTAAATTTTATAAAATGCAAATGAAGCATTCAATTGTTATTTATAAAACAAATAATATATTAATCATAATAAATTAAAGACGACGCAAGCGCCATCTTTTGCTTAATTTCAAGTGGCATCGTCAACGATTTTGGTCTATAAGGTAGACGACCAAGAATCATTATTTCGTCCACTAAAGGAAGGCGAACTTGTCCTGTTTATGAGAACAGGAAACGAAATTCACATTTATTGAAATGTTCAGCCATAAATATTTTAGACTATTAAGAGAAATTTAATATTTTAAGATGTTTTGATAATTCAACGTATCTCCAGAAACACATTCAAGGTCAAATTACGTGCTTATTTTAAATGGCATACCCTATATCTAATAGGCCTATCATGTAGGAAATTGTATTGTCTTTCAGAAAATATAAGGGTATTCTACACCTAAACCTAATCGTTTTCAAGATATATCCATTTTTGTTCATTTTCGTCATAATTATTTTTATTTTAGTATGACAAGGTAACATAAAGCGCCATATATTGCCTAATTTAATAATTATTATTGACAGTTATTCCAATAGGATTATGTTTATAAACAAAATTTAATTGGCACATTCGTATTATAAGTAACAATTGCAAAAAATGATTGTTTCGTTAAATAAAAGAATTAACATGATTGTAATAATAATGGAACGTTATGAAAATGATCTTTTAGTGTACAAAATATTCTATAATGGAAGACATCCTAATAATAAGACTGTAGAGGAGGTTTTAAATACATTTAAAACTGTAGGTTGTGTGAATACAACTTGAATACAGTAACTAATAATGAGGAGACACAATTACAAGTTTAATTCAATTGAATATTCGCCAAGTTTTTATCAAATAATTTACACATGTGTAAATAAATAATACAAATAATGCATTCACAATCAATAACTTTAGTGTATTAATTTAGGATATATCTGGAAAATCATTTGTTGGGTCAACTGACTTTATTTATAAACAAAAGCTAAACACTTGCATATTGGAATAATTGGAAATAATAAATATTATATTGAACAATAGATGGCGTCTTGTACCACCTTTCCATATTATGAATAATAAATATTAGATCAAAAGTTAACGTAAATGGATATATCTTGAAAACTATTAGGTTTACCTTTATACTTTTTAAAAGACAATTACATTTCCTACAAAAGAGGGCTATTAGATATAGGGTATGCCATTTAAAATTAGCACGAAATTTGACCTTAAATGTGTTTCTGGAGATACGTTGAATTATCAAAACATCTTAAGATATTAAATTTCTTTTAATAGTCTAAAATATTTATCCATTAGTCAAATATACTGATACAAAATTTCATTTGTGTTCACTCACCCATTTGAAAGTTATATTTTTTTTTCGAAACGTCAATATTTACAAAAATACTTAATTATTTAAAAAATTATTAGGTTTAGGCATATGAACATATAAAAGTTAACCTTAATTTAATGTAGAATCTGAAATAAAAAAAAATAAAATAAAATATGGGGTATTTCATTGGAAAAAATATAACTATGATACGCCATGCGTTTATGGGATACCCTGTATATTTAAAACTAATTTTAGGTCTTAATAGACATACATAGGCCTGCGAAAGCGGATTTTGAAAAAAAAAACCATGTAGCCGTAAAGCTATTCGGCGAGCACGCTGAGACACCCTGAATAACATAGTGTTTCGAAATTTGTATTCTTTTTGTTCGTTGTCTCAATTATGCTTAAATATTTCTTATATTTTGTTTATTTGCCAATACATTTATCTAATCATAAATAATGCAAACTTATTTGTGATTAGATAAATGTATTGACGAAAACAAATAAACAGAATATAAGAAATATTCAACCATGATTGAGACAACTATCAAAAAGAATACAAATTTCGAAATATCAATAATTAAATATATTATATATAAAAAAATCAAGTTATATTACAAATTGAACACAAATCGATGCGCCAATTAAGATTACGACACTCATAAATGTCACCATTATAAAAATTAAAAATTTTAAATTATCTTTGATTTACTTCTTTAACTTGAAGAAATCTGCAGCTGAGGGGCATCGATGCAAAAACATGCTTTAAGTGAGAGGAGTTGTTATGAGTAGTTTCAAAAATTTAAAAACAATGAATCTGACATGGAAAATTTTTTTTTGCAAAAACTTGTTGAAACTTAAATCCTAAATTCAAGGATCGGCGATGGTGACCTCGATCTCTATACCAGGCTCAATCGAGATCGAAGTGATCTGCTTGACGATCTCAGAGGGCGAGTACAAATCGATGACTCTCTTGCGGTTTCTCAACTGGAAGCGATTCCAGGTTTTGGAATATTCACCACAAGGTGTCTTCCTGGTGGTAATCCTGAAATTCTTGGTCGATATACGGACAGGACCCTTCACTCGCAACTTCTGCTTCTTGGCACTGCTGATTAAACCTTCTCCAAGGAACGGATATTCCTGGAGGTGAGCATGGTACGAATGCCATGAATAGGGGCAGTTACCTATCCGGGTTCTTCCGGTTTTTTTATTTCATCGAAGCCATACCGATTTATTGAATTTAGCGGGTTTATTTTATTATAACAGAAGGAGATCTATTAGTGGGACAACATTAGTGATATTGGATGTGTCAATAACGTTATACATAATTGATTCATTAAGAGCCATTAAAACTCCACCGCCTTTCGATCGATTGGCAGATGAAAACTGTCGATCACTGCGTAAAACATTATAGTATTGAGGAAAAAGTTCACTATTTAATACTGAATTACTTAACCAAGTTTCCGTAATTAAGATTATATCATATGACAAATCGCAGCAGTTCGTGTAAAATGTGTGAGTCTTAGAGTTCAGTCCACAAGAATGCTGATAATACAAATTCAGATTTTTTCTTTTACCGTTGGAACTATGTAGTTTTCCGAAGACACGATTGTTGGAATACCATTACGGTATTTTATTATTAGATTGGATTCACCTCGATCTATAAGCTCGTTTTTAACAGATTTATATAACTTCACTTGCATGGGAGTTTTATCTGTTGATACGGATATATTTGGCCATTTCCTGTCCGTTTTATTTTTAACAAACTTTGCAATAAAAATGCGATTCATTAGATGGAAGCTGAACCAGAATTGGCCGCTTACGTGTTTTTCGGGATGGATCAAATCTTCCTAATCGAAGTGGGCTAGATATTTGATCAGATATATTTAGTTCTGCTGTAATGCCATTCACTGTAGCTACATCTAACCGCCTTTGTTCTTCATTAGAATTACCCGATTCAATGCAACCATAAATTATAATATTGCATGACCTTTTATTACGTTCATAAATTTCATTGATCACAACTTTAATTGTTGTTGAATTAGAAATGGCAGGGGTTGTAGGAGAATTGTCTTCAGAGTTGGTACGTCTCTCCTTGAGTACGCGGATATCTTCTTTCAATTCATTTATAATTGATAATATATTTGGTATTTGATGGAGACCTTGTTCACAATTTAGGCATATATATTTTATACGACGTTTGGAATTTGGACGCAGGTCAAAACATTTTAATTCTGTGGCAGTTAATTCCGAGCAAGTAATGTGTATTGCCTTATTACAACCATCGCATCTTATAAATGATTTTTCTACATTTTCATTAATAATTAAGTTGCATTTGATACACAGCATTGTTTTAATTAGGTGGTATTATTAACAAGGACACACACTTCACCTCACAGGGCCTATTGTGAGGACTTTTATTGCAGAAACAAGACAGACCACGGAAATGTATAGGCAAATAGACACAAGAAAATGGTGAATAATTATATGTAACTACATGCAACACAATCTACAACAAAAAGTATCTATAATTTACGCTGAATACAATTCAAAACAAATAAATAATTTAGCGGTTATTAATAATGATTCCTTCTTTAGGATCCGAAAAGGCAATGAATTTCGATATGCGTAAAGCAAAAACTATATCACGGCCATTAGCACAAAAAAAAGTGCGAAACAGCGATGAATTGGAGCGTTTATCAATTAACCTCAGTTTTCATTTACTGCAAAATGTTAATTACACGAGACCAACGCAATATTGTTGAATTAAAATTTAAAGGTAAAAGGTATAACTATTTGATCTTGCAAAAACTTATGAAATTGCGGCTTGTATTTACCAACAATTTGTTAGTTTCACGAGAAGCTCCTTTTCACACATTATTAATTTGTATAAATAGAAAAGAGTATTATTCATTCACTTAGTCACAGTTATTTAAATATATTAAATAAAAATGATTTGAAAATAATTAATAAATTATTTTCACATTTAGCTCTGTGACCTTTGACTTACGTTACGTAATAACGTTAAACAAATGCACATTATGTAGATTATGTAATTCAATGTCCGGCGTGGGTATTTGCCCGGGAAGTAGTTGCTTTAATGTGCATTTGTTTAACGTACTTACGTAACGTAAGTCAAAGATCACAGAGCTAAATGTGAAAATAATTTATTAATTATTTTCAAATCATTTTTATTTAATATATTATTAATTTGTTGCAATTAATAAATAAAACCCATATAACGTGAAAGTACAAAAAATATAGCACCTGTAGTACCAGAAAACGGTTTTTCTGAGCACTTTAAAACGAATTTATCACAGCACTTCAGAGGTACAAGTAAAGACAAGTTAAAACTATTGAAACTATAGTCACTAAAATAAAATGTCAGTTGTGAAAACAAAGTGAATAAGTGATTTTAATAAAACTAAAAACAATGTATAACGAAATAGTAGCCTCTATTAATAATAATTCAAAATTATTCATCCAAATTTATTCGACTTAATATTATCACACCTTTGTGGCCAGACTTTGCATAACGCGAGTTTATATAAAATACAGCAATTAATCTTAACATAATATAACAGACTAACTAAATATTATAACAATTTATTCTGGTAAATATTTGTATGTTCTAATTATTCATCGTTTTGATAACATTAAATAACATGAAATAGTATGAGGAAATTCCTTATCTATAAAATTACGTTACTCAGACAGTTTCTAGCATATTTGTTTACAGATAGATACTGAACGGGTATAAATACTATCGCAGAATCTACTACTTAGTAGTAAGTTTATAATAGACTACAATGAAAGTCATTTTATTTTTATTGGCGGCAATCGTTGCGCCCGTTTTATCCAACAGTGATCTTTGCAGTAAGTTTTAAAAAATGTCAATGTGTTGCAACTCAATTTAAGGAAAGGTTCTCAATCAAATGTTTAATAAAGTTTAGATATTTTTGAACGCCAATGAAAAAAAAAAACAAACATAGATGAGAACTGTTTAGAAATATCAATTGACAATATTTTCTGGAATGTGTTTGAACTCAATTTAAGGGAAGGTTCTGTATTCAAAATGTTACATATTACATTTAATATAATTTAAATGCAAATAGCATTGATTCTCATTCAAATAGTATAAAAAGTAGGTAAAGTTTTGACATTTTGTTAAATATGATTGTGTTCCAACAATCCATTACTTGTTTCGATTGCGGATTTTGGCATTTTGGTTCAAAGGGCTGATCGCTTAGCTACCACGATGTTGTTCTAGGAAATTATCGATCAGATGTGTAAGATTCCCGTGTGCCATACTTAATCAAAGACTTTTTGTATGTCAAGGAAAAGGACTGCGATTTTTTTTTTGTTTTCAGTATAGGAAGTTTGGCAATTGGTTGTAGGAATTAAAAAAGGAAGTGTTGTCGATCTATTTTCAAGGAATCCAAATTGGTAATGTGAGATGTGTTGGAGAACCGTAAATAAGATTTTGTTTTTAGGATAGATTCGAAGGTTTTTTTCAAAAACGGGAAGCAGGGTTATTCGATGCGTCAGACGCATTTTTTTATTATGCCCTGCTTCCATTCCTGGGGGAAGGATTAGGATTTGTACAGGAAGTTAAAAATTTTGATAACGAATTCAAGTATTTCGTTACGAAGGGATGTGTTTTTATCCTTATCTAAAACTGTGAAGTACTCTTCGTCTGTTACTTCATCATTGGGAGGGTAAGCATTAGGATGATTTAAGTATCAGGAGTTGACAGAATTGTAGAAGTAATTATCGTATGTTGTTGCTTTCTTTTCTAAAAAAATATTTTTAAAGTAGTCTAGAAAAATATTGACCATTTCTGTCCGATTGTCTATCATTGTGTTTGTATTTTGAATTTTTTTTAACTGTCTTGTAAAGTTTGTCTATATTTTGTCAATTGTTTTATTTGATTCCAATAGTCTTTTCCCTCTCGTTAATTTAATTCTTCACACGTTTGTATTAATTTATTCATATTGTATTCTTTTATTAATTTGTGTATGGCCTTATTAATTTAATTTAATCTTTATTTAACTGTTGGTTCGTCCGTCTGTTTTATGTCTCTTTATAGTTGTGTCTTGCATTTAATTAGTCTGAGGATATATTTGGGAAGAGAGTATTTATACGAGAGTTTGATGTAAATATATATACAAACATCTTTTTATTTCTGTATTCAAAATACTACATATTACATTTAATATAATTTAAATGCAAATAGTATTGATTCCGTCCCTCTTCACATCGAGGTCCTGGGTGCTGATTCCCTCCTCGTTGTTACTGGTATTGAGGGCTGGTAGGGTCTTGTTTATCGTGTTGTCGTCTTGCTTAATAGTTATTCCAATGAGTTGTTTAATAATAGATGTTTAATTTTTAATTTAAATGGAATGTAATTTAGGTCTTTTATATGTGCTGGTATTTTGTTGTATATTTTTATTGCTGTGGATGTTAGTGTTTGACTATATTTTTGTGTCGTGTATTTTTCTGATCTTAGAAATGATTTTCTCCTCGTTTGAAAGTTGTGTATTTGTTTATTTGTCTTTAATTGTATGTTTGTGTTAATTAGTTTATTTTTTATTTTATAAATTAATAATATATTATTTGTTTTATGTTTAATTCATTTAGTTGTTTGTATACATCTACTGTAGGTGTTCTTTTTTCTATGTTATATAGGATTTTTAAAAATTTGTTTTGTTGTATTTATAGACACTGGATACATTTTTGTGTTGTATTGCTCCAAATATTTATTAGGTTTTTTATGTTGTCAGGTATATATGGTGTTAGTTTTTTGACGGCAGCTATCATTTTTGAATTGTTTTTTTATAAGTTTTTCAATGTGTATATTCCACTTCAGATTATTTTTAATGTTTAGGCCTAGATATTTTATGGTTTTTATTTCTGAAATTATTTTATTTTTAATTTTTATTTCTACATCTGTCTTATTTGTCTTTATATTAAATTGTATGTATTTAGTTTTATTTTCATTTATGGTTAGTAGGTTTTTTATATACCATTCCTCTAGTTTTTCCATATCATTGTTAATGTCATTTTGTAGCTGTACTATGTTTTTTTCCGGAATATATTATGCTGGTATCGTCCGCATAAATATATAACTTGCCTGAGTTCTAGCTCACATATGTCATTTATTTATAGGATATATAGCGTTGGTGATAGGATGCCTCCTTGAGGTATCCCATAATCAACGTCCAATGTTGTACTTTCTATGTTTTTTTATTCTGGTGATTTACTGTCTTTCGAATATATATGTTTTCAATAGATTTAGAGCTTTTTCTTTAATTCCTATAGCTTCTATTTTTTTATAAGTTTTATTTTCGATACCGTATCGAAAGTCTTTTTCATGTCAATGAATATTGCTATAGTGATTTCCTTTTTGTTTAATTTTTCTTTGATTTCATCTATAAACTCATAGCTAGCTGATAATGTTCCTTTTTGTTTTTAAAATGCATATTGATTTTTGTTTATTATGTTATGTTTATTCAGGTGATCGGTTAATCTGTTGTGAATTACTTTCTCCAGTATTTTATTTATTGTTGAGAGTAGAGTAATAGGTCTGTAGTTTTCTGGTTTTGTGTTATCTTCATTCTTATTTATAGGTATTATTATTGATGTTTTCAAGTAATTTGGGTATGTTCCATTTCTTAGAATTTTATTTATACTTCTTGTCAGTATTGATGTAAGTATTGTATTGTTTTCTTTATTTTGTTGGTAATTTTCTCGAATCCTGGTGATGCGTGTTCTTTAAGATTTTTGATTATTTCCTTTATTTCTGGTTTTGTAGTATCTTTAAATTCTGTTATTTTTTCAATATTTTTTGGGGCGTTTGTTATAGTTGTTTCTTTTGTTAAATCTTTATGTTTTTGTATTTGCTTTTTCACCAGTTGTTTTCCTATTTTTGCAAAGAATTTATTTATTTATTTTCCTATATCTTCTACATTTTTTTGTAATAGTTCCGTCTTCTTTTGTTATTTCTGAAATGTTATTTTCTCTATTTCCTGTTTTGTTTATATGTTTATTTATCTGAAACCATATCTTTTTTGGGTCTTTTATATTATTCGAGAAAATGTTTTGTGGTATTTTGTTTTTTCTTTTTTATTAAAAACTGTGTTTTAAATATCTGTTTTTGATAATAAGATTATCAGGCAGTTTTACATATTTTTTGAATTGATTGTTTCTTTCATTTATGTTTTTAATTATCTCCTTGTTTATCCAAGGATCTTTTAATTTTTGTGTTTTCTGTATTGTTATTATAATTTATTGCAGTTTTACTGATAACGTTTCTAATGATGGTATTTCGATTGTCTTTATGTTTTGTATGTCTGCCTTTATTTGTTGGTAGTTGATTTTTGTTGTATTGAAGTATTGGTAGGTTGTTTTCTGTTGAGGATTTTGTATGTTTGTTATCAGTACTGAATGATCCGATACGCATGAAGGTTCTACTCTTATTTGTGTTATTATGTTTGGTATATTTGTAATAACGTGATCAATTATTGTTTTACTGTTTTCGTTTATTCTTGTATAGGATTCTTTATTAATTTTGTTCATAATTTTGTAGTTATTTTCTGTGAGAAAGTTTTTATAGCATTTTACTGTCTTGGTTTTTTCAAGTAAGTTGATGTTTGAAGTCTCCTATTATTAAATGTGGTTTTTGCTTATATAGAATTTGATTTTTTTAATATATTCTTTAAGTTTTCGACGTTTATTTGTGGAGGTTTGTATATAAGTGTAATTAATGTTTTCTATTCGTGTATTTTGATTGTAAGTATTTGAATGTTGTTTATTGTTTTATTGTATTTTTTTATATAAATAGGGCTATTCCCCCACCTCGTTTGTCTTGAGTTGTATATGGAATTATAATTTTCTAGGAAGTATAATTGCTCATTTTCTTTGTGTAGCCACGTTTCAGTTAGAGCGATTATTCCTGGGTTATTGTGTAGAGTTGGTATTGTTTCTAGTTCTTCTAGTTTGTTTTTTTAGGCTTCTTATATTGTGTAGGTAAATGGTATACATTTTGTTGCTTAAATTATTATTTTTTTATGTTTTTGTCGTAATTTTATTTATTTTGCTGCCTTTTCTAGATCACTCAGTGTTTTAATTTTTAATTTAGGGCTTGTATCAGTTTTCCTTAAATAAATATTTCCGCTTCTAGTCCATATGTGTTTGTAGTTGTACTGTTTTCTTATTTCTCTTCCTTTAAAAAATAATAGGTTCGTTAAATGTGTAAGTTGTTCATTTATAAAAATGTTTTTTGATTGACAATTTAAACCACATTCCGTGGTTGTAAGGGACCTTAATCTTTGCTTGCTTTTATTGTTTCATTTTTAATTTCCTCTGATTTTAGTTCCACAATTATTGGACTATTTTCATTTAGTTCGTCTTTTCTACAAGGTTTTCCAATAGGTATGATATGATTTTGAAGTGTCGTTTCGGCCATTTGTAATATGTTATGATCTGTCATTTATTTTTCATTGTATTCAGTAGTGTTTACAATTTCATCATGGAGAGATATACACAAGAACAACGTTTACAAATTATTCAGTTTTATGGTCAAAATAATTGTTCTCCAATTGCAACTTTTCGTGCGCTTTTGCCATTTTATGGTCGTAATAATCGTCCAAGTGTGCTTGCTATTTGTCGAATTGTTGAGAATTGTGAGCGTACATTTTCTTTACATAATGTTAAAGTGCTAATAAGACAAAGAATCGCTCGATGTAACGCAAATATTGCTGCCGTTCAGGCAAGTGTTGCTGAAGACCGCAATTTGTCGATTCCAAGACGTTCTCAACAATTGGGACTGTCTCAAACCAAAATCTGGCGGATTTTGAAAAAGGATTTGGGTTTGCATCCGTATTAAATTGTTCTCACTCAAGAACTGAAGCCATTAGACCACCGTAAATGTCGTGAATTTGCTGATTTTGCCTTGGAACAACTTGAAAACGATAACGATTTTTTTAAGAAAATCATCTTCTCCGATGAGGCTCACTTCCATCTGAGTGGTGCGGTAAATAAACAAAACTGTCGATTCTGGTGCGAAGAAAATCCACAAATTATTCAAGAAAAACCATTACATTCACCTAAATTGACAGTTTGGTGTGGTGTTTGATCTGGTGGAATCATCGGTCCGTACTTCTTTCGAAATGAAGCTAGTAACACCGTTACTGTCAATAGAGAGCGGTATAGATCGATGATAACCAACTTTTTATAGCCGAAATTGGAAGAAGTTGATCTTGACAACATTTGGTTCCAACAAGACGGGGCTACATGCCACACAGCAAATGCAACAATTGAATTATTGCGAGAAAAGTTTGGAGAATCGATTATTTCAAGAAATTGTGATATTGAATGGCCTCCAAGAAGTTGTGATTTAACACCATTAGACTATTTCTTGTAGGGTTATTTGAAGTCATTGGTCTTTCGAAATAAACCAGACTCTCTTCAAGTTTTACAAGTCAATATTGAACGTGCTATTCATGACATACGACTTGATTTAGTGGAAAAAGTGCTCGAAAATTGGGTTCATCGAATTCGTTTCTGCAGAAGAAGTCATGGAGGCCATTTGAATGACGTTTTATTTAGAACTTAATTGTATCGATTGTACTTCACATTAAATAAAAAACATTTGAATTTCCTTAACAATAAGTGTGTTTTTTTATTTAAAGAAATCATATCACTCTTATTGGAAAACCCTGTATAAGCGGATACTATTTCATTTTCCTCTAATTTATTGTATACTCTTTTAATAATATTTTCTGAGATTTTTCTTATGCTTTCTTTTTTTTGTTCAGATATACCCATAATTATTACATTGTTCTTAATTTTTTCTTTTTCGTTTTTTTTTTCTATAACATTTTCTAGTAGAATTAATGGTTTTAATATTTATACATTGGTAGTTCATATTGTATGAAATAAATATGAATAAATTATTAAAAATCAACCAATAAAACACAGATTAGATTGAATAACTTTAAATTCTCGACTAGTTTCAAGAGAATTTAAAATTTTAATAAAACAAATATTAAATTCTCTTGAAAATGGGCTAATAACCCGAAACTAGTCAAGAATTTAAAGTTATTCAATCTAATCTTTGTTTTATTGGTTGATTTTTAATAATTTATTCATATTTATTTCATTTTCTAGTAGCTTCACTCTCTCTTCTAATTTCTCGTTTTTCTTATTTTTTTCCTGTAACCATTTTTTTAGTTCTTCGTTTTCTCTTTTCATTTCTTCAAACTGTTCATTCATGAAATTCATGGATTCTTGAATTTCTTTTAGGATTTTTAGTATTTCTTTATTTGTTCTTGTTTCTGCCATTTTTTATGTAATTTATGGTATTGTTTTTATTTGTTAAGTTTTAATGTTTTGTTTAAAAATGTGGGACACAGGGTATGGATGTATGTAGGGACACACTGTACCCAGGGGGCGTTCAGGATGACTTAACACAAACACAGGTAGCCCACGGATCGGATAACATAAGAATACAAAGTTGAGGTTTTTTGTTTTAGAATTATTTGTCTTTTTAAATTTATAATTGTTTGTTTATCTAAGGTCAGTTTAATATCTGGGTGAGAATATATACGACGGCCACGTTTGTCACAAGGGGCGAGTACAGACGGATCCGCAAAAAAAGATATTTTAAAATCTGCCCGTTGTTGATTTGCAATGCAGACGTGCAGTTTTATTTTTAGTTTATATCAATATTAGTTTGTGATTATGGTTTATTATGTATACTGTTGCAAAGCTGATGCAAAGAGTATTACTATGATTCTTATCTAGATATTTGTTTTTTCGATACAACAATTTTACTAGAGCACTATTTGCACACGACACACTCCCGACATATATCGAGTGAATACGAGTGTTTTTCGAAAGTGTGTCAAAAAGGCAGGAGTAGTGAATTGGTGGTTGGATAGTATGAATGTGGAAAGGGTACAAATGCGGATGAAATTTGAATTAGCCATGAAAGAGAAAAGCTGCATGGATTATGTTTTGTTTATATTTAAAAAACGCCAATTAAATTAACATGGTCGTGTGGGAATGCTTAGAACCAAATGAATTCAATTAAATATTAATAAAAATATTTTACCAAGTGATCAATGAGAAACAAATTAATCAGATATCTCCTATGTTGGAAGTGGGATGTATGTAAACTAGGAATATGTGCAAGGTGAACTGAGGTATCTCGATCGTGCAATTTTGTTTTTATTATACTTATTTTTACTTTATTTACAGTTTTCAATTGAGACATTATTCAATAAATTAATATTTAGCAAAAAAAATACTGACAGTAAAATAGCACTTTCAGTTTACGAATTTTACCCCAAAAGCTTTTTAAATATTTGGAAATAATTAAGAAGCTTAATTATATTCGTTTCATGTCATTATATTACTTACACATGATCTCTAGATTAATTCTAGTAAATTGTTGTTGGGGAATATCAGTTCAAAATTTAATAAATTAATATTTTTGGGCATAACTATAACTTCTGATTATTCTGTGTTAGACCTCAATTTACATTCATTTTGTTTTTTGATAATTCATATTTGAATCCCCCAGGCATACTAATTTTCCTATTTCTAATTTCAGAATTGAATTTGTACAGCCCGCCAGGAACAATCCACTACTCCTATTTTCCATTTCTCAACAACAAAGTTGAGTTTCTTATACGTAGTCATGGTGGTGTACGACTCTTATTGTCAAACGACTACGCACCGAATCTATCCAGGAATTACGAACTAGTTATTGGCAGCGACGGTATTTACAACATCCGGCTTTACAGGGACAGCAATTTAATAGTTTCCAAAGATGTGCACATATTTGATCCGAAAGACTTTAGAAGATTCGAATTGACAACGTATAATGGTCAAATTACACTTACAACAAATATAGATCATGTGATGATTGCACACAAAGAGCAAATCTTTGTTCCGTTGAAAATCATTGGCATTGCAGCGAATTCGAATGTGAATGCTGAATTGCTTTACGAATGCAATCAATTCGCTAGAACTTGCAAATAAATACAACGTATATGTTTCTAATATTATACTTTTTAAATAAACATGGTAATTTAACCAATAAATAATAAATATTTTTTGTAATTTAAATTATTTTTGTTTTTCTTAACACAATGCTTTACCCAACAAGCGATTAATTGATATTTGGCAAATCGTCATAAATTAAGCAGAGCTAAAGGTTACAATCTATCTTTATTTACAATTTATAAATCCCGAAATATGTATCTACATCAATAAAAAAAGAGTATTCATTGATGGGTCACAGTTTTTTGAATACATTAAATAAAAAGAATTTGAAAACTATTAATAAATTATTTTCTCTTTTATATCTATAATTATTTTCAAATTCTTTATATTTAATTTATGTATCTACAGATAACATTATTGCGATAGTGTGCAACAATTAGCAAGCGTGCTAATAGTGTTGCCCTTGATTTTTTTTTTTTTTTTCAAGGCACAACAAACAATCGGGGCTATTCCCTATGAAAAATGTTATTTTTAAAATGTACCATATTAATGAAATTACATTCTATGAATATATATCTACAACAAAAGTTTCTTAAACTGTGATTATAAGTGTAACGTACACATTAAACATTACAGAATATCCCCGAATAAATATCAATTTCAATGTAAATGTTGTTTGACTCACACACATATAATAATTATTTTTTTTGCTTAAAAGTTTCGTGAGTCAAATAAACAGTGCATTGTGCAGTTTACTAATATTCAAAACCAATTTTTTATTGTGTAATTCAATATTGGACGTGCGTATGTTCAGAAAGTCATTAATTGCAGTAGCAAAAGAAGAAATATAATTAATCTTAATTATCATTAATTTTAATGTTAATTAATTAATAAAAAATCCATGTATAATATTCATCCTTTTATAGATATTTTTATGACTCTCGTTCCACCATATTAAACAATATTTCGCTTTTAATTTAGTTTTCTTATAATGATTGGTTTTGCTTATATTAAAAGTTTTGTATTAATTTTATGTATGAATTTATTCTAATGTAGAAGTAATTTATGTAAATTGTGTAGGTTGAGTTACGTTTTTTTCAAGTTCTTTAACCGTACAAGAGCACATGTATCAGTTATGTTTAAAGGCTCTACATATCAAATATTGCTCTTAATATTTCAATATATGGAGGATATAAAGGGTCCTGCAACAGTGCGTCGGGCTTTCCTAGCGCCTTTCCGTGAAAAAAAAACAAAAAAATTTTAGATTTCCAACGCTAACTTCATCGTCGATTTTTGTTATACGCTCGATATTAACAAATAATTAAGGCGTTGCGGACGTGAGACCAACAAATCAGATAAGTAATGGGTTATTAAGGAGAGTCAAATTGAAATGTTATAAATTGTTTTCATGCATTACTTCATTAACATGAAAAAGGCTTCCAAAATGTTTAAATGTAAACTTTTACTGGGAATTTCTAAATTTAATCTGTCGGCTAAAAAAATGTGGCCTATTTTCAATATTGTTAATATAGTTTCTATAAGTCCCCTTTGTTCTGCTATTAATTGACGATCTAACTTGTCTAATGCCCTGTTTAAGTGCTGCTTAGTGTTAAGTAATCCCTAAGTAACGACATTTGGTTTACACCGCGCGCACTCTCCTTCTTCTTCTTCTTTTTCTTCTGCGAGGTATTTTGGCCCTAGCTTTGGAGCTCTGTCGACAATATGGTATTTCCGGTTGTAGATTATGGAAAAAGGTAGATTATACTAGAAGTAGTGTTAGTGTTTAGATACCCTTAAAAAAAATAGCACGAATACGTTTATGTTAAATATAAATTTTTGTTTCTGATAGGAGCGAAAATAGACACATATATGTTTGGATGGAAGGATTAGGTAGGACAGAGTAGATGGAGAGAGGAGAGGAATGTCCTAGGGTGATTAAGGAGAAATAGAGTTTTTTGCATCTCTCATAATAATTTGAGCAAGAAAATAATATATGATTTAAGTCTCCATATTCTCCACATGTACAGTTGGGTGAGTTAAGTACATTTAATTTATGCAGATGACTTGGGGTTGAATTATGTGCAGTTTTCATTCTAATAATGGATAAGACAAATCTTCTGCCCTGTACCTTGGGATCAAGAAACCAGACATTAGGGGGGAGTGAGGGGTAAAGTGAAAAGTATCTTATGTGGGAAGCAGATGTCCATAAAGTTTGCCATTTAAGTTTCAGGATTTTTTTGAAAATCTTGATGTATTCTTTTGTTGTAGATGCATATTCTGATAAAGGAAGCTTGGCTGCTGATCTAGCTAGTAAATCAGCAGTTTCATTCCCTTTAATACCTGAGTGACTGGGAATCCAGCAAAGTTGGATATTGTATCCCTTTCTGTGCATTTCATAAATTTGAGATCGAATATTAGTTACTAATACTAGATGGAGTGTAGGGCAGATTTAGAGTCTGTAAAATTACAGCTTTTTTTATGCTGTTAGATTTTATTAGTTTGATGCACTCATTAATTGCAGTAAGTTCAGCTGTAAGTGTGGATGAGATGTGAGATATGTTAAAAGAACAAGATATAATGTCTTTCACATACACTCCACACCCTGCATGGGTGCGTGTATATGAACCATCTGTAAAGCATAGTTTGAAATCTGGCCATTTATTTTTTGTGATTTTCATGAATGTGTGATTCGTGTCTTGTGTGTTAAAAGGGGAGCCAGAAATGTTTAGATTGAGTGTGATTTTGATAGGAAGAAGTTTGAGAAGAAGGAGATTGTGTAGTAGGGTATCTTGTTACTGGTGAAAATATGAAGAAAAAAGGTAATTAAGTAGCTTTCAAGGAGATTGGTAAGTGGTAAATTATTTTCTTGATAGAGGTTTAAGAGGGAGTTCATTGCGGAGATAACTAATTGATTGTTGTTGGAGATATTCTCCAAGAAGTATTTTTTTGCTAGGAAATCTGCTCTTAGGAAAATCGGGGGGTTCCACTTTCCACCTCAACAGCTCTGCTAAGGTCTCCTTAAATTTAAGGACTCCTTAGCAGAGACAACTGTACGCAACATAACCTATAAATTATAATCATGGTGTGGGGATTGCGTGAGTGTTCATAAATCAAACAAAGATTTTTACGGTGATGTTTTTAACAGGTATGTACCGCGTATCCAGATAAGAAAGGTCACCGGCTATATCTCAGGAACTATGAATGCTAGAGCTTTCAAATAAAAAAATTGTTAATAAAAGTGATCATGAGAAAATGCTGTAAATAAATTTCAAGTACGTAACTCTTCTAATGTCCTTTATATTATAGCAACTGCTGCATTGCATAACATTGCAATAAAATTGAAAATCAATTATTTTGTAATTGAAGATAACATAGATATGAATAATTTAATGCAAAATGTAGAAATTCCATATTTAAATAATGGTGAATTTAATATTAATGCTAGAAATATATTTATTGATCAATACTTTAATGATTAAGATATTTGTTTCTTAAAGTTTTCAAATTATATTATACATTTCCGGTAAATTGTGGCTTTGTCAATTAAAACGTTCTGACAAATAAATATAAACAAAATTTGAGTACATACGATTTGTTTGAAATCATGTAGAGATATACTTTGGAAAAGCAATTTAAATACTAAGACTAAAATTAAAGCACTAAATTTTAATTTATGTTCTTTAAATTATACCTTATACCTCGATACCCAATACGGGTAAAAGAGGATAAGATTAAGAAAGAAAGAAATTATACCTAACTATATCTTTATCAAAATTCAAATAAATATTGTTTGTATATTAAAATTTGTTTCTATTTATTTGTTAAATATTTTCACGAACAATTGACGAAGGGTATAATGTATACAAAATGTTCATATAGTTTCAATAATATAAAGTGAAAAAATAAAAATTATTAATTAAAAATGAAAAATAAAGTAAAGTATACTTCTTTTCATAATTTTATAATAGACAATAAATGAAACCTATATTGGTTGTATTTTTGTATATTAAAATAATAATCACACAGTTAATACTTTTTATATAAAATCAGTCCTCTCTTAACATAGCCTTTATTATTGAAATATCTTGTCTTTTTAATTCAGCCTCCTCTGCCTAATTTTTTAAATCATTTTTTTTTTTTAAATTTTTGTTAATTCATAATTTACTAATTCCTATTTTTTATCGACAAACATTTCATATTTCTTTGAATTATCGGAATAAGCCATCATCGGTGATCTTTTCTTTTTAGTTGATTTTTGCTAAAATCAAATTATTTAGAATTAATTTTTAACATATACACACATATATATAAAAAAATCACTACTACAATCTTAACAATGTTATTTTCTCAAGAAATATTTCTAAGAAAAACTAGTGATTATTTATTGTTAAATTGAACTTTGTTTAGACCCGGATTTTGAAATTTAAAATTTTCAATTTGATTAACATCTATGTAACTCAAATTTTAACAAAATGTAATAGAGTGTGGGTTGATTGATTTTATTCGAAATATTTAGAGAATAATAAAAATTATCTGGCACACATTTAACAATTCAATGGCCCATGAGATATTAAGAAAAAAATACAATATTTTTTATTACGATTATCCAAAATTATTCAAGTTTAGATAATCACACCTTCTTGGGCACTTTGCATAATGCGGGCTTATCTAAAAATCGGCAATAAATTTTCATACTACAAACAAACTGAAGTAATTGTTATAACAATTAATTGCGTTTTCAAGATAGGTAAATCTTTGTGTGTTTTAATTACATAACAATATTCATCGTTTTGATAAAATTAACTAAAGTAAAATGAATTAAAATATTTACTATATTTAAAACACGTATTTACATCATTGATATGAATAGCAAATAACAGCGTTTTGATAAAATTAACTAAAGTAAAATGATATGAGGACATTCGCCAAATCACATAAAAATAACATATTTGATTATAGTTAAACCCCGACACCAATTGGTAAAAGGGGACATCGATTATATATATATATATATATTAAAGATAATGAATAAGTATAAAAACTGTCGCGACATCTTCTGCATTACTAAGTATTTACAATAGACTAAAATGAGGGTCATTTTACTTTTAGTGGCGGCATTTGCTGGGCTCGTTTTATCCAACAGTGATCTTTGCAGTAAGTATTAAAAATATCAATATGTCTGAACCAAACTTAAGTTGAAGTTCTTATTCAAGTAGTCAAATGTAAATAAAGTTTGAACATTTTCTAAAGGCTATAAAAAGAAAAAGAGCATAGAAAGGAATGTTTTGGGAATTACAATTCGTAATATTTTCTATTTCCTAATTTTTCAGTAGCTACAAAAGAAAATGGTGGCAATAACCACAGTTTTCAGATCTTAATGGGATAATTAAGAAGAGTAATTATCTTTTTTCGTGTCATTATCTTACAGACACACGTTCTCAATACATACATGTAACAATTGTTATTGTGCTTTAGAATTAATATGAAATAATATTTTATTCAAAAATCACGTGAAGATATTTTATATCAGATATACTGTTTATAATATGCGATCCTATGACATAGTCAAAATAGGTAGTGGTTTTGTTTCTATTAAATGAGATTTTATAACATTTATTCATGTTTAATTGAAGTTTATTTTTAAGGCAGTAGGTTTCAAAGCGTGAGAGATCTTTTTGCAAATTTAAGCAGTCTAATAGCGAGTATATTTACGTAAAGATATTTTGATCATATATATTTACTATATTTAAAACACTTATTTACATCATTGATGTGAATAGCAAATAACAGCGCAATCAGATGGCTACCTTGTGCTGATGTTATGAGGGCCTTTTTTTCTATAAAGAGGTTTGGAAATCTGTCTCTCAGACTCTCGCCTATGCTCTTCTTATCGGTATCAGAGAGGTATCAATTTTTCAAGCGACTATGTCCACCTCATCCTTAGCTGTCAGTACTTTCCTAGAGAAGCGACATACAGCATCCCAAAAATCCTCATTATGCAGCATCCTCGGTATTAGTGATCTTTCATCCAACGTGTCGTAGTCATCACTAAGAGCATATCTCCCTTCTTCCCACCTGTTGCATACGAAGAGCATGTGCTTCGCTGTATCGTCATCCGCTCTACACTGGAGACATCCTATGTTTACATACGTCTTAATTTACAGAAGCACCCATGCCCCGTGAGCATCTGGCTCAGGTGATACGTAACCCACTGTGCTTTATCTCAGCCAATGGTTGGATGATCTCTCTTGCTACCGTTAGAGTGCTCTTTTCTTGGCACACTTTCTGACCTCCACCTTTCCTAGTGTCTCAGTAAGCAAGCAGCGGTGCCTAACCACCACAGCTATATCGTCCAAATTCCAGAGAGTCGGCTCCAAGACCGATACCTGTGGAACTGCCATTTTGACCACTCTCTTCTTTTCACCGCCTTGGGTAATGTATGTCAGATATCTCTCACTTAGATAGGAGGCCACCATGTCGGCCAGTTCAAGTGGAAGCCTGGCCGCGTTTATACAATGACAAGGAATGGAGTTGAATGCATTCTTTACATCCATTACAACTAGCAAACACTAGCGCCTCTTCCTCCTGGATCCCTGGATCCGGTGTTCACTTCTCTCGCCGTACCTATCACGGCCAGAATCGCCTACGTGATTGATTTCCCCTTTTGGAAGCCAAATTGCAACTCTGACTATCCCCCTGAGTCTACGATCTATTTAATTATTCTACTTTCTATTGTTTACTAGATTCTCTAGCCCTTTACCCAGTACATTGAGCAGACACACCAGCCTGTATCCCGAGGGCTGGTCTTTCGGTATCTCAGGCTTCGACACCAAAGCAAGCCTCGCGGTCTTCCAGCATTGAAGTCTTTCAAGAAGATGGCAGGGTTCGCTCTGACCGGTAGTTTGATTGCCTCTTTCAACAGTCCGTCTGGTCCTGGTGCATTTTTACTCGATGTCTTTACCATTGTTCCACTAACCTGCTTTACATCGTATACCTCCTGATATTATACGTACCTTTTTTTAAGAGGGTGATTGGAAATCTATTTCTCAGATTCTCGCCTTTGCTCGTAGCTCAGACGGGAGAGGAGGTTGATAGGTGGTGATGGTGGTTACGGACCTGCAAAAATTATTCCCCCCTCTCTACGCTCGATTCGTTCATTAGATCGCCGTCCAGGCATTAGTTCATGTGAGAACGGTATCAAGTTTTCAAGCGACTATATCCTCTTCGTTCTTAGCTGTCAGAACTTTTCTAGAGAAAATTAGTGATCTTTCATCTAGCTTGCCATGGTCATCTCTAAGGGCACATCTCCCTTCTTCCCACTTGTCATAATGCCTTTTTGTTCGGTTTGTCTGCCATGGCTCCGCTAGAGAGCAGCTGCACTACATTTTATACTTTGGCGCAACCCTCTCCTACTTGTAAGACCTTCAATGTTGACTGATCTAGCGGGAATAGCATGTCTACCAGTACTAATGCATCAGCCCCAGGTCCTCTCCTGTTTAGCATGCCGACGACAATTTTCTAAGGCCTGCGCCAGGGGTCCTGCTCCACCTCACTACACAAACTCTTCCAACGGGCATCTTTGTTCTTCACGATTTTAATCCGCAAGCTTATCACCATGTCCCTCCTTGTTTGTATCATTCCTCAGGATTAAATCCCCACCTCCATAAGCGCAACCTATCGTGGTGTGGAGGCAGGAAAAGGTGGCCAGTCGATGAACGGGGAGAAATGATCTGGCGTCTCTCACAACTACCCCAGACCATGGTTAAGCTGTAAGGCTGTCACAAATTTTCCTTGCAGTAACAGCCTCCTTCCTAGAATCACTTCACTCTTTGAACTAGACTTTTCTTGGTCTACATCTCGGAGGCTGACCTGACCGATTTGGACAGGGAGTTGCTGAGATGGGCTCAACATATCATTAAAGAACAAGTCCGAACAGCCTAAAAGACGCAGTCACAAGGTGAAACCCCCTGTCGCCAAAAGGCTCAAGCTAGGGCAATCGCTGAATGTGGTCTCTGCCGCTCATTCGATAAGAACCACAAAGAGGGAATCCCCGACTAATTGGAAGGACGAGGATCTTCTTTAAGTGTACAAAAAAATCATGACACTGCACCCAAATGCAGAGAATCTGACTGGCATCAAGAGCATGTCAAGTTGGTAGCTTGAGATCCGCTTACCTGTACAAGCTAACAATTGGGAAGATCGGCGAGGTATGGTCAAGAGCCTGCATCGAGGCTGTTACAAGGGATAAAATCTCTAACAAACCGAGATGCAGTTCCTTGATTCCAGCTGACCCGGAAGACCCAGACACCATCCATGAGCTGATCAAGATGAGAAACCAGACAATACCAGCTGACGACTGGAATATTGCCAAAATGGGAAAGAAAGAGGGCGATTCGAGGCATTTACTCATTACCATTAATGAGGACACGATCGCCCTTCTCGAAGAACGAGGGGTGATCAGCTACGGGTTCGGCTCGATTATCCTGAAACTATACTCCACAGACACCAAAAAGATGTATAAACTGGAGGAGGAGACGGAAAAAGGAGGAGCGAAACAGGTTAACATCCTGCTCTCTGACGCTGACACCGATCAGCTGTCAGTGACAGAGAATATGGTGAAACTAAGAGCTTACTACTCCGTCGATCGTAGAGGGGAGTAACTTAGACTCAGATCTTACGCGACGACAACGCCTTCTAGCTCGGACGTCAATGGCAGAGGTGAGTCACTATTAAAGTGTATACTTAAAACTAACCTCTCCATATGCAATAAAGGTGATGCACCAACATTCATCACCGCAAACGCGAGGTTCTATACATTACCTTAGTTTTGGAAGCTGAAATGCGCAATATTAAGAACTGGAAAGTCAGCAATGAACACTCTTTCTCAGACCACAGGTATATGGAATTTGACAACGATACAATAACTCCAGCAATTCCTATACCGCTAAACAAAATAAACACTAATTGGCATCTGTATAGGGAAACCCTAGCGAAAGACCTACCGAAGCAGCTACCCCCAGTACCAGACCCAGAGGAGGGATTAAACCGCTTGGTAAACATCTTCACAAATGCATGCAACAAAACCTCGAAGGCTCAGATATCCCTAGGAGGGGCAAAAAACCACCTTAGTGGAATAAAGAAATTGCACTGGGAAAGGACGCAAATAGGCAGTTCAACCTGGTGAAGGTCACAGGTGACTCGAAGCCATACAAGGACCGCCTCCGCAGCTTCAAGAAAGCGATCAGGAAAGCGAAAAGAGCCTCCCGAAGTAAATTCGGTAGTGAAATGGAAAGAACATCAGAGGCTAACAGACTCAGGATGGTGTTAACGGGGAATGCAGGAATCCCGAGATTTCTCATGAGGTAATGCGGAAGTTGGATCTTAATCATATATCATATAAAGAAACCCTAGAAATACTAAAGAAACCCATTTCAAAATAAATGGCGAGGAAACCCTTTACACCAATATAAATAAAAATAGCCGATGGACAGGAAAATTCCTAGGCTCGGGAAGAACAGCGTGGAGCTTGAGAAGCTTCAAACCCTTTAAATCAGCAAGATCAGATGGTATAATTCCCGCCGAACTACAGAAGGCAGAAAACATAGTTACTCCTTGGTTGGAAATCGTGTTCAAAGCCTGCTTAAATTTTCCCTGATCTCAAAACGATGGAGGGAGACTAATGTGGTATTTATTCCCAAAGCAGGGAAAATAACACATTCCGAACCGAAAGATTATAGACCAATTAGCCTATCCTCCTTCTTACTCAAAACCCTAGAAAAACTGATAGAAAGATGTCTAAGGGAGAGTATCAAGGCACCATCCGATCTTGTGAAGGTGAACTCGTCACCCACATTGGCTACCAAGAGGTTCGTGGCAACGCACCATTCCCACATCAGTCTTCATCTTCAGCTACAGTTGGCATTGAAATCACCAGTAATCACAGTCACTGACAAAGGCCAATTAAATCTCCGCAACTTAAAAATAAGTCCAGCCATAATATGGCTCTGATTTGAAATATTATTGAGATTGCAATAGGCTATAGAATCAATGGCAGATTACTTCATTGAAAAAAATTACAAAGCGACAATTTTTGGAAAAATAAAATGAGGAGAAAAATAATTGATTTTTTTACAAATGCAATGTTGCCCGAAATAAAAAATCACTTCCTTCTATTTACTCGAGTTTTTTTTTCAGTTTATAATGGTCATTAATTTTGTTTAAAATGTATTCATTGTCAAACTGAAAGTACTTTTAGTTTGATAAGTTAAAATTGTTGAAACTATAGTCACTAAAATAAAATTAGAGTTACACAAAGTGAATCAGTGTTATTATTAAAACTCAAAATAATGTATAACGAAGTAGAAGCTTCTATCAACAATAATTAAAAATTATTTATCCGAATTTATTCGATTTAAGATTATCACGATTTTGTAATCAAACTTTGCATAACGCGTTTTTATCTCAAAGACGTCAATAAATCTTACCGTAACAGACTGACTAAATATTGTAACAATTTATTACGATAAATATTTGTATGTTTTAATTACAGTACATTAATCATCGTTTTGATAACATTAAAGAACATGAAATAGTATGAGGAAATTTTTTATCTAAAAAAATACGTTACTCAGACAATTTCTGGCATATTTATTATATATAGATACTGAACGGGTATAAATACTATCGCAAACATTACGACTTAGCAGTAGGTTTATATTAGACTACAATGAAGTTCATTTTATTTTTATTGGCGGCAATCGTCGCGCCCGTTTTATCGAACAGTGATCTTTGCAGTAAGTATTAAAAAAGTCAATATGTTCGAAGTCAATTTAAGGGAAGGTTTTCAATTGAATGTTCAAAAATAAAGTTTTGGCATTTTTGAACAAAATTTTGGAATTTCAATTGACAATATTTTCCACAATATGTCGGAACTCAATTTAAAGGAAAGGTTGTCATACAAATAGTCAAAAAGTAGGTAAACTTTTGAAATTTTTGATACCAATATAAAACATAAAAGGGGAATTTAATTGAGAATATTTTCCACAATCTGTTGTAACTCAATTTAAGGTAAGGTTCTCATACAAACAGTCAAAAAGTAGCCAAAGTTTTGACATATTTGACGCCAATAAAAATATATAAAAAGAAACGATTTGGCGATATAAATTGACACCATTTTTACAATGTGTTGGCACTCAATTTAAGGGAAGGTTCTCATTCGAATAGTCAAAAAATGGCAAAGTTTTGACATTTTCAACGCTATTTAAAAACATAAAAATTAACGGATTTAAATTGACATTATTTCCACAAAGTCTTGTAACGCAATTTAATGAAAAGTTCTTATTTAAATGGTCAAAAAGCAGGTAAAGTTTTGACATATTTGACGCCAATAAAAAAAAACATAAAAGAGAACGATTTGGCGTTTTCAATTGATAATATATTCCACTTCAATTTCCTAATTTCTCAGTATATATAGTCTCAGTTTATCTACAGCCATTGTAGCGTGAAATTACCCATCTGAGTGCAACGCAGCGGAATTTCGTGAAATAAAAAAAATAATAATGAAATCAGAAAGTTCATTAAATTTGGGACAGCATATATCTAAGAAAAAAGATATAACTTGAAATTCTCAAATCCGGAACTTTGAGGTCCATTTTCGCCTTTTTTTCAGTTCAGGGCTTAAAAAAGTTACTATAAACAATTTGTGTATATTATAGGTATAAACTCCCCGAAAAAGGTTTTCATTAATTGGGCAAAAGTAGAAAATTCGTAAATTAATCCATTCTCAAATTATCGTTCACGATGGGAAGATAAATCGTATTTCGGGAAAATTACTTAAACATTGCCTATTGTTCCCAAAACTTTAATTTGGAAACAATAGGCAATGTCTGTAAACATTTTGCAATGCATTTATAAAAAACTGTAGTGCGTAAAAACTACAGTGGACATTTATACCTTTTGAAAATTTGAATGAGTACCTTTCTTTCTTATCACATTTATATCTTTGAAAGTTTTGAATGAGAAACATCCTTTATTTTTAATTATGCCTTTTGGAAGTTTTAAATAAAAAAAATGTGAAAAAATGGATTTTTTACCCTTTAAAAATTTTGAATGAAAACCTTTCTTACTTTTTATGTGATGAATCACAGTAGTACAATTTATTTTAATATTTTAAAAATTGATATCGACCATCGGACTTTGAGCAAAAAGTCACTGTTTTATCCATCATAGCCGTCTTTTAGGCTTCGATGAAAGGTAAGATGAATGTATGAATAGTGAATTCAGGATGGTTTGAAGGGATGTTTAGATTTCGTTTTAGCTGAAATGGTTAGGAATAATTTGGTTTACGGAATTTGTTGCAAATTTTTGGAATAGTTGGGATATTCTTTGGGATATTGCCAGTTTTGTCAAATAGGAGTGTGTTGGATGGGTTATGTAAAGAATTTTTTTAAGCATTCAAAGGGCTAAACGTTCAGCTACCGCGATGTTGTTTAAGATTGGGGGCGCTGGAGGTGCAGGAGGATTGCACCATAGTCCAGAAGGGGACGACAGATCATTTTATAAATGTGACCCGCGGTTTTGATCAAAATGCCTTTATTGGGTACGTTATTCACTTAAATTTTCGTGCACTGTTCTGGATTTGATTAAGTGGGTAATGGAAGGATTGAGGTGTTATTGATGTTTATTCTGAATGAAGAGGTGAGAGGAATGTAATAAGGAATGAAAAGTTGGGATTTCTGAATGAAGAGGTGAGAGGAATGTAATAAGGAATGAAGAGTTGGGATTTCTGAATGAAGAGGTGAGAGGAATGTAATAAGGAATGAAGAGGGATTTGTTGGGTTTGGCGAACCATATGGATAGGGTCAGCTCTTGTAGGGTGGAGGGGGCTTTGGGAAGAGTGGATTGGTGACAAGGAGATAAGAGGATGGATTTAGGTATTGGGGGTCGGGATTGTATATGTTTACAATATTTTAGAGGAGTGGTGAGAAGGGGGAACCTTGAAGGTCGCCTTGTTCGGTTGAAAAAAACAGTGTGTTGTAAACGCATACTTTCAGGTATCCTTTTTTAAGGAAATTATCCCTTAGGTGTATGAGACGATGTAACAAGTTTAAGGAGAAGCATTTGTATAGGAGGCCCTTGTGCCATACGGAATCCGAGGCTCTTTGGATGTTAAGAAAAATTCGGATTTTTTGTTTTCAGTGTGGGAACTTTGACAATTAAAGAGAAAATGTTGAGGATCTATTTTCAATAAAGCCAATTTGGTTATGTGAGATGTGTTAGGAAACCATAGATAGGATTTTATTTTTTATGATTGATTCGAAGGTTTTTCCAAGGACGGGAAGCAGGGTTATTGGACGGTAAAGATTCAGGCGCATCTTTGTTTTTTTTTAATGCGTGTTATTATGCCGTACTTCCATTCCTGGTAGAAGAATTAGGATTAGTACAGGAAAAATTTTGATAATGAATTCAAATAAAAAAAAGTGGTCGTATAGAGAACAAATAAGGATTGTATTTTAAATGCTAGAAGTGATATGTATGTAAAGTAGAAATATGTGAGGTGGATCGATCATACAATTTTGTTTTTATTATATTTATTTTTCCAATATCTATAGCTTTCATTTGCAACGTTATTCAAAAGAATCAATATTTATGAAAAAATACTGAAAGTAAAATAGCACTTCCGTTTTACGAATTTTAACCCAAAAGCTTTTCAGACGGAAGCTTAAATAAATGTGTTTCGTGCCATTATATTACATACATATAAAGAATTGTTGAATATGTCAATTCAAAATTTAATAAATTAATATTTTTGGGCATAACTATAACTTGTGATTAATCTGCGTTAGACATCAATTTACATTCATTTTGTTTTTTGATAATTCATATTTGAATCCCCCAGGCATACTAATTTTCTTATTTCTAATTTCAGAGTTGAATTTGTACAGCCCACCAGGAACAATCCACTACTCCTATTTTCCATTTCTCAACAACAAAGTTGAGTTTCTTGTACGTAGTCATGGTGGTGTACGACTTTTATTGTCAAACGACTACGCGCCGAATCTATCCAGGAATTACGAACTTGTAATTGGCAGCGACGGTATTTACAATATCCGGCTTTACAGGGACGGCAACTTAATAGCTTCTAAAGATGTGCACATATTTGATCCGAAAGACTTCAGAAGATTCGAGTTGACAGCGCGTAATGGTCAGATTACACTTATAACAAATATAGATCAAGTGGTGATTGCATACAAAGAGCAAATCTTCGTTCCGTTGAAAATTATTGGCATTGCAGCGAATTCAAATGTGAATGCTGAACTGCATTACGAATGCAATCAATTCGCTAGAACTTGCAAATAAATACAACGTATATGTTTCTAATATTATACTTTTTTTAATAAGCATGGTAATTCAACCAATAAATAATAAATATTTTTTCTAATTTAAATTATTTTTGTTTTTCTTAACGCAATTCTTTACCCAACAAGCGATTAATTGATATTTGGCAAATCATCAAAAAAATAGCAGAGTTAAAGATTACAACCCTCCTTTACTTACTATTTATAATTCCCGAAATAAGTATTTACATCAACAGAAAAGAGTATTAATTCATGGGTCACAGTTATTTAATTAAAAAGAAATTGAATATAATTAATAAATTATTTCCCCTTTTGCTTTCTATAATTATTTTTAAATTCTTTTTATTTAATTTATGTATCTACAGATAACATTATTGCGATAAAGTGTAACAGTTAGAAAGCGTGCTAATAGTGTTGCCCTTGATTTTTTTTTGTACAAGGCACAACATACAACCGGGGCTATTCTCTATGGAAAATATTACGTTTGGCGTGTACGATATTAATAAAATTACATTCTATGAATATACAGGGTGTCCCGTTAATGTTGGGAAATGGCGTGGGTTTTTGCCCGGGAAGTAGTTATTTTAATGTGCATTTGTTTAACGTACTTACATAACGTAAGTCAAAAGTCACAGAACTAAATGTGGAAATAATTTATTAATTATTTTCTAATCATTTTTATTTAATATAAATCGATTTAATTTAATTGTATATAATCATTCATTTAATTTGACTGAGTGGTAAATTTAATTTAACTGATTTATTTTAACATCTTTAAATTATGTAAGCCAGAGATGTACCGACGAGAGATAGATCCCGAAACATGTATCTGCATCATTTTGATAACATTAAAACCATATGTAGCATATGTAACATAATGACCGTATCGATTGGATCATTTTACGCATATGCTGCACTTTCGCGCCAATAATAATTTGAAATTTCTAAACATGTCATGCCCGATGTATCGAGGTGGTGCAGACTATACAGGCATGCGCATTAAAGTTACGTACAATCATAATCTTGCATAATCGCCAAGATTGGTAGAGTATATATGGAGTATATATTTATACATATATTCGACCAGTCATAGATAATCACAGCATAACCTATTATATATTTCGTTAAGAGGGCTGTGTGTATATGAGCGCTTATGGGGAATTCAATGTATAGTGTTAACCCAAATTAAAATTAAATTATTCAATATTTTTTAATTATTTTCGCCCAAGAAGTGATTTCATGATTAGAAAACGTTACCTATTAATTACTTTTTATTTATTGTGGATTTTGCGATATAACAAAGTGCGAAAAAAGTTACGTGAAATGTTTCCTCTAGTTTATACCTAAATAACTGCACAAATAATTCAAATAATGTAATCTGTTCCGTGACTTAGATAAAGAATTGTCGAAAATAAATATACCAAAAATATTGTTTAATTTCGAGTCTATATATTTAATATTTGGGTTAAAAAACAACAATTTTTCAATGATCATTTTCAAAGGCTCGCGATTGGCGATGCTCGTCGCACTTTTTGGAAGTGGGGATGGTGCTTCCCTAAATGCAGTAGCGTACGCACAGAATTATTGTGGAAATATACGTTTGCGCATGCGCTCTAAGAAAAATTAAGCGATTGTGGGCGATGGAAAACGATAGAATACGGAACCTAGTAATCCAGACAAATTAGTACGGAATACCTGGGTGTTTCTATTGCGTTCAGGCAATTTTAGAGATGTAGCGCTACAGCGCAAAGCGCTTGATGTTCCCTGAACACGCTTTCGATGCTAAGGACGTTCACGAAAATATGGCCGTTTTGTTTACATCTGCACGGCTTGAAAGGTGATCAAGCGGAAAAATATATGCTTTATCGCTTGATAAAGCAGTACAGCGCCACACATAAAGCGGTACCGTTCAGCGAAACCGCTTTCGTAAAGCGCTTAAGCGCTACAGTTCCCTGAACGCGACCAATATTTCGCTAGTCGATATTTCAATAATCGTCCAACCACAACAGTCACGGCATTATACACAACATTCTATGCTTAAATTTACTGGCAGTCTGGATTATATAAATTTAGAGAAATATATTTTAAAAATAATTTTATTACACTTGCATAAACTTATAACAGTTATAACATCACTTGCTGTTACCTCTATTTTTCTATTTATTTTGTATTTATCAAGTATTAATCATAATATCCTAATCGAAATCTGATTTACGTAAAATAGTGGAAAAAAATGATATTTTTAATAAATCTATAAGGAAAAATAGTTCAGGCAAGAATTTCAAATTATTTTAATTAAAAAAAAATTAAGAAGCGCAATAATATTACCAAAAAGACAAGAATTAGAATCAGAAATTATAAGAATTTAAAGACAGAATATAAATACAAAAGAGAACCTAATTTTAATTAAATAAAGTAATAAATGGGAATAGATTATTCACAATTTACCAATAAAATAAATGATACAGATTAAATTAAAAAACTTGAAATTTTCGACATGTACAAATTTTATAGGAACTTTAAGAAGATGAAAGCAGTCTAATTAGAAAATCTTAGAGGACGCCGTTTTGTGCGACGAATCAAAATTTATAACCACTTTCCGTATATTTTTAGTTTGTAGCTTCTCTCATCAGAGGCGCCGCCGAAGTTAACGTATATCGAATATATATTTTCATGCATATAAATAATCGCGTTTAAGTCGTCCACAAAATTGGCAACGTTGTAAAATTATGATTGAAACTATGTTAAAGAAAAGAGGGCTACTTTTACGAATTAAAGGAATATTTCAAATGTATTCCAACGCTCGACAACAAGGATAGGACTCAAAGAAGAAATATTAAAAAATAAGTTGGTTTATTATTTTCTTTTATTTAAATGAACGATATAATCATATGTAATCTAACAGGTATAATTATAAAATAAACAAATACGCATTAAATATAACTGCCTTGGCCACGTTGATTCTGACTTATTAATTACTTATTAAAAAACATGCATATGCTAATTTTAATTTTCGCTGTCAATTTTTAGACGAGTAATGATATAAATTTTAACAACCTCCTATTTTATATTTAATTTTATAGGATTTTTATTCCACTTAGATCAGAAAATGTATCTGTTTAGCGACAGTGTTGATGTTTTATTTTTTAATGCAAATAAAAATGAAATGTAGCAATTAGCAGAACTTACGCTTGGATCTAAAATTTATTATGTATGGTGATAAAACATTATAATTAGGAGGAATGGAAGATTAATAACAATAAAATTTAAATTATAGGGTTATTGTTAAAAAAATACCATTTCTCGAAAACAGTAGACAATCGAAAATTAAAATTGGCATAAGAATGTGCATTAGATATATTATCATAAAACATGTAAAATACACTTTTATTTACCTTTCTTGGAGTATTCATTTTGAATAAATACCTTTATTTTTAACCAATCTTTATTTTCAAATAGGGCTCCATTAGTTTCTTTTAGCTTTTCGCACTCTCGCTTCTTAGGTGGAACTTTAGTTTTTGTGTTCAATTCGAAGAACTTTCGCGCAGTTTTCTTTTGTTCTTCGGTAAACAAACAATGGGCCCTAGAAGTTGTCAATTTAGTGAATTTACCCAACTGTTTTAAGGCTCTCTTAACAAATATCAAAAAGTTATAATTTTGCATATCAAATATAATATAAATTATAATTGTGATACATCGGAAAAAATATCCTTTCTAAAAATGTGAAAAACCAAAATAGCGTCCATACGCAAACAAAGTTGGCCATGGTTCCCGGCTAAATATTAGAGTAATCTTAAAATAAAATATGCTACTAGTTTTCCCATGATATATCCAAGTTTTACTAACTCTTTTAATTATCGAGATACCTGATAAAAACATCGAATTTGGACCACCCTGTACATGTAACATAATCATCTAAAAACTTTAAAGTTACGGATAAAAATTATAAACCTAATCGAAAGAAAATTGAATTTTTAGTCGATTGGTGTGGAAAAATATATGATATCATTTAAATGATTAAAAAATGTACAAATTCAACAATTTTTTATTTCGTAGCCAAATAACATAAGTGGAACAACTTTATAGTGCGGCCGATAGCGTCCTCTATTCTCAAGACAATGGAAACACCAACTATGTATCTTATTTACGAATTATTTTCGTAGATATTTTAGGTTTACGAAACCACTGCAAACGTTATTTTTTATCCATAAATGTCGAAATGGTACGACCAAGACTGAATGCTTTTAATAAAAGGACACTCAATGTTCATGAGGAATAAAAAACAAATATTACTCGGGTTGATGCATTTAAAATAAGTTAGTTGCATCCGTTACTGTCTTTATGGAGCACTCTGTATACATGGAAATGTTTTTAGTTCATGTAGCTTTTAAAGTCGACCATCATTGGTGCAGCACTTTTTTTCTGTCTTCAACAAGAGCTGAGTTAACTCCCGAGAACGCACTAATGGGTCACCCAGTATAGTGTGCATAATAAAGACAGTAGTTGATGCTACTTGCTTATTTTAGAGGGGTCATATTATTTACAAATTGATGTTTGTGTTCGTTTTATTAACGTAAAATATCTCAGAAACAAAATAAGATGGAGTAATGAGTTGAAGTTCATTTTTTTACTCAAGTCTAAGTTGATTTATTAATGGCACCATATAATTTTATTTGACACTTAATGATTAAGTTAAAACTGTTTTCCATATTTCTGTATTCTTAAGAAAATTATCTTACATCTATGAACAAACATTAATCGAAAGAGAATTGAATGTATAGTCGAATTGTACCAAAAAAAAGTATATGGTTCCATTAAAAAAAAAAACAATAATAAAATTATAATAACCTTTATTATTATTGCAATTTAGAGCAAAAATATAACATTATGTCCATGGCTTTCTAAGCTTCACTTCAGCGTTACGCGGCTTTTCTTAAGGCGCGACGTAAGAAAAGGTGCGCAAAGCGCCGCGGCGCCTGTATGGCCCGCACACTTTGCACGCGCCACGTGCCCGCCCTGATTTTAACGTACAAGAATGAACCAATAGTTACAGTATTTTTTATGAATCAGCTGTCTCATAACTTTGCTGTTGGCTCTCTTCAGTAATTATGTTAGATATATTTGAAGATGATCTATTGCACTACCAACGCGTAGGCCTTATTTTCGAGTTTTCGCCACAAGATTCATACTGAAAATATGTTTAATATAATATTTATAAAAACATACTGATATTATAACAATAACTTACGTATTCTTTTGGAAAAAGTCTAATCATTTTAATGAACTCTTCGATTGCACGCGGACGCCACTAAAACACGTTATGTTTTGCCACCTAACTCTATGCTTCATAGGGTTGTTGATATGACAATACCGCAGGGCGCTTTAGTATCGTAAAAATAAAATTGCGTATATCAAATGGACGTTCTAATAGCGGTTAATTAAAAGTAAAAGTGTATATAATGGAAGCTCTAATAGCTACTTGCTGAAAGGGCGCCACAACGATGATAGATTGAAAATACAGATTAATAAATTGATTCTTTCAATATCTGACATGCCATAGTTGATGCCTCTTATTAATGTTTAAGAAAATATTCAGCATTAAACCTAGATTTATCTGAGTTATTAAAGACGGACGCTTCAATGCGCTTCTTTGTAAGGACGCCGCAATGTTATTGATATATATATATATATATATATATATAAACAGAGAGGTTTTTTTATCAGTATACATTAGACGAACTGTATACCTGCAAAAAAACCAAGTCAAACGCATTAAACCGATTAATGTGTGTATGTTTAGTTGCATATAACACACAACTAAACTTCAAATTGTGTGAAATAGTTGATCGAAAATGTATACAAATGAAGGAAAAGTCGAATTTCAAGCGTGTATTACAATTCCAACAGTACTAGAGGAGGATAAGACATGTTTTCAATGAATCCAAAGTGGCCGAATACCTCGGTTAGGATGATTCTAAAAATAATTAAAGAAAAAACGCAACAAAATAAATCATGTCTAACACTGCATGCGTTACCGTCACAAGCAATTTCCTTTTTTTATAAAAAAATACGTCACTTATTATTATGGAGAAATTACAGGTAAAAAAAAGAGATTTTATTAAGACAATTTGAAAGAAAAGTAAGAGTGAAAAACAATAATCTTGAAATAAATAATTATAATAAGTGCTAGAAATGACCACCAGAAACTGCAAGACAGTAACTCAAACAATCGTGAAAATTCTTCTACATTGTGCATTTTGATATTGTCATAAACAGAAATAGAAAAAATGTTTAATTGTTTTTTGAATTAACCTAGTTGAAGGAATCGATCGTTCGGGTTGCGTGTTATAGGCAACTAAACACATACATCAATGCGTTTGACTTGGGTATTTTACATGTATACATAGGGGATATGTATACTGTTAAAAAAAACCTCTCTATATATAAAATATATAAGTTTAAATTATTTTGGAGCAATTCCTGAAAAAAATGCAATTTAGAAAAATAACTATAGAGTGGGATTTAAAAATAATAAATTATATAATAGAACAGATTAAACCGAAAAAGTTAACAAGTCTAATATTTATAAACTATAATTTTTAGTATTAGAACGTGCCCAAAAAACATTTTTAAAATACTTGCATACTTGCCTTTTAAGCTAAACGGAATATATCCCAAGAGGGATACTAATTATAATCAATTTCTTTCTCGGCATGACTTCGAATCATTGACATATCGCAGAGAAATATATAGTACTATGTTTACGTTTAAATTGTTAAATAACAGAATTGATTGTTCGGGTTTATTATTTCAAGTGAATATACATATTTTTAGAGCTCTAAAACAAATATTCTCTTCAAATCACCTATTTTTCATAAGAGCAGAAACGCTAACAATTTGTTTGATGACATATTTAAAAAAAATAGCTTAGAAGATAATTCTTACTTTCTTAATTTCAATGTCGGTTGTAATATCATTATTGTTTAAGTTTGCGTTTTCATTCACAATTTTTTTTGGATATTTATTTATATATTGTGTAATGTGTACTTCTTTAAATTAAATTGTCCTGTAATTGGTTATTCTTTTGGGCAATAAAGGCTATTATTATTATAAACACAACTATTCAACAAGGCATTCCATTATTAAACCATATTTTTATATTTAATTTCAATTTAATTTTAAATGTATTTACATATTTTATTAATTTTTACTTCATTTTCAATAGTTGAATTTATTTATAATTAATTTAGTCTGTTTCATTTTAGCAAAATAATTTAATAATGATTCTGAGAATGTTTTTTTAGTAGTTTTCTTTTTCACCTTATTAGCGAATGACCTTAATTATTTTGCCTGCTCCACAAAGCAATATATTTTTTTCTATAAAATTATTGTATAGAAATTTATATAAATTAAATTCTCATGAAAAATATGCTCATAAGCCGAAACTAGTTGTGAATTTAAAGTTGTTCCATTTAATCTGAGTTTATTTTTATTTATTTTATGGGTAGACTTTCAATGATCTATTCATATTTATTATTACAATTAATAATTGAATTAAATAAGGATTTTCATTTCTGTCGACACAATAAATCAGAGGGACAATATTGTATGGTTTATTGAGTCCAGCTAGAAATAAAATCTTCAAATTTTGAACGAAATATAAAATTGCAGCAATCTACTGCTCGTAAACAAATATTTAAATCATTATTATATCTATTATTTTTTTAATTAATTTACTAATTGTGGAATATTAAGTGATCCAGAAATTTAAAATTGTTATTGGTGCTGAAATTAATAATTACGTTAATGATCATTTCCTATACTATATCTAAATAATGGAAATTAAATGTCCACATTTAACATCAGTAGAAACAATAACATCCAAGCAAATAAAGTTCGCACCAATAAATTAATTATAATGAAATAATTTAATTTACATTTTCAAAGTGTCTTATAGTTTGCGGAAAATTGTGTGTAAATGTTCGGATCGACTAAAATTCAAATTTGGCGCGCATGCTTCAGAGAAAAACGACCGGACACGTGAGATATAAAATCGTCGAGTATATAGGCACAATACACTTTAGCGGGGTAAGGGGTGAGACGAGACGCGTAGTTATATGATAGGCGATTAACGACGGTCGCCTGGGATAACCCTGGCCCTGCTACGGTGCGCATGCGCTTCCTGATATACCCAGACGATTCTACGCCAATGGAAGAGAGTAAGAGACAAAGTCAAATATTGGTTCGTGTTAGACGAAGATACACTTTTATACACGTTAGTGTTTCGCTTTTCCACGCCGTAACTAATGAATATGTGACGAACCTCTCACAATTCAATTCAGTCCAATACACACAGCACTCTTAACATATCTTTTCGCAGAACCATAATAAACAATTGTGAAAATATTCTGAATAAATTCCTCACATAGCCCGTGGTGAAACATTTTTAATTAATTATGATATAAAATTAAAACACTTGTTTTTTATGTTTTACAGATTATACTTTATTCTCCGACTAGTTTCGGTCAGTGACGTTAATCCTTGAATAAAATGTAATAATAATTAAATGTATTACCAGAGTCTGTCTATTTTATTGAACAAGGAAATTACTTATTTCATATTTGTAGATCCCGAATTGTTAGAAAAAATGTGTTTTGACCAATGTATAAATTACTGATGGTGGTGGTGAGATATTAGGGGAGGCATAATTTAGTTTTTGCGGTAGAGCCGCCATTGAAGTTGATAATCACTGCCTTCCAACTGTTCCGATTGAGATTAGTGTATATGCGTGCATACCCATTCGTTATTATGTAGAAAAACAAGTTTCGTACATATTCGTCATTCGGAATACGCCCTAAAAAACATGAAATAGTTTCAGGAAATTCCTTATATACACTTATCTATAAAATTGCGTTACTCGGACAATTTCTAGCATATTTGTTTATATATAGATACTAAACGGGTATAAATACTGTCGCAACATCTACGACTTAGTAGTAGGTTTATATGAGAGTACAATGAAGGTCATTTTATTGTTATTGGCGGCAATCGTCGCGCCCGTTTTATCCAACAGTGATCTCTGCAGTAAGTATTAAAAAATAGGAATCCGAAAAAAATTAAAATATAGGGTGTTCCATTTGAAATAAAAAAGTTTGTTGCCATTTCCGATACAACCGGAAATGAAAGAAAGTCAAAATATTTTCCATGAGGTGGTCGTATTCAACCGTGCAATGTAGAATATTTTCAAAAAAAAAAACTTTTAATGAATTAAACGTTATTTGTGGCCCACCCTATATATATATATATATATGCAACTAAATATACACATTAATCGGTCAAATGTATTTGACTCGTGTTTTTTGCAGGTATATACATCCAATAATGTATCAAATATATTTATATAAACTAGACACACATGTCAAACGCTAAACTCAAAATTGTATGAAATGTTTGATGTATACAAATGAAGAAAAAAAGTCGAATTTGAAGAGTGTATGCGTGTATTAGAATTCCAATAGTACTGGAGGAGGATAAGACATTATTTCAATGAATCCATAGCGGCTGAATACCGCTTAAAAAATACTTAAATTAAAACATTTTCTTTGAAAGGTTGTATGTTTCGTTCTCTTTGTTTTATTAAAAAAACGCAACAAAATAAATCATAACTAACATTGTATGCGTTACCGCGATAAGAAATTTCCCTTTTTTTCAAATACGCCATTTATTATTATGGAAAAATTACAGATAAAAAGTATTAAAAGATTTTATTAATACACTTTAAAAGAAAAATAACAGTGAACAATAATAAACTTCAAATAAATAATTACAATATGTGCTCGCAATGACCACCAGAAACTGTAAGATTAAATCGGGGTTAAGTTTAGTTATTAGGTTAGTTATTCGATTTTTTAATTCTTCCACATTGTGCATTTCGGTATTGTCATAAACAGAAGAGGTTATCGGATTTTCCTTGACGAAACACAAAATATGTATTTTATGAAGGTACGATGCATCCTTCCGAAGAAAATAGTTTAATAGTTTTTTGAATTGTCCTAGTTGAAGGAATTGGTCGTTCAGGATGTTTGGTTGAAAAATGCCTCCTACTCTTCTTATGCTATGGGAATTGTAATATAATGTTAGAAATTTTATCTAGTCTTCATTTGTATATATTTTCGACGAAATATATCACATATTTTGAAATCTATCAACATTGATTTATTTGGCATATGTGTGTTTAGTTGCGGGTTATAGGTTCAGTTATATCAATGCGTTCGACTCGCGTATTTTGCTGGTATACATAGGGGATATGATAAAAAGCTCGCTCTCTCTCTCTCTCTTTATACAGGGTGAGTTTTTTTCGATGTTCTCTATGGGGATCTCGGAAACTATAAGAGATAGAAAAACGGTTAAATGGGGAAAGAAGTGTAGTTTTATAAGACGAATAAAATGACACTTTCAAAATATTTGATAAAGTCAGTAGACTAAAAAAATAACGAACAATAATAATATTTAAAATTCCAAATTGTATAGTATTTTGTTCTAAGTGCAAGATGTTTCATGTGTTTTGCGTATAATTGTTGGAATTAAACTTCAACCACTGAAAAAGTAAATTTACTTTAGAATTTTGAAATAGTTGATTTGGCTACTTTACGTATCATGAACCCAATTAGCTATGAAATTCGAATTAGCTATGAAAGAAAAAACTGCTTTAATTTTGTATTGTCTATATTTAAATTGCCGATTAAAATAACATGGTCGTATAGGGATGCTTTGGTAAGGTGATATTTTCTATAAATATATAGGTTTTTTATTGAATTCACTTGATCTGTTTTATCGGTAAAAGAAACCAAGTGAATTCAATCAAAAATCCTATATATTAATAAAAATGTTTTACAAACTGATCAATGAGAAACAAATTAATCAGATATCTTCTTTATTGGAAGTGGAAGTGAACTGAGATAGATCGATCATACAATTTTGTTTTTATTACGTTTTTTACAATATCTACAGCTTTTAGTTGAAACAGTATTCAATACAAACAATATTTACGAAAAAAAATGAAAGTAAAATAGCACCTCCTGTTTACGAATTTTAACCAAAAGCTTTTGAAATCTTTGGGAATAATTAACAAGCTTAATTACATTCGTTTTATGTTACTAAATTACCTACACATGATCTTTAGATTAATTTTAGTAAAGGGTTGTTGAAGAATGTCAATTCAAAATTATTAAATTTACATTTTTAGGCATAACTATAGCTTCTGATTAATCAATTTACTTTAAATTTATTTTTTTAATAATTTATATTTCATATTTCAGAGTTGAATTTGTACAGCCCGTCAGGATCAATCAACTACTCCTATTTTCCATTTCTTAACAATAAAGTTGAGTTTCTTATACGTAGTCATGGTGGTGTACGATTTTTAATGTCAAACGACTACGCGCCGAATCTATCCAGGAATTACGAACTTGTAATTGGCAGCGACGGCATTTACAATATCCGGCTTTACAGGAACGGCAATTTGATAGCTTCAAAAGATCTACAAATATTTGATCCGAAAGACTTCAGAAGATTCGAGTTGACAGCGATTAATGGTCAGATTACACTTACAACAAATATAGATAATGTGATGATTGCACACAAAGAGCAAATCTTTGTTCCGTTCAAAATTATTGGTATTGCAGCGAATTCGAATGTGAATGCTGAACTGCTTTATGATTGCAATCAATTCGCTAGAACTTGTAAATAAATACAATGTTTGTGTTTCTTATATTATCCTTTTTCAATTAACATGGTAATATAACAAATAAATAATAAATAATTTTTCTAAAATAAATTATTTTTGTTTTTATTAACATAATTATTTACCCAACAAGCGCTAATTAATTGATATTTGGAAAATCTTCATAAATTAAGGGGAGTCGGTAGAGCTCTTTGGTGTTTCTGTTTTCACTTTATATAAGACTTATAATGTAAAAGTTTTTCCGTTATTTTTCGAAAACTGTAGTTTATAGGGAAGAAAGAAAACCGCCATCGTGTTCATCGCAGTTAGGAGCAGTACGCACGTACTATTTTTCCGAAAATTAACTATTAAGTATAATTAAAAGAAAATATTTAAGGCTAATATTCCCGCCTGTGTTAAATAAAGACAAAAGTTACTGTTTGATTGTAGGACCGTTTAAAATGAAATTATTACTTAATTTAACTCAAACTGTATATTATTATATCATTTAAAATGTACAATAATCGTCGAGATGTTGACGGTGTAAAGTCTCGTGTTCATCTCTCCCACGCATGTGTCACTCGAATCTCCGTTTGTATATTCAAAACGCACGCGTGGTATGGCTGAATACGGCCGGTCGCGCTTCCCACGATCTTATGTTAAGGTTGCGGTTTAGTGGAAACAAATAGCTATATAGTAAAATGGAAATAATCGTTTGAAAATAGAGCTATTCTTTTGGATTTCATAATATGAATGTGTATTTACATTTTTTATCTACCAAGTATAAAGTATCAGTCTAAATAAAAAATAAATCGTTAATTTTCGTGTATTACGTCAATTACTAGTTCAAGTTAGAAAAGAAAATTGTAAGATATAATGAAATTAATAGGTTGTGTCTGCTAATTTATTTGAATGCAGAATTTAGTGAAATCCTTTAAATTTTCATTGCACAAGTTTTTATTAGCAAAAATATAATTTCAAATTTGCTATAAATTTGATTAATTTTCATTGTTTTTCATAATTATTTTTCACAGAAACTAAACATTAAAATAATTTTTAATTCATCTGATGAAATTCCTGCTTATTTTAAGATTATTTTAATGTATAATACAATATTGTTCATTGATCACAACAACAATCTAACTCAAATTAGTGATTGCCCATATTTGTATAGCTATCTCTTTCTTCTAAACCGCACCCTTAATAAGGGTTGGGCTACGGCTCAATATCAGGCAAAGCCGCAACAACAAACGTGAAAGGAAACCAATACATTTTTGCGAGTGAAGAAAGAGGATAGATAATTGAATCGTCGTCGTAGTTTTTAATTTAAGATTACAACCTATTTACAGTTTACAATTTATAAATTAAATAAAAATAATTTGAAAATAATTAATAAATTATTTCCACATTTATTTTGAAATCATTTGTATTTAATTTATTAAATTTATAATAAATGACTGTATAAATAAGTGAATGAATACTCTTTTCTAGTTATAATTTATAAATCCCGAATTATGTATCTACATCAATAGAAAAGAGTTTCATTCATGGATCACAGTTATTTAAATAAATAACTAAATTTTTATTGTGTAATTCAATGTCTGACGTGCGTATTTGTTCAGAAAGTCATTAATTGTAGAAGTAAAAGAAGAAAAATAATTAATTTTAAATATTTTTAATTTTAATGAATATGGCGACTTGATAACCGTACACCATCTCAGAGTGCAAAATATACAGTAAATGCGTAAAGAAATTAACTGAAAATCACTGAACGATGAGTAAACACATCTTTCGTTAATATATATCTATTTTTTAGAGAGTTTTCCATTCTTTTATATATAATACACCCTACACATGCTCTTTTTTATCATCTTCCCTACTATATTAAAATATGTTATTTTGTTAAACTTTTAATGTGCGTACCTTTCTTTTTCGTTTCAACTATTCTCTAAAATGTCCAGTTTATTAGCTTAAAACTCTTCCACTATTTCAATTTATTTTTCATTTATGCTTCTTATATTCGAGTTTCCCATAGTGTATCTTTTATTGCTCATTTTTATTTTCGTATTTCTAATTAATTAAATTGATATTCCTTTTAAATTATATTATCTATGAAATTGAAGAAATTCCAGATACAGAAAGTTGAAGACTCCTTCAATATCCAGGAATACCGCCAACAAGAACTCTTTTCTACACATGGAGTTTTCTACTTGACTTAGAAGGGCGTATAGCTCTATGTCTACTGATCTGTCCTTAGTGTAAGCATGTTGGCTAGCTGACCAGATATCTGGATTTATGCGTTACTTTATGTACACTTCCACTAACATCGCCAGCGTCTTGATTAGGAAGGAGGATATGCTAATCGGCCTGTAGTCCTTCGGTGCTGAGTGGGTTATTTTTCCTGCTACCACTTTTGTCTCTTTCCACCTCCGCGAGATATACGATAGAGTTAGACAGACCTCAAATATTACTTCCAACCAGGGTTTGATAATATGCCATCTGTAATTCCGCAGGAATGATCGCGTCCAGACCCACGGTTTTGAAGTGCTTGAAGCTTTTCACACTCCAAATAGCTGGGTTCCCCGATTGTATTTTTCTGAGCCAACTGGCCATAGAGGCTTCCTCAATCTTGTTGTAAAAAACTCTTCAAGTGTACCTTTACCTGTCTAATAGCCTTTCTAAAGGCTCTGAGACTGTTCTTGTACAAAGACCATTCGCAGGTTCGTTTTGCCCTGTTGAACTGCTTATTGATACGGAGGAAGATACATTCAGTTTGTTTAACATATCGGTAATGAATAATATGTCAACTTCAGATTGCTTCTATTTGCAATCAGCACTTTCTAGTGCACCGTACACAATAATATTTTTAGCACGAATAAAACGTTAATGAAGTTCCGATATTATTTCCTCAGTTTGAATAGGAGAGAGGCCAGTAACAGATTTAGAATTACAGTGAGTTGATTCTTTTAAATCATTAATCTCAGCTCTTAGCTCTGAAATTAATGAAATTAGTTTTGGAATTTGCAATCAGTACAATAATATATTAAGCGGCGCTTAGGTGTTTCGACACTTTAATTCTGAAGAACTTAACTCAGAGCATTTAGTATGGATATGTCGATTGCAGCCGTTACAAATAACAAATTTATCGATAGAGTTGCGAATAGATTGTTTACATTTCAGACAATTCATTGTAAATATGGATTATTAATAAAATAGATAGTGAACAAAGTTACACACAAAAGAAAATAAAAATAAACAGGGACACGCTTCACACCGATTGGGGCTCATCAACGGTGGCTAACAAACATACAAGACGGCCGCGGATAGGTAATAGTTGGAAAATAATGGAAATAGAACATGTAAAAAATTAATTCATATATAAACTAGAAGAATGTGAATAAATTTAAAAGTGAGATAAATAAAGGCAATGCATATGCGGAATGCAAGGTTAACGATAAGTAGATATTAATGACTTCCGCGAGTACGAGAGGAGTGTTCACAAAAAAAAAATACTACGATTCGTCAACAAACAATTAACGTGTTGTTTTTAAATTTTGTTAATATGCGTTACCACAAAGATATGTGAATATAATTTAGGTATTCCGATTGAGATAACAATAACAGACTTAATTTGAAAAATTCAAATTTTTTATCACCAATAGTTCCGTAGAAAAACCATGAACTCTATAGAGCACACACTTTATCACCTCACTGCACGAATGTATGTAAAGAAATATAACTTAAAATAAAAGAATTCTGTTTTAAAAACTTTGACATGGACAAAGTGACTGACATATTGACAGAAAATATTGCTTTGAATAGTACAATATTCCAGAACTCAATATCCAACTTTATCGAAACTTTATCCCGAGCCATTAGAGAAAATATCCCTCTAGTCAATAAACGACCATTGAAATATCCTCGCCCTAAATTTATACTATCCTTAATAAAATACACAAAAGACAGTTATACAGAGACTTTAGACAGACTAAGGACGTTTCACTTAAACAGAAACTTAACAGACTAAACAAAGACATTCATGGACTAATTTTAGAATATAAATCAGACCTCTGGATAAAAGATAATGACTTGCACGGTAAACAATATTGGCAAGGAATAAAAAAAATACTAAGAAACAAATTTTATCCAGAAGAGGACGAACTTAGATACTACGGACGAGAAAGGCTACACTGACATTTTTGCAAATCATTTTAAAGAAATATACTCAACGACCCACAAAAATGACTATGACAATCAATTCTTCATGACTGAATCAACTCCTTTAAAACATCCCAAGTTCCCCAAATCCTAAATGATGACATAAAGGAAGAAGAATATTTTGAAGTGCTTAGTAAGGGCAAAAACACTGTCCCTGGTTATGATAACATTCCTAGATCTATTCTTAAATCCCTTCCTAATCACATTCATATCCACATCATAAAAATGTTTAACCACATCTATAGAACTCACAACTTTCCAAGGGAATGGAAAAATGGCAATATCACCTGCATTCCAAAATCTGGTATGGATAAAACTGCAGTCAACAGCCACTGCTCTATAACGTTACTTCCGGTCCTTGGAAAGCTCTTCGAATCACTCATTAAAGTAAAGATTATGTACTACATCACAGACTCCCTACCACCGTACCAATTCGACTTCCTCGAACATCGATCCACTACCATCCATATTAACCTCCTGGCAGTTGGAGGTTAATATGGATGGTAGCATATCTTGAAGGAAACAAATCCGTCATTGTCTTTTTGAGCATAAAAAAAGCTTTTGACTCAGTATGGCATAAGGGCCTGCTGTTTAAATGGCATTCTTTCAAGGTTCCTTTACACCTCATTAATTCCTTGGAAGCTTTCTCCACAACAGATTTCTCCAAATAAAAATCCGATTAACTTTGATCCGTTTGTCCCCCAACAAGGCCTTCCACAAGGCTCCCCATTATCACCTATCCTTTACAACCTCCTTGTTCACGAACTATATAACCCCGATTCCAAATTTATTAATAAATCCGCCTATCCCCTCCTATATGCCGATCTCACGGCACTAATAGCACGCCCCTATAAATTCCAAAGCACTAAGTACTCTGCAGTGCCTGATCGACTCGATACAAACTAGGTTTGCTAAATGGCGAATTTCGATAAACCCTAATAAATCCCAACTTTTCATTCGACTTAATCGTTCCAATACGTCTCCCTTTACAATCCTGACAAACAATTACACAATTCGTCCCTCCACTTCCTGTAAATACTTAGGCAACCTTTGACCCAAAACTTCCATTCTAACCCTACTCCATGATCCTAGAAGAAAAGGTCAAGCAGAGGGCTGTACATTTCAGAAGTTTAACGTACCGATCGTAGGAAATAAATATGATAACTGCAGTAAACATCTATAAAATGATTTATCCTCTTCCACAACCCTGATCCCCTGACCCTTCTAAATATACAAGTAGCAGAAATATCAGCCCTCAGAGTGGTAACAAAATTAAGACACTCCCACGCTTAATAATCCATCAAACACACTCATATATATATTTTAAAAAAACCTTTATTTGGCATAATTTTACGTCTTACACAGAATATTCTATTGCTTCTATCACTTCTTATCCATTTCATCCTATTTCCAACCCTTCTGTCGCCTAGCTACGCCTGCCTTCCCTTATTCTCATTATCTCCTTGCATCTATGTATTCCTCTTCCACTCTCACATAACCATCTCTTTACCACTCCCTCTTCCCCTCCCGCAGCCACTACCTGTTTCATTACCTCGCACTCATTCGTGCAGTGTTCCCATGTATCCATTCCTGCCTTACAACACACACACCTTCTGTAATCCTCTCCCATCCATACCTTACGTCCTCTTTCCTCATTCCCACATCTCAGTCATGCCATCAAACGTATTTCTTCATCTTTTAATTTTTGGAAATAACGGGGCTGGCCAACGTGCACTTGTAGCTCCTTTTAGAGTAGACAAAGACTACTCTTATCAATTTTACCCTGTCTTATCTGCAGCTCCACGCCTTCCAGCTTCCAGCTCCTCTACTTCTACCTTTTGCCCTAACCCTATTTTCTCCTCAAATATCTCCAATGCCCATCCTGCTCTTTCATACAATTTAAATCTATCTTTCATCCACTTGATACCATCTCCCTGCTTATTTGCCACCACTACTTCTACATTTGCCCTAACCCTATTTTCTCCTCAAATATCTCCAATGACCATCCTGCTCTTTCATACAATTTAAATCTATCTTTCATCCACTTGATACCATCTCCCTGCTGTTTCCACTCCCAATAACACACCGCCCATGCTTCTCTGACCAGTCTGCCATTCTCTAACCCCGCAATCTTCCTTTCAAACTTTACTACCCTCTTTGCCGACTCCCACTCCACAGACATTCTGTTACATTCCTGCAGTACTACATAGTTTGGCGTTGTTTTTTCTAAACCCAGTATTATTTTTAAGTACTGCAGTTGTATTCTTTCCACACCAAGTATGGGGAGTGAGAGGGTATGAATCTCACTCCCCATACTTCCGCCGCATATAACAAAATGGACCTTATACACGCATCCCAACACAACATTTGCATCTTTACATTACATCCTAACATACCTTCCCATGCATTCCTCAATCGCTCTATTGCCACCCTTGCCTTTTTACACACGAATTCGGTATGCCTAGTCTTTGTCCCCGACTCGGCAAACACGAGTCCTAAGTATTTGAACTCTTTTACTCTTTCGACCTCTTCTCCCTTCCACTCTAGCACTTCCTCTTTTATTCTACTACCTGCATTCTTAAACAAGGTCCATTTTGTTTTGCTCACATTCACTCTTAACTTTCTCCTATCAAAATATCTTTCAAGCCTATCTTTAATTTCTCTCGGTTCCCTGAACGTTTTCGCTAGCACCACTACGTCGTCTGCGTACGCAAGGCTCCAAATCTTCATTCCTCCAACGACTACACCCCCAGGCTTGACCTAGCTCGAAAACCTTCTCCATTTCAGATATATACAGGTTAAATAACAGAGGGCTTAATGGACACCCCTGTCTCACACCTGTATATATCGGAAAACGTTCAGAGACTGACCCACCCACTCTTACTTTGCACCACGTTTCTCTATATACTTCATTTATTCAATTTACCATCTTCACAGATACTCCCTTTCTTTTCAGGCACTCCACCAACATTCTTCTATTCACAGAATCATACGCTGCTTTCAGATCTACAAATAACGCATACACTCGATCTTTTTTTTCTTAGTTCTCTCTCAATCACCCAGTTCAGCGTAGCTATTTGCTACGCTGAACTGGTTCTGGTTCTGGTTCTGGCAACCACACCTTTTCCTCTGCCTCTTCCTCCAATCTGTCCTTCACCATAGACATCATTATCTTGTAAATGGTATCCATCAACGTAATGCCTCTGTAATTCTTTGTCTCGCTTGTATTTCCTTCTTTATAGATCGGCACCATCACCCCTTCTCTCCATTCGTTAGGAAAATTGTCCTCTCCTCTCCATATTTTATTGATTAATTCCAACAGTTTTTGTTTCCCTTCTCCACCTATTAGAGATGCCACATTTCCGCTTTAATCCCGTCTGATCCTGCTGCCTTTCCTTTTTTAATGTTCGTTATGACCTTTTCAAATTCGCCGATTGTATAGTCTTCATCTGGGTTAAATTGTTGCCTACCGCCCAACTCCACTTGCTCCCTGTCATTCGATCCCAGTAGTCCTTCGAAGTATCGCCTCCAATCGTCTATATTTATGTCTTCTCCTCTGCTTTTGCTATTTGGACTCCTCTGTTTAATATAATTCTATAGTTATTTTTCATTTATAAGATTCCTCACACTCTTCATTTCTTCTCCCAGCCACCTATCCTTTTTGTTATTGCACTCAACAGTAAACATATCTTTTGCTGCTTCTATCTCCGTTTTACTTCCACTCCCCCTTTTCCAGTTATTTACAGCTTCTCTAAACTTTTTCTTCGCTGCCATGCACCCTTCATCGAACGAGATTATTCTCCCTCGTCCCACTCCTCCTCTCGTTATCACCATTGCCTTTTTGACTATCTCTTTTAGCTCTCTTACGGAGCCTGCTTCCTTAAAATTGGCAGCGTTTATTGCGTCAAGTTACCTCTTCAATCCTACTGGGGAGCAGTCACATTTCAAAAACAAATCATTTTCTGGTATCTTCTTCCCGCGTACTCCTTACTTCGCCGTCACGGGAAAATGGTCTGACCCACCTCTGTTTTCTACGGTAAACCTCAACACCTCATTCCTGTTTTCATCCCCTACTAAAATATAGTCCAAAACGGAGCTGCCCCTTGATCCCATGTATGTTAGTTCACCCTCCCAGTCTCCTTCCACGCTTCCGTTCAAAATTCCAAATCCTTGTTCTTTTGCCAAATCCACGAATTCTATCCCTTCTTTGTTGGTGGTCGTGTCTTTTGATCTTCTTGCCCGTCTCTCTTCTCCATCTATATCTATGCTTCTTACCTCATGCTTCCCTGTCCTGACATTCCAATCCCCACCGATTATTATGTTTCTAGGATAATCTAGCTCTTCTTGGTATTTAGATATTACCTTCATAATCTCTTTCCCTCTTTTTTGGTTGTATACAGTAATTGTCTTCCATTGTCTCGTTCCTTTCCAAAAAGTTCTTCCCATACTTCCGTCTATGTTGTCCTTTATACCCTCGTCTTTTCCTTCTTTCAGTTCCGCTTTCACTCCCGTAATTATACCTCCCTTTGCTCTCCCCATTTTATTTTCCCTCACCGCCCCCATACATTCCCATCTAAACCCCCCAGGTAGCTTGTTTTTTACTTCATCCCAATCCTATATTAACAAACAAATATCCTTCCCATTGAACAACGTATCAAAGCCCTCTCCCAAAAATTTGCTCTAAAACAGACCACCCGCGATCTTCTACACACTCTTGTATCCCACGTACCCCAAACACAAGACCTATCCGTAAAAATCCCTCCACAACAATATTTCAATTCATTACATCCTTTCAAGACATAGACAGTTAAATTGACCCTGATCGATTCAATAGACAGTTTAACAATGACGACCAACGACAAAACAATTTGCAAAAGATGATAATGACAATTAATTATAAGACAGGCAGGAAGACCTAGCCGATTGATAAGAAACCTTTACATTTTCAAAACATTTTATATTGTTATTAGTATTATTATAAACTCAAAAAACTTGTCAATAAAGATATGTATATATATATATATAATCTAAAATCCCCATCTACCATAATGGTGGTGTAGGGGTGATAATAAAGATATGTAACTACTACTAAACCTCACACTGAGAAGTAGAGAGGAACATATAACAATGTTATATAAGACTAAATAAAATAAATAAACTACTACTAAAAGAATTCATTTAAAATCAAATAAACTTTAAATTGAATTCAATATATTTTTAGGTTTAAATGGGAAGTGGTTATAACTATCGAAGCAAAGGAAAAACAAATGTGTTTTTTAACCACTCTAACGGACCAATGTAAAGAAATATAACTGAAAATAAAGAATCCATTAGATATTAAATAAACTTACGATTGAATTGAATATAAATCTTTTTGGTTTAAATGGGGGATTGGTTATAATTATTATCTACGTAGAGGAAAACATTTTATGATTTTGGAACTACTCTAACGGACAAATATATTTTTAAATGGGTAGAGCACCGATACAAACATTTTATTTTTAAACTGACAAAGAATGTTTCTTATTTTACTTAAAACACTGTACTTCTATAAACATTGAAAAATAATCATTAATTATATTTTTATCACCACAACTGAACAATTCGTATACTGTGTGCTTACAATCGTTAATGAATAATACAATGTTTTGCAAGTAAAGTTTTTAAAGTCAACATTCCTATGATGCGTATTTATTATGAACACGCTGCATGTTGTTTAAACGGCTCTTTCTTAAGTATTCTCTTCAGTAAACCTTTTTAGCGATGCCATTAGCATCGTTTTCATCCTCCAGTATAACTTGACTGCGCAAAACCCCATTTCCATCCTTAAACTTCCTATAACCATTATCGGTAAACCAATCAAACGAATCGAACATCTTATCGTATAAATCGTCGTCGTCGTCACCGTCTCCTTCCGCATCGTCTTTATCAGTTTCTACTTCTTGATCGTCGTTGAAGTAGAATTGCTTTCGGTGGGATTGATTGCCGCCATTCGCGAATGTGTATCGGTACGGTGGCAGTGTTTCTTGAAGGACCAAATGTTTATCAGGATTGAATCCTGATGCTGCTGCAGCTATTGCAAACAATGCTAAAAATACGACTTGCCGAATAGAAGCCATCTCACTGAAATCGCGATTTTGTCGGTGCCAGTTTTTATCACCAATTGCAAGTATTATCTTTTCAATTGTGCGTGGATTGTGTTTCGTGTGTTAATTACAACTTAGTGATTGGACGTTTTGGTTATTTATATAATAAATTAGGTGTGATATTATTGCGTTTTCGTTATTTCTTGAAACATTACAAGAATCATGTGTGAAATTATGCATGTACTTATATAAAATAGATTTTATTTATGTTCTCTAGTCCAAATAAATATGTTATTTTATTTTAATTTCATTATACAAAGGTGCTTTTAAATAATCTTTTTGTTTACTTCTATATAAATTATTTAAAGAAAATATCACTGTCAATCATCCTTTTCATAAGGGAATTAAATTGATGCACCATGATTTATTTAATTTACTTTTGAAAATTAATATTTTTTTTTAATTTGCCAGTAAAATTTAAAACCTCGACAACGAATAAAATATATAAATAAAATATATATAAAATATATATATTATATAAATATAAAGATATTTATAAAATATTTGTAAGAATTTGAACTAACTTACTCAATTGAATAATTAATATATATTTTCCCCTTAGCTACTGCGACATTTTTTACTTACGTTAATAAGCATCTTAAAAACAAATATCCATTAAAATAACTACTTCTCGGGCAAATACCCCTTCCAGGCATTAAACTACATAATGGACATTTACTACCTGATAGGAATAACATGTTGTATTTCTATTATAATTATTCAAGTATTTTAGTGTCTAAAAATAAATGAGCACCCTGTATTATATAGAAAATGACAAAAATTAAAACTAATAATACATATATAATGAAATTCATTTATTAACAAAAATACCTATTTGTTTGTATTGTTGATTCTCTTATTTATTTTTGCTTTTTTTTAAATCCTAATTTACCTTGCATGCGCTAAGTAAAACTTCACGACGTAAATTTTCAAACTTATTACAATTTCAGTTGAACTTTCACGACAATTTCGATGTGACTCTCCTCGAGTAGTTTTCAATATGGCTTTTCATGTGGTAGATATTTCGGTTCGGGTCTCAAAAAGGGCCTTATGGCGAACACACCGACGTGGAAAAGAATGGTTATTCCCACCAGTAATCGCAGCGTGTTTTTGGATCTTTTATTTCTAAACATCTTGATGAGAATTCTTGCAATTCTAAAAAAATATATATATTAATAATAACGGTTTTGTCAAATTGACAGTTATATTCGGGAGGATGTGATTTTATTTTAGTTCATTTACGCAATTATTCCATTCAATTTTATTTATTCTGATTGGAAATATATTATAAATGCATTGCAATAATTACTACACAATGACATAGGTAATAAATAATTTGTAGTAATAAATTCCTCGTATTATTTCAGTTTCGGTTGTGTGTTAGGAATGCATAAAGCAAACGCACATAATTAGTTGTAAAGCATTTTTGCTTTCACTAAGTTTTTTCGTTCACAATCAGTATATATAATGTACTATATTGAAGCATGCATAAGCTCCCTTAGGCTCCTAATGCTTCTTTCCTTTAGGAAAACTGAAAACAAGTCCTCAGTACAGTCCGCTCATCTCTTCGAGCTAGGTTAGAAGTATCGAGGCTGATAGATCCCTAATTTTCGCCATTTCTAACTCAACGATCTATGTTGAGTCGAGGTACGTTAGAAGTATTGAGACTGATAGATTCCTAATTATCGCCATTACTGATTCAACAAGCCCACATATCTCGCCAAGGCACGTCAGAAGTGTGGAGGCTGGCAGATTCTCAATTTTTGCAATTTCTGACTCAATACAGCCCGCTTATCTCGACAAGCTACGTCAGAATGATCGATATTGGTAAATTTCTAATTATCGCCATTTCTGACTCAACACAACCCGCATCTCGTCAAAGTACGTTACAAGTATCGAGGAATCTACCAGTTCCTAATTTTCACATGTAATCTGGGATAAAACAGCCTGCCTATCTTGTTGAGATATGTTAAAAGGATCGAGGCAGGTAGATCCCTACTTTTCGCCATTTCTGACTATTCTTCACCCAGTATGTATCTTCTACTGGCCTTGAGAGCTGAGCAATATCGAAGAATGAGCCACACGGTTTCGTTCTCCAAACATCGTCATGTACAATCGCCCAGTCTGCGGAGATGTGCTTTGAGTTTAATCAGGATGGCGGTAATTTACTTTAAATTTTATCTGGTCAGCTGTAAGTATTTATTGTCTGATCTTTCATCAAGAATCGAAGGATTTCCTTGGAAATCTACAGCCTATTGTGCCATCCCATATCCTAATTTTGTTTAGAGTATTGTTATGTAACATATATTATAGCAACCTCAAAGGTGGATGCATCAGTCTGTCGGTCGTGTGAATGATCATTTTGGTCGTAACTCTAGCTAATTCGTCAGCCTTATTGTTTCCATTATCAGTGCAGCGCCCTTTCATTCAATTCAGTATTCTACCACGAATACCGAATTTGATTACTCAATGAAATTTAGCTGCATCATAATTAAATTGGGCGTACAATTTTTCAGATAATTCACTCTCGGAACAACGGATCTCATTCTACATTCCTCTTGGTTCTTCAACTGAAACATATGCTAGACATTGCAACGCGATTGAAAATCTTTTTCTTAATTTTAATAATAGTAAATTTATTATATACGGCGATTTTAACTTGCCAGAGTTAGTATGGAAATCGGATCGGATTGAATTATTAATACTTATAATCTATTAAACCTAAATCAAATCAATACAATTTCCAATTCGAATGGGCGATTTTTGGACTTGGTATTTACTGATTTTAACGAATTTCAAGTGTGTTTAGCTGATGATCCACTTTGTAATATATCAATACATCATAATGCACTTAATGCCATTATTGGCATCAATGACTCATTTTCCAAGTTAAATTTTGTCGAAAAAGTTCCTGATTTTCATAAAGCAGATAACAATGCAATTAATTCATTTTTGGCATCAATCAATTGGGAAAGTATATTTTTACATTGTAGTATTAATGAAATGGTTGAGATATTCTACACATACGTTAATAGAGCCATTCAATTATTTGTTCCTACAAAGAAAAAATCCAGTTTGGATTAACACACATTTAATACGTTTAATAAAAAACAAAAAATATGCTCATTCTATATTCAAAAGATCCGGGCTACCTGCGGACTACAATAAATTCAAAATTTTACGTGATGAATGTAAAGAAATGAGTGGCCATCTTTATAAAGCATACCTTCAGAAAATTGAATGTGACATATGTTTGAAGCCAAAGTCATTTTGGACTCATATATCTAAGTTGAAAAAAACTGATAGTATTCCGAATAAAATGAAACTGGATAACTCGATCCTAGAAGGCGGTGATGAAATTGCATCAGGTTTTGCGTCATATTTTGCAAAAACGTATGACATTTCAAATAATTTGTCTACGTCCAAGTTTTGCTTTAAGAAACAAGTAAATAGTTCTTCATTTTCCATTTCATTACAACAAATTTATGCGGAATTAAGTTCACTCGGCAACAGTTCGTCTCATGGCCCGGATGGTACACCAGCAATATTTCTATAAATGCGTGTGTAGTGTATCAAAACCCTTACATATTTTATTTTCAACTTCGCTTAAAGAAGAGGTATTTCCTGATATATGGAAAACGAGCTTTTTATTGCCTATATACAAATCTGGGAAAAGGGATTGTATATCGAATTATAGAGGGGACGCAATCCAATCCTTCATTCCAAAATTATTTGACAAGCTAATTTCTAAACAGCTATCTTGGCTTTCCAAGGAAATCATTGATGAAGCTCAACATGGATTCGTTCAAGGGAAATCGACCACAACAAACCTACTGGAATTTCGATCATCCATTTTGTCAACCCTGGAGAAAAATTGTCAACTCGATGTAATTTTTACAGACTTCTCCAAGGCGTTTGACAAAGTTAATCACTTGGTTATACTTACCAAATTAAGTGCTTACGGCTTTATTGACAGTGTTGTGTGAATTGGTTTCGCTCATACTTAATGTCTAGACAACAAATTGTCCGAATTGGGAATTTCATGTCTGAAGGTATAGATGTTTTATCTGGTGCGCCACAGGGTAGCCACTGTGGGCCTATATTATTTCTCATAATGATTAATGATATTACGGATTGTTTAAAATATTCACTGCCCTATCTGTACGCGGATGACATGAAAATCCTATTGGAAATTAATTCATTAAATGATTGTATAAATCTGCAACATGATTTAGATATGATATCCCATTGGTGTAACTTGAACGATTTGCAGTTGAATATCACTAAATGTAAGGTTATGTCATTTAATCGGAAAAGAAACCAATTAAAATTTGACTACAAAATTAATATGACCCCTCTGGAATATGTTCGTAGCATTAAGGATTTGGGTATTCTCTTTGATGATTCACTATCTTTTAAGCATCACTTGGATTTAATAGGCAACAAGGCTATGCGTTCAATGGGTTTCATCTTGCGAAATGGTAAACATTTTAATATATGAGCTTTACTTACTTTATATAACTCATTTGTTCGATCCCATTTTGAATACGGTTCCCATTTTATGACATCCATATAAAAAAAACTTGAAAGGATTCAAAATAAATTTGAGAAATTTGTATGTAAGAAATTCAATATTGAGTTAAATTTAATTTCTGTAAATGGACGTCATAAAATAGCTGGACTATGTTTTTGTCACAAACTTCTTAATGGGAATATTAATTCTGCAACTTTATTAGCGCAATTTAATTTCAATTTTTCTCCCCATAATTACCCCTTTCGTAACGCATCCTTGTTTCGGCCTAATTTTCATCGCAGCAATTATGGTTTCAATTCTCCCATCGATATAATTATGAGAAGTATTAATACACTTCTATAATTCTTTTACCTCTTTCAAATCACTTGTTATATCGCATTTTCGTTAAATGTATTAAAATAACTATCTCAGAGCGTTGTTAATATATGCTTAGTTGATAATCATGCGTTGTTAATATTTGTGATATTTGCTACTTAAATCTTATCTCTATCGATTATGTACAATGTTTTGTTTAATTTTAAGTATAATTTTATATTTTTCTGTATTTACATTTTATGTTGTTGTATAAAAAGGTGAATCCGTTAAATAAATAGATAAATAAATTCATTTCGCGTACTTTTTCCTTAAGCTTTTTATAACACAAAATTCCCTTCGTAATCTGATTGCCAAATGCATAAAATTTGTTGAAAATAATAATTTTAAGGAATTACAAAATCTCTCCAGATAATATTTGTAAATAAGATTTTGCCCATTGTTTATTATTTGTCACTCTCATTAGAAATTCAAAACCCTGACACCCTCATAGACAGAAACACTTGTTACATTTTTTTTTTCACTAGGTCCTTTTCTCCAGGGAGTTGCAACCTAGAGGACAAAAACGTTGCTCATTCGAAAATCAGTCGTGACACAGCCAACAACTGTTTTGGTGGTTGATATTTTTTTAACATTTTTCTTTTAAATTCAATTATTTCAATTTCATCAAATACATACAAGGTGACCAGAAAAGGTGTGATAATGTTCAGGTAGTGTGATTGAATCATCAATTTTGGATAAAAAAATCTAAATAACCTCGACACCCAATACGGGTAAAAGAGGATAAGATTAAGAAAGAAAGAAAAAATCTAATTAAAAAAATATTTGATTCTTCCGCGTAATATCTCACGAGGCCGTTAAAATGTTATATATGTTTCTGGGAATTAGTATTATTTTCTAAATATTTTGGAAAAAGTCAATAGAACTTACAATCAATTACACATTTGTAAAATTTAAATGACATAGGCAATAAATAAATTGGAAACTTTAACAAATTAATAACTTCTTCAGAAGCATTTTTTTAATAAAAACAGATCTGACAACTAAGAATCTTCATATGTAATCTTATTATATTTATTTTTTAAATTTATTAAAACCTAATTCACGGAAAAAACTTTAAGTCAGTGATAGCACAAGTTGTGCGAAGGAGTGCCAGACGAGGAGAGATTGCAATAAGAAAATGGTCTGAAACTTTTTTTTAAACTCACACCAATTTTCAAGAAACTTATCTATCAGGATTTCGACTTTGTTGTATATCAAGGTCTGCCTTAGTGTGTTGTAGCACTCCTAACTGTCTCTGAGTAGGTATAATTCTTCATCAGGTACTTTAGAGGCTGTCTACCGTTCGTGAGGTTTCATCATCATCATCATATAGCAGCGTGTCTCGTCCACTGCTGGACATAAGCCTCTCTTAATATAAACCATTTTGCTAGGCATCTTAGATTCACTTTGAGGATATTCTTTTCAAATCGTCCGTCCATCGAGTCGGCGGTCGCCCCCTGTTACTGTGTGCTTCGTCTCTGGGATGCCATTTTAATATTCTCTTCGTCCATTTATTATATGATATTCTTGCGACGTGGTCAGCCTAGTTACATTTTTAGTGTGTGACTCTTTTAATTGTAATTCTTCATATCGGGTTTAATCTTGCAATGTCACTCCTAACATAGACCTCTTCATGATTCGTTGAGTTATTCTTATTTTGTTCAGTTTTTTTGTGTTAATGTTAGTGTTTCCGAACCATACGTCGTGAGGTTTAGTAGACTTTTATTTGTTATACAGCGCTGAGTTATAATTTCAGTAGCGTGTGTTATACCCATATGCTTTATTTGCTCGATGGTATAACCATCGATATATATATATATATATCCATGGGTACTTTCTTTTGAATAAAAAAATATGAAAAAAAAAAAAATAATAAAAATAACTGTAGTAGTGAATTCTCGAGTAATAAAAATAATGATCAGGAAAGTATAATTTCGAATAATAATGCATAAATAATAATTTTGAATAAAATAAAATCCCCATTAAAATCAAAAAGAATAATGAAGATCAATCCAGCAAAAATAAAATTCCCAATAGTCAAAACCGCGATGATAACTTCATCGGCAGGATCTCCTCAATCGTGAAAAAGTACATTTTAATCTTCACAGAAATCGATAACCTGAATTTTACGCTGGAAAACGCGCTGGCTCACAAAATTACGCGATTTTTCGAAAGCCTCGCAGAGAAACCAAGATCGAAGAGAAGGGCCCCTTGAAGGCTGATGACAAAGCGTGATTTCGAAAAAGATTTTGATTCATTCTCTTTGCCGGAGAAAAAAGCGGGATTTTACAAAATGAGGATTTAACTTTATTACGTGGTTCTTTAAAGGATGATAAAGTATTATAGTAAGGTAAAAGATGACACAGTTTTAATATATTCTTCAAAAGGTAACAAAGTCTTAACTTATTCTTCAAATGATGATAGAGTTTTGTCTCATTCTTCAACGGATGACTGTTGCCGGCGATATTTTTTTAATCGTCGGCAACAAAATAAAACTATCAATTTTAATTTTTCATTTCATCAAATGAGTTTTTGCTACCCCAAATTATTACAATTTGGTATCGCGACTACACGAAAATGGCCAAAATCCTCAGAAATATAGGAAACCGAGGCGCACTTAGGAAGCCAATGGGGAGGATTAATATGGACAGTTGCAATTTAAAAGAAGATCCTCATAAAACAGCATGCTTCTTTCAAATGGTAAAGTGACGATCGTGATTACTCTAGGGGTTCATTAGAAGTCATTGTTTTGTTTGTCACAAATGTTTTCCAGTGAATTCTCTTCACCGTTCACGTAGACGATGACATCCTCCCCTCCCCAAGTCGATTTTCTGGAGATAAATACCAAGACCAAAACTCCAGAAAATCAGTACACTCCACCATACTGTATAGAAGACAGCATGTGTACTCAAAGAGAACTTCGGTTATATTATAAGAGAACCGAAGTTCTTAATTGTTTGATAACAGGAAACATTGCCCGAAGCCGAAATGCCAATTTCAGGAAGCCAATCCGACGCTGACATTATTTTTCCAGTCGTATATCCTGAAGTTAATAACGTCGAGGATAGCCAGAGCAACCAGACATAAAATCGACGGTGGAACTAAAAGCTACAGGTGTAGCTACCATCGCGGAGGTCAAGCATTATACTATGTTTACAGCCATCCTCGACGCCTGTTCGCTGAGACACTATCCCCACGGACATCCCCCATCCAAACAGAAGCCATCACCGAGCTTAGCCCCGTTCTGTCTCTCTGCGTAACTCCTCTAAACTGTTTCTTTATTCATGTATTTTTGTAAATATTTGAATAAATCAATCAAAATATGAATTGTGATTCAAAGGTTAGTTGCTCTTTATCTCTCTACCATAATTAACTTGAACTAATCGAAAATCAAACAAGAGGTACCTTCCTTCTTTCGTTGATATGACAAAGATTTAAGTTGTTCTTCATGGAATTGTAAAGTTTTATCTAATTATTCAAAGGATGACAAAGTTTTAACTTATTCTTTGAAGGTTGGTAAAGTTTTATCTCATTCTTCAAATGAACATAGTTTTATCTTATTCTTCAAAGGATGAAAAATATTGTATCTCATTCTTCAAAGGATGATAAAGTTTTAACTCATTATTAGTCGAAACAGAGATTCTCGTTTGTTTACCTTACAGACCTAAATCGTTAACGATGTCACATGAAATTAGGCAATAGATTACGCTTGCGTTATCTTCCAATTATAATTATTCAAAGGATGAGGATTTATTTTTAACCCGTGGTTCTGAAAAGAATGATACATTTTTATTACACAATCCTTTAAAAGATCAATACGAACAATTTTATGAATAAATTATGATTTACCAACGCATGATTCCATTAGGGATTAATCCGAATTTTTAAATAATACAAATTTCAACATCAAGATGCTTCGAATGAAAAGGAATTACTTCTATCACACGGCTTTTAAAAGATGTCCCACTTTTATCACACTGTAATTCAAAATAAGACGATTTAGTTTGAACGCAAGATTATTGCGTTATTGGAAGTGCGGGAAAAATGGAGGTCAATGCTGTAATCGAAATGTTTCGTCGTTGGTTGGAAATTCTTGTAGTGAGATTTTTATATTACGTCGGGGACGGGGATTCAAAGACTTATATTGGCATTGTTAAAGCTGCGCATTATGGAGAAACTGAGGTCACAAAAAAAGAATGCGTTGGTCATATTCAGAAACGGATCGGTACGCGTCTACGTGCGTGTAAAAAAAGCATGGTTAACTCGGTGGTAAAGGAAAACTGACTGATAAATTAATTGACCAATTGTCTGTGTATTTTGGCAAGGCTATTCGTGACAACTGTGATTCGGTTAAAAAAATGCAGAACGCTATTTGGGCTCTTTTCTACCACAAGAGTTCTACCGACAAGAACCCGCAGCATCACAACTGTCCACCAGGTGCTGACTCATGGTGTAAATATCAACAAGCAGCGGTAGAGAAGAAGTTAAAGTCTTTTAAACACGATTACACTGCCTTGCCAAAGGAAGTCGTAAATGCAATAAAACCTATTTATGAAAGTCTTACAAGCGAAGAATTGTTACAAAGATGCATTGGAGATTTCACACAAAATAGCAACGAAAGTTTCAACCAAATCTTTTGGAAGATTATGCCGAAAACGTTACCTGGGAGTTTTAGTACCGTCAGCATAGCCGCCAACATTGCTACCTGCACTATTAACGAAGGTGCACGAGGATTGTTATCCGTTTTTGATGCTATGGGGATTAAGTTGGGACCAAACGCACAAAAATTTGTCAAGAAAGAGAACTCTATTCGAGTTGAGGAAGCGAATCGACGTTTGCTACAAAATACTCGAGAGGCAAGGGTGGGTCGAAGACAGATAAAAATCACTGCTAATGCAGCTACTAAAGCGAAGGAAGGGACGATATATGGTCCTGGAATAGACTCAGTGATTCAGTGTAAATTCCAATAATGTATCCATTAATTAAATCACAGTATAGGTCTTATTAAATTATTTTTAAAGCTTATATTAAGCTGAATTATTTCCTACATTACTAAATAGTTTTTGTAAAATATTTACCAAAGAGAATGGCGAAACACTTTACAATTATTTCGAATTCAAAGCAACTGTTTGTTTCCACTATAAAAACAATCATTCATTAATGAATTAAATTTAATGAGAAATATTACTGCAAAAAGTGATTTTCTTTAGAAGACAATTTAAAAATTAATTAATAAAGAATTCATAAAGAAAGCACGTTTTGAAATTTATCCAAAAATTAACGAAAACAATAAACAATATTTAACTTATTTTGGAGAATTTTCAGAAAAAAATGCAAATATATTTAGAAAAAATAATTACAAAATAAGAATTAAAAGTAAATATAAAGGGTTTTCCAATAAGAGTGATATGATTTCTTTAAAAAAAAAACACACTTATTGTTAAGGAAATTCAAATGTTTTTTTTAATGTGAAGTACAATCGATACAATTAAGTTCTAAATAAAACGTCATTCAAATAGCCTGCACGACTTCTTCTGCAGGAACGAATTCGAAGAACCCAATTTTCGAGCACTTTTTCCACAAAATCAAGTTGTATGTCATGAATAGCACGTTCACTATTGACTTGTAAAGCTTGAAGAGAGTCTGGTTTATTTCGAAAGACCAATGACTTCAAATAACCCCACAAGAAATAGTCTAATAGTGTTAAATCACAACTTCTTGGAGGCCATTCAATATCACAATTTCTTGAAATAATCGAATCTCCAAACTTTTCTCGCAATAATTCAATTGTTGCATTTGTTGTGTGGTATGTAGCCCCGTCTTGTTGGAACCAAATGTTGTCAAGATCAACTTCTTCCAATTTCGGCCATAAAAAGTTGGTTATCATCAATCTATACCGCTCTCCATTGACAGTAACGATGTTACCAACTTCATTTCGAAAGAAGTACGGACCGATGATTCCACAAGACCAAACACCACACCAAACTGTCAATTTAGGTGAATGTAATGGTTTTTCTTGAATAATTTGTGGATTTTCTTCGCACCAGAATCGACAGTTTTGTTTATTTACCGCACCACTCAGAGTAAAGTGAGCCTCATCGGAGAAGATGATTTTCTTAAAAAAATCGTTATCGTTTTTAAGTTGTTCCAAGGCAAAATCAGCAAATTCACTACGTTTACGGTGGTCCAATGGCTTCAGTTCTTGAGTGAGAACAATTTTATACGGATGCAAACCCAAATCATTTTTCAAAATCCGCCAGATTGTGGTTTGAGACTGTCCCAATTGTTGAGAATGTCTTGGAATCGACAAATTGCGGTCTTTAGCAAGACTTGCCTGAACGGCAGCAATATTTGCATTACTTCGAGCGGTTCTTTGTCTTATTGGCACTTTAACATTATGTAAAGAAAATGTACGCTCACAATTTTCAAAAATTCGACGAATAGCGAGCACACTTGGACGATTATTACGACCATAAAATGGCAAAAGCGCACGAAAAGTTGCAATTGGAGAACGATTATTTTGATAATAAAACTGAATAATTTATAAACGTTGTTCTTATGTATATCTCTCCAAGATGAAATTGTAAACACTACTGAATACAATGACAAATAAATGACAGATCATGACATATTACAAATGGCCGAAACGTCACTTCAAAATCATATCATCCCTATTGGAAAACCTTATATATTAGGTAATATATTATATAATAGAAAAGATGAAGAGCTCGGCATTTCAGAGCACTCACGTACAAAATTATTTGTCGACCCCTGCTTGAATATGCTCCCATCCTTTTCCACAATCGCCCAAATGTTTTAAAAAATATTGAAATCGGAGAACGCGCAGCCCATGGAGCACTTACCAAAATTAGGCACCCTAACAACCAACTTTATAATCCTTCCAATGAACTGATCTAAGATACATGCAAAATTCCCCCAATAAAACATAGACTGGAATCATTATATTTAAAATTCGCCATTAATCCCTACATTGCCCCTATCATACAACACCTTTGTATCCCTCGCAACCTTAACATTGCTCCTAATTTCTCCCATCAAAAGGTATTTAGTTTTTTTTTTTTTTTTCGCTATTTGGGCATTTGGCCCCACTGTGCGTCGGTCTTTCGGAAACCGCACAATAATTCCTCTTGGCCGTTTCTAGGACCATTGTGAACGCGGACAGCTACCGTAAATAATTATTAAAAGGTCTCAATCTTTACGGGTAGCATTTACAACAGTTCGGGCCCGTAATAAAAAATGTAAATTACGGATTCGGGGTAAAACTAATCAGGTTGTCTCAACAATTATATATGAAGGTCTAATTGTGAATAACACAGCATGAAGTTATGTACATAGCGCCTGTGATGCAAAGGTAGGCAATCTTATGCACACGTGATAAGCGCTTAGTGGTGGTGCCAAGTCTTGTCGTGGTCTAATGGTTTTAGAACAAACTTGGTCATAAATAAGCATAGTTGCTCCCAGCATTGTATTATGTTACTATTTTCGTGTAATAATTTTCTCTTAAATAGTTACATTCAATGCGTAATTTACTAAATAAATAACCATAACGATAAAAAAAAACAATTTTATTATTCGATAAAACACAATCCAAACTCATTTAGTAAAGATAACTGTTTCTGATAAAAACTTCCATCACAATGACAGATTTTTCAGTAACATGGCTTCCACTCGGCAAATTGCATTTTTCACACTGGTGGCTACAATCCCGGCAGTTTTCGGATTTGATTCTGACAGTTCGGTTCTTCAATCAATCAAAGACCCATACCAGTTTACCAATTCGAAAACTAATCGAAAACAATTCTATTTCAGCGATGACCAGGATACTTCAAACGATGAGGACAGTGAAGAGGGCAGCGAAGATGACGATTTGTACGAAAAGACGTTCGGATCATTCGATTGGTTTACTGATGGGAGAAAGTTCCTAAATGGTACAATAATCAAGGAGATTGGTGAGGATAAGGCGAAAGATTATAAAATCTACGACTCTAATTCGTTCAGAAAATACGTTTTTGATGATACTGAAATTCATTCGCTATGGATATAAGTGCGAAAAAGTAAATAAGGAGATTTGTCTCGAGTCTGTTTTTAATATAATGTTATGTAATATAATTTTAAATATATAATTAATAAACTGTTCGCTTTTCGATATACGTTTGATGGGGCTGTACATTTCCCGAAGAAAAAGTTGCTGGTTTTTACGCGAACTATTGTTATCGTCAAGGTGATCGATCTGGTCCAGGCTAATTCCCGGAAGGACATCTACCCCCTTGCCTACAGCTTCAGCCCCGACATGGTCGTGAGATGTACCCCTGAAAATCAACAGGGCATTAACATTCAAACAGTCGAACTGTTCAGAAGTATTTTGTATATATATTACCATTTGTAAAAAGTTGTGAATGTAGTTTATTTTTCGTGAATTAATTTTGTAACGTCGTGTGTTTTAATTCTTCATCAACTATCTCGCTTACAACGAGCAGTAGTCAAATCCCAACATAAACTATGATCAATTTGTGTATAAAACAGATCATCATCATTTCTTTTACAGACTTTTGTTTCTTAAGAAAATATACTTTATCAATACAATCACTTCGTTATTTCAAACAAATGTGTGTTTTTTTTCTTAATTGAATTAAATAAACTGATTATTGTACACATATAATCGAAAAATATAAATTAAATGATACCAATCACTTGTGAAGTATTAAAAGCAGAAGCGAGCGCGTTTTCAAATAAAATCCACGCGCGCCTATTTTTTGTTAATTCTCATGTCCTCCGCTAGATGGATTGCCATTAACGGCACCATAGCTGCTAGAATTGATTACTCGGTTATTTTCGTTCATAAGGCTGTGAATATTTCAGCTAACGCACTATTTTAATAGACTTACTTAAGCTAAACAAAATACATAGTTAATTAAGGTTATTACTTATGGAAAATGTTAGGTTAAATTACATACTCTATGTATATATACATATCTATTATAAAAGTTATGATAAAAATTAAAATACACGTTAAATTTAACATTTCGTTTACAAAATCGACTCGCGATTAGCTCCAGTGCGTTTAAATCATCTATTAGCAGGGGACAGCTGCACTCTCACGGCATAGGTTTTCTATGCTCACGGTTAATAAAGTATATGCTATGTTAACCGTGCTACACACTACCGCCATCTATACAGATAATACTATCAACTTGAAGAGCACCTATTTCATTATGCTACCGCTAGATGGCACACAAGTACGCTGAAAATTTTACTCTAATTGGAATTTTTTATTTGTGACGAACTTTCTTATTACGATCCGTTTCTGGGGCCTTATTCCTGAAATCGATGGCACGGAATCGTTAGTATGCAACCGTCAAATTCACATGTAAATTCTTATTTAATGATAGATTTCATACGACCGAAACGTTCGAACAATTGCAGGAATACGGTCCTTTTTTTCGTTGCCGGTCTGTTTCCGAGCGATTGTAAATTTTCTGGAATAAAAATTGATTATTTAGATACACCAGCGTAGGCAGGCACACAATAATTGAATATTATAAGTTGTTAGAGATTTTGGGATTAATTTTACCACAGAAAAAACATATAATTTATCACTGATTTTACAAATTATATTCTTTCAAAATAGTACATAACACAATTAATTTAATTTTAATTAGCAACGAATGAGAAATAATTTAAGATTGCAGAGCAATTCGCGGGTGGCGAAATTTTGAACACGTTTCGTTATGCAACTACATTCATGTGTATTTTGATTGTTCAATAAATTTAAATGTTGATTCCACAATTCTCTTTTTTTACTTTAATTATTGCGTTTTTTTAGTGTATTTATTTTACCCATCATTCGCTTTAATGCAGTTTTATTTAAGGTACTATTAATTATATTGTGTTAGTGTTGGTTATTTACAATTTTTGAAACATGTTTATTTTAACCTCAAATTGTATTACATCGTAAACTCCACTCCTCTGGTGCAACCATTGGAACTAACGGAACGTTTAAATTTCCTAACATTCTTCAGTTAGCAGCAAATAATTTTAGAACACAATACATGTTCAGTTACATTCCTGAAGTTTATATCGAACAATAAGTAAGTTTCTATGACTGGTCGCGTCTGTTAAGTCTCTGTAACTTCATTTTTAATTAATTTCATATCAGAATCCAACTCATTGCTGTATTTTAGATGATACAAATGGAAGAGGATGATGACGTTACGATAATTGAAGAACGAGATGATATCGAAGCGATATTGGCTAAATACAAGATACACACTCCACAGGACAATAGTGAGGAACCCAACGCTGGATGTGAAATATTGATTAACTCATCACCCACAAAAACCTTCAGGAATACTATCGAAGAATTTCCATTAACTGATATCCAGGAAGATAATGATGTAGTAATTGCAGGAATATCAGGTGGAAGTCAAGAAAGTGAATTAAAAATAAAGAAAAGTAAGTGTTAATTATCATTATAGAAATATTTCCATAAACATATGCACGTGTAGATGGAAAGACCTGATCGCCAGCCGTTTCCAGAACAAAATAATCATGTTTTATGTATAATGACAAAATCATATAATAGAAAAACATACATTTTTGAGTTTCACAAACTTTATTACAGACACTGCTACAATTCTTTGGTTACACAGTAGCTTCATGAGGCGGCTGATGTAAATGATTATTTAGGTTAACAATTTTGATTTATATACAATTAACAGATAGCAACATTGTGGGGGTGAAAGGTACAGTACAATTAAAAATAAATATCTCATAACAAGTACGCTTTCAAGGTTTATAAAATTAAAAAATACTATTATATGTTTATAACAAAAATTAACCTTCCATTAGTCGCTTGATCGACAATTGTAGACCAGCCTTTTAAAAATCATTACAACTGGAACTATATATATTTTATTTAAGTGTTTAACCTTAAAAATACAAATAATTTAAATTGAAAATATGTGTTGTACACAAAAGCCAATGTCAATAAACATATTTCAACTTATGTAAAGTACCAGTTGAATTTTGCTGTACATAAAAACATGTGTAGGCCGAGCAACTAAACTCATCTGAAAAATGTGGGCGACTAATGCAGAGGTTAATAATGGTTTATGTAATTATTCATCAAGTTACAGCTGTAACGTCGCTTCTGATTTTTATAAATTTATATTGATAACAGATGATTATAATGAGTTCTTTGTTTTTGTTTCCTTAATTTACCTGAGTAAAAGACCTTAAATGAGCCCGGAGTAAAACATACAAACTTAATAATTCATAAATCAAATAGTTTTCACATTCCAAATCAATTCTTATCAATTATATTCTCGTTTTTTTATTCCATGTCACGCATACAAACAATTAGTGTATTATCTTATGATAAAAGAAATGAAGTTGTTCTGGTGTTGAGGAGGACACTTCTATTTCGGCAGTCGAGTAAGACAGATTTCAAAATCGAAACTCTGAATCTCTAATTTCTAATTCTTATTTATTTCAAATTGTAAAGTCTTTTATTAAGTATTAATTAAATATTAAGTAAGATTTTTAATTTTGATTATCATTGATCAAATCCGAGTTGACAAAAACAAACTCAGGAAATCCAAATAAAATAAATATACCGTAAAGACGAACAACACCATCGTATGTTATATAGATATAAAAAAAATATTGCTTAAATTTTTTAAATTCAAAAAAGTACTCGCATATTATTCAAGACAATTTTATTCTAGATATAACCTGTAAGTTTCATCAGCAAATGACAATGCATGTCAAAATGAGCTTGAAATTAGTTTTCTAAAAATTTAGTCTAGTAAAATGCTGCCGCCTTGCGGATATAATAATAATATGCATATTATTATTTATTTCATCTAATATAACATTGTTATATGTGCCTCTCTATATATGAATAAAACGGAAGAAATAATTTTCAATGTTAATTTCTTTATAATAAAGTATTATTTTTTTAATCATTCTAGACATTGTGTAGCGAAAAAAATGCTGGTTGTAGTCATTACTAAGGCTGGCAATTTTGACTTCGGCGCCAATCGATTAATCGAGTTCAAAATATTCGATTAATCGACTTATCCGACAATTAATTGAAAATAACCGACTAATTGAAATTAATCAAAACTAATTGATTAATCGAAAATAATCGGTCGACTAAAATAACCGAAATTAATCGAAACTACTTGATTAATCGAAAATAATCGATCGGCTGAAATAACCGACTAATCAAAAACGGATAAAATAGTCGACTAATCGAAATGATTAGAATATCCAATTAATCGAAAGTAATCGTTCGTCTAAAATAACCAACTAATCGAAAACGGATAAAGTAGTCGACTAAAACAATAAAAAAATGAAAAGATGACAAACTTTAAGGACACAATTGCATTTTGTTATTTTGACTTTTAGCAAGCAAATTATATTATTCAAAAAAAAAAAAATAGTTATGAGTTGTAATTATATTCTTCTTATACAAATCTTTTCAAATATCATTTAAATTTAGAGAATATTAGCAAAGATTAAATAAATGTAAAACAAATAAAATAAATTATGTTGCTTATTTTTTCATACATTGTTCATATAATGCATGATATTATTAAACATTATTTATGATAAATATTAAAAATTATGGATAACTCTGTTACATTAATAAATATACCGTCTAACGGAAACGGTTCAAATAATCAACTAATTGAAACGATTAGAATATCCAATTAGTCGAAAGTAATCGGTCGGCTAAAATAACCGTCTAATCGAAAACGGTTAAAATATTCGACTAATTGAAGCGATTAGAATATCCGATTAATCGAAACTAATCGGTCGGCTAATATAACCCACTAATCGAAAACTGTTAAAATAGTCGACTAATCGAAACGATTAAAATATCCGACTAATCGAAAGTAATCGGTCGGCTAAAATAACAGACTAATCGAAACTAATCGGTTAATCGAAAACTGATAGAAAATTTTTCCAATAAACGATTTAATCAATTAATCGAAATTTTTTTAATTGATTAATCGACTTAATCGATTAATTTTGCCAGCCTTAGTCATTACTCATTTTTTGTACGTATAAAAACCTGTAAAATTAATAAAAGAAAAATGAAGATGGTCACGAAAGTAGTGGTTACTATGAAATAAAAAAAAAGTTTATAGAGGAAGTTGACGGTATACATATCCTTCATTTCACAAAAACTGTTAAAACGATGATATCAATTTAAATTTGCTCTTAACTTTGTTAAAAACTTGTGAATAGTTACCAGATATTTAATACATTTTACGAGAACTAGCAAATTAACATATCACTATTATACAGGGTTTGTCAAAATTACCGGAAAATCTAAATAATACATAAACAGTCAATAATTTAAAAAAAATCCACTTCAGATTTATTTCAACAAATTGGCAAAAAAAAATTACAGAATTAAATTAAATGATAATTCAAATGCATTTATGAATTGCTTACAACTTAAAAACATTCCATTTTATTGTAAAACAATTCCCACAAATAGTTCTTAGAATTAATCGTACATCAATATGAAAAACACAAGTTTACCGAATTAAATTAAATAAAAAGAATTTGAAAATAATTAATAAATTATTTCCTCTTTAGTTACTGTGACATATTGACTTATGTTATATAAGTACTATAACAAATGTCTAATAATAGACATTTGCTGTTGCATTATACAATAACATATTGTATAATGCAACAATTTTTTAATTAAAAATATTTTAATGCAAAAAACATTTTTTATATATGTAACATAAGTCAAATTGCCACAGTAGCTAAAGAGAAAATGATTTATTTATTATTTTCAAATTCTTTTTATTTTAATTAACCATGTATGTAACTTTTCATTGCAATAAATATTTTCGTGAAAAGATCATTACTTTTATTTTTGTGGGTTGTTGCAAATACAAAAAATATAGCACTATTGCAAGCAATCATTTTTAGTCAATAAAAAGTTAATATAGTTATTTTTACGAACTACGCCTATTTTGAATATGTAAATGTTACGATTAATCATTCATCACTATTTTTTATAAATATCAATAAAATATGTGGAGTCTCTTTATTGTTTTTTTTTTTTTTTCAACACGAATAAGTGTTATTTCGAAATAATACTTAGCCGCAAATTTTTTAATTGCTTATTTCATCAAAAGAATTAAACAGAAATTTCTTCTATTTTGAATATTGAAAATAGGTTATTGCAACAACTTGTAATAGCAGGAGAAGAGGAAGCAGATGTTGCCATTGAAAAAGGAAATATTGATGCTGATGGTTATCCACATATAACAGTAATTGCAAAAAATTCTGTACAATGGAGTCAAAAACAAATTTTGTATATTTTGTACCACATGCAAAACACTTAAAATAAACTGATATTGGAACTTCAATATACCGACCAATTCTGACATTTGGCTGTGAAACGTGGATACTGGATAATAAATTGAAAAGCAGAATCCAAGCATTAGAGATGATATATTTGAGAAGAGTCAAGGGAGTATCCAAACTCGACAGAATACGAAACGAGAGTATCAGAAATGACTTGAATACCTTACCAGTTTTGAAGTATATTGAGAGAAGACAGCTTGGATGGTGGGGCCATCTCTAACGACTAAATCCAGGAAGAGTAACTCGACAGATATAGGAAGCAAGAATATACAAAAACAGAAAAAGAGGAAGACCTAGATGATCATGGAACAGTGTAATAGAGAAAATACTTGAAGATCGAGGAACATCATGGACAGAGGCCAAAGAATGGACGAAAAATAGGAAAACCTTGACAAATTTTATATACAAAAGATAAAACTGATGCCATGTATGCCATTTATGAATTAATATGAAAGAATTTAGTATTTATTTTATAAGAAGCATAATTTTGTTATATACAGTTTTATTTATATATTTACCAATAGTTTATAATATAAGAATTATTGTATTACTTTACACACCCCACACTCTGTTTGGGTAAACAGGGTTTTTGATAATATATATATAGTTGGGGATGGTAACAGTACCCACTGAGCAAAACGGACATAATAATGTTGCACCAATGTTACATTAACGTTTAATATTGTTTTTAAAGTTTATGCAATGTTATTTGTGAACATTTTGTTCAGTGGGTAGTGTTACAAAAGCACTATTATATGAAAAACCGTACGGATAAGTTACTGCGCGAAAATTGGAATGCAATTTGCAACAAATTAAAAGAATTTGTTAAAAAATCAAGAAGTTGCTCAAAGCAAATAATGACAATAAAATTATGAAAAGATCTAGATACTCATATAATTAAATTTCGTGTGGCTGAAAAAAAATCAGTGAAGTACCTCAATTCATCCAATACAAGTGACCCTTACAAAATGTTAAGCCTGAGAAAAGATAAAAATAAATATAATATTTTTGGACCACATCAAAATTGTGCATCAAATTTTTGCACAGAGCTTACATAAGCAAGATATTTAAATATATGGGATGTGAAACTGTGAATTACACCAACAAATTAATTTTAAATTATCAACGCAAATGGGAAAGTTATACGAAAAATAGAAAGGACAATAAAATAATATATACAAATAGATGTGATCCCGATGATGATTATGGAAATATTTCTGAAAATATGGAATTAAGTAAGGAGGATTTTGATAATAAATTAAGTCAACTTGAAAATACACACGAAAATCTCGTAAGGGAATTTTAATCATTGAAAGAAATACGAGAGGACAACATTCAAATCACATTTTGGATGAGTTTGTCAGCACAGATTGAAAACTAACCTGGAAAAAACTGTAAAAAATATTTCCTAAGATACATTTAGCGGAAATAGTGCAACAAATTACAGATTGATACATAAATATGTTGCAAAAAGTAAATTTGGAGAATTAACTGGATTTAAATTAGAATCTTGTGATATATTTATAGGAGAAAATGAACTCTTTTGTTTAGGTGTGATTGTCTAGAAATAGCTGAAAATATAGAACAATTTCGATAAAAAAATCACATAATTAATTCTTTCGAGTACGAGGACAACTTCATCTGTCTAAAAGAAATATTTGTTATTTTATAGTATGGACACCTAATGAAATACACATTTAAAACATCTTGAAAAATAATTCTTTTTGGGAAGAGAAAATGTGTTAACGGCGCTTCTATAGAAGCGTCGCTAACTACAAATATAAATATTTCTATTTATTTTGTTGGGTTGTTGAAATAACAAATGAGCAAAAATCCGAATCTTAATTATCAATAATCCGCTTTTAAATTATACAGCCATGAAACCCTTCGAAGATTAAACAACACAAAGGGAAGCAAATCCCTTCGACGAATTCCTAAATTGGGCCATTCCTTTCTAAAACAGCAGGTTACAGATTTTCCCTCGTCGCTTGGACATAGTAAAACGGCATGGGTCCGTACAACGATCCGCGCCCAAAAGCACGCACGTGTTACTGGGATAACCCAGGTATTAGCGCTCACTGCAATAAACCAAGCGACGAACAAAAGGGAACAATACGGTTTGGAAAAAACCTATTTTTTGTCGCGGTTAAATTATAAACCGCGAATGTAATTTAAATAGACGCGAAGGAAGTGCGCTATTTATATCTTCGTGCCGTTTTTGGCGTAAGACGGTTTCATGGCAATGTTATTAAAATAAATTAAAATAATAATAAAAAAAAGAAACATTCAGTCATTTATCTTAATAATTTTGCACCAATAAAATACTAAAGGGTAATTATAACTACATGCTTATATTGTCACAAAGCTTATATACGTATGTACCTTTGTTTGCATGTATGTATGCACGTGTGTGTGTGGATGTATATATACACACTATTTTGTTACAAAATTATTGCTGTATAATTACTGTGTATATGTATATATAATTATGTAGTAATTCTTATTATATATTATACATACAGAAAGATTATCTATCTGATAACAATACGCGATAGTGTGTTCCTCGCTCTGTAACCACCCTGGTCGTGGTCAGGCGAGAAATGGTCATCTTACACTTACAATAATGGTGGGGGGGTTAGATGCACCCAAATCATTTATAAACTGAGTACCCGAAAACCGAATATTCATTCACTCCTAATCGTTCATCTGTTGTCAATCACACACTCATTCTTCAGTATTCGGCACTCAACTTATGTAAGTTATTATTATTATCATTATTATTATTATTGTCATCACCAATATTATGATTATTGTTATTATTATTATTATTATCATTACTACTATTTTTTTATTGTTGCATTTTGTTTTTTTTTGTACGTATTTGTATTATCTTAAATACAGAGATTAAATTTCAAACAATTTCTATTTGTAATGTGATTGTGTTTTCTTCAAGAACTAGGCGGGTAATCAGGGGGAACCGGTTCGAACAAAAAAGGGCCAATTAATTTCGATTATTTTCAAATCGGAGGGCTTAAATTTATGTGAATTTAAACCCATTAAAACTCCCCCGTGATAAATGTTACCAAAATTAAAAAAATCTATTATTTTTCTGTTGTAATGCAAATATTTAAACATGAAAATTAATATCGGTTTACTGTTTTGCTTTCTGTTACTGTTGTTGACTAATTATAATTATAAAGTTGTGTTTTTTTTATTTGAATATTAATGAGCAAAATTGATTATTTTAATAATACGAAATAATCAATTATTTTTGGTAATAAATTGACATTTTTTTTTAAATGATTTACCCTGTATATCAAAAGTGTAACATAACATATATATATAACATCTTTATTTCTGCAGACAATTTTATATACAATAAATTAACAATACAATTCTTATAATATGTTATATGTTGTCCTTAGAAAACGGCTATCGACCATCGGTCTTTCTGCCTACATAACATATTTTATATTACTAATGATTTTAATAATTTATTTACCCAATATATTAATTTAATAAGACAATTAAAATAAAACAACACATAGAATTAAATATTAATAATTAAAGATACTCGTAATATTCCAATAATAGTTTTTATTTATTTTTTTATGGTTTTCGAAGAAAATTAAACATTACTTTCAGCTCAACATTTTGAAGTAATTTATAAGTTTTATTGTTTATGAAAAGGTATTATTTCTTCATATCTTTTTAATAAAATTTGAATTTATAAGGAGATAATAAAAATATAATATTATTTTCATATATTTTACCTATCAACAATAACATTTTAATAAAAAAATCATAGCTTGCATAAATTTTCCGCATGTGTAAAATAAGACGAAACAATGGTCGCGTTGAGGGAATTTTTAGACTTGTAGCGCTACAGGCAAAGCGCTTGATGTTCCCTGAACACACTTTCGATGTTAAGGACGTTCAGAAAATATGGCGGTTTTGTTTACAGCTGCACGGCTTGAAAAGCGATCAAGCGGAAAAAATATATGCTTCACCGCTTGATAAAGTGGTACAGCGCCACACATAAAGCGGTACCGTTCAGCGAAACTGCTTTCGTAAAGCGCTTAAGCCCTACAGTTCCCTGAACGCGACCAATGTTTTCGTTCATTCTCTATTACACGCATTTCCTCTCTCATTTAAAATGATGCGATATGTATGCATGCATAAACAGCCATCCGTTCACACCGAGTATCGAAAGCCTACTAATGCAAAAAGTGTAACAATCAGAAGGATTGTACGGAGAACTGAAACTTTTTTTAAGAATTTACACATACCATATTTGGCATCGGAAGTCTCTCTAAATTTTGTGAGACTTTCCACGTGCTTGGCGCAAAAATCTGCTATATTCCCTATAATGTCACCATAAGATCCACATTCACATAAAGGATCAGTTTTTACTTTAATGAAGTCAAGATATGAGGGGCTTAAACAGTGAGTGGTTTTTAGTCGAAAAATACTAGCAGTAATAAATTTTTTCAAACATATATTTTTTGGAAGACTTCTATGTATTTTTTTATAATTAGTTGTTATAGGCACCTTATTCATCCAATACTCTTTCTGTTCTACCAAAATCGATTTTTTATATACTGCGAAAAAATCTGTAACAGGAAGCGAGCTATAAAAGGCTAAAGATTCATCAATAATCGAGCTCATTGCCAATTCATCATAGATTTCACAGAAATGACAAAATTATGATTCAATTATCGAAAATAATTGATTATTTCGGATTCTATTACTAATATAATGGACTTTGCTTATTACTAATGGAAACGCTTACCATTTATCTGTTTAATAAACAATATTTCAGCAATCAGAAAAAAAGGAAATGCAAAAAAAGATTCGGAAAATGGAAAATTAGATAAGCAATTACAAAAAGAAACCAAACAAAAAGAAAAAGAGCAGAAAAAGATGGAAGAGCAAAGATTGAAAGAAATCAAGAAGGCGATACAGTTATCTAATAAAAGGGCTAAGCCTGAAGAAGCAGTTAAGGTGAGAAAAGTGAAACATATTTTTAATATCTTCTTTAAGCCAGATTTGTTCACTATATTTCATGGATTTTCTAGCAATGATTGTATTAATTTTGATTCTTATTTGAATGAATTTTGGAATCACTTAATTTTTGGTTTCAAAGAAGAGAATATTTTTAATAACAATATTCTTCATGGAAAATGTTAATTTTAACATAAAAGATGTTAATTAATTTCACATTCTGTAAATATATATCTATTATAAAAGCTGCATAGGGTTTGGCGATGAAAAATAACGTACACGTTAAACTTAACATTTCTCTAAATAGAAAAGAGCATTCATTCACTTGGTCACAGTTATTTAAATATATTAAATAAAAATTCAGTCACCATTCATCTAGCTAGATGAATGGTGACTGAACGTTTCATTAAATGTGAATTTCGTTTTCCTTGTTTGCTTAAACAGGACAAGTTCGCCTTCCTTTTGTGGACGAAACAATGATTCTCGGTCGTCTACCTTGTAGACCCAAATCGTTGACGATGCCACTTGAAATTAGGCAAAAGGTGGCGCTTGCGTCGTCTTTAATTAATTATGATGAAAATATTTAATAAATAATTTCCACATTTAGCTCAGTGACTTTTGACTTACATTACGTAAGTATGTTAAACAAATGCAACATTAAAACTACTACTTCCCGGGCAAATGTATGTAATTCAATGTCCGGTGTGGGTATTTGCCAGGGAAGTAGTTGTTTTAATGTGCATTTGTTTAACATACTTACGTAATGTAAGTCAAAAGTCACAGAGCTAAATGTGGAAATAATTTATTAAATATGATAATGTGGAAATAATTTATTAATTATTTTCAAATCATTTTTATTTAATATATTAACATTTCTCATACAGAATAGCACTGAATATTAAAAAATAATATTTTTTTATTAGGTACTTGCATGTGTTTAATTCTCTTTTTTTTTTCACTTTAAAAACATCCTTATTCAGAAAAAAATTTTCACTGAAAATTTTATATACAGAGTGTCCCATAAACAAAAACCGATACGAAGTTATCTTTATTAAATGGCACACTTTATTTATTATTAACCCTTTGTACTCCGTTGTCGCTGTATTTGCGACATTAAATATATTAAATAAAAATAATTAATAAATTATTTCCACATTTAGCTGTAGGTGTACATTATGTAATTCAATGTCCGGCGTGGGTATTTGCCCGGGAAGTAGTTGTTTTAATGTGCATTTGTTTAATGTACTTACGTAGCGTAAGTCAAAAGTCACAGAGCTAAATGTGGAAATAATTTATTAATTATTTTCAAATCATTTTTATTTAATATATTTAAATAAATGTGACCCAATGAATGAAAACTCTTTTCCATTGATATTAAATATGTTAAGATTAAATCCATTGTCACCACTACGGTGACACGCTTGTGTTATTTACTCGGCGACCTTAATTTTTAGATAAGCAAAATGTTGTTCATTAGAAGAAGATTCAACCAATTATTTTGAATGTTAGATTTGAAGAAAATCAGGAACAAAAAGACATAAGAACGAGTTAGTAATTTTTTGGAGTAAATAAAAATTTTAGGAATATTTTATACTAAGACAAAGTAAAATTCAAAGGCAAAATTAGTTTTATAGCATATAATCCGAATAAACCTACTAAATGAGGCATATTGATATACAGGGTGGTCCATTAAAAGAGTTTTCAGGAAATATCTCGGAAACAATAAATTTTACATATAAAAGACCTAATCACATAGAAGGGGGCCAGAATAAAGTTACATTGTCTTTATCCAAGATAGCACTGTTGTCGCTAAATCAAGGTCAACTCAATTTTATAAATGGAAACCCTTTTTTTTTTATTACAGAATCAGATTCCTCGTTAAAAAAATAAGATGAACTTACTTAGCTTACTTTTTCGTCAGCACTGTAATTGCGAAAAATATGTTGTATTTGGACTTTTTTATTTGTATAGTCGTTTGTGTGTGTGCAAGCACACCCGAGAGCATGCACGTCTAAAATCACGAATAATGCTCGTTACATTCAATCACCATTTTTGTAAAAGATTTTTCATAATTTCATAATATGGCGTAAATTTAAAGTAGATTTTATTTCAGATTTTAATTCTAGAAAAATCGACCGGCTTTCAAAAGATGAAAATAAATTATACAATTTGAAATTAAACAAGTAACTGGAATTTCGCTTCTGCTCAAAGTCTGAGCTGGAGGCTACTTTGTAGGAAGCTGAAAGGAAAAGCCAGGTATATAGTGTCTAAGTGTGCGTAGGCACGCACTTATGTTTAACTTGAAATTTTTTCTAGAGCAGGTGCTCAAAATTATGGTCATTCACTTCCAGACATTTCGCGAACCTTGTTTCATATGCTCTCTGAACTTTCAAAGGGTGTCTCTCCTGACGTAAACACAAGAATTGCGAATAAGCTGCTTTATGTTCGTCGTTGATATGTTGGCATAGTATTTGTCCTTCAGCATTTCCCATAGGAAAAAGTCTGATGCTATCAAGTTTGGCGAACGTGCCAGCCAAGGCACCGGTCCTCCAAGACCAATACACTTGTTCGGAAATCGGAAATTCAAAATATCCTGAACCGGATGCATAAAATGTGTGGGGCATCGATTGTGCTAATACCACATTCCTAGTCGGGTCTGCAGTGACAGAATTTTACCGTATTTTTGCGCATTCAGATTTTTGTCGATGCAGGATGGGCGAATGACATGATCTCCTAGAATGCTGCACCAAACGTTGATGCTCCATGGTTGTTGATGATCCACTTGTCGGATCTAATGTAGATTCTCCTCTGCCCAATAATGCATGTTATGCCAGTTGATTTGGCCACGATTCGTGAAACTTGCTTCATCTGAAAATAGAATCATTGAAGCAAAGTGACGGTTGTTGTTGAGCCCAATTGTAAAACAGTACTCGATTTTTAAAATAATCGCCATGAAGTTCTTGATGCAAGGATAGGAGATAAGGATGAAATTTATGTTGATGAAGAATTCACAGAATACTTGTTTTGGAGAAGCCTGAACTCTGCTGAAGTTGACGGGAACAATTGCAGTTAAAATATTGGCTTTGGCATTCTCTTACGCAAATACGTTAAAGATCCGGAGAAAAGTCATGCGACACGGATGTTTTCAATCAGGATACCTCTCTACATACAAAACACACGCAGCAAGTGCATTGCGTCTAGCTTCACCACACACAAAAATTATGTCGACTTTTTACGCAATTGTAAACTGCAACATTTTAATGTGTCTTTTGTCAAATAAAAAAAAACTACATATTATCAAAGTCAACTTTAGTAATGAGATGAGAACGCGAGCTCGAATATGCAAGCGTCCAATGCAACATCATTTTGGCGATTACAGCGCCATCTATCATGCTGGCGAAAAAAGAACCTAAGAAAATTCTTCTTATTTTTTAACGAGGAACTTTATTCTGTAATAAAAAATGGTGATGTGTCCATCATGGTACTTTCCCCAGTGAATACGGTCAAATAAGTTTCTGATTGAAAATTTAATAGGAAAGCAAAATGATTAATAGAAAAAATTGTTTTTTGTCTTTCAAAGTTAAAACCGAGTATTTAGAAGAATATTATAATTAAGTGCGTTATTTCTTACCTTGCAATGTGTTGAAATCATTTCTCCACACTCTTCTTAATTTTTTCAAACTATGCGAAAGTGCTGAATATGACGGCACTTTGACGTTTTATTTGTCATTAAAATAATTATTTCAATAATTAAAATCTCTAAGGGAATTTATCAGATAAACGAAATTCTTCCGCTTATAAAATGAAAAGCGGAGGTCCTACAATAAAAGTTTTATAACAGAAATTATTTATTTTCCAAGATCTAAAACTTTTATTTGAAACATTTTTCTATCCGAATTAAAAAATGAAAAATTCCTAAGAGTAAAGTTGCACTTAATGAGTTTTGATTCTAACCAAAAGCTTTTCAGATCATTCCACTGTTATATAAAGCTTAGATATAAAGTTTGGTCTTAATCCGTTTAGCCGTTTATGCGCTATCGCGGAAACACACAGACACACACACAGACATTTTTCAAAACTCGATGGAATGGACTCAGGGGACCTCAAAACGTGCATATTTGTTAAAATTGGCGGTGCGAAAATTTTCACGATCACAATACTTTCCCTTGGACAGGGGTCCGGGGAAAGTAAAAAGGGGGATTTTCGTTTAAACAAATAAGTTGACCATGATTTAGTGACAGTCATTTCTGTGTAAAATTTTTGGTTTCCGAGATATTTCCTGAAAACACTTTAAATGGACCACCCTGTATACAATTTTTAGTGGAAAAATGCACACTTAAAAATAACCTGTCCGAGCGTTTTTCTAGAAAATTATCACCAGCAATTTAAATGAATCATTATGAAAGTACTATATAGTAGGCTCTGGAATAATCCATTTGAAACTAAATAAAAGGTATTTCTTTATTCAGTTCATAACAGCCAACATTGATCACCGTTTGCTCGATTTAGCATTCGGCCCAGGAATTGTGAAAGCGGTAGAAAACTTGGGCAGTTCTTGGAAACGTGTTTCGCAACTGGCGCAAAGAGCGATAACGTGGAGTAGAAGGACAGATGCATATTTTTTGGATGAAGAGGGTCGGTTGGTCGGGAATTCTAATGTGGAGGAAGTCAGTGACGTTTTACTGCTCCGGGAGTACGAAGAGTGTGTGGAGGCTGCAAGAGAGGGTGAGCTGGTTTTGAAAATCAAAGAAATACAAACAATGTTTGGTGTGCGGGGAGAAAGGCGGATAACGCTTGGGATTTATAGAGGAGAAAAGTGAGTTTAATATAGATTTTACGATTAAGGGGACTTCATTTATTTTTTTTTTAAATTATATAAAAAAAAAATTGCATGAGTAGTTTACATTTAATTATGATGATTTCTAAGATTTTTATTGTAAATTCATGAATTGTTGCAATAAAAACATACAAAATGTTACCCATTTACTTAAAGTTGGTTGTAGCTTTTCACTAATGTAAGTCGATCTTTTTGTTCATGTAATGGGTTTGTTTCAGTCAGAAATTAAAAAAAGGATAAAAGTTGGTTGTAGCTTTTCACTAATGTAAGTCGATCTTTTTTTTTTTTCATGTAATGGGTTTATTTCAGTCAGAAATTTAAAAAAGAAGATGCGAAGCTGTTGGAGCTTGCCTTAACTGAACTCCAGATACTATGCAATTGTTGTCACCGATTCTTAGAAAGCGGAGAGGATATTGCTGCAATGGTAGCCCAATTCTCAAAATCAATAGCTCAAATTCCTTACAAGTGAGTAGATAATTGAATTGAAAATTATAATGCAATTGAACAACTTTTTTGCTTGAATCTTTGAAATGTTCACTTCATGGCACATTTTCAATATTAATATTAACCCTAATGTGGCTGCAAAAATAATACAACATACTGTGATGCCTTTTTTTTACATAATCAACTTATAATTCTAAAATCAACAAAATAACAAAATATCAAACATTTTCATACTTGCTCTGACAAAAAAATATATTATATTTACTGGGCGGATTCAAGTTTGGTTCGCAATTCAGCTGCTGTCACCTCCACAGCACTTGGGTTTGGCCGCCAAGTAATTTTTTTTTGTTCTCATTTGCCTATGAATCCGTCAGACGGCTAAACTACTAAACCTTCCTTTTTTTTTTGCACAAGTTTTATGTCCTGGTCTGTTTCTTTGGGCTGGCTCTACAACTAGCTTCAACCCAAGCGCGGTCGCAGTAGCTCACTACCAGTGCTAATGCCGCGGTAGATCTTAAGAGCCTTAGGATGACGTGCGACTCCTTTCCGTTGTGCGTGTGCGGCGGATCTTTACTATTGGTAAATCGGTATTTCAATATATTAATTTGACTGAATTTTATTTTCAAATTTTCACCGTTAATTCGCACGCACTAATGACACATTTAACAATGATCATTTATCAAGCGTTCACTCTGCATCTCCGATCGCGGTCAGCCGAGCTCAACCCACGATGACCTTTGATACCGCGAAATTTAAATTTTAAAATACCTATGAACTTATGTGCGTTCAAGAAAATGAACGTCACAATATATAGTGGAGGTGGTATCTGGAAAATGGGTAATTATCCATGGCCTCGAAACAATCAGATATTATTGTATAAACGATGGCGAAATACTATTAAAAACTGAGTTATTTTTTCATTTTAATTGCACAAAAAAAAAAAATGAATTACAGTAATTTATAAGTTAAACCCTTATTTTTGCCGTCACAAAAATAATACAACGTACATAGCGGGAAATGGTACCTGAGCATGAATCTGTATCTTGAATGGTATTGCGTGTTGTTTGAGCGTATGCACTAGTATAACACATCCATGGTCCAGTCTGCGTTGCGATCTTGTCAAATTGTGATCAGTTTAGTTCAATTGTGAAAAATAATGTCTACTACTTGTGGTAATCTTGCTGGTACATCTTGTGGTGGAAAATGTAATACAGCTTCTGAAAGCAATAAAGCATAAAATAATGAAGTTTTAAAAAATGAAGGCAGAAAAACCAACGGTGGATACCCATTTTCAGAGGTTTAACAATTTGTACATGATTGTATTTATATGTATTGTGGGAGTGATGTGCAGGGATCTCCGGCAGAGCAGTGCAACTTCTCGTTGGACTGGCTGGTACGGATTGTAGTCTATGTCTTCTTAATCCTGTCCAGAAGACTGCTTTTCTTCCTCATCAGTGGAAGCTCTGCCATGACATACTTTTCGAGGAGCTGGTTTATTTGTTACCCAGAAAACTGTGGTGAGCTTTTCGAGTTGGCTGGCTGCGGTGAGCTTGCCAGATGAGTCCATATTGAATCGATACTGAATTTATTTTGCCCTTTTATACACTATTTGAACCTAATGCACTTTATGTTTGTTGCTGTGGAAATGATGTCACTTTGGTGGCGGACGTTGTTGTTCAGCAAGTGTTTTTGCGCGACGAGCAAGCAAGTTTTATTAATAAATTAATGGTTAATTTCTAACCACAAGGGAGATATTAAAGAGGGGCGGTGACTCACCTTGTATATTATAGGTCACCATATAATTCCAGGGGATATTTGGACTTAGATGGGTATGATGCTTTGTTTTTAAATTCATTATAATTATTCTTATAGTAATGAATGGTTTTGATACAGAAAGATACAGATGCCACAAAATTGTATGAATATCTGATAAGGAATTGAATGATCCATTTGAAGATGATAAAGATGAGGATTATGTGTCATGATTGCACTGGAGAGCGTGTTTCCATCAAAACAGAAGTAAGTTTTTTTAAAAATTGAACACACTTTCAAAATATAAATTTGTCCTTTCTGAAGAAGCTGCAAAAGCGTGCGAAATAATTGTCGCAAATAAAGTACAAATTTAAATGTTGATAGTGTGTTTAATTTCTAAAAAAACCTTAAAATCTTAACTTTCAAAAATTAACAGCCTCAATAATTAAGTTATTGAAACAGAAGTATATATCAGCAGCAACAATGACGAGGAAGTTATTACAGAGGAAAAGACTACTATGAACATGGCCAGTCAGACTTGAAACTGATAATGCTACTGCTATAGCAAAATTTGGCTGTTAAACGAAAATCTATTAAAGTATTATAAACTGTATGAACACCTAACTGTTGATGAACAAGTCTATCCTTATCAGGGACGAACTAAGTTCACCCAATATATTCCCTCGCATACCACTTGGCAGGTTAAGTATGGCATGAAAATATTCTGGGTTTGTGATGCTATAATCATGTTATCAATTTACACTGGAAAATTAGTGAGCAATAGCTAAATATTGGGAAAAAAACTGTAATGCATTTATGTCGGTATTACAAAGGTTCAGGTTGCAATATTACCAACGACAATTTCTTCACATCACTGCTTCTTAGTTATCTGCTGAAGTATGCCAACTAGAGTAAGTGGAAAGTATTCCAAAAGTAAATAAAGCTATAGCTTTGTGGTCAACGATGCACTCTACAAATGGACTGAATACCCTGAATCAGGAGCAAGAATTAGTCAGGTTCTATAACAAAATGAAGTTATGTATCGATGTTATGGATAAAATGCTGGGAAGAGCTTTTTATTTTTTAATGTATTAGATGTACCAGCTCTACGTAATCTACACTGATAATAATCTGACGATGTATTAAAACACTAATAAGAGGAAAAACTTTCTAAAATACCTACCTCGTGATCTATGCTGTGAACCAAAGAAGCGACAATCCCATGGTATTACGAAACCAATTTATGAAAAACGCTGTTGAAAGTGTTCTAGAAATGTTTAATTAATTTCTCACTTAACCCGTGGTGAAACATTTTTGAATTAATTCAGGATGATTTAATTGAAATTAAAACACTTGGTTTGTTTCACTTATTTATATTTTCTCCAACTAGTTTTGACCATTGGTCATCTTCAGGGAGAAATGAAGATGACCAATTAAAACACTTGGTTTGTTTCACTTATTTATATTTTCTCCAACTATAAATATATATATAAATAAGTGAAACAAACCAAGTGTTTTAATTTCAATTAAATCATCCTGAAGTGTTCTAGAAATTTCTCTGGAAGCTCCACATAATCCCAATCCAGCACCTTAATGGGATTCCTCTAGACACATTGAAGTAACGGGCATTTGCAAAATGTGGTATGGCAGGGACAAGACAATTAAAAGGAAACATCGTAAAAAGTCTTCAATGCCAGGATAAATAATATCTATTCATTATATTGGAATTTTTTTTAATATTTGAAACATGAAAATAACAATAAATATATAAAAATATTGAAACACTTCTATTTTCTTTGTTTTCCAGTTAAAAGATTTATGGGAAAACAAAAACAACTGAGCTTTCCCTTCCAAGTAATTTCGTTAGAGCTGTTGGGACCATTACCATGCTCAACTATAGATAACAGATATTTGCTGTAATTATTCACAGGTTCTCTGTGTTTTTGTTGAGCCAGTAAAAAAAACTACATGTGCCGAAATAATAGAATATCTTGAAAATCGCGTTTCTTCTAATGTCTGGGGTTCCACAAATTGTCATGGAGGATAACGGGACCCGGTTCACTAATTTTGCATTCAAACATTTTATTGCTTGTTATAAAGAATTATGATTTAACACAAATAGGTCAATTCCACTGAGCGTGCTAGCCATGTAATCATTCATCACTGACATTTGATCGTGTGTAGAAGATGAGTTGAACCACATTGGGTGGGATCACTGAATAGATAGCACAATTCGCTCCGCAGTGCATGATTTTTATGGAGAGTTTATTAATACCGATATCGAGACGAATTCACAGGACGAGTATAGGACAAAATCTAAAAAAAATATTTAATGTTTACAATGAAGTTACAATCTGCTTAGGTAAGGCCTATTCTAGAAATACTAAAACATATAACCTTCATAAACAGGATATACGTTTCCACAAATGGGACCTCATTTGGAAACAGAACAAGGTTTTGTCAAGTGCTACTGATAAATTCTCCTCAAAACTAGCACTAAAATATGTGCTATATTCTGCCCAAAAAGTATTGACACCTGTAGTTTATCAGTTACATGATGCCGATATCCGAATTTAAAGCTCTACCTTGGTAGTATCAAAATTTTAGATACAAATGTCTATAGAGATAAATAAATCATGTTTCGTTACACATGAATTATAGTGTGTATATTTAGAAAAGGAGGAACAAGAAGGAGTAGGCAAACTTTGTACATGGACTCGGAAGCAGAAGTGTGAAATGACAAAAAATGTAATAGACTTATTACGCCCAACACCCGTAAGGGTGCAAGGGTTTTTGATAATATATATGTATATATATATATTTAGAAAAAAATCTCTTAGATTAGATTTTTTATCGGAAAAAGAGGTAGTGTAGGATTTCAATTTTTAAAAGTGTATCATTTCCATGAAATGGGTTGCCGATAATAACATATTAAAAATATTTATTATTTTTTGTAAAATTGCATTCGATTGCGACCTTGGAAGTGAAATTTTGTAACACCCGGTATGACGTTGAACAAATGTAGTGAAAAATAAAAATTGCAATTAGCGGATTTATATTATCTTGTCACACAGGATAGAAATAACTGGAAAATTTTGGTGGAGAAAATAAAGAAAACACACAGAATATAACTAAGAAGAATGATTTAATCCAACCAACTGTATTCGGTAAGCTTCATCAGAAGCGGCTAAGCCGCTAAGCGTATTTGTCGTATATATATTATATTATCTTGTCGCAGGGGTTATTCTGATCGGAGGTGAGTCCTTTTCACACTATATCTGTGAAGCTCTTATTTATTTTAATTCTGTAGAAATCCCTTTTGGATTCAGTTTAGCGGAAGAACCCTTATTAACAGGAGTTAATCTCATTGTTGTTTTGGTTTGGCACCCTTATCGAGGACATACATTGTGTGTAGTAGCGCAATACGACTCCTGGGAAATTAATTCCGGAAGGAAATCTAGACTAGCGGAAACCGTTTTTTACTAACAAAAAAGAAAGGATTTCAATGGTTTAAAAAGCTACCTAAATATCAATATTTATAAGTATACTGTTATTTCCTAGGTGATGTCCATTTAAAAGATTGCATTTTTATATTCATTTTTATAATCACCTTGAAGTAATTTAATTTCGTTTATCAATCGTTCACCCTCACACTGAGAAATAGAGAGGAATATATAACCATGTTATCTAAGACTTTCAATCGTTTTCATTTCACTGTCATTTCATTCATTAACTTAATATTTTTTTTACGTTACAATTTATATTCAATAAATTGAAATATAATTTAGTTCATTTTGATCATTCATGTTACACCCATCTCCGCACCGCTAATTGAAAATAGCAGAAAGTCACAAAATATATAGTGATACCCAGGTATCAAATTGATTTTTGATTTTTCATCAAACCAGCTTTAATGCCAATCTGAAATTTCCAATATATACATAAAATTATATACTTATAGATATCCGAGAAGCTCAAGTTGTTTTGTCCTCCCAAAAATGAAATATTTCCTATTTTATATATTAATAGTACCCGGGTACCACCAAGATTGGTAGAGTATATACTTATATATATACTCGACCAGCGTTAGAGTACCGCCTTCAGCCACATAAGGGTTAAGAAAACACTCGATAACTTTTTTTATGCATTTATTACATCAACGAGTGTTTTCTTTACACTGAAGATTTTTATTTTTAGATTAGAAAAACAGGAGAAACATATGCAAGCAGAGCGGTATATGTCTGGTGATAACAGAGACTGTGTCCGAGTGGACAAGGACGGTAATGGGCTGCGGAGACTCTGGCAGCAACAGCTGACGTCTTTTCCTCTGGCTCGTGTTGAAACAGCCGAAGCTATCATGTCGAGGTATCCAACATTGAAGAGCTTGATGCAGGTAATTTTTTTTTTAACAACATAAGGAAAATCAAAACAATTTAACAATTATGTCTGTGTTTTAACCTCTGTTTAAAACACCCGTGAGCAGTGGCCTGTTTTAATGCCGTCCCTGATTATGAAGCGAGTAATCCCTGTATGTTTTTTTAGGTTATAAATATTATTAAATTTTAAAATTATAAAGGTTACTCGTTGATAGGCGTTGTTGCTTGTTTGCAACCAAAAAATCTGTTTGTTTTTAATATGACTAAATTTAGTATGTTCTTTTAGGTTATATATGTTATTAAATTTTAAAATTATAAAGGTTACTCGTTGATAGGCATTGTTGCTTGTTTGCAACAAAAAAATCTGTTTTTAATATGACTAAATTTAGTATGTTCTTTTAGGTTATAAATATTATTAAATTTTAAAATTGTAAAGCTTACTCGTTGATAGACGTTACTGCCTGTTTCCAATGCAAAAATCTGTGTTTTTAATATGACTAAAGGGAACTTTTATTACCAAATTTTTGAGACATTGTTAATCGACTATCAGTGTGATATATAAATTGTAACTTATCAGATATATAAAGAACCTTTTTAAAATATAAACGTGATTGTGAATAATTTTGTTATTTAAATCAAGAAAATTATATAAAAATTAGTTAATTCAAGTGAAACATTTCCCTTCACACAACTGACAAATTAAAAGCTTGAATTATTGTAACTCAATAACAGAAGAATAATCTGTAACCTAAAATAAACAGCTTGTATTTCGCTGAATAAATTTAGAAAGGTCACAATAAAAACTAACCGACATAATGATTTTAATTTCAATAAAAATCTAATGGAATTTGCTTCTATTTAGGCATACGATGAGTGCATCGATGAGGATTCTCGAGAGAAGTTATTGCAAGATATTCCCATAAGAAGAGCGGCGGGGCCAATTGTTAATGTTAGAAAGATCGGACCGGAGCTAAGCAAGAAGATGGCAATGTTTTACTCGTCTAAATCAGCAGTGAGCATACTTTGATTAATATTCGAAATATATTGATTTAATAAAATAAATGATTTAGTTGTGCGTTTCTTTACTCGGTATTTCCCCATTGCGTACATCTACATTTAGAACATAGAACACATTTTTGCTTGGAAGCAAACTATCAGCTTATTAATACAAATATTATTATTTTTTTCTCAATCACTATTGTACAAGCAACATTACTTCACTATCTTTGGCATCAACTATTTAATAAACCATATTATTTTTATCATTGATGCTTTCAATTAATAATGTAGCACGTGATGCCATCTACTGACACCGTCGCAAAACTATAATAAGATGGATAATGCAGAATATACATTTCATTATGATGTTAATCTTCAATACTAGAAATTTATTAAAGTGTGCATATTTTTTTCATTTGGATAGAAATTTAATATGAAATTGATAAAAAAAACCAGCTGTCCTTATAGCCGGAGAATCCTTTTTTTTGTCTATGTTATGAGAATATGAATTATTATGAGAAATGTTTTATTATCATTGATATTTTAAAAACGTTAAGGCGGAATGACCACAGGTCTATAACCAATAAACAGATATTAATTAATTAATATTATTTATTTTTAGCAATATGCTATACAACTTAAATTATATATTTAATTTTGTTGCTTTCATTATTTATTTGGTATATTTTATTTTTTGTATAAATCTGTAAATAACGATTATTTAAATGAACCATATTTTTTTATTTTTACATCCCGCCTGAAATAAAAACGTAGCAGCACCCTCTATCAGTATTGTCGCGAAGGGTCATATATAACTGTTCAGCGTAGATATTTATCTATGATGCGTATTCTCTGAGTGGCTCCATCTATCCACAACGGCGCAAACGGTTTGACAGTTCTCTCTTGCTTCGCGGAATGTGCACAGTAAAATAAGGTAAGAACATTATTTTTAATTTTCCTTTTTCGCGCACAGAAAAAGATGCAAAATTCAGATGCAAACGGTTCCCCGAAAACATCCTCCAACTTTCCCCTAGAAGGTCTGCGTTTTATAACACCAGCGATTGATTTTATTCAAGGGAGAGACTTGAACACGAACTGCGAAGAGACTGAAATCATCCGGAGGATGAAACAATTGAAAAGAATTTTGCGAGAAATTTGATCGATGGTTTTCAGTTCGAGATTAATAAGAAAAACAATAATATTTATATATGAATTATTTTTATTTGTTGTTGAACTATTGTTTTATGTCTGATGGATGATTCGAACGTTGTTTCGAAACACCAGCATTCACTTTTATATAGAAAGATTTGGATGAAAGCTTTGGTTTGTTCAATCGCTTAATAGGGTAGTTTTCCTGGTATGTGAATTTAAGGCAAAATCGTCAGGAATAAATCATACTAATTTTAACCTGATAATAATAACAATTCTTTAACCGCATCTTACAAAATAGGAATGTCAGATTTCAAAAAGGCGAAACAAAAAAAGTCTCAGCAGTTAAATTATAACTTTAAAGTATAGGTAAATTAATCGTTACTTTAATAATCAATTGTAAATTTGAATAATCAAATACAAAGACTATTGTGTTGTATTATTATTATTTTCCTTTTTGGATTCTTAGTAATTTGACACTTACATAGTGTTATCTCACAAAAACACCGTTTATGAATCACATATTCGAATTGTTCATTGGATTTCAGGGATTATAAATTCGTGGACAGAATGCAGAGGGGACGTGGGAGAGGGAGGAGAGTTGTGCAGACAACGCTGGGAAAGGCCCCGCCGGTGTCCACTTTCTGCAACGATGATAACGTCGAGTTACCGGACAGGTCGGAGCTGCTTCGGCCGATCCAGACTAGCGTCTCTGGATTAAAGCAAGTGATCCTCTTGTATGAAACTGCTACCGAAGAGGTGAGACGATTATATGAAAATCTTTTTTTCAGATACACAGATATACTCTGCAATTTATACTGTATATTTACGTAATACAATACATTTTCATGTTAATCCGTATGTTGAAAAGATTACTTTTTTTATTTTATTATTATTAGTTCTAATACTTAAAATAAATGATTTTAAAGAGTGTGTTTGTAGTCCGAAATGATATTAATACTCAGAATAATTAACACGGGTAATAGATTAAACCTATTTAAAAACCCAATAGTTCATTTCGTAAGTTATTTCTTATTCTTGTCAGCGTACGCTGCATTTATTCAAAGTCTTTCGTTAATGTTGACCATAACCTCAAACTTGATTGAAATAATGGTTTTATCAGAATTCTTATTTATAGATTTAACAACTACTTTCAATTGCAACTCATTTGGATTGAAAATATTTTATATTGTTGGCTTCAAAGTTAAATATGCATAAAATAAAAATGTGAGACGAGACATTCAGGGATATTCCGAATGTTTAACATACACGTTATTCCTTATCACATTCTGAGTTTTATAATTGATAAATATACTTAGATTGTGAGGTTAAAAATATCATTACTTTTATTATTTCTTCATATAGAATAACCCCGAATGGCATCTTATGGTCGATTCACAATCACACGGGAATGAAACGAGAACGGAAACGGAACGTACACAGAAACGCTGTAAAGCATCTTCCCAGGCGATTGTGAATTGATACACGTAAATCTGATAATTAATTTTTCCTGTTTCGTTTTCGGGCAACTGTGAATCGGTACTTAATTAACTCCTTCGTGACCAACTCGAAAAGTCGAGGAATCTTAGTTGCCAGAAAAAATCAGGGTGTTTCATCATTTTACTGAAAAGTTGGGGACATTTTTTGCTTGTGATTTGAAAAATTATGTCTGTTTGCCTTCTGCGCGGGATCCTAAATGAAAATAACCCTCGAAGAGATACGGACATCGCCAGATCTGTCAGCCACTGCAAAATTCTTAATCCTTTAGTGCGCGATTGCGCATTAAAGCAAAAAATTACATTAATTTTATTGCTATTCAAATTATGATCCTTATTTTTATACCATGGTAAATTTTATTTTGATAGAATCATGTTTGATTTATCCATCTCTATTTTTTTAATTAAAATATATATTTGGTCCATTTCTTTTACAAACAACTAAAAACTTTTGTAATTCATATATATATATATATATATATATATATATATTTAATTACAATTAATTTAGAAACAAATTTAAGAAGTAAATTTTTCTATTATAATTTTTTTTTTAATCTTTTTTCCTTTCTACCGTTAGGTCTAAGGAGTCTATTAGGAGATTAAAAGAGAGAGTGTTTTACTGAGTTTGACCCACTGCTATTTCCTAAGTTTTTTTTTTTACTCTTTGTTACGCTACACAACACACACTGTGTTCTGCTTTCGATCCACTATACCAACACAAAGGGTTTGATGCCAATTAAAAAAGAGTATTCATTCACTTTGTCACAGTTATTTAATAAATTGAATAAAAATGATTCGAAAATTATTAATAAATTATTTCCACATTTATATAATTTTATAAGGTTTGATCCTTTTGAATCTTCTTACTATTCCACGTTGGTCCAGTTGCTGGATCGCTTCAACATTCTCGTGGTTGTGAAGCAGTATTTCATGTTTTTTTGCAATGTGTTTTACATCTTTTGCTACCATTTCCACTCCCTGGTCGGTGTGTCTTACATACCAAAGAGCACTGACGCCACCCTTAATATCTTGTTCTAGAATCTTTGCTTTGTTTCAAAATTGCTTGAGCAGGCACACTCCTCAAAGTTGTATATCATATGTCCACTATGTCTACACAGGTTTTAGGACCTGTTTGTATAACATAAGCTTATTTCTAGTTGATATTTCAGAAAGTCTACCTAATGGCCAATATAATTTTCTATAATTGAGATTCAGCTCTCTCTTTTATTTTTAAAGTGTTCTTTCCATCATAGCTTCACATCTAGTTTTATGCCTAGGTATAATCGGTTTATGCGAAAGTGTGAAATACGCTTGTGAACAATCGCATCATAAGCGCAGAGTATATGGTCGGTCATTTCATTTTCCGAGTCACATAACCTGCTGTTCCCACTTTCCTCTTTTCCCATTTTCTACAAAGGCACAGTGCCCCGTCATGAGTCCTGTGAATGTTCTCAACTTGTTCCTTGTGAGTCTGAGTTCAAGCAGCTTATGGCTTTGATCTAGTCCGATCAGCCATTTTGATTGACGTAGATCGTCCTCTTCCCATTTTTTCACCACCTCTCTTCGGTGCGCCATGGGGAGTTTGCAAAATGGCTCTGGTCCCATGTGAATGGTATCTGTACCTATTTCGGCAAGTTGCCTAAGATACTCCCATGCCCTGGGACCCACATGAGCGTCAGCGAGTTGTTGTTTGCCAGTTGCAAAAGGGATCGTTGACCATTCCATTCCCAGACAGTCTGTGAGCCGTGACTGTAGGCTCGAATGGCCTTTAGTGCTGGCTGTCTGAGCAAAAAGATATATTGCACACTGTTTAGGTGTCCCTGGTGCACACATCAATTGCAATTGCTCCCGCTTGCAGAATTGTGGGTGTTTTACCTAGAGTCATGAAGCCCCTGTGGTTTTGGTCAGGACCATAGATGCCTATTCTAGTACCCGTGTACCAAGCTGATATTCCTCGACCAAGTGTTCTTCGAAGCTATTTTTGGGTTTTCAGTCAACACCTTGAACAGTCTTTCGAACTCAAGTTTCCTGTACATAATATACGTTGGTTTGGATAGGAGGACCAGGTCGGATATGCTTCAGTACTTCTAAGTGCCCTGTTCAGTCTCTCTGCAGAGTTTTCTTTCTCTGATGCAGTCAGAGGGCCGCCACGAGTCCCTTCTTTTATACCACTAAATAGAATGGCATTCTGTGATACTTAGACAAGCTACCCAGCTTCTTTTATGTGTCTAATTTTTGAGTTTTTGGCCTGCACATAAGGGCGGCATATGTGAAAATGGACACCATTGCTTTTTTATACAGCCCGTTTACGCCTATCGATGATTTGGTTTTAAAAATTACTTAGACATAATACTATTTATTTATTTAGTCTTATATAACTATATATGATACTTAGACAAGCTAAATGTTGAAGCCTACCCAGCTTCTTTTGTGTGTCTAATTTTTGGGTTTTTGGCCAGCACATAAGGGCAGCATAGGTGAAAATGGACACCACTGCTGTTCTATACAGCCTGTTTACGCCTATCGATGATTTGGTCTTAAAAATTACTTAGACATAATACTATTTATTTATTTAGTCTTATATAACATCGTTATATGTTCCTCTCTACTTCTCAGTGTTAGGTGACATAATACTAAAATAAAGTAAATTTATTTGTAACAACGTGCATCTTTAATAAATAAAAAATTGATCATTGCCAGAACTTTCCCTTCTTTAATTATATTGTAATTTAAATAACTGCAAATGTGTGAATCATCTTTGTTTCATTTTACTTAAATAAAAAATAAAACAAAAAGTATATATAAAAAAATTAATAGAATTAAAACAAATAATATAAAATGAATTTAATTGGTGATGAAACAAATTGAGAAAAAACAAAGAATTCATTACAAAATGAAAGTAGAAAAAAAGAAATGAAAATGAATAAAATAGATTTATTACAAATTTCATTTGATAAAAAATTGGAGACAACTTACTTGAAAAATAAGTGATGAGATGGAGAAAAGTGACTTGGGATGAGTGGGTGAAAAGACAAGGAAAGTTATAGAAAAAGAAAGGATAGCATGCTAGGCTGAAGTAACATTTGGGATGATTTCCAAGCTGTATTTCTTCAGGATAGGCTGTAAAACTCTGCAACGCGATAATGTTTACAACCCAGTCGTTGGGGTACAGATGGGTACTCCCATCGTAAATGCAGCCTGAATCCCTTTTCACAATTGTTAAAAACGAAAATAATGGATAACACTAAAAATTCCAAAACTGAAAGTCGTAAAAATTAAATATTCACGTGCTCCGCTGGTACGGCATGAACACAGCCCATATGTAATTTTGTGCTTCAGGTTTTCCCTATTAGCCGCCGACAGGCCCAGAATGATGCTGTTGCTGTAGCCATGATTTTCTCGATGTGCTGATTCCACGTCAGTTTCGCATCTAGAGGTTCATCCAGATACTTTACTTCATTGTAAAGGTTTATTTCTATTCTATTCAGGGAGGGTACCTTTTTATGCAGCTTTCTCCTATGCATGAATGGAACTATAATTGTTTTGTTTGGGTAGACATTTTGATACAACTTAATACTTTTTCGAAGAACCATTAAAATATTTGAAGTTCAAGCAACTATTCTGTTTATTTTCACATTTAAAAATATCGAGTGTATAACAAAAATCGACGACGAAGTCTCGAGTCATGTCTGTACTAAGATCACACACGTGAAATGCTGGTTATGGTTAAACAGCGACATGTCAGATATTAATTTTGTTAAATAGGTAGCCAAACTAAATTTATTTTAAATTACAATAGTCAAAGTAAGTGTTTAAACCACATCCTTGTATTTTGAGAATTAAGGTACCCGCTTAAATAAAACCATGCCTCATCTGTGAAAAAGGTTTTGTCAAGAAGATCGTCATGAAAGTTTTGAAGGAACCATCGGCAAAATGTAACTCATCTAGGATGATCAATTCTATGTAGTTCTTGTATGCAAGTTAATCGATAAGGGAACAAATGCATATCCTTCTTCAAAATTTTCTGGCAGGTACCAATTGATACTTCAATTAATTGTGAAAGCACACGAAGTGAAGTTCTAGATGAATCTTCTATTATTTTCAACACATTTTCAATTAACTCTGGAGTAAGTTTTGTTGCCAATCCAGTGCCTTCCTTCCTACCAATACTTCCAGTGTCACGAAAGACTCGTACAGCACACCGAAGAGTACATCGAAAACAGTTATCATCAACGGCAAGATTGGGAAATTGATTTTGAAATTCCTCCAAACAATCGGGAACAGAATACTGCCACTCTCCACCAACTTTTCGCCCATTACGAAAATAAGATTCAATTATAAACATTTTATGTGCCTTAGGAAACATGTTTACGATAATTAGGGGTTATTGACAACTCACTTGTCAATATGACAACCAGTACTTTACGCGTGCGTGTGTGATTTTAGTTCAGACATGACTTTAGATTTCCAATGCCAACTTCGTCGTCGATTTTTGTTATACGCTCGATATATACAAATGAAACAAACTCTATCACAAGCAAAATACAAATTAATGTTGGCTGTTCATTGTTCAAATAGTGAGTGATCTTCTCCTCCGTTCAAAATGTTGTTGGGGGAGGCATCCCCTCTTCCCTTTGCATTTTTGAAAGAAAAGGTTCGAATGCCTTTTACCGCTAAATCCGTCCATGTCGTCACCACATGTTGAAACTGCCCGTCGTCGCTTCAGCATTTATTGTTGCATTAAAAATGTACCTTCACACAACGGTATCCGTTTGCTGTGTCCGTCCAAGGACAAATCCGTCTCGCATAAAATGTTGTAAATTTCTTTCCACCTCGGCAAAGAAAGTATGCTTTTTCTCAGGATGACAAATAGAACCATAAAACGTCCATCCTCTTTCCTGGAAGAAAGATAATTCTGTGGATAATTCGGGCCTGTCCCTTTCCGTTGTCCACAGGTATACAAAACTCGCATCCTAAATTATTGCCACCAATTTTTTTTGACTGGAATTGACTTAGTGGCAATAATTTAGTTCTCTCCGAACACACCAATTATATTCAGTGCTTCTGGCAATAGGTTTCATGCTTGCCCCTGATTATTACAACCTTGGGTTGTGAAGCCCTTCTCGTGCAGTTCATCCAGGAGACTGTCCACCATTATTGACCACAGTGTGGGGGACAAGACTCCACCCTGAGACACTCCTATGCTACAATCATCGATAGTGTGGATGCTGCTAGAGAGGTCGTTACCAATCGGCTTTGAAGCATAGATTCTATCCACCTTATCGTGGAAGAATATATTCCTTTATTCATAAGTCGGAGATAGTCACAATTGTGTTTTTAGCCAATACCTTTGATCCCGGGAAGTAAGTACCTACGAGTAGCTCTAAGCTTTCCCGTTGATCATTGTTCTGTCTGTTCTGTTTGAGATGTTGACTGAATTGGTATGATCCTTTGATAGGATCTTCCGAAGTCTATTGGCTGAGGTCAGGTTGTCAATCTCCTCACAGAAGGTCTTCCAAGCCTCTCGTTTAGACTTCCTGAGCTGCTTGTTGAATTCAGTTAAGGCCTGTGTGTAGGCCGACCAGTTACCTGTTCTCTTGGCCCTGTTGAAGGATTTCCGAGCGAAAGTCTTGATTCGATTCAGTTCCTTATTCCACCAAAAAATGTTTCTCGAGAAGTTTACCTTCTTTACCAGGTAGCTTTCCTCATAGGTTGCTACGATAGTATCTCTTAGATGTAGTGAGGCCTGTTCCTCTGTCATGTTTGGATATTCACAACAATAATTTTTTTTTTTTTATTGATCAGGAGCCAGATTCCGAATGAGTTAATCTCGCCTATTACGACTAAAAACGAAGTTGGATTGATTGAGCAGGAACTCCGAGTTATTGTTGCAATACCATATCATTTGGAATCCACTAGCAGTTATAATATTTTTTATTAAATAGTAATGTCTAATTTCATGTGGCATCGTCAACGATTCGAGTATACAAGGTAGACAACCGAGAATCGTTGTTACGTCCACTAAAGGAAGGCGAACTTGTCCTGTCTGATGAGGTTCGAAAAACTGAAATGGCCATCACTAGTTATCCATACGCTAGATGAATGGTGGTTTATCATTTTATTAAATAATATTTTTTTTTATTTAGTAATGTTTGCATATTCACTATGATAATCTTTTGCTTTTCTTATAAATTTCCTTTTATAGGTGAGGCACTACCTGAGTTATGAATGTGAAGTGATATATGAGTGCAAGAAGTGCAGGTCTTTGCATCGCAGTATTGCCAACTTCATTCTTCATAAAAGGGAATTTTGTAAGGAGAAGTACCACCCGCAACCAGATACCACTCAAAGTGTAAGTTTTTGTCTGTTTATTTATAAACAATAATTTATTTAAATATGGGGTAAGGAACACACTTTTTTGGATTATTTAAAAAAAATGAGCTAGCAGCAAAAATTAGATGGAATCCAGTTGCTTTAATAATGGAATTTCACTGTACATGTGCAAAATAGAAGAGCTGTTATAACAACTATTAATACAAGTGTTATAAGCAGACTTTTTATAAATTCCTGGCCACCAAGATCGCCTCATCTTAACCTACTGGCTGTGGGGTTATTTAAAAAATGTTGTATTTAGAACAAGGCCAACAACACTGGAAGATGATTTAAAAGCCAGCATTAGGGAGCAAATTGGTGTAATTCAACCAGAAATTTGAATAACGCTGTATATAATTTAAAGCAACGGTTGTTGATTTTGCAACAACAAAGTGGAGGTCATATCGAACATTTGCAGAAACGAATGGTGGACATTCGGTGGACATTTAAGCAATTACATTTCTTTTACTTTTTATTTTCACTTTAATTTGTTAAAAATATATAATGCCTTGAAATATATCCCTTACTTTATGATAACCCTGTATATTAAAATTCTATTTAGTTAAATTCTAAATTAATTTCAAAGGCAATTTATAATTTTTGCTTTTTCATTGTAATCCATCTTAAAATAGTATTACAAATTGAGCAGATAGACCGACGGTCGATAGCCATTTTTTGAGGCTTAAAAATTTGTAAGTGATGTAAATATTGCAATACAATTTAATTAAATCAGAAATAAAGATTTTCAATGTATACTACAAATTGATCGACAGTATAAATGTAATAGATTTATGGCATGGCTGTGAATTTCAAATAGGACATAGAATTTTCAGAAATGATAAAAAAATGTATGAAAAGATCTGATTTTTTTTTTCTGTCAATCATATTTGGCCGAGGCATATTTGTGGTGGCTCTACTTTCCCCATTCCAAGATTAGGAATGCAGGATGTAAAAGATTTGATTGAAGATTGTCTGTATGAATATGGATTTCCACCAAGTAAATGCCTCTACGATCCAATGTCTGTTTTATGTTGAGTCTATTAAAATAGACTATATCCCACTAAAGACAGAGCTGAAACAAATGAATTAGAACCAGCTTCTAGAAATCATTGCTGCCATGATAACAAATTCATGTAGAGTTCGATTTCGGCATTGTGATTGGTTCTCTACTTGTTCTATGTTTTTGCACATGATTGGTTTCTAATTTATTGTTTATAAACTGAATATCAAAGTACTGTCAAATAAAAATTGCAAACTTCAGCTTCTGAGAATGTTATAAAAATGATCACAAAAACACAGTCTAGAAGTACACGTCTAGAAATAATTCACGAACAAATAAAAGTCAATATATTGAATCTGATAAGCAAAATATAGTATACAATAATTGTGCAATTAAGAATTATTATACATGTTATAATTTTTTATTGTAACATTTTTGTTGGGATATAGTCTGATAAATTGCTCTCGTGCATTGAAAACAATTGCAAGTTTGCACTCTTTTCAACAAACACAGTTGTATTGCTTTAGGCAACATTCCCTCGCCTTACGGGCTGGAATCTGTTGCTAAACAATACCATTTCATTTATCAAAATCGTGTAAACTTCTTACCGATAATTTTCTATACATTTGTGCAATATCTGTTGAAAAGGTTTACATTTAATTGCAGGTTGTCAGTTTTATATTGAGTCTATTAAAATGGAAAATAAATTGGTTTTCAGTTGTTTTGCATCTGCAATCCAAACAAACGTTTTTAATTTATACTGATTTCTTTAAAAATAAAGAGAAAATAATGTTTGTAATATTTTTTAAAATTTTGTGGCTAAATCCTTCCAATTACAAGAAGATTTGTGTAATTAGTTGTTCACTGACTTTTATTGAAAACAATCAATCAGAGAAGCTGTTAATCTATAATCTATGGTTGCATTCAGAAACTCACCAGGTGGTGAATAGAAACCGATGGATTGACACTGGTGGAAATATGTTGAATGCTGTCAATAGTTGTTTTTACTGGTTCTGTGTTTACAACAAAATGAAATTATATTTAATGCTAAAAATGCGTTTTTGAATATAACATATTTTAAACAATGTGAATAAATGTCTAAACAAATTAATATGCTGATAATAATAGAAAGCATTAGTATGTCCATAGATTTTAAGTTAAATGTGCTCCGGCTAGTAGCTCACCTCATTTAAAAATATGGGTCTAGGACTCATATTTTTAAATCTAGGATGGCTACTATTGGAGCATACAACTGAATTTATGCCACTGGTTATTCCCACAATCATCAATCGATTTAATAGAAATTAATATAAATGAATATATTTTTATTCAATCATTTTTATTGTAAAATTTATACTAAGTATAATACATTTTATATATTATTATTCCTAAATGGCTATCGACCACTGGTCTTTCAGCCAGGAGTCCTTGTTTTTATGTATTGATGAGTGATGTGATGAATGAATGAACAGTAGTTTCAAGATGGTGGAATTTGGAATAGATGTTTGGGTTACAATTAAGTCATAGTCGGTTTAATAAGTCCTGGGTTATGGGATTTGTGGCAAATTAATGGAATAATTTCGTGAGCCTTAGGGAGATATACTTGTTTTGTTGTATAGGAGTATGTTGGAAGGGTTATAAAGGGGATTGCTTTTGTGGCGGATTTTAATGTGCAAAGGGCTTCAATGAATTTATTGATTTAATTCACACATCGCTGTTTGACTAGTTAAATAGAATCAGACTATCTTATAAAGTCTGATTCTATTATAATTATATTTATACAGTTCATAAGTAATTCTAATAAGAATAACAAACATAATTTTTAAAAAGAATATCATTGAAATTGATTTATAAATGTAAACTTTATATTTTTGCAGATTATTCACATGCCAGATAAAAAATGTTCTTCAAAGAAAACCATAGAGTCAGTGATATCCAAAATGGTAGACAAGCAAAACTGTGAAGATATTTGTACAGTTGCTTCCAAGCAGAAAGATGAGATGAACAGTGTCATATATAAAAGTAACACTGTGGCTCTGGAACCCATCGACCGGAATAATTCGGCAGTTTTTCAAACAGTGCTTACATCCGGTGGTGAGGATGATGAAGAAGCTGAGGATATAAATTTGTCAAATAAAGAATTGACAAAATTGGAGGTAAATTGATTTTCATGTCACATCTTAAGAGTAATCTTATTAAAACTTTTTAGTTCAATCTTGCACTACAAAATTACAAAAAAACAAAGAGTAAAAAGAGTAAACATTTCCAAATAAATATTTAAATGAAAATAATTTAAAAATAAATTTATGTACCAGCAAACTTTATTACTCTAAAAAATGTTTAATGAGGTATTAGAATTTGAAATAAAAACTATAGGAATTCATCTGAAATGAAGTTGTGATTCAGTAGAAGAAACGCGGGAGCCATGATGAAAATCAGAGCCTACTAAATATACAGGCCTGAATTTAACATTGAGGAGGACTCAGAGATGCATACTTATATCTGGCCTTAGAGCACCTACTTGTCTCACACACTTCTCTAATAAAGTGGATTAAATTGTAATAAATGTTTTTGCATGTAGTTATAATGATAAATAGTTATATTTTCTATTAAAACATTAATGACTTACAGTCACTGATTAAAGTTATTTTGATTTTCAGATTTTTTATAAAATAGAAATATACGAAAGATGTGTAAAATCATGATTAGATTATGTTCGATTCAATTTAAACAATTCTATATAAGATTCTTGGCGGTTCTGCACAAACTGCAAAATAGAAAAAATATGACGAAAGCTGTTTTGAAGTCTTCCGATAAGAGAGTTAAGAATTTTGTATAGAAGTTTTTATATTATTAAATTGTAAAATTATTTTGTATAACAATTGAAAGTCTTCCATAACTTTTAATTCTAAATAACTTTTCTAACACATTTTTGTTATATCTGCTAAAATAAAGACAATTTAACTTAATAAAACACTTTTAACTTTGTTTGCACAACTATTTTTTATTATTTAGTGACTATAGTTTCGACAACATTAGCGTGTCATTATCAAACTAAGAGTACTCTCTTGTTGTCGAAACTATAGTCACTAAATAATAAAAAAAAGTTGTGCAAACAAAATTAAAAGTGTTTTATTAAGTTATAATAAACCATGTAAAACCAAGTGGAAGCCTTAACAATTAACAAAAAAAGACAATTTACTCATCTAATTTATAGAATTCGGCCAAAAAGGACCCTATATATTAATTAATTTGGGTAATTTTTTCAATATCTTAGTTTAAGACTAAGCAGGAGCGATCCTCAGACCATGAAGATCCAACTCTAAAAAAGTCACTTATACTTTATGTTCACTCAGTTCATGGACACACTGTATATATATTGCTTGTTATTTTTTATATATAGCTAAATGAATTCTCTTTATTATATTATTATATATAAATTTATATATCAATTATTTCTGAGTGGGTGTAGAAAGGCAGTTTTTGTAATTAAAAGAATGAAAATAAAAATAAAGAAACACTAAACATTTAACAATCAAGCAACAATACAATAATATAAACAAATTTTAACAAGAAATATTTTTAATAATGTACAAAAAAAAAAACACTATATAATTCTTAGTTTTCAAATTTTAAATGTATGGCCTATATCACTAAAAAAACCTTCTGTCTAATTTAAAAAATGTAGGTAGTAGAGATCGACAAAGTGTTAAATCACAACAGCGCCGTTCTATCTCCCGATGGGAAGATCGCCGATGAGAACTCCCTGGATCTCGTCTGTAAATTTTGTCGGGCCCGTTTCGCCACCAAAAAAACTCTGACACATCACGTCAAGTACAAGCACAATGAAACCCGTATCGTGTACCTTTGTCCTTTGAACGATTGCGACGCAGACGTCTTCGCCAACACCTGGAGTGTCTTCAGGCATTTATTTAAGGTTCACAGAAAGACGCACTCGCAGGTGAAGAAGCTCAGGGGGATGATACAGACAAACGTGCTGACGAGGGGAGACTTTGAAAAGAGGATTCCACCAAGTAAATACAAGAATGCTCTGAAAAGATTGGATATTGATAATGGGGTGAGTACTTGTGATGAAATTGTTAATCTTTGAAATTACAAAAAAAAAACACACTTGGTTTGTTTTAAAAATTGTTGTTTATTTTCCAACAAGTTTCGTCATTGAGTCATTATCAAGAAATTGATTGATAATGACTCAATGTCAAAACTAGTTGGAAAATAAACAACATTTTGGGAAAAAAAAACAAGTGTGTTTTTTTTTGATAATTTCTAATATGTTTAAAAAATGTTTCACCATGGGTTAAGTGAGAAAGTGATTCAAAATGAAATCGCTAATGCTTTGAATTGATCTGGAATTGAATATTGATTTTTTTATCGCATAAAACGTTTGAAATATTTGATATATTTTGCGAAAATATCACAAAAATTGAAATATAAATACTTTGAATTCTAGGTATGTTGTGTACGTGATATCAGCAAAGTGTTTAATTTAAAAAATTACCTTATTAATTGAATTCATTTTTCACTAGAGTTTTCAGCATAGTCTCTTTTAGAGGTTCAAATCATTTTTCAACCACTTTCAACCATCATTATATTTATTTCTTAATTTTTCTCAAGTGCTCCTTCCCCAAAAAATATTACTTTTACCTAGATATACTCCCCATATATCCTTCAATAATTTATAAAAGAAAAAAAGGTTCACACTCCACCCCCACCCTCTAAAAAATAACAATCAAATTGTTTGAAACAATTTTTTGCAAAGAAATTCTTAATATTCTTTTTATTTATGCTAAACATGTGGAATAATATAAAAAAATACCAAATAAGAAACCATACCATCCCCCATACACTTCAAATATTAGTTATAACATCGTCTTAATATATCACAAAAAATAATAAATTGGTAAAACTCTAGAATCCTCCCTACACCATTTTTTTTATTGTAATCGAAAAAAAAAAAACATAAATGGGGTGTTTTTATGGTGACTGATAGTTGTATGAGTTGATTCTTGCCAATTTTTGGGGTTTATTTCAAGTAATTGCCTCTTAATTCATTGAAAAAATATTACAATAACATTGTTTAAATGGTTGAATTTCCCATATATTAATTGTTTATTTTCAACAAAAATATTTTTCCTATCGGACTTCCCCCGCCCCCTGTAAATTAGAAATCGAAAAAAAATCACTCTTTTCTATAAATTACTAATTTTGACCAATTGTCCCTTCCTTAATAGGAAATATTTTTATACAGTTGAATTCACCATACACAAATTGTTCATTTTCTTCCCTCCCTAAAAAATTAAATAATAATTTTTTTGGTATAATATCATTATTATTTAAGGGGGTTCAGGGTGGAGTTTGAAACTTTTTTCTTTTATAAGTTATTAAAGGGTATATGGGGAGTATATCTATGTTAAAGTAATATTTTTTGGTGAGGGAGGAAAATTAAAAATAAATAGAAATAGGGGTGGTTAGAGGTTTGAAAATGCATTTATTGATTTGAACCTGTAGAAAAGATTATGCTGAGTACTCTAGTGAAGAAATGAATTAAAAATATTGATTTTTATAATTTATTGGTAACTTCACACCCGTCATAATCTTGGATTATATGTTCTTTAGATCCGCCAATAACATTATTCAATTAGATTATTCAATCTTGGATCGTAATCGATTGTTGAGGCTTTTACTTGATGAAACTCCATAATACACTATTTGTAAATAAAACAACAGTTTTTTTTTAAGTTTCACAATAGTATATTACATAACAACTTTTTTAAGTAGCGTTTTACATACGATATTTGCCATTAGGCGAATGGCCTAAATCATGAGTGTGTAAAATGGCACTTACGAAAGAGTAATGTACTATACTTTTTCTATGCCCACTGTGTAAAAAAACCAATTGGTCACAATCAGAAATAGATTTTATCAATAAACAATAATTGTTGCGACTACCTGATGTTCAGCCGTATCCCAACCCTCATTAATATTAGTTTGCGCATTTGCAATGGTGTGGGAACGGTCGGGCGGATTGCGGCGAAACGGGAAAGATCGTGGGAAGCGTGGCCGGCCGTATTGAGCCACACCACGCATGCGCTTAAAATATACAAACGGAGATTCGAGTAACACCCGTGGGAAAAAGGGTGATACGACGTAAAAGGCGAGGCAGGCGGGAACGATACCACCTCCGCGCTTTTTTCACCCGCAGTCGGACGCTCGAACATACACACGACGTCCTCCACGCACAAAGTAGACGAACTCGAGACTTTGAAGAGTCAACAGCGGCGACGATAAATTCAATAATGTACAAATTTTGTATATGTGTTGTAATCATTAATATAAATCTTTACGTTAATTATTTTGAATATTATTCAATGGTCCTTCGAAAGGTAAATAAGAAGTAACAATAATAATGTTACGAAACTGGCTTTAATCAGACTCTGAAATAAGTAAAACAATGTCTATTTACTTAGAGTTCACTTAACACATTTATTAACACCACACTATCACTATCCCGAAATACTTGTCTGCAGATGGCCTTATATTAATTAACATTTTTTTTGTTCTTTACAATGAATTTTTCTTGGATCAAAAATTGTTGCATAATGCAAAATGTTATTGATATAAAAAAAAACAGGTGTACATTATGTAATTCAAAGTCTGTTGTTTTAATGAGCATTTGTCTAAAGTACTTGCATAACATAAATCAAATTGTCACAGAGCTAAATGCTGAAATAATTTATTAATTATTTTCAAATCATTTTTATTTAATTTGCATTTCTTTTTGATATATCTTCCTTTATTTTTTACATTTTATTTATTTATTCAATATACGGCAGACCATTTACAATTTAGCTTAAAACTAAGACATTTTAAATTATAAGTGTAACTGGACACACAAAGTTATCTCACATATTTGATTCACTTCTGACAATTTTCTATTTATAAGAGTATTTAAATTATTAAATTAATTTTAATTTTCTGAGTATAAGAAAAAAGTAAAATTTTCAATGCCAAATCTGCTTTGTCTTTTACTTGGCTTCAGAGTTAACCTTGAATACATAACATATTGGGTGTGAAATTTTGTTGTTATTATAAACCCACAAAGATTATTGGAGATAACATTGCGATGAACATCATTTACCATTCTTTCAATCTTGGATCAAATTAATTTTTACTGTTTTTTTGTTATTGTGTATTTACAATTTAGAGATGGATGGATAATTACCATGGTGACGGAACTTACCAAATTTGCGGTGGTTGCGGGAAGCGCTTCGAGCGTAGAGCAGCGCTCAACGCGCATGCGCACACTTGCCAGAATAACAAATCTTTTTCTGGCTACAATAGTGCCGACAGCTTGGAAATGAATGAGCCGTCTAAAGTCGACGAGAAGGAAAAACCGAGGAAGGCAACTGCACAAAAGAGACAAGAGCAAAGAACACAAACAATAAAAACGGTGATTACTTTTCTAATTCAAATTCAAACATACATAACATATTTAATTTTTATTTTATAAGATTTTATTCCTTGTTATTCAGGAAGAGTTCCATTTTCAATTTATTCTTTAATTTTTCGTAACATCTCTTTTAGTACATTTTTATCTCCTCCTTTCTTTTACACCATTTAGTTGATTGCAACAAAAAGTTGTTTTTTAAGCTTCCCTAATGAATTTAACATCAATATTTTGTTTAAATACATTATAAATAGCTACCAAATAACATTAATATATTTGTATGTTGTAGAGTATTGATGATGAGAAGCCAGTGACTGGATCCCGGAAGCGAAAGGCAAAGTATGTTGTGAAAAAAAGAAAGCCTGTCACAGAAAGAGATATTGATGAGAGGATGGTGCAATTGATGATGAAGCAGGATGACACTTTTAGCAGGTTGTTATTGAAGGAGGTTCTCAAAAAAGAAGAATCAGGTGTTGCAATAAAGGTATGTTATAACTATTATTATGATTATATATACAAGGTGTTTCAAAAGTAACGGATAAATTTTATAAAATCATAAATGAACATATTTTAGAAAAATGCTCTGACACATCGAATTTTATTTTTAAAATGCTATATTTGTCAGCCTCCCACCGCTTCGCAACCCCAACATTAAAAATTCAAATAGTAAAGCACCCCTTGCGATACCTCAAATGATAATTTTTTTTATTCTGGATTCAACAAAACAACAATTATCAAAATCTGTTAATAAATAACGGCGATATTTACCAAAATGTATTCAAAGAAGAGCGTCAATATTCGAGTAGGCACTGTTGAAGCAGCCATAGCAATATCATTAAAACTATTGCAAATTATTTGTACTTATGTCAAACACAATTCAGAGTTTTTTTTTTTGTGATTGAAGTAATATTTGCAAAATGAGACTTACTGAAACCGAAAGAATTGAAGTTTTAATGATGATTGGGTTTAGAGATAGAAGCCGGACGCATGAAGAAGTTTGTGCATCCGCCCATATCACAATCTACAGTAAGTTGAATGGAAAACAAATTTCGAGATCTCTTGGTGCACTTGGTACAAAAATTGACTGATGATGACTTTGATCGACGAGTGCAATTTTGTGAAATAATGATGGAACTCTATAATGAAACTCCTTGCTTAATTAAAATCATCGTTTTTTATGATGAGGCAACATTTTGTCTGAATGGTACCGTCAATAAACAAAATTGCCTTTATTGGGCTCCTCAAAATCCGCCTTGGATGATGAAGCGAACACACAATATCTTCAAAAGCTTAATGTGTGGGCTGATGTGGTGGGTTTAAGAATTATTGGACCATATATTTTTGACACAATACTGAATGGTGAACGTTACCTGAACTTTCTCCGAATTGAAATACTACCTACTTTAGCAGTATTGTTTCCCAACGCATAATATCCTTATAGACCCGATGACAGAATTTGGTTACAGCAAGATGGTGTGCCTCGACATTACGCACGACCAGTTCTAAAATAAAAATCGACGTATCAGAGCATTTTTCTAAAATATGTTTATTAATGATGTTATAGAATTTATCCGTTACTTTTGAAACACCCTGTATACATGTTGTTTCCTGAAATGAGTAACATAATGTGTTTGTATTGTATCTCAATTATTATTATTGGTTGCTATGCAATAAACAAGCGTGGTAACTAAGTGCCAAGTAATGCATTCAAATGCCCGTATTAAAAATTTCAGGACGTGTTTGTTATCATATATATCTATAGCATACCCACTCGGGTGTAGAGTATTAGGATTATATTTTATTAAAAGGTTTAATTCTCACAATAAAAAATAAGTTTTAACGAAGGCATATTATAATTACAATTGTTACATTCTATTAATTTAACTTACAATTTAATAGTAAAAAAAGCCAAAAAAAAAGCAATAACCGAACATATGAAATATTATCTTTTATAAATATGGTTTATAAGAATGTTTTATATAGTTAAATTCCTTTTAGATAGGCCAATTATAATCTAATCAAAGATAATTAATAAATTGTTTCATTTTATAAACTTGATAGATTAATGACTGAATTTTAGAATTAAATTTCCAGAGAATGTTAAAATATACGAACTATTGTATATATTTTTATATAAAAGTTCAGATAGAACAATATCAGTTTTATAAGAATTGTATTAAAGTGGAAAATAAATAGGTTTATCTAATTAATAATTATAATTAATTAATAAATAGCTTTAACTAATTCATCATAATAAATTAAAGACGACGCAAGCGCCATCTTTGCCTAATTTCAAGTGGCATCATCAATGATTTGGGTCGTCTTTAATTTATTATGATTAATATCGGGTATATAACCACAACACAATTTCCGTTCAGCCGCCTTCATCAATGCATTGTACATGGGACACACTAGTCTGATGAGGTTCGAAAACCGAAATGGCCAGCTCTAGTTATCCATACGCTAGATGAATGCTGGCTGAACATTTCATTAAATAGACTAATTCAGATTCAGGTGATCTAATTATTCCCTTTATCTATTATTCTTGACCACCTTTTTTTTTAAATTACCAATAATCATTTTTTTGTATAATAGTAATATTAGCATTTTTGTATTATTTAAAGGTATTGAAGACAGATGACAACAATGAAGAAGTTATATCTTTATCTGCAAAAAATGGAGAAGATAAAGATCTATTAACAAAAATGGGTACTCTTAATACAACAGAATCATGGGTTGAATCTCTTAAAAAGACTATAGAAAATGCAGATGAAGAAGCAGGTGTCAGATCTGCAAAGCGGGTGAACAGTGAAGTCACAAAAGAGACTGATGCGCCTTTAAAAAAGTTAATTAAATTAGATATAAAAGTAGAAGATATTTCTACAGAAACAGCAACTAAAGAGTCTGAATTAGTAGAGGATGATTTACAACAAATCACTATTGATGATGAAAAGAAAAAACGAAAAGGAAAGGAAGATGAGGTGGTGTGCATTGATTCTCCAATGCATGTGAACAGGATCAGAAATGAGGTGTACATACCAGAAAGGAAGAGCGAAATGATGGATTTAAAACACACAAAAAAAAGTAGAGGTTCATATAAATTATTAAAATCAAGACTGCAGCAACAGCAACAAACTATGAATTCAGAACTTGTTCCTATTGATAAAAAACAGATATCCAGTGGGAAGCTTCCATCCCTAGAGGCCACCATTGCCAAAGTGAAATGTGCTTTGAGCACAAAACCATTGACTGAGCAATCATGGGATATTTCTCCTGTGAAAGATAATGAGTTTGAAAATGCACCAATAGAGAAACTACAAATGAAAGAAGAATGTGGGAAGACTGACTCTTCAAATAAAATGAAATTACAAAATGAGGAACAAAATATTGATAAGTCAGCAAAACTGTTGAAAGAATCAAGTGTTACGGGTGTAGACAAACGGAATGATTTGGTAAAAATTAATAATGTCCCACAAAAAGTGCAAGAAGTTTTAGAAATTAATATCCACGCTACTAAACAGCAATCTGATATTAAAGACTCTGCGCAAATTCAAATCAATATAGAAGAGAATCCAAGTCAATTTAAGGAGAAACTGAAGAATGTTTCAAGTGTGGATTATTCTAATAAAAAACCCGTAGACGCATCGAACAAGCAACAACTTTCAACTGAAAAACTGTCTAAGAATTCAAAAAAACAAAAAGATACGTCAAGTGGGAAATATGTTGTGGAAACACCATCAGATTTTTCAAGTGTGAAATACTCAAATGATGAACTTAAAGATGCCATAAATCACAAACCTAATAAAAAACTAGAAGAATCAAATGTAAAATCGACTAAAAAAAAGCTAAATGTTTTAAGTGAGAAACCCACAATTGATGAACATGAAAAGATTTCAAATGTGACACAATCAATTGATAAACTTCAAGATTTCTCAATTTTGAAATTATCTATTGAAAAATCATCGGGTGTCTCAAGCGATGATCCAAATACAACACCCTCAATGAACAAAGCATGCGAAGTTTCAAATAAAGAATCAACAAAAAAACAGTCCCAAGTTTCAATTCAAGATTTGCAAAGTGTATCAAGCTCAAAATATCGCCGTCGCCCCTCAAAAGCATCAATTAATGCCCCACAAATTCTACCCGTGCGGGTGAAACCGGATAATGTAGTGGAATCAAAACATTCAAATAGTATGAAACGATCAGAAATTTCCCATGATGAGCCAGTAAAGTCAAAACCTCCTATTTTATTAATAAGTGATTCAAGCTCAAATTCGTGTTTGGATAAATTTGTTACTAGTAGAGAAAAAAAATGTGAAGTTTCAATTGCACTACCGGGAGGAACTGAGATTTCATTAGCGGAATCAGAGTTTTTACTGGATAAGCATATGAATGTGGATAATATTTCTAAAGCTATAGAAGAGCTAAGTGCTTTGAAATCTCAAAATTTATCAATGCTCAATTCAATCTCCCGTTCTAGTGTAGCTTGTGAAGTTTCCTCAAAAGAGGGGCAGCGTGTAGAGGATTCCACTGCAAAGCCGAACGCTTTTAGACCTTCTGCACTGACATTGGATGAATTCAATCAAAGGAATTCTAATGAACAACGAGAATTTTTAAACATGGAAGACATTTTGAAGATTGAACCCCAGGACATGGAATTAGAAGAAGGAGATGAGGGAGGTTTAGTTAACCTAGAGGAGGTTTCGAATGCCCTTGCAAATATTAATAAAAAACAACTGGTTGTGAATAATGAGGACACAATTAAACTAGAAGAGAAATTGAAGGAGGGTAATGGTCTTGTTGGAATAGAACGGTGTGACGAGGAATCAGAGGAAATACAACAGAAGTTTTCAAGGAGACATGAAGACAAACACATTATGAAAGTCGAAGACGTCTCAGATATGAATATGAAACAATGCATGGATGATGAAATTTCAAAGTTAGACGACTTTTCCAATTGCTGTAAAGAACCGGTTAAAAAAGAATGTAAAGACATGAAGTTAGAAAGTAATACCAAGCTGAATATTCAATCGTTGAAATTACAAAAGTTTACTGATGAAAAAAAACAATTGAGTCTCATTTTAAAACCGCAAGAACAAAACAATATACTGAAAGACAATGATTTAGTTGTTAATATACCTTGTATCAAATCAGAAGAAGATTCAGGAGATGAATCCCAACCGGTGAAGTCAAAAAAAGATGAAGGCTGTTCAATTAAACAGCAACAGCTTTCAAGCAGTGGTGCCAATTCTGGAACCAAAGAAAAGAAAAATCTGAAGCGACAAGAGGTTTTGGATGGAGGTAATCGCTCGAAGCAACTACAACTTTTGGTTATCTCGGATAGTAGAGTCCAAGCAAAGAAACGACAAAAGATTTTTGAAGCAAAAGTAAATCTCCAAGGAGTATCAACACGTAAAACCTTATTGCGAAACAATGATGGTTCTTCGAGTTTGAGTGTACCTCAAAGTCAAATTGCTTCCCGAACATCCATGAGAAAGCAATTTGTGAAACTACAAGAAGGTTCAGATGGTGGAATTAAATCTAATAAACCTCAAGGGATTTCAGCACGTCTAAAAAGTTGTTCTAAAGTAACGCAGAATGAAAGTGCAAAACTCGATGACGAGAAAGTACAAGACAATACTAAAAGTGTGAAAGTATCAAGTAATAATACGTTCCCGCAAATTCAGTTAAGATTGAAACGCTTTCCTGGCGATTCGCTTTCAACATCTTCTTCAACGAGTGATGTGATAGTAATCGAAGATCCTGTGCTTGAAAACGGAGTGCGAGCAGATGAAAATATTGATGAAGTGGTGTTTTTAAGTGATGAAGAAGACCTAATAACGCTTAAGAGCAAGGCGACACCTTACATGGATTTAGAAGCCCTTAAGTGCAACCCCTGTAACGTCCATTACAAGACGATTGAAGCATTACTAAGACATATGGCGATGCATTTTAAGTGGTTCAACTTCCAGTGTGACGAGTGCCTCTTTAAATCATACGATCGTGCCTCGTTGAAACAGCACTTATCAAAGCTTCACGGGATTAAGCCAGCTGCGTATGAGCGGCATACAGTGCGGCTAACGCATCATGAGATTGTTAAGAATTCGGTCGAGTTTCAGTCATTGTTGTTTAACGAGTCTGGCGACGGCGGTAGAAGGTCGAAGAGTTCTGTCGCAGCGGATCCATCTGTTCAGAAGATGATCATGGAGGTGATATTTGGTACTAACTGTCATGCGGTAGGGAAAAAGTGATGGACTAACACCAAATAAGAATAAACATTAAAGCAATTGTACAAAATGATATTTATTTATGATTATGAGTGTACTATAATAAATTCTGACTGAGTGAAGAATTTAAATTGTTCATAAATTGTACAGATCACAAAGTTCAAAATATATGTAAAACTTTTATATATATATATTATTTGTTGATTATTTTTATTGTACCTCCCAGAATCTTATTTGTGTATTTAACAATGGTTGATTATAATGCAAATAGTGACCAGTAATTTAAAGTACAGTAGGATTCAATTCCAACGTTGCTGAAATACCGGGTGTTTTGCGCAATGTGTTACGGATACATACGAGGGGTGGTTTTTATATTCTCGGAAAAGGCATGAAAACAAAAGACTAGAGGAATAACTAAATTTTATTTTTCAACATAGTTCTCCTGCTTTTGAATACAGGTATAACACCGCTTCAATAACATCTTTAATCCAGTATAAACATTACGAGGCGGCCATTAGGCCTACCCGTTATAAATATATATATATATATCTACCAATCTTGCCATACACTTAACCACTGTTCTATCCTCATTCCTCCCGTCCATTATTTACATACTTCTTTGTACTCTTGCTCTAAATAGGTCCATGTATCCCTACCAATCCCGCACAACATACATCTAACATACCATATCTTTCTCCTATCCATAACTTCCATCCTCTCTCATCCGATCCGTACCCGGCCCTTACCAGAGTCCCTTTTTCCTCCCTTCACCAATCCTTCCTTAATAAGTACCCTGGCAAACACCCAAATACTTGCCATTTTCCATACTGTGGATTCTACCTACTCCTTTCAATTCTTTTTTGTCGCTTTTTGTCATTCCACTTCCAACCATTATGTGAATTGTGAGAACGAGTGGTGAATGTGGCGGCGTGGATGAGAGACCACGTGTAGATACATCCTATTACACACAGGTTGATGATACGTTGAATTTTTAAAGTAATTTCTGGCGAAAGATTGTAGTTTACCTGAGATGGTCAGGAGGGAAGGACAGGCAAACCATATAAAAGAGCTAGCCCTTCGACTAGTAGGGAAGTCTGCATCCAGCCGTAACGAGTAAATATCGTAAGTGTCTATTTTTTCTTCTATTATATTATTATTATTATCATCATCAAACTTGATAAATGAGTCGTTGAATAAAAACCTCCATGTATATTGTTTGTTCATTGATTTCAGCAAAGCCTTTGACACGATTAACCATAACATATTATTAAAGATTCTATATAATTATGGCATAAGAGGAAATTTAAATTAATGGTTCAAAAGCTATCTGGAGTCAAGAACCTTTAAAGTAAAAGTGAATAACATAATGAGCAAACAATACAATGTCGAGGCAGGTGTACCCCAGGGTAGTATTCTCGGTCCAATACTGTACCTATTATACGTAAATAACATAGGAGACTGTTTCCATCATTGCGATCACTACACACTTTTAATATCCCGCCACGTAGATGCGGAAACTGCTAGAAAAGGTTTAGAAATAGATTTTTACAATCTTCAATAATGGGTCCATGATAGGCAATTAGTAATAAATAAAGATAAAACCAAACTAATGCATATAACGACACCTAACAAAAAGCGACTTACAGATAAAACCATAATATTCTCTTGCAGCAACTGTTTAATCAATGAAACAAACTCATCAATCTGCAAATGCGATGGAATTAAATTAACAACTATACAAAAATATTTGGGAATATTTATTGACGATACTTTCTCGTGGTATGAACAAATCAATGCCTTATGTAAGAAACTGAAATATATATCTTATGAATTTTATTATCTTAAAGGTATATTACCAAAACATATACTTATTATTATATACTTTGCCATGGCGGAATCATTAATTAACTATGGTATAACTACGTGGGCACATTCAACAAGACACCATATTAGTAAACTTATTAATATACAGAACACCATAATAAAACATATATATAATATACCCGGTGTAGACATTAAACAAATCTACAAGAAATTGAACATATATAGGTTCATAATAAATTAAAGACGACGCAAGCGCCACCTTTTGCCTAATTTCAAGTGGTATCGTCAACGATTTGGGTCTACAAGGTAGACTACCGAGAATCATTGTTTCGTCCACTAAAGGAAGGCGAACTTGATGAATGGTGGCTGAACGTTTCATTAAATGAGAATATATAGCTTCCTTTGATAACCTTTTTAAGTTTAGATACTTAATAAATAATTTTACGAAAATAGAAACTCTAGGACGCATAAATCACAAACATCAAACAAGAAATATGACATTAAAAAAGTTTGAAATACATCCACACAATAACAAATACGGGTTACGAACGACTAACGTACACTTACCGAAATTACTAAATAGTCTTACTAAAGAATTACTTAACTCAAAATCGTTAAGTTCGTTTAAAAATAATTTAAAGAAAGTGCTTCATGAACTATAAACATATAATATGGAGAGTGAATAATGAAAACTGAGTGAATTAAAAAGAAAATATTAAAAAAAAAAAGAAGAATAATTAATATAAATTGGATTTCATATGTAATGTCGCTGACAAGCCAAATGGCTTAGCGACTACTTACAAACACTTTTCTTTTCTTCATGCTTACTTAATTATTAGTTTTATTGTTGATATTACTAGTAATAATGTTTCTATAAAAAAAAAGAATATATTAATTGGAATGTAATCTGATGGTCAGCGCTCATTCATCGAATGAGCGTTTACTTCCAATTTACAGTGGAGTGAAGGAGGTGTTGGGCCATAAAAAAATTATTATTATTATTTGTACTTTTATATTTTTTGTTTTTATTTAAAATTTTGTTATAATTTTAACGATTATATACGTTTTGAGGTCCTCAGAGTCCATTCTGACGATTTTTGAAAAATGTCTCTATGAGTAGGTTTCTGCGATAGCGCAAAAACTGCTAGGTGGATTGAACTCATAACCCTTTTATAAAACTGGAAAGATCTGAAAGTCGTTTGGTCACAATCAAAACTCAGTAAGTGCATTTTTACTCTTAGCGTTTTTTTTTAATTTTTTTTCTCAATTGTTAGACAAACATTGATCGTGTCGAAGAATTGAGTAATTATTCGCAACAAAAAATTTAAAACAATAAATTTCTACGGGGATAGTAATAAAATCAAAAACACATTTAACCGACTAATTTATTGTCTGACGGTACTTTTAAGTCAACTGCATATTTTTTCTTGTAACTCTAATATATGGTATTTGATTTGCCTCCGCGCCTGACGGCACGTTAGAGAATTCAATCCCCCCCCCATTTCAGATAGTGCGTCTTCATTCTGGTAGTGACGAGTGCTTCATTATAGCAGTTGCATTGTGAGCGTGGTCGCGTCACTTCTTTAGCAGGTTAGTTTCATCATTTTTATTTGTTTGTATTTTATGCACTAAATATGCAACAAATAGAATTACCTTACTTTTTGATATATTAATTAATACTTAAAAATTGATTTTATATTTACATAGTTTAAATTTAATAAAAAATCGTTCGTTTCTTTTCTGGACTAGAAAGTACCGTCAGTAATGGAAGACCGAAAATTGAAGTGGTATTACAAAAAACCTCTAACTGAATTGGAATTACAAGAAATTTGTGATCAATTGTTAGAGGATGATTTACCCTTAGACAACTGTGTCCTAGCGGATGAAGAATTTGATGAGAATGATACTTATGATGAAGCAGAGAGTAGTTTCCCTTCAACATTTACAAAATAATCTACATCTACATTATCTACAAATATTTCCTCATCTTTATCTGGCATGGAATCATCTAGTATTATTAATGATAAAAAAAAAACAATAATTTGGCCAATATCTTGACGGTAAATGCGAGTTCAAGTAAAGAAACTATTGAAGAAACAATTAGTTCTGAAAATGTTTTGACTAAGCTACCAATTATTGATGATAAAGAAAATAACCATAATTTGGCTAATACATTGGCGGTAAATACACCTTCAAATAAAAAGAAAATCGAAGAAAGTATTATTCCTGAAAATATATTCACTGAGCCACCTACTCCAAATGAGCCCAATAGAAAATGGAACAAAATTGACATTACTACCAATATTTCACTAATTTCTGAATATGAAGGTCCAGTGCAAGGTGTTTTTGATAATTGTAAAAATGCAACGGATGTATTTTTAACATCATTAGGAAAATCGATCGACGATATTGTATATCAAACAAATCTTTATGCAACACAGCGAGGAAAATATTAAATGTTTCAAAAAATGAAATTTTTGCATTTATTGGGATAAATTTCTTCATGGCTTATCACCAACTTCCATCGTGGAAGTTATACTGGAATCATGCACCGGACTTGGGAATACCATTAGTAACAAACTCGATGACAAGAAATCGATTTGAAGAAATTTTGCGTTACCTACATGGGAACAATAACCATGATAAACCCAAGGAAAATAAAGACAAGCTGTACAAACTGAGACCAATGATTACTACATTGAATCAAAATTTCCAAAAATGTACAAACCAACCCGTTGCATAAGCATTGATGAGAGCATGATTCGTTTCAAAGGATTAAGTACTATGAAACAGTACAATCCACAAAAGCCGATAAAAGAGGCTACAAATTATGGTGTTCAGCCGACCAGAAAGGTTTTATATCTGGATTTCAAGTTTATCAGGGCAAAAATGAAGAAATGGAATCGGAATTTAAAAATTATGGCCTTGGAGAACGGGTGGTGTTATCTTTGACAAAAGCCTACTGGAATTCGAATAAAATGATTTATTCTGATAACTATTTTACATCTATTAACTTATTAGAGTCGCTAAAAATGAAAACACTCTTGGCATGTGGGACGATTCGAAAAGATAGAAAAGGTTTTCCACTTCATTTGAAAGAAGATAAACAATTGCAACGAGGGGACTTCGATTACAAAACTTCCAATACAGGCATTACTGTTTATAAGTGGAAGGATAATCGAATTGTATATTTTGTCTCAAATTATCATGGAACAGAAGTAACCACAACTCTTCGAACTTAAAAGGATGGGACACGTCAAGAAGTTGCTTGCTCTATTGTCGTGAAGGATTATAATGCATTTATGGGATAAAGCAGACCAGCTTCGAACAACCTATGGAATGAACCGAAAATCTCGAAAATGGTGGCACCGCTTATTTTGGGGATTTTTGGACATTGCTTTTATTAACGCTTACATTATATATTGTATCAAATTTGAAAAAAAATGCAACCCTTGAGTTCCGTCGTGCAGTTACTCTGGGCCTTCTTTCCAAAAATAACGAAAGCAAAAAATCCACATCTTTGAAACCCATTGCCAAATGTAGAAAATATAATTATAGTGTTTCTGATGAGGTACGACTAGGTGACTTAGGGAAGCATTGGATTATCTACGATAAAAGTAGGGGAAGATGCGAGATGTGTAGTTCCAAAGCAATTCAATCACGTCCTCATAGTAAGTGTTCTGCATGTGGAGTATTTCTATGCAGCAATGAGAAAAAGAATTGCTTTTTGGAATACCATGAGCAGGATTGATAACAATTTCGTTTTATATTACCAAAAAATAAGGTTCATTTCATATTTACATATTTTATTGTATCAAATTATGTATATCGTTTTATAATATTTTGTTTGCAAATGTGTTTTTGTTCAACATTATATAATAAAAATTACTATTCAAATATGGTCTTTAATTCCTGACGGGACTTATAAGTTGAGATTTTTAACATCCCTTAAATTTGCCAAAATAAAATAAAATAAAATAAAATAAAATAAAATAAAATAAAATAAAATAAAATAAAATAAAATAAAATAAAATAAAATAAAATAAAATAAAATAAAATAAAATAAAATTGTTTCTCCTAATATAATATATAATGCCATTTTAGGCAAGATTAGTGCATGAAAATTACGTGAAAAAAATGTTGGGCCTTAAAGGGTTAAAAGACGGGATGTACAAATAGCTTGTAAAACAGATAAAAAGATTTGTAATACACTATTCAATTGAAAAATTAAAAGAATGTACCAATCGAGAATATATAAATTATATAGTATGTACGGACTGCGGAGGTAGTACCCCTCCAGACGGCAATCTGGTCGGAATTGGACGAGACTTAAAAGAACACTATCGATCATATAGTTTAGAAAACAACTCCACTTTCGCTAAGCATATGAACGAGGAAAACAATATTTTCGGCCAAGATGCACTCTCTATTGTACATTTCGCTGAAAAAGGAATTAAAATGGATCTATTAGAGGCGCTTGAAATCTATAAAACGATTTAACTTACACTCCCCCCTCTTCCAGGCATTATAGTTACACATAAATATTTGTTAACGGCAAATTGTATTTGTATTAAATTAAATAAAAATTATTTTAAAATAATAAATTATTTATTATTATTATTTAACTATGTGACATTTTGACTTGGTAAGTACGTTAAATAAATGCACATTAAAACAACTACTTCCCGGGCAAATATCTCACTGGACATGGAATTACATAATGTACACCTGCGCGTTGCATATCAATAAAATATAGCATCATGCAACAAATCTTTTATTTGCGAAAAATTCAATGCAAAAAAAAACAAAAAGAACGTTTTTCAGGATCCATCCCTCGTCAGTACAGCTCTGCCTTACATAATATAAAGATGTTAAATATACATTTTTATTTAATTTATTTAAATAACTGTGACCAAGTGAATGAATACTCTTTTCTATTTGTATTTACTATTGTTTGAGAATGTGTAATTAAAACTAGTCATGATTAATAAAAATCCAATTGATATTAAAAAGTTATCTTGTTTTCTTTATATCCGATATGTAAAAATTTCATTACAATCCAACAATAGGAAATCTATATACTTTTAATTGATTTCTAGGTGAATATAATCTTCACATTCAACGATTTTATTGTATAAAATGTTTATTTTTTTAATATCTATAATATATCTATTTCTTAATAATTGATTATTTAATATCTATTAATTGGGATAAATTATTACTTTATGCTACAAATTTCGATGAGATGGTTTCTTGAAATATTTTATAGACAAAAAAAAAATCGCTAACTGTGAAATATGACTTCTGGCTTGATAATTTTAACCAAAATCTTTCAGATCTTCGATAATTATCGAACGTTTACTTTTTAAAAAAGATAAATACACTTTGTAACAATTCTTACAAAACGTATTTATCTTTGTTTCATATCAAAACGTTTCATCGTTTTCGCCGTATAGATGACACACAAAGTTAGAGATACATACAGACATTTTTTTCAGAATCATAATGTTGTTTTTTCTCCGTATATTTAATAAAATAAAAGTTAATTATTCTGTTATTTTCATATTTAATTAATTATTTATTGAATTATTTAAATGACTGCAATCAAGTTAATACCGTTATTATGCGAATTTTTCTTTAACAATTGATTATTTAATATCTATTAATTGGGATAAATTATTACTTTATGGCACAAATTTCGATGAGATGGTTTCAAATTTTAATAATATCCTGTGTAGTGTTTTTGAAAAGTTTATACCTATCAAACGTGTAAAGTGTTCTAGATTTCCCAAATGGTTTACTTATGATCTAATTAAACGTAAAAAAATATCTCACGCTCAATACAAAATGTCTGGTTAATTTTCTGACTATATTGCTTTTAATAAACTACGATTAGAATGTTCGAATCTTAACAGTTATCTTTATTCTAATTATATAAACGATATCGAAATGAAAATTAATAAAAACCCTAATTTATTCGGGCAGCATGTCGATCAATGTAAGCGATTATTTGGGTTACCTAGAAGACTTTATCTAGGAAACAAATCTGCTGATTCTGTGCCTGATACGATTGAATTATTTGCAGAGCATTTTCCTCTGTATACAAAAAATCTGACAATATTGTAACTCAATTTGTAAATCTTGATTATGTTAATTTATATAATATAAATGTTACCTTAGCAGAAGTTTTTAATGCTTTCTTGAGTTATTCCTCTAGTGTGGGTCCAGATGGTATACCCATCCCCATATGTTTGAAGAATTGCAACTTTACATTAGCTAAACCAATTTTTTGTATATATTCTTCTTCTCTGTCTTCGGGGAGGTTTCCCAAAAGTTGGAAACAAACCCAAACCCAATCTTTAAAAGTGGCCGAAGAGATAATATTAGTTACTAAATATAGAGGTATTTCTCTACAATCAACAATGGCAAAAATTCTTGATAATTTAGTTTCAGAAAGATTACTTTGGTTTTGTAAAAATATTATAATATCTCAGCAGCATGGGTTCATGAAACACAGATCCACAATCAACAATCTATTATGCTATCATAATTTTATTTCAGAAGCTTTGGAAAATGGAGACCAGGTTGATGCTCTTTACACAGTCTTTTCCAAGGCTTTTGACAGAATGGATCATGACGTTTTATTAAGTAAATTATCAGTAATTGGTTATCTGTCAGCCTTCATTTTTTCATTTTAAAAGATGTTTGTATGGCCTTGATCTGTCCAATATTGGTTAATATCAATATTTAATTGTATCGTACTAGAGAATTGTCAATATTTGTTCATCTGAAATAAAAGTATGCTCGGTGGTGCTTCAAGGCTCACACTGTGGACCCATTTTGTTATTATTATTTATTAACGATATTGGACAGATTATAAATAATAGCAATATATTTGTTATTTGCTGATGATCTCAAAGTATTTAAAAGAATTCAGACTATTGACGATCAATTTGCACTGCAAAATGATTTACATAATCTGGAAGAGTGGTGCATTAGAAACAAGTTGCTCTTAAACATTAATAAATGTTGTTTTATCTCCTTTCATCGCCGAAAACCAACCATTTTTGACTATACTCTCTGTGGTCAACCTTTGATTTATAAATCCGATGTCAAGGATTTAAGTGTTCTCTTTAATACCAAATTTAAATTTAAGAATCACATTAAATCTATTATTAACAAAGCATTGCAAGCACTAGGCTTCATTATTAGATTTTCAAGAGAATTCAAAATACCAACTTTCCATAAGCTCTATATTTCCTTAGTACTGTCGCAACTTGAGTATGCTTCTTGCGTGTGGTCTCCATATACCAAACTATTGTCAATGGAACTTGGGTCTGTTTAAAATAATTTTTTATTATTCTCTTCTTAGGTTTCGACCGTCGTAACTTCAGCCAAAGCGGTATGATACACTTTTTCAACTTATGTACTCTCGATCATAGAAGAAAGACCCTTGACGTATGTTTCGTTTATAAACTGCTAAATGGCCTAATTGTGCTGATCTTTTAAGCCGGTTAAATTTACATGTTCCATCTAGGGAGTTTGGATCCAATGTCTGTATTTTTAAAACTAATTTTCATTCTACTAATTATGGTTTGCATAATCCGTTGTCACGAATGATTCGTTTATGCAATGTTTTAGGTAACAACGGAACTAATATGTTATTTCAGCATTCATTTTTTCATTTTAAAAGATGTTTGTATGGCCTTGCTCTGTCCAATATTGGTTAATATCAATATTTAATTGTATCGTACTAACTTGGTTGTCCTGGGTAGCCTCCACTTCTTTTATGACTAATTTAAATTATAGTATTGTTCACTGTTATTTTATATTTATATATCAGTGTGTGCGAGAATATTCTTTTATCCAGTATAATGAAAGTAAATAATAAAATCGTTTCTTCCGAAAAATAATGCTATTTAATTTCGTCTGTAAAAAATATTTATATCATTTTAATAGCCTCATTTACTAGTTACTAGTACGATAGAGATAATATTATAAGTAGCTCTATTTGCTGATTACTGGCGCCCGTAAGTACGCATTTAACCTTTCTAATTAACCCCCCACCACTAAAGTGACAACACTATCGCTATAACAGCGCGGCTTTTTCTAAAGAAATATTCTATTCCGACTTATCATTGCATATATTTAACATGTTTTTTAATAGTAATCGCGGAATTCATTTGCTTAAAATGAAAACATAATTAAATGAAATATTGTTTGAAAAATACGAACAATTTGCAAAAAATATCGACTTGATTTAAATATTTTTTCATGGAAATTCGCTTCGAATGTGTTTGATTTTATTTATAACACGCGTATCGTTTTTTACAAACAAAGAAGCTGATTAAATAAAGCGCATACTTTTAACTAATCTCCCTGTAAACAAGGAATCTCCTGACCTTGCGTGATTATCAAACGTTATTACTATTGCAGAAGGCGCTTTAATTGCAGCTTGAGGATAGTGGAAAGTTGCAGTGATATTAATTTATTTGTGTAATAATGGACAAGTATAATAAAAACGAAAATTCCTTCATTTTGAATGGACCGGAATTGCACAAACCGCTGAATAAAGCCAGCGTTGGGATTCAGCTGTATGACAGTTTAATTAGCAACGGAGATAAGGATGTTTTCGTGAGTATATTTAAATTGATAACTATTATTTTTTATAGAATTATTTATATAAAAAGTGACAATAAAAATGAAATTGTAGTAAATTATTAAAAAGTCTTAAATAGTAACAATTTAATAAATATTTTCAAAAAGGCACAAACTTGTGTTATGAAATAAATAATTTAAATTATTTATTTCATAAGACAGTTTAATAATAAATAATCTTTATTAACAGTTGTAATGTACCCCAGTACATTTTATAATAATAATATACATTATTATTATAAATATTTCGTGTATATATTTTATGTATTATTCGATTATTGTATTCTATTTAAGTAAATAACTTTAGCTGTTGTAAATTAAGGAACTCATTATCTTATCCGGAACAGATAACATTGGAACAGCAAATAAGTCATCATTAACTCTAAATTCAAATATTGTTCATTTTCAAATTATATAAATAAATAATGTCCATCCACGAATTCTCTATCCTTATATATTTTTTTTCATTTTGTTATTTACATCTTGCTTTTCCAATGTTATGCGTGCTTAATTAGATTTTAATATATTATTATCACCCAAAACGGGAGGGGTTGTACTGGTGACGAGGAGACCAACTTCACCGTTTTGGAATCAGACATTCTGCGGCTTCAAATTGTATAGTTATTACCATAACCCATAAATCTAATTAATTTTTGATATTCACTTTTTAATTTTTACGATGACTAGTTTCGACTCATCAATTTGATTACAGCTCGCTGATGAGTCTCAAAATCTTTTTCGATTCAACAAGCGACATTTTTTGGATTTTCTAAAGGCTTCGCAAATTTTTAAAGAGAATTTATAACCATAATCTATAAAACTAATTACTTTTTAGTTTTCAATTTTTAATCTTTCAATTCTCGGATTGTTAAGGACTTATCGGAATAACCTCGTAAATTAAAAAAAAAGAATTTATAACCATAATCTATAAAACTAATCATTTTTTTGTGTTCCCTTTTTTTACGGTGACTAGTTTCGACCCATCAATTTGATAATAGCTCGCTGGTGAGTCTCAAAATCTTTTTCGATTCAACAAGCGCCATTTCTTGGGTTTTGTAAACACTTATTGAAAGATCCTCATTAAAAAAATACAATACCATAACCCATTAAACTAATGCAATACTTTTTTGTATTTACTTTTTAATTTTTACTAGTTTCGACTCTTCAATGGCAAGCGACATTTTTTGGACTTTCTAAAGACTTATTGAAGATCCTCGCAAATTTTTAAAGAGAATTTATAACCATAATCTATAAAACATAATTATTTTTAAGTCAATATTAAATTATTTATTTCATAAGACAGTTTAATAATAAATAATCTTTATTAACAGTTGTAATGTACCCCAGTACATTTTATAATAATAATATACATTATTATTATAAATATTTCGTGTATATATTTTATGTATTATTCGATTATTGTATTCTATTTAAGTAAATAACTTTAGCTGTTGTAAATTAAGGAACTCATTATCTTATCCGGAACAGATAACATTGGAACAGCAAATAAGTCATCATTAACTCTAAATTCAAATATTGTTCATTTTCAAATTATATAAATAAATAATGTCCATCCACGAATTCTCTATCCTTATATATTTTTTTTCATTTTGTTATTTACATCTTGCTTTTCCAATGTTATGCGTGCTTAATTAGATTTTAATATATTATTATCACCCAAAACGGGAGGGGTTGTACTGGTGACGAGGAGACCAACTTCACCGTTTTGGAATCAGACATTCTGCGGCTTCAAATTGTATAGTTATTACCATAACCCATAAATCTAATTAATTTTTGATATTCACTTTTTAATTTTTACGATGACTAGTTTCGACTCATCAATTTGATTACAGCTCGCTGATGAGTCTCAAAATCTTTTTCGATTCAACAAGCGACATTTTTTGGATTTTCTAAAGGCTTCGCAAATTTTTAAAGAGAATTTATAACCATAATCTATAAAACTAATTACTTTTTAGTTTTCAATTTTTAATCTTTCAATTCTCGGATTGTTAAGGACTTATCGGAATAACCTCGTAAATTAAAAAAAAAGAATTTATAACCATAATCTATAAAACTAATCATTTTTTTGTGTTCCCTTTTTTTACGGTGACTAGTTTCGACCCATCAATTTGATAATAGCTCGCTGGTGAGTCTCAAAATCTTTTTCGATTCAACAAGCGCCATTTCTTGGGTTTTGTAAACACTTATTGAAAGATCCTCATTAAAAAAATACAATACCATAACCCATTAAACTAATGCAATACTTTTTTGTATTTACTTTTTAATTTTTACTAGTTTCGACTCTTCAATGGCAAGCGACATTTTTTGGACTTTCTAAAGACTTATTGAAGATCCTCGCAAATTTTTAAAGAGAATTTATAACCATAATCTATAAAACATAATTATTTTTAAGTCAATATTCTTTGCAAACTAAAAATTACGACAACTTGTCATATTCCGAAATCGTCTTTGAATCGTGAGAATATTAAAAAGTATAGTATTACTTTCGCATGTAGCTAAAATTTTTGAAAAAGTTCCGAATGATCTACTTTTCCACAAATATCATTATATCTATCGCAAATCAGCAAGGTAGCAAGGTTTTATCCCTAGGCATTCTAGAGTTATTAATTTAGTTATTATTACTCATGACATTACAAATTCTTTAGTTTCATTGGGGCATATTGATGTAATTTATACCGATATATCTAAAGATTTTAATAGTGTTGATCATACGATTCTTTTAGATAAACTCAATAAGTTCAGGACATACCTATTTCGCCGCGAGTTATTTATTTCAGTAAACTATTTTATGTCTGAATAATATTATTCTAGCTCGGGGGTTCCGCAAGGACCTATTATGGGTCCACTTCTTGTTAATGTCTTTATTAACGATCAATCATTTGCGTGTAGTAAGTCTTTACAATTTAATACGTTTGATAATTAAATTGTAAAGACTTATTACACGCAAATGATTTGAAACTCTACTCGGGCATGACTACTGTTAAAGATTGTATACATTTTCAAAATCAACTAGATATCTTTTAGAACTGGTGTAATATTAACAGGCTTAAAATCAATCCTGATAAATGAAAATTTATGAAATTCACAAAAAAAAACTGCATCGCAATCGTATTGTCGATTGTGTAATTTGATGTGATGTAGTTAGTTTTTTTTAAATGTCATAAATTTGCATTTATTGGGTATTTTATCGGGTATTGAACGGGTATATTTTTTTTAAGATTTAGGTGTGTGGTTTTGCGATAAACTTACTTTTAATTGTCATGCAGAAATAATTGTAAATAAATTGTTTAAGGCATTTATTTATTCATTAAAATGCTGTAAATATACAGAAACCTAATGCTCTAAAATCTCACTTCAATGTTTATGTACGGTCAAAGTTGGAGAATGCATACTCCATACATGATCTCATAAACACAAACCTAACAACAAATTAATTTTATCCATTAACGACCATAGAATTTTTTTTTGGAAATATTGTTAAAAATGTTTTAATACTAACTAAAGTTCAAGCTAGAAAAAATATTTTAAAAAATCTAACTATTCAGGTTTACGATACACACATTGATTAAATACATATTAACTATTGTTAATAACGTTATTATTTACAATAATTAATATCCAGTGATCTATGTATATTCCACTGGGCGTTAATAAGTTAAGTGTTCAGCGTAAATTCGAAAAATTGTTTTAATAATAATAATAATAATAATATAAGCTTTATTGTTCAAAAGGAAACCTAATTACAGAACAATACGAGATATCAATAGAAGAACATACATAAATACAAATGAAATAAGAGTAAAAAAGGACAATGTTATATTTTGAGTGACGGTGAATATATACATGTATCATTTAAATGAAAATGTCTTCGTAATACTCTTTTGAGCACTTGCACAGTACATGCACTGGTGAACGTTGCAGGATATTTGAGCTGAAAGTCGTTAATCTAAACGTGGGGGCAAATCTTGTGTGTTTTGCAGGCACGTTAAATGGCACTTGAGCTAATATATCCGGGCAGTCGATTCTCCCATCGATTAACTTCTTTAAAAATCTTGAACAGCACAAAATTCTTCTAGAGACAAGAGAATCCATGCCATGACGTTGAAGAAGTTCGTCTTGCGGCGTTCCAGTAGTAGGATATAGCTAATCAGCTCTAAATGAAAGAAATTTCAAAAATCGACGGTGAATGCGGTCCAGGAATAGCGAATGACTGGCATAGATGGGAAACCATATTAAAGTATTGTATTCCAATTTACTTAAAACAAACGCAGAGTATAGAGCTTTCAGAGCATCTATATTGCGAAAATCACGACTAACGCGTATAACAAAACCTAATGTCTTAGAGGCATTTGCACAAGTAAACTCAATATGGTGTTTAAAAGTACGTTGGCGGTCAAAAACAATACCTAAATCTTTAAAAGTTGTACATTTCGATACGTTTCCGGAAATGTGATATGAAGAGTCAACTGACGTGTGTGTACGGAAATAGCTCATTACACAGCACTTCTTAATGCACGGTCACATCACTCAGCGATTATATCCAAGTTGTCTTGAAGAGTGAGGACATCATTGGTACTATTGATTTTTTGGTAGATTTTAATGTCATCCGCATATGCCAAGACAGGGCAAGTAAGCATATTTAATAACTTATTTATAAAGATGTTAAAAAGTAGTGGTCCTAGACAAGAACCCTGAGGAACACCAGAGGCGGGAGAGAATTCATAAGATTTGAAGCTGTTACAGAACACATAGCAGGAACGATTTGATAAGTAGGAGGTTAGTAACTGCAGGGACTGCACCCAAAGCAGCAAGATGGCAAATCAGTATCTCATGGTCCATAGCGTCAAAGGCGCGGGAAAAATCAGTGTAAATGACGTCTACCTGACCACGAGCATCTAAAGAATCAGCTAAATACTGAGAAATTGTAGCTAAATTAGTTGTAGTAGACCTGGTAGGCATAAATCCATGTTGATATCATACTGCGAATGCCATTAAATATTTCACTATGTAGCACAATTTCAAAAAGTTTCGCGAAATTGAACAAAATGGATATTGGACGATAATTACTGTGAATAGACTTTTCACCTTTTTATGAACCGGACAAAGTCTAGCACGTTTCCACAAATTAGGAAATGTACACACGTTTTATTTTAAAAACACTGGTAATTAGCCTGTACGTGTCTATGACCATGTTTTATTACAAGTCATATTAATATTGAATTACTAGAACACAGACGAAAGAAATCATGTGTTTCATTTTTATATAAACTAATTCACAACCAAATATTTTTAAACAGATTAATTTTTATTCATTCATCTTTTAATAGCAGAAATAAATTAACATTTTATGTTAAATTCAATAGAACAATGTTGAGCTTAAAATCACCTATAAATGTTACTTACATAACGTAAATTAAAAAGTCGCAGTAGCCAAAGAGAGTATTTATTTATTAATTATTTTCAAATTATTTGATTCACGTAAACATAAATAAACAATGGTAAAAATAAATAGAATATACAAAAAAAAAATAATATAGGGCGACAATTGACGAAAAGTTATAAAATATTTTATTTATGTATTGTCGTTCTATATTATTTTTGTATATTCGATTTAAATAAATCACAAGTTTCATTTATACTTCTATAGTAAGAAGTATCCCCATTCACGACAAAATACATAATCTATTGGAGACTTCGTTATATGAACTAGCATTTTCTACACCGATAATTATGTAATCCATTAAGGTTACATCGCAAACTTGCTCTCAGTTCTATTTAGTGCAGAACAAATCAATTATTTAAAATAGTCATAAGTGTTACTTTGGGTTTATGCAAATAAGTAAATAAAAAGTATGATATTAATATTATCCTGTAAAATAAAATAAAATAGAAATGATTCATATGTTTGCACTTATATATATATATATATATATATATATATTCAGACTATATAGATAATTTTAACAATATAAATGTCGTGAATTTATGATGAAAAGTCTATGCTAGCTAGCTGAACTGTCCTGATAATTTGCGCAAATGAATTGATGAATGGTGATTATAGGATATTTGTATTTAGGAAGGATAGGGTTACGGGGAATACAGAATTTTGTAATAAGGGGTTGTTTGCACTTATTATTCAGTAAGCATCAAATTTTAGAAAACTTTTGGAAATATCTTTTTTAGAAATTAAAACATATATCATATTTTAGATTCAAGCCGAGACGAATGAAAAAGTCACGTATGCTGAGTATTTCAAAAAGACGAGGAAACTGGCTCAAGTCTTGAGGAACATCGGATTCGGAAAGAGCGACGTTATTTCGATTTGCAGCGAGAATAATTTGAAATACTATCAGCCGGTCCTCGCCTGCCTTTATTTAGGAATTACTCTGTCGCCGATAAACCAAACCTACACGGAATGTAAGTAATATTTTTATTATCAAATTACATAGTTAATAATATTAATAATAATTATTATAACAATAATAACTAGAAGTACTACATTTATCTAAATACATTCACACACAAGTATATGCAACATAACACGAATCTTCCTCCATTAAAAGTAGATTCTGTTTGGACTTGGCCAAGCCCGTCCAAACATACATACCCGACAATAGTCGAGCAAAATGTCGAATAAAAATAATAATAAACAAGTAATGGAAATCAAATAACATGTTGGTGTCCAGGACTTGCGGACAATGCGTATCCATTCAGATACAATATCGCCAGTAACTTGCATTAAAGGATAGACTTATATGTAATCTCATACCTTATTAGAAATACTTACCTGAAGTTGTAAGAGAAGAAGAAGAAGAAGAGAGGAAGATACAATTTAACTCAAAAGCATTTTGGACTCATGTTAATGAATCGCGCTAAACGGACGGTTTTCCTAAATCTATGTTTTATAATAACAAAGTGAGTAAAAATGCCTATGAATGTGTTGATCTATTTGCGGATTACTTTTCTAATGTATATGCTGCAAGTCCTGGCATAAATATATCTTCTCATATTGGCCGCGCAATTAATCATAATGTTTTTACAATAAGCATCTCGGATGTTTTTAAGTCTATATCAGAATTTAGTGATTCGTGTACGGTAGGACATGATGGCCTCTCTAAATATTTTATAAAAAAATGTATCTATCCTCTATGTGCCCCTTTGCATAGAATTTTCATGTTATCTTTAGAGTCAGGTAAGTTTCCCTGCTATTGGAAAAATAGCTTTATTCTGCCATTCTTCAAAAATGGTTCAAGGGAAGGTATTTCAAACTATCGAGGTATTGCCATCCAATCGGTGATCCCGAAATTGTTTGACAAACTTATTGCACAACAATTAATATGGTCATGTAAACATTTGGTGTGCGAGGAACAACGTGGTTTTTCTAAAGATAAATCTGCTATTACTAATTTATTATGCTTTCAATCATATAGAGTGCGTGGGAACGTGGGTGTCATATTGCCGACTTCGCTAAAGCATTTGACAGAGTTTGTCATAAAAGACTAATTAATAAATTAGCACACCTTGGCTTCAGTCCAGCAATAACGAAATGGATCTTTAGTTATCCAAGTGGGAGAAAACTATTTGTAAAAATTAATAATATCGTTTCCAAACCAATTAGCGTTCTATCTGGTGTACCGCAAGGTTCACATTGCGGCCCTGTTTTATTTTCTTTGTTTATTAATGATATAGTTGAGCACATAAGGCATTGTAAAGTATTATTATTTGCGGATGACTTAAAATTATTTAGAACGGTATCAAATGCCAAAGATATTCAATTCATTCAAGAAGATCTTCATAATTTAAGCTACTGATGCCAGAAAAATTGTTTATTTTTGAACATTATTAAATGCTATTATATTCAATTCTTTAGAAATAAGAGTACGCACTCTCAGTATTTGTTAAATGGCTGTGTACTAACACAAGTTAGCGTTATACGTGATCTTGGGGTATTATTTGATAGTAAACTTTCATTTGCGAAGCAGAGACAGCATATGCCGTAAGTCACTCCAAACTCTAGGTTTTATCAAAATATTTGACAGGGGCTTTTCTATTAACACAATTAGGTTGTTATATTGCTCCTTAGTAAGACCTAAATTAGAGTATGCCACCTGCATCTGGTCGCATCACTTTGATAACTCAATATACCAGATTGAACGCATGCAAAATAAATTTTTACAACATATATTTCATCTTACTAGAGTACATGAAGAAATCTATAGTCGCAGTAGTATGCTTGCTCGTATAAACTTGAAACCTTTAGAAGAACGACGCATTATAATGGATTTATGTATTTTATACAAGTTAACCAATGTGCTTATAAATTGTAGTTATCTACTATCTCGCTTAAATTTTAATATACCGAGCAACACACGTAGTAAGGTATTATTTCGTGAGCATTTCAGCCGCACTAACTATGGTAGAAATAAACCCATTAATAGAATGATGTGTCACTACAACAATATATGTAATGATAATCCTAATTCAGATATGTTTAAAATTCCCATGTCAACATTTAAAAATATATTAAATTGTATGAACCTTGTTTAGCTCCTTTGTTTTATGCAATTATGCACTGTAAATTAAGTCTATTTCTAATTAATTTGTATTTTTCTTTTATATATTTTGTTTTTATTTTGTAAAATGGTGTACCGTTTGAATAAATAAATAAAAGAACACACACTATACTGGGACAGATCGATACTCACCGACAAAACTGTCGATTATAACATACCAGACATTGTCTACATAGATGAAATAAATAATACTGGACTAATTATAGATATTTTCTATCATACACTATTGGAAGAACAGAGAGGGAAAAAAGAACTAAGTATGAAAACCTGGCAATAGAGGTGTAGCGTATCTACAAACTAGAAAGAATCAAAATTGTACCAGTTGTTATATTAGGGACAGGAGTAGTGAGGCTCAAGACCTATCTTCACAAATCCAAAAAGAAACCATTTTATTATAAACCTGCCACATAGTCAGGATTTTTTTAATTGTCTGGGTTTAAATGAATGTTTGCCCCAGGAAGTGTAACACCAGCTTGAGTTGAGAAATTTTATTTTAATAATAATAATAGCTTTTATTGCCCAACAGAATTTCCAGGACAAATAAATACAATAAAGATAAAAAATATAAAAATAAAAGTATAACACAATAATACAACTACACATATACTACATACAATGACGCTTTAGTTAAGTGACATAACATAACAATTTTAATACTAAATATTGTTGATGCAAACAAATTGCATTGTTTAACATTATAATTTGATTTATTGAAAATATCTATGTATTTTACATGTAAAAATAATTTTGAGCAAATTTCTACTTCGCTGTTCATTTTAAATAAAAATATCCTAGAGCTAAAATGTCCATAGCATTTAAAAATCGAATACAAATGATTGTTTTTTATTTTAGAATCGATGTATGTGTAATATTTCATTCGTATTGTTTCTTTTTTTTCTGGGAGAGAGGGTATAATATTTTTAAATTGTAGATAACTTCTTATAATTCCTATTATTTCTTTTTATATTGTTACAATTGTCTGACGCCTGAAGTAATAATGATTACATCAATGCACTTATGTTTAGTTTACAAATTTTAAGTATGGATGGACAGGGGAATCCATCCATGTGTATATTTTGGGAAGGAAGCCCAATTGGTATTCTGGTATAGAATCAATGGAAGCGTTGAAAGTGAACTTTATAATAAACTTATATATTTTATAAACTTCATTTTCAATAATGCAAGTGTTGAGGATTCTTTTTTTATTTCAAGAGGGATACAAATAGTATACCGATGACTGGCAGAATGGTAATAGGATGGTAGTTAGAAGCTAAGGTAGAATAATTTGATTGACTGAGTTAAGTGAAGATCAAATTAAATTGATAAATGAAGCACTAATAACCTTTCTTCACTTCAAGTGTGAAAACACTAATAACCTTTCTTCACTTCAAGTGTGAAGAAAGGTTATTAGTGTTTTATTTATCAATTTAAGGTAGGATAATTTTCTGATTTCGACATAGAAAAAAATATTCCTTATTTTCAATATTTGCGGAAGATTAATGAAGTGATATTGCTAGTTAAAAATCCTGTTTTATTCAGTTATATGATGTATTGCAGAAATTATATACTTTAAGCATTCTGTAATCTGTATGAGGTGGTGAATAAATATATATATTGATGGGAATAACAATAAATGAGGATTTTTTTTATAAATTAGCGGATTTCGTCTCTTCCCAGACGTTATTCCCGTCAATATATAGGGCAGAGGGATTTTATCGAAGCCGAGAGAATAATTTTACCAAAGTACAATATTCTATAATAATTCCTTTCGTGTATTGAATCGTTTGATGAGCGGGGCAAAGGAGTTTTGTCAAGAGCATCGTACCAACTCTTTACTTAATTAAAAATGCGTTCGTCATAGTCGTTGCCCCTCTGTCGTTTTAAACGTCTGTCTAACAAAAACTTTCGCTATTGATAAATCGTCAGTCAGTATAGAATCATTCATAGGGTGTTTAATATTATTTAAATTGTCATTTTATAATTTTCCAATTTTATTTTTATTTATGTTCTTGCATTTCACTTATTGTATCCATTTGTTTTGTCTAAATTCTAATATTAATGATTTGATCTATCTGTTCACAGTGTTAAATCTTCATTTAATTGGACTATCATCATTGAAATAATAAATATGAATAAATTAATACATTTTTTGTAGATTTTTTTTAAATAAATAAAAACACGGATTAAAATAAATAACTTTAAATTCTCGGTTATTTTCGGGTTATAAACGTATTTTCAGGAGAATTATTTTTCTTCTCCTCGAATCTCGAATCCTTATTATACTCTTTCAGGTGTCGGATTCAGGAGAATTCAAAATGTAATTTATTACAATAATTTATTACGAATGTTTAAATATTAAAAGAATTAATTATATTAATCATCATTGAATTTAATGTCTCTGCAAATTTGTTTTTTATATTTTAAGAGTCTGAGGATACATTTGGGAAGAGGATATTTGTATTTTTTTATTATTATTTTAGGAGTGTGTCGGGAAATTAATTCATTTAATGTTTTATTAAAATGGGAAATAAAGGTCGCATTTAAATCATATTGTATTTATTCTGTAATATCATTAATTATCATTTTCTGAAACAAGAATGAATTGCACATACCAAAACAATTTAATACGCATGCTAGGTACAACGAATCTTCTTATTTCTCATCTAAGGAATTCATTCGCAGAGCGAGACATCGCCTGTTTTTTTATTTTTAGTTTTTGAGATGGGCAAAGTCGATCTTTTCGATTTTTTTTGATACAGCAAAATTAAGTACATTACAATTTTATTAAAGCAATGTATTCTATTAATATCAGAAACTGTTCCCTATTTATTGACAAACATCAATTTATTGTCAATTATTGAGTTTATTTATTTAAAATTGCTCATTTAGAAATACTCGATTACTAATATTACTCGATTTTGCCCAACAGTACTTGTTGCGATAATGCGTTCGCAGATTTCAATCCAGTTGGCCTAAAACGTGCGAGATGTTTACTACTTCGGTTTAATTTTTAAAGTTTGAAATTATTGACAATTAAGTCCACAACAATATTTCAATTCATTACATCCTTTCAAGACATAGACAATTAAATCGACCCTGATCGATTCAATAGACAGTTTAACAATGACGACCAACGACAAAATAAATTGCAAAAGAAGATAAAGACAATTTTAAAACAAGCAGAAAGACCTATGGTCGATAGCCGATTGACAAGAAACCTTAACAATATTATATATATATTATAACAATATTTTATATTACTATTGTAAACTCAAAAAAAACTTGTCAATAAAGATGTGTAACTAACTTGACAATTAAACACGCGATTTTTTTATACAAAGTGTTAATTAGTGCGCGATAAAAGTGAGTTCAGTTATGTATGTCTTCCAGTTTTTTTAATGATTATTTTAGTATTTGTCAGTCATTTTAGTAATGACTGAAATAAATTAGCAGCGACTAGTGGAAAGAAGAAGCAATAGATGTACGCGCAACTTGGAGTTACAAAAACAAATGTTTACTATGGCGATAATTCGTTGATGTTAAACTTTAAACGCTGAAAAATATTTGTTTATAAAGTACTTGATATTTCCAATGTTATCTGTGTATTTCGATAATTACAGTCTAATAATATTTGTTTAATATGTAATATGGAATAAAAGTTGATAAATCCTAAACGGACATTAAATATAATTCATAAATTAAATTTGCTAAATATCGTATTCTTAGTTATTTAAAATTGCAGATGGTCCCTACAATTTTTTTAGATTTTAGGGTTATCTGCAATCAATGCTGGGATTGATTCTATATAAAGAGATCCTAGAGTAAATATTTCAAGAAGAGATTTCATTTATAAAAATATGCATTTAAAATTGCTGATGGTCCGTAAACCTTTACAAAAAAGTTTAAGGTTAATATTATTTTTCATTTACGTTTGCGTTCGCAAGTTAAACTTTGAATTGTTTCGAAATAAATAATTAAAAAAATGCTTTTCGCCTTCGCTAACTTATCAGAATAGTTCCGAGTCTAACGCTAAAGACAGTCGCGGTAATTTAGGAAGTATTGAGGCATAATAGACCGGAAAAAGACTAAAGGAGCCGGAAAATGAGAGTCCGGTGATCATAAGGTGAGGAAATCGCCTTCCCCAAGGTCCTTAACAAGTACGAAATATACTCAACTCTACCGGCAAAGAGCAGAATGGAGAATTAAGGAGTTTTGTGAAAGCGCATCGCCAGTAGGAAATTAAGGAGAAGCAGGGGCAGTATGTAGAAAATTGCGTTCCCCAAACATTACCAGGAGCAAGAGAGTTTCTGACACGCAAAGCAAAGAGCTGCATGGGGATTTAGGTTCTGTTGGGAAAACACGTCCACAGAAGGAGTCTTTACTCTCATAACCATAAAAGCATCCACACACTTCACACTTCTTAGCATCATCATCGTCAACAGAGCACCTGATTTGAGTTACTTCGCGTCTAACAATCCGAAGAAAGCAAAGAAGAAACCCGGCAAAGCCTCTCCTTTTTGAAAAAGGCGACATACGAAGAAATATTTAGGAGGACATTCTTCAGAAAAAGAATCTTCGGAGAGATATTGGAGAAGGGCTTCTGATGTCCTTGATAAAAAAAAACAAAATGCCTTCCGTGCATGATGCACCAAAATCGAAATTTGTTCATAAAACAGAGAAGCAATCTAAGGAGGTTTCTTCCCGAAAAAGGAGTTCGACTTCCGCTTTGTAGAACATTGAACTGAAGGGAAAAGAAAATAAACCCACTATATTTTTGCCAGGAAGAAACTTAAACTTAAAAGCCGAATTATAAAAGAGTGGATAAGGCGAGGAAAGAGAGTAGTTCTATGCTTGGTATATCAGTATCAACTAAAAGATCCCCATTTGTTCAAAGGAAGACGTGCTCTTTTGTATTAGCATCACAATCAACACCCTGACAATACCACAAAAGGGGAGGGTAGGGGAATCCTCGTAAAAAATAAGTATGCCAAAGATGAGACTTTTTTCCCGAAGATGTCTTGCGAGGAATAAATAAAAAAAGAAAGCTTCGCCAACGAAGGAACAATTTCCGGAGAAACGTCTCCAAAGAAAGCGCTGAAAGCGTCTCCAGAAAGAAAGAATAAAAAATAAAGCTGCTTTGTTTAAGAAAGGCAGAAGGAGATACAGAATATACATACTAGCGTTTTTGTTTGAAGCATGATTTATGGTGCGTGGGTAGACAATCAAAGGAAGATTGAGGTGACAAGATGGAAACAATTGGACCATTACATCAAATAATTGGTCGACGAGACTGGTGCTTCCACTTCTGAGATACCGATTGAGGAGGCAGGTATGGTGGATGTTCCTCTGTAAAAAAGTCCCTCGCCAACGAAATCAAAAGGATGAAACCATCGCTTCTCAGGAAAAGAAGATATCCGATTCAATTCCAGTCTCATTGGATTCGTCAAAGGAAGATGCAACCGTTGAGTCAGATGAAATTAAATATGAGCCGGAAAGAGCACCCTCAGTGGTGCTTCCACTTCTGAGATATCGATTGAGGAGTCAAATATGGTGAATTTTTCTTTGGCAAAAAGTCCCTTATGAATCATCGCTTCTCCGGAAAAGCTGTCCGGTAAAATTCCAGTCTCATTGGACATATCAATGGAAGATGCAATCGTTGAGACAGATGAAGTTAAAGATGAGTCGGAAAAAGTACCCTCGGATGAAAAACTAACCGAGTAAAAAGAGCATGAAGGTTTTAGCGAGTTGACACAGATGCAAAAATTGTCGATGTTCGGTGAAAACGCGGAGGATCCACCTGAGCCATCATCAGAGAAAAAGGGTGATTCCATACAACGAAAGTTGTTGCCTGAAGAGTCAGAAGAGATGGTTACCGCACATCTTCTAAAATTTGCGAATCTCCACCACCTTCATCCAGGAAGGATAGCCATCCTCCCCATATTCTTCACTCCCCAAATATTCTGAAAAGAAAAGTGGCTCTCCACCCCTATATGGCTCCAGTCCATCATCGCCCAGAAAAACCAGGATATCTTTTGAGGAGAGTATATAGCAATGATACTCTCCCCAAAAGACATCCTTGTTCTTATGGAATGAAACATGAAACATTTGCAGCATTTACAAACAATTGCATGCTACCTATTTCACCAAAGCGTAAAAGTGCCACATTCAGTGAAACCGAATATGAAATTCTTTGGTTTCATCCCCAGCTGAGAAGTGCCCGATGCCCAAAAAAAGGAACCTTCGCCAACGAAGGAATAATCTCCGGAGAAACGTCTCCAGAAAAAAGAGCTGCTTCTGCACTAAAGCAAATATTTTAACAAACAATTTTATTCCTAAAAAGTAACGAAAGATTATTATTAAATCTTTCATTTAGAGTAATTTGAAATTATTTTAGTTTCAAAATTAAAATTAAATAAAGAAGAAAATACTGAAAATGATCATTCCCAATTTAGTGAACATTTTCAGTAATTTTTCTTTATTTAATAATAATTTAAATAACTTAAAAAGTCTGAATCGTCTCCGCTTTCATTTTAGTTTCTTAAAAAATCAAATTTCTTCTATAAATAAAATTTTATAGCTTTAGTAAAAAAAATTAACGACCGAAATTTTAGTGTTTAAATAATAATTAAAATATATAATGCAAGCACACATAATATATTTTTACGTAATGCTCATTCATAAAAAAAACGTTATATGTAATAAAGTTGATACGTGTTGTATTCTTTATTGCAAAGGTAATTATTTGAATCAGAATCATAAAAATTTATTACCGTATTTTTTTCTTTTAAATTTCTTCTAGATACATGCGTCACGGTCGAGAATGTTTTACGATGGACATTAAACTGAAGAACGTCAATTCGTGTTTTTTTAATGTTGCTTAAATAATTTTCATTCAAATTGATTGCTAGAAACATAAATGGGAATAATTAGAATTATTGATGTGGTTACAAGTAATTGAAAATGCGTGCAGATATTTTAAAAATAGAATGAATATACCGAAATTTACATTTTTCTCAGAAGATAAAGCCCGGAGCGATTTCTTTGGACTCACATCTATTCTTTCCTGAATATCTGCAATGACTGCTTCCGTAAGCACAGTAGTCCGGCCTGTAGATTTTCTTTTGGAAACGCTACCGATTTCATAAAATCTCTTAACACTACGGCGAACATGTTGCACAAAGTAATTGTGATCGAACTCAAAATCATGAAAATTGTTCTTCACAATTTTGATAGGAATAACTCCAATTTCCTTTGACGTTTCGTGTCCCCATTTAGAGTACGCGCGGTTGGTGATAAATCTTTTAATTAGCATGATTTAATAATGGGGTAATTTAAGGGAGGTGAGCTTGTAGATCAGTCCATCGTGCCATACTCTGTCAAATGCTTTCGCAATATCGAGAAATACGGTGCTTCAAAAACTCTTACTCAAATATTTCGAGATCTAATTAATGGAAACTAATGCCAAAAATGTTTCCTCGCCGAGGTAGGTTATCTGCGTTAAAGCTCGTAGATCACTAATTTTTGGCCGTTTCTGGCCATTCATCACGCAGTATGCATATTCTACTGAACTTTAAAGCTGGGCAGTATCTAAGGATATGCTCCGCGGCTTTATCCTTTAAGCAGTACTCTCTAGAATCTGGTGATTCTGAAATCCCCAATTTATTGAGTTGTGCTCTGAGTAAAGTATGTTTTTTTCCTGTCCTGCATATATTTTAGGCACTTTAACTTATTGTAGGCGTGCTTCTCAAAATTCTAAAAGCCCTATTGGAACGATCTGCCAATTTTGACTGAAGTCACCAATCTATCGATGGCCTGATATTGAAACGTCTTCGCTCACTTTCCAGTCATTTTTGGACCTGAGATCTCATAGTAGCCTCTGTGATATCCATTACGGTTTGGCTACGTCTGTTAACAAAAATAAGTTCCGTCCCACGATTGAGTCCCCACAGCTTCCTCAAGCAATGTCGCAGTTATTTCTTCTTGAAATACTTGACAAATGATTAAGGCTCCTGCTGTAGGACTGGTGTTTTCAGGGAGGTAGACTGCTGTGTATCAGTATCGGTTTAGTGGAAGGTCCTCAGCATTGCCAGTCCACCGCATCGAGAAAGGCTAGCAGTCTCGAGGTTGATAACTCGATAATTATTACCATGTCTGGCCATTCTTCACCCTGTAATTATATGCTGGACTTGAGAACTGGACAGTAACCAAGATTATGCTATGCGGTTTCGTCCCACCAGTAGCACACTGCTGTATGTATTTCTGTCAAAGCCACCATATAATCTCATTACGGTGTTGTCCCTCATATGATAAGTGAGTAGGAGTTTTTGTGACTTGTGTAGAGATGTAGATCACCATCGTAGGTTGCTGAAATAGTCTATAAAACAACACGTTACCTGTTAGCTAGAGTTCCTATATTAGGATTACAAAGATAAATCGTACAGATTTTTCAAATTTGCGTCGAAATTTCTTAACATCATTCCTTCATATAGTGGATTTGTTTTTATTAAAAACAAGGAGCGCTGTGACCACGATCGAACCCTGTGATTACGAAATCAGTGGTTTTGGTCATTTGGTGAGTGGAGGACAGATCTTTGATAAAGCCGTGTTATACGCTGTTGCCACCTGTCGGTGGAAATAATGTCACTCTGGTGGCGGGCTTTTTGTGTTGCGCTCGGGATCCCACACTAATTATCAAACGCGCATATTTGCAGGAAAAATTCCAACATTGTGTGATAAAAAACGACATGCCAAATTCAAACGCCCATCAAACATTGTTGAACGCTTCGTACAAAGACATTTTTGCTTCAGTTTTCAAATGCCAATGTTTGTCACAAATCTAATAGATCGTATGGTATATTGTGTTTTATTTAATCAAATATTCTTCACGTAACACGCCTACAACAACTATCATCCAGTATATGATGACTTTATATATTAAAATTTTCAGATGAAATTCTACACATGGTTAATATAACGCAACCGAAAGCAATATTTTGTTCGTCGAGCGTCGCTGGCAAATGCATCTCAGTGTTGAAAAAATGCGATTTCATACAACGAATCATAATCCTTGACGCAGAAAAGTGCTCGTCCGAATTATTGGAACTGTACAGACATCATCCGCAAGTTGAAACCTTGGATGATTTCTGCGGCGATTGTTTTGACGACCCCAATTTCAAACCCGTCGAAGTGGACACTAAGGAACACATCGCCGTTATTTTGAGTTCGTCTGGGACGACCGGATTACCAAAGGGCGTGATGGTTACACATCTCAACCTATCAATGTGTCTTAACCAAGCTGGGTAATTAAATAATAATTTACATTAATTTTATTTAGTAAGAATAATTTTATATCTAAATATTATGTAAGAATAATGTTATATCTAAACATTATTATTCGATCTATATATCATTTTTAGTATACAGAGTATCCTAATAATTTGTTCTGGGAAGATATCCTAATTATCATTAAAAATTTTTTTTTTCAATTATTACATTTAATAAATTGCAATGGTAAATGAATTACATGATCATCAGTTTTAAATTTTTGATCAATCAACTTAAAAATATAAATTACATTTTTGTTCTTGTCGACCTGATTTCAAAAAGAAAAGAAATTATTTGAAGGGAGGATCTTCAAATAATTTCTTATGGTTTTATCACAGTATATGTAATATGTTACATATACTGTAGTTCTGTACTATGATAAACGTTGGGAAGTTTGTGACGTCAATGCAGAAAGTGTAAAAAAAATGCTGCATTAGTTCACGGAAAAGGGATGGTATGGTTTGTAAAAGGGGGTCAAGCAAAGTTTTGAAACCAGCCATGAAATGGTAATTGCATGGATTTATGTTCAAATTTTGAGAATCACCTTGAAAAACTCGTGAAATTGGAAGGCCCACGAAGTTGTATATAGTTTAAGTTGGGGGAAGGGGGGTATATATGTTACCACCTTTACAAACCATACCTACCCTTTTCAATGGATACTCTCCTGTTTTTAAATGAATTAGTGCATCATTTTTTACCCTTTCTGTATTGACGCTGAATGTAAACATTTCTGTTTAAGTTATTATTAAAACACGTGGTTCTATGTTCAAGTTCAGTTCAATGACTGACGTTTATTAGTCGACGCTGTTATATAGGTTTACATATAGATGGCGTACATGTACATAGTTTATAGTATATTTATTTACTAAAAACTAAACATGATCTATATTTATGAATGGAAGAAATTTCAACGTACAACATTGAGATATAATTTAAATTAATTAAATATAAGTGAAAAAGAAACATCTCTGATAGGGTTTGAACCCATGCCACCACAAAACAGAGACATGTCATGTCAAATCTCCATTCAGTGCTCCAAGTTTACTTGTATTCAATTTATATAGTTATTCGTGATGGACCCGAAGATAATATACTATATTTCATACACTTATGTTTCATTATAACAAATACCTAAACAGTTAAGAAAACGAAAAAGCTTAACGGAAGATAAGCCTTTTGTCATCATATTAGCCGGCTTTATAATAATATGTGCATTAGTTACAGTCTCTCTCATAAAATGGTGTCTTATATCAAAATGTTTAGATCTTTTATGATAAGTAAAATTTGCAGATAAATTTATTGCAGCCTGATTATTATTAAAAATCTCAACACATTTTCTCTTCCAGAAAAGCTGTCTTCGCAAATTGTCTAAATTTATTTTCACTGAAAAAGCAAATAATAGTCTTAATGTGGTATGTTTAAATACGGGAGAGAACGTTTAAGTATAGTCAGTGCCTTGTTTCTAGGTAGATCCTCTTGCCACTAGTCGTGCACAATACTTAACTTCCCTAGATTTTTTTTCTTAAAAACTTATATACTGTCCACGATGATGGTGTTTTCTTCAGAATTAACCAGTTCCCAGGCATTGTCTTTATTTTCAATGACTTCAGTTCCTTCTCTATGGCTCTTACCTAAATATTTCGTCATGGTCCCATTCGCATATATATGTGACAAAATATTTATCGCCTTTTTTGTTTTTGTGGCCTTATGGATCTTCTTACTATTTCTGCGGATATAATTTCACCCTGTTTAGGAACATATTTTTTCTGATCATTTTGTGACTATCTTTCTTCTGAAATTCAATATTCTTCGTCATATCCAGTTCAATGAATTATTAATTGTTCCTCCACTAAATCTGATGTCTTAAACTTCTCAATTTTCTCTTCTCAGCATTCTCCATTATGATCAACTCACGACTGGTGATTACTTTCCTTGTCTTTGGGTTGTATATTCTGTAACCTTTTGTCGTTTCATTGTGTCCTACTAGAATATGTTTAATTGATTTTCTGCCCTATTTCTGATTGCTTACCTTGCAGACATGCACCATTGATATACTCCCTAAAATCTTTAAGTGGCTGATGTTAGGCTTCCTATCGCACCAAAATTTAAACGAAGTGTTTCCAGTACCAGAAGCCACGTTACTGGCTTCGGCCTAGTAAGATTTGTCCAAGTTTTTATCAGAAAATAGACACCTAGCCTTTTCCAATATACTACGATTAAATGCTAAACTTTCTTGTGCTTCATTTTTAGTTATCATAAAATATATAAAGCATATTCTGTTATACTCATTAATGAATGTTATAAAATATTTTGAATCATTAATTGACCTCTTTTCCATAGGTCCACAAATATAACCGTGAACTATCTCTAGTAATCCTCCTGTTCTAGTAGCTATCTTGGGAAAAGATAGCCGAGTTTTTTCCCTTCACAGCAAACTTTACAAGTATTTTTCTGACTGCCCGCTATTTCTAAGTCAAGTAGTCCAATTAATAATTTGTTTAACTTACTCATGAACTTAGGATTCATATAACCCATTTGTCTATGGCATATATTGCTAGGTGTTAAAGAAGTTGCTGAAAAAAATGTTTTCCGGTTCTTGGATCAGTTTGTATACATTTTGTAACGTTGCTTTTGCGACTAAGTTATTGTTCTTGTTATAAATTCTACAACCTTTTTCTTTAAATTCCACTTTATTGCTGTTGATGATCAACTGTCATACTGATAAATCTGTTAGGAACATACCTTATATTCGTTAAAATAATATTTAAAGTTTCTCTGTTTCTCTGCCCATGATAGTATGCATTTCTACATCACCGGCGCTGATAATTGTTATTTTTTCTTAATTGTTAATAGTGATCTAGTCCTGGTTCTCGTTTATCCATTAACCAGTCTTATCTTGCAGTCAAATAAAAACTAGCCCCAGTGTCTACGTACAAATGCGTGTCTTGTAACTTCCATTTACAAACACTGTCTTAATACATACATTATCTTCTTGGGGCACTTCGATATGAAATATCGGGCTTGTATACACATAACAAGTTACATTTGATTTTGTGGTAATTTTTTTACTACTTTACAAAACGTGATTTATTTTTTGCAACTAGTGCTTCACTCGATTCACCAGCGACATCTATTGGGTTGACAACTAACTACTTTCGCTTTTTACTGATAGAGAGCGTTGCTTTATTTTTTGTATAACTAATGTTAGTGCTGCACTTTGCCGTTTGTCACGTGATAACGTAACTTTAGAAGCGAGTAGTGCATGATTTTTATTAAAGCTATTAGTTATGGGTTCATTTTAAATGGAGTGCAGAAACGAACATTTTCGGCATATTATACTTTTTTATTGCTGCGGCTCACAAAGAGATATGTGAAGTTTATGGTGCTGATTGCTTAACAGAGCGCATATGTCAGAATTGGTATAAAAATTCCATTCTGGAGATTTTTCCCTCAAAGATGAGCAACATTCTGGTGGGCTTACTGAATGACCGAATCAAAGTCATAATTGAAGAGGATCATCATATAATTGTTCGAGAGGTTTCAAAGAGGCTACATGTATCGCACATAATAATTGAAAAACATATAAAATGTCATAATCTAGTTTAGAAGCTTGATATTTGGGTACCAAACGAATTGAAAGAAATTCATTCATCACAAAGAATCTTCTTTTGCAATACGCACTTTAAACGAAATGAAGCCGACCCTTTCTTAAAAAGAATCATCACTGGTGACGAAAAATGAGTCCTTTATAGTAACATAGTTCGAAAACGATCATGAAGCAAGCATGATGAATCAGCACAAACCACATCGAAAGCTTTGGATCCAAAAAAGATCATGCTGTCAGTTTAGTGGGATTACAATTTTTTGAGCTGATTCCAAGGAACCAAACGACTAATTCTGTCAACAATTAATGAAACTGGACGAAGCAATCAAAGAAAAACGGCCAGAATTGTTAAATCGGAAAGGTGTACTGTTCCACCATGATAATGCAAGGCCTCACACATCTTTGGCAACTCGTGGGAAACTATTGGAGCTTGGCTGGGAAGTTATGTCACATCCCCCATAGAGCCCTGATCTGGTAGCATCTGATTACCATTTATTTCGAAGTTTGCAGAATTCTTTGAATGGTAAAACTTTCACAAATGACTATGACCTTCACTCGCACCTCGTTCAATTTTTTTGCTGATAAGGAGCAGAAATTTTATGAGCGCGGAATCATGCAGCTGAAAGAAAGATGGAAAAAGGTCATTGAGCAAAATGGAAAATATATAATTGATTAAAAACTATTATTTTAAAAAAAAAAATGTGTGCTATTTTATACTAAAAAACCGAAATTACTTAGTTGCCAACTCAATATTTGAATAAAGGAAGTCCGTAGTGCTTCAGGTGAACAGAGACAAAAGTGGAAACAATCAACCTAATTGGGACAACAAACAAAATGAGAATATCTTTCGAGATAGTAGTAAAAATATCTAGTAACTTTTTTTAATGGAATCTGTCGTAACTTTGACGCCCGAGTGTTCCATTGGTGCAAACCTTTCCGGTAATCATGCTAGGAGTAGGGAACCAACCCATTCCTCGATCATTTTAAAATCAGTCCTGCGTAATTTTTGTGATGCTTCGACAACTTGATTCTTATATGGGGCAATACTGTCAAAATTTTCAAGTGATAAATATCTTAGATTGCGTAGTAATTCGATTTTTCTTCTAAATCCACGGTCATAAGATTTTTTAGATTTATTCAAACTTCCCCAACCGTCTTTGTGCCTCTTATATGCATGATCAAAAATAGATACAGAGCTTAAATTAGCTTTGCTTTAAGGTTTTCGTCCGTTTGCGTGTTAGACATTTTGCCAGGCCAGGAATGACGGCCTTTTCAAATAACCAATCATCATAATTTTCTCTGTCGATTAATTTTGGCATGCTATTAAAAAAAATCACTGCCATGTTAGCTATATTTAACGATCACCACAAAAACACTTAATTGTGCAGTTTTTTTTATTCTCGAGGTAAAAAAAAATCTGGTTCAACAGTTCTTAGAGATAAGACATGCTTTTACGGAAATGTCGATACAGTTACATAGGTTTGCATATAGATGGTGTACATGTATACAGTTTATAGTATATTTTCAACAATTCTGAGAAATAGGACACGATTTTACAGAAATGCTTCCTGCTTGACAAATACGTTTCTAGGCGAAGAGTCCGCAGGCTTTGAATTATAACCAAGCAACCACATATTTTTAAGAATAATATGGCTGACAGAATCAAATGCTATGCTGAAGACCCGGTAAATTACATGCATAATTATTTAAAACTCTATGAATATTAACAACCCTGACCAAGTTATTTATACATTATATAGAGCGTTTTATGTAACACCGAAGATGCTAGAATGTATTAAATGTAAATTTTCCTATGTTCGATTTGTTCAGGAACGCATCAAAGCATTGAATGCGATGTGATTGGCTACTATTTCTAAAAATAATATAGTCAACCCAAACTACACCCTTCTACGTCAAAAATGAAATACACTTGTCAGTTATCGCAAGCAAGTGACATTTACTGTTCTGGTGTTTAAAGCAGACATATACGAAGAGTTGGATATCTTTATGTATCAATAATGTATACAAAGGAGAAGATTTTTATGGTTATGCATTGCGGTTAAGTAAAATATCCATAATTATACAAGTTGCACTTGACAAAATAGTTGACAAATATAATTTATTTTCGACGGAAAGAGTGTAAATTGGGTTGACTATATTACCATTATAAATCGTAGCCAATCACATCGCACCCAATGCTTTGATGAGTTCCAGTACACATCGAACATAGGAAAATTTACTCAATTATTGAATACATTCTAGCATGTTCGGTGTTACATAAAACTCTCTGTATATTATAAATAATTTGGTTAAAAAAATATTTTTTTTTATAAAGGTTGCACAATAAAAAAGCGATTAGGTTAGATGAATTACAATGCTCCTCGAAATAGAAAGTGTTATAATTAAGAGTAAATTGTTTATTTTGAAGTGTTTACATAATTCGTATCTCGTATAATAAAAATTGCGTAGAAAGTTTGATAATGTCACCTCATCCGAAATACTTTAAATATCCAAGTTTGTTTCAGCACATACAAACTTCAATACGATGAGGCGACATCATCAAGCCCTCCACGCAGTTTTTACCAACGGATCAATTGAATAGCACATTTACGTATATAATAAAGAATCTATTAAATCGTACTTTACTTATTCCTTGATTATTATTTATTGTATAATTGTTTCAGTAATCCATATCTGCATGTTTTCGGTGGTGCAAAAGTGGGATCGCTTCCGTTCTTCCACGGATTCGGCTTCATAACGACTTTAAGCTCGATGGTTTTTGGAGAGACCGTAGTGGTTCTGTCAAAGTTCAAGGAAGAACTCTTCTATTCGACTCTCGAAAAATATGGCGTCGCAGAGTTGAACGTGGCGCCTCCCATTCTGGTCTTAATGGCGAAGAGTCCACTGGCTTCAAAATATAACTTTTCTTCGGTGAAATGCATCATCAGTGGTGCGGCACCTCTTGCGCAGAACATTGCGGAGGAAGTGAAGAAGAGGTAAATAAGTAATATCTTTTAAAATGGTGTTTGTCTATATTAATAATACAGCTCCACAAAAATTGAGATATGTTTTAATTTAAATAATGAATTTTATGCCATTTCGAAACCAATGCATTTGGTCACAGTGCACAGTTGTTTTAATGTGCATTTGTCTAAAGAACTTACGTAACGTAAGTCAAAATATCACAGAGCTAAATGTGGAAATAATTGATTAATTAAGTTGAAATCATTTTCATTTAACTGATTATTAATTTAGTTTTTATTGTGATATATTGCGCCAGGCGGTTGTACAATAAACAAAACAACTAAAATTATTTCAGTCATTCTTTACGTTTGCCATTAATAATTTTAATTATTTCGCAGATATAATATATCAATTAATCAAGGATACGGATTGACGGAAGCCACTCTAGCAATTTTATTGACGCCCATAAACGAGTGTAAGCCAGGTTCATCTGGTAAAGTAGTCCCGGGAATGTCTTGCAAAATCAGGGACCCGGAAACTGGCGCCTCGCTAGGTCCCCGCCAGGTCGGAGAATTATGTATCCGTGGTGATATGGTCGCTAAAGGATATATGAAAAACCCGAAAGCAACGGCGGAGACATTTCGAGATGGATGGGTATTTTCTGGAGATATGGCGTATTACGACGAAGAAGGTTATTTTTATATAGTCGACAGATTGAAGGAGTTAATTAAATATAAGGGATTCCAAGTCGCGCCAGCAGAATTGGAGGCGTTGTTGCTGAAGCATGCAGGAGTAAAGGATGTCGGGGTAGTTGGAAAACCTGATGATCAAGCAGGTGAATTGCCGGTGGCGTTTGTTGTTAGGCAGCACGGCGTTAATGTAAGCGAGGATGATCTTAAAAAATTTGTACAAGGTATGTAATAATTATAAACTGATGGAATAAGGTCTTCTGCGATTTTTAAGAAAAAGTTGATAAATGTTTCCTTAAGACCGAAACACAGTTTTTGTCACAAAGTTTAGGTTCTTCCACGATTTAAAAAAGTTGATAAATATCATCTTAAGACTCAAGCACAATTTTTATGATCAAATTTGGGTTCTACCATTAAAAAAAAATTTTGTCCGAAACATTTTTCTCTACGATGCATATTTTACACCCTATGGATGTCATTTCTTTGGATTTAACTTTGCGAATATCGTGCCATCTTTCAAGATTTCAGATAAAACTTATATTATTTTTAGCGTAGAATCCGAATATTCAATACAAAATATGGATTCCCATTTGAGATTTCATTTAATCATCTCTGCCGCCTCTCGGGAGTGACAGTGAACATTTTTTATAGCATCGGATGTCCCCTTCAAAGCCATTATTAAACTTTTGTTCGAAACAGTTTTTTGTATGATGCATATTTGTTGAGATTTGCCACTGAATAAATTAAAATGGGTCACCCTGTATATTATCTTAAGACCGAAACACAAGTTTTGTCATCAAATTTAGGGTCTTCTGCGATTTTTAAAACAATTTCGTCAACAAATTATATTTCAATTTGAAGTAAAATATAGCAAGGTTTAAGGATTACTGTTTTGTGGGAAGTACGTATGCTGCGTATGTAGGCCTCGTTAGATCCATAATACTTCCTCCCTATAAGGAATCTGAGACCATTATTCAGCACAGCCAGGGTAGGCTGGTCAAGATAGGCTAGCAGTGCCGAGGCAGATAGATCCCTGACATTCGCCATTTCTACTCATACCTCAACTAGTCTGCAGTGTCATACGGTTACACATGAAAATGCATGATTGTCAAATATATTTATGTTGCAAAAAATAAATATGACAAATTGAAATATGCTTCTGAAGAAGTTAGTGCCGACATTTTTAATTTGTTTATCATTATGTAATTGAAATTTTACAAATTTGTAGTTTATTGTAAGTTCCATTGATTTTCTTCAAAATATTTAGAGATTAATACAAATTTCCAGACGCATATTTAACTTTCAACGGCCTTGTTATGAAGAAAAATCTGATATTTTTTTATTCGGATTATTTATCCAAAATTAATCCCCTTGAGGTTACTACAGGGTCCGGCAAAAAATTAAATGGAATTCCAAAAACTGTACATAATAAATGACGATATTAACCAAAAGTTTGTGTATTGCTAAATGTTTACAATATCTTAAAGTTTATTTGTGAAAAATGACGTCTTTCAAATGACCTCCCTCGTTTGCGATACAGCGGGTTAGGCGATCTCTGAAGTTCTGCATAACACGTGTTGTTATTTTAGGCGGTATCCTTACTATTTCGGCTCCGATTGCTGCTTTTAAGGCATAGATGGTTTGGTGTACACTCTTTCATTCAGGTAGCCCCATAGAAAAAAATAACATGGCGCTAGATCGGGCGAGCGCGCTGGTCATGTTATGTCACTGCTGTGTGAAATAATGCAGCCGGGAAACATCTGATTTAATAACCGCATGGAGAGACGTGATGTGTGCGAAGTGGCCCCGTTTTGTTGAAACCATATGTCACCATTGAGCTGCTTCAATTTAGGTTGCACGAAGGTCTGTAACATGTGAACATAACGAGCGGATGTCACTGTAACAGCCGTACCATTCTCTTCAAAGAAGATACTCTAAATGCAGACATCATCGCCTAAACTGTCACTTGACCATGCAGAGGACTTTCATGAAGTTCATGAGGGTTTTTTTCTGTCCAATAACGGTAGTTTTGCTTATTCACAAAACCCGATAAATGGAAATGAGCTTCATCAGTGGTCAATAAAACTGCATTTCTCGGCACGTTTTGAAGAATGGCCTGGCACGCATTCACACGTCTTTGAAAGTCACTTTCGTGTATTGCATGAACAAGAGCCATCTTGTAAGAATGAAACTTTAGGTTCAGGTGCAGCATTCGGTCGGACAACTGCAAAGTAGCCGCTTCTTTAAAAGCAGAACGACGCGGCAATCGCTGAACGGTTTACCTTAATTTCTTAATATTCTCAGGTGTTCTAACACTTCTTAACCTACCAGGAGGTTTCTTTTCCAATGTTGAACCAGTTGCACGAAAAGCAGCTATCCAACGAATAATGGCATTGCGATTTGGCGCTGCGTCCAAAGGGCAAAGATTAAAATGCAGTCTGAACGACCTCTGCGCTTTAATAAGGGAACCGCCATTTTTAAAATAAGTTTCAACAGCGAACGCACGATGTTCACATGACCAGGGCATAATGGATACTGAAACTTTATGAGTTAGCCCCCTCACAAAGCTCCAATACATTTTACTACCCCCATCCATATAGGAACAATGGTCCCCGGAAATCCATTCATTTGTTTGCCGGACCCTGTACATCTTTTCCTGCCACCTTGTATAATTTCAAGTATTTAATTTACATATAAATGGCACCGACAATATTCTATATCATATGGGTTTTAACTTCAATCAGTTTTATTTTGTTTTAGATCATTTATCGCATACTAAATGGCTCCATGGAGGGGTTATCTTCGTTAACGAAATACCAAAGAACCCTAGCGGAAAGATTTTAAGGAGGGAACTAAGACACAAGCTAGAGAAGATGAATTTGAAACAGAAATTATAACCAATAACTACTACAATATCATTTTTGTTCTGGTTAAGGAATGCGATAAAATTAATAAAACAAGTTAATAAAATAAATATATATTTTTTTTATAAATAACAAGAATATAAAGTAGGATGGATAACTAAATAATTAATGTGTGTGAAGCTGGCAATGAATCCAGCAATGAACCCGGCGCCTCCACACTGAGACTTTTTTTTCAAAAATATTTATTTACAGGAAAACAACACTTGTTTAATTGTCTATTCATAATTATAACTAATAGCAAGGTCAAGTAAATGCAACAGAATCAAATATATTCCTATAGATTCTAAAATATTCATAATACATATACTTTAATAATCGGAAAATAGCGATTTTTTTATATACAATATTTCCCAAATGGCGCACTTTTTTCGCAATTTTCTTTCAGAAATGGTTTAAACCATATTTCTAGAAGTAATATAGTAAGTACTTAAAACAAATGGGAATCAGAAATGCGTGCCCGTCAATAGTTTGTCTATAACAAATCCATTGCTGAGTCGTATTTCCAACACCTGACGGCGATTTTCAAAGTGTCAAATTTCCCAAACGGCGCACTTTTTTCCCAATTTTCTTTCTGAAATAGTTTAAGCAATGTTTCTAGAGGTAATATAACAATCAGAAATGTGTGCCCTTTAATAGTTTGTCTATAAATAAATTCATTACTGGGTCGTATCTGGCATGCCGGACAACATTTTGAAAATAACAATATGCAAAGTAATTTGTTATATTTAAATTCATTTTGCTTAATATGAACACATTTCACAAACATAATTTTCATCTAAATGTTTTAAATTTGTACAAATTAAATGGTCTTGTCGTTCGCACACTTTACATGTATTAGCAATGTCGTTGGAATCGTTTTTACTTATACCGCAATATAAACAAGCGGTCTTGATATTATCAAACTCATTTATAATTAAGTATTGAATATATTTTATAAAATTAGTTCGATTAAATATATATTCCACAATTCCAAAAATCGGTAGCTTGCTGTTGAGGAAATTCATCTGGTATACTTAAGGATAGATTTGCATTCATAATTTTTTTAAAATATCTTTGTACTTTTGTAAAGTATTTTTCTGCGCGTTTTTGTAAGTTTTATGGATCATAAAAATAGACTATATTTTCATTTAAAATACATCAGCATAAAATGGTTGTTATCCAAAATTGGGAAAAATATATTGTTAAATAAATTATCAACATATGATACAGAACCATTATTAATTATATGCTCAACACGATAAATTGGGATGCATGAAAATGATTTTTTAAAAGAGATGATATAAAACATATAATCAACTAAAATATTATGAAGACATTCGCGCTTATTCAGTGTACAATAATTACTGTAATATAGTTTTTCATTTGAAAATTTACTTACAACATAATCGTACTTTAATTTAGGAAAGTTTGAAACATTATATATGTGGGTAGGAAGAAAAGTTAATTTTTTTTGTGACGTTTCATTGCTACGCACTACATTTAAGCTCATTGTGCTACCTCTCGTAGATCACTTATCCTCAGATCAACTTGCCTACCTTGTTTAGGTAGTGTAGTATAGCCAAGGTAAGTAGAACTCTTATATAAAGCCATTTCAGGCTATTAGTCACCCAGTATGGTCTCCTTTCCCTTAATGACGATAATGCTGGGCATTCATAAAGAAAATGCCAAGCAGTTTCGTCTTCGATGCTGCACTATCTGCAAGATGGAATAGTATGGCAATGAATATGCATCAACTGTTCGGTTTTTCGAGTGGTCGGGAAGAAGATGAAGATGATTCACGTCCGAATCACTATTTCATTACAAAAACAATAAAATATTACTAATCTGATTTGATCTCACCATCGGTTAACTGCCTGTTGGATTGCTGAAACTGTACTAATTGTCAAAGAATGCGAAAGGCAAATTGTACGTAATAATATTAACATACACAATGTGTGTTCAACAATGGTGTCCAAGATTCTCACAATTGAACAAAAAGAAGTTTGTGAAATGTTTGCACTTTGAAGATAATTGAAAATGACCCATGTTGAATCTTGTACGATTCAAAAACAAAGGTTAGTGCATGTACTGGAAGGGCCCACCTTCATTAAGAACTAAAAACGTTCGAATGAATAAATCAAAATTCAAAGCGACTGGGTTTTTGAAGGTTAAACTATTAATAAACATTATTACGATGGTGTAGTGAGAGCTCCTTGCAAAAAAAAAACGATGCGAATTATGGAAACGGAAACTTTCGGCAGTACGGGACAACTTCTCATTGGACAACACAGGACAGGTGCTGTGCTGGCTGACGCGGTGCTGTGATGTCTATGTCTTCTTGATCCAAGGTCCAAGAGACTGATTTTTTTCCTTGGCGTCAATGGAAGATACGACGACGTAGTCATCGAGGGGCTGGTTTTATTTGTTAACCGGAAAACTGTGGTGACCTTGTCGGGTTTTGGCTGACTGTGGTGAGCCCGTGATGAGAGTATCGATAGTTTAGACGTATTTATTAAAAAATAATTATACAAAGTGCGTTGCATGGCAACTTTACTTTTGATTACATTTACAAAATTTTGAAATGTATTTTTACAGAAATAACTTAAACTACCTTAACTATTTCAAACAAAACTTAAGATTAACTTAAATCTAAAACAAAACGGCAATAACATTTATTTAATTCCTTTAAAAATATTTACAGATTGTTCAATTTATTTACAGTTTTGTTTATGAGCGTAAATTGAACTTCGGGATTATGTTGTTATTCTGAAGGAATTGTATAATTTCAGGTTTTTGACGTTTGATGCCGTTTACTTTAAAAGTGTATAATTTTTGTGATGTAAATTTAGAGTTGTTTGTGTCCTTCACGGGAACACGTCCATGACGGCATAAAAAATAATAGATTTTTTTTCGAAATTGTTGCAGATTTTAATTTTATGACAGTTTTTTTTTTAATTGTCTCAATTATCTTCACGAAGTTCTATCCTAAGAATAAAGATTTTAGCTCACATATAAGTGAACCTATCGAATCACTAGAATTTGGTATAGTATTGCCAGAAGTGGGAGGAGATACATTAGTAGAATGAATTATTTTGCGTAAATCTACATTTTCCTGTGCTTTAAACAATTGGGAATACTTTAGATTGGAATTGTTTATTTATGCGTTTGATGTGTTAGGCAAACTAGGAAAATTTTGGTTATTTACTAATGGTGGTTTAGGGGTGGGTGAATTTGCTTTTGCTAATTTGGAGGTATTTTTAATTTTCTGGTCCAGATATTTTTTGTGGGCAGAACAACCACGATAATTTTCTGGATGCGAATCACCACAGTTTGTACATTTTGGAGATGCTATTTATGCAATGCATTTTCTCGAGTGAGACACGGCGCATCGAATGCATTTGGGAGCTAAGTGACAGAGATAACTTGAGTGACTGAAAGATTGACGTTTGTGACATTGCGGGGTATTATGGTCTGTTTAATAACTAGGAGTGTTTTAAATTTCACGCGCTAAAGTCATTAATTCTGATTGGCTAAGAGTATGGCCTTTTTACACAATGCTAATTACTTCACTTTCATACTCCTCCTAGTTATTAAACAAACTATAGTGCTTTTAAATGATTCACTTTTGACGTGTACTCCACACAGAGTAATGATTTTGTACATTTTTTTTTGCATTTCCTTTATCGGTGGTGACTTTTATAAATGGGATAATTTTAGATACTGTTAAGGTAGGTCTTGATAATGCTACGACGATTATTCCTATGTTTATGAGTTCTGTTTTTACCTGCTATAGTTGAACATTCCTGGGCATGTTTTTTAATAATAATTTTGATGGGTTTTTGATCTGCAGTTCCATAAGTGAAATATTCGATTTTAAATGAAGATGAGTATATTTCGATAACTTTAAAGTCAGCAGCATTATCGGGACTGACGTTTAAAAATGCTTTATCTACTTTTGTGTAGGGAGGCGTCTCGCAAACTTCATTCAATTTTTTGACTTCTATTCTGATGAATAGCGTGGGATTTTTTTAGAGGTACTTGCTATCATTTTCCTGGATTTATTAGGCGTTTCACCTCCATCTTTGCTATCGTACGAATATGAAAGAACTTCGAAACGGTTGGAATTGTTTACTTGGTACTCGATTTTCCTTTTATTGGATGTAGTGGGGGTGCATACAGGGATGGTGTAGCTGATGCTGGAGAGTAAATGATGGAGCTTACGGGCTGAAGTCGTCCATGGGGACATTGAATTGAAGGGAAGGGTTCATCGTAGCGACAATATACGATTTTGCCTTTTTCCGAGTGGTAGAAATAGGGGCTTCTGGGACGTAATATTCCAAGTGGTGATCTCTGGGGTTTTGTGGGTGTAGATCGGGATGGGGAAATTATTAGTTCCTTGGAGAACGATTTTCCAGGACTTCTCACAACTGTGACAGTAACGCAAAGCCAGTATAGTGTCGATACTGAATTATTTTGCCCTTTTATACGCTGTTCGGAACTTATGCGCTTCATGTTTATTGTGTGTGTGTCGTTGGAAACAATGGCGCTCGGGTTCCCACAGAACCCATACAGTAAAATTGATATTAAAGCATTGCATCAATGTTAGATTATACGAAATTAGCAGAACAATATTTTCGGTGGAAAATAATCATGGGTTCTTCATCATGACAACGCACCGGCTCATACAGCATATAATGTTGAGGTGTTCTAGCTAGTTTTAATCTTATTCATTTAACTTGAAACCATGTGACATTTTTCTGTTTCCAATAAAATAATCTGAATTTAAAATGAATAAGATTTCAAACTGTCGAAGCACAAGAAAATGCGGCATGAAGGGGTTTATAGAAGTAGACTATAGTTCCACTAGCAATGTTGGAACAATGGAAAATTTTCATGAAGCGTTGCAGGAATATAGGAAGGGTTTATATTCAAATAGATAGTATACGGAGTATACGTTTCATCAAAATAGTGTTGTACGAAACTGCGTTAAACGAGGTCATCTCATCATGTAAATAACGGGGTTAGGGGAAAACGGTTAGAAAATTTTAAAAAAGCCAGGTATTTTATCACTTAAGTTTTTAAAAAAATATATTTTTTTTGTTATAGCAACATAACACGCGGATTTCTTACAAATATAGAAACATAACAAATAGATATATAAGAATAAATAAATTTATAAAAAACTATATATGTTTGAGATCATTTCTAACTTTCTGCATTTTTATCAAAAAGGTCTTTTCATTTGCGTTTTTCGTTTGCGCTCTGTAAAAAGTTCTCTGTATACTCCTATAAAAAAACTGAGCTATTTTCAATAAATTGGTTAATAATTTTTGTTATAGTGGCTAAACTAGTTTTTTTAGAAATCTTGTTGAAAGTTCTTCTTTGCTCTTCTTCAGAATCGCTACTTTCAATATTCTTGTCTTTTTCTTTGTGCGTTAATTCCTTCAGTTCTTCATAAAACGATCGAATAATTTTTCGAGACCTTCCACATTTATCTCATCTAAACCTGTTTGTTTCGCTAATTCCACTATTCCGTTCATATCAACAACAAAGTATGCAGTGTCATCATCCTGGCTAAATGTTCTTCCACGCCCCTTTTAAACTGTTTTCTATTACCTCATTCGAAGAAAGATTTATGTTTTCTACAACATCCATAATATTGTAGTTCTTCCAATTTTTTTTTTCAAACATCTGTCTAAATGCGGTAATACGCTTTAAAATTTGAAATAACACCTTGATCCACCGGTTGGATTAAGGCAGTTGTGTTAGACGGCAAGAAAAGCACTTCGACTAGAATACATGTCATTAAGTCGGATAAATTCGTTAGGTACCTTGTAGCATTACTCATTAAAAGTAGTGCTAGGCGGGCAAAAATGTTCACTCAACAATTCTGAAAAATTTTCATAGTTGTCCATGATTTCTTAATACAAATAAAGTTGATTTATAAATTATTTTCACCGCACTTGGGTTTTTGGAATGGTAAATAACTAGTGGATTTAATTTAAAGTCTCCATTGGCGTTACCACCTAGTGGAAGTGTTAAGCGATTTTTCACAGTTTTAAATTCTGGTATTCATTTTTCTGCATCGGATTAAAATTCTCGTTTTGGCATTCTCTTACAAAATAAGCCCGTTTCATCAACATTAAACACTAATTTTGGAGGGTAATTTCCTCGTTCAATATTATTTTTTTAATGTCGCTGTAATTCAGCCACCGCTTTTGTATCTCTACATGCCACTTCTCGTGTAATCTGTATGTTATGAGGATTATTTCGGTATTTAAATTTATTAAATTTGCCTCGACTTACAACAAAATTTTTAGTTGTGTCACCTGTTGAAACTTGAATGTGATGGAAAATGCTTCTCACTTTATCAGTTTTTCTCTAAAATTAAACGGGAAGCAGGAATTAAAAAAGTTTTTAGAAGTAAAATCCCTAAGTATACCTGAACGCGTATATAAAACAATCTTTATTAACAATTAACAATCACACAAAATGACTATCTTTCTGTATTTATTGATTATGAAAAATATTAATTTTGCAGGCCAAACGACGGTCGATAGCCATTTTCTGAGGTCTAACAATGTGTAAATGATTGTATGTATATATATATTATAAAATTATATAAAAAAATCTTTATTTCTGAGTGTAATACTCAGAAATAAAGATTTTCAATATATATTAATTTTGATACATAGTAAACGTCTAATTAATTTGTCAAAATATATAAAACCAAAATGGCATATAATAGTTTATACAATTTTTTATATTCATTATCCCCTGTCTCACAAAATAAAACGACATTCATCAAAACGCAATTAAAGTTCACCGAGCTCTAATCGTTCTATCATTTTCCTATATATCCCCTTCACCCGAAAAATCACCCCTTGCAGGGCATAATTTATCAATAAACAAAAAACGGAAAACATCGATTTTGTAATTAGGAATTCGTTACGCTACAACAATAAAACGACATTCATTAACCGCATGCGGAATCAGTCGAACTTCGGTATATTTATGTATGGAAGTAAAGTTAATTAAGTACAAAGGGATGCCGAACACCCGTGTTTTGCTTTAGAAATGGGAATGTTTACAGCTACAGAAGTTAATCGATATGTATGTGAATAAAAAAAGCGAGCGAGCTGAATCGATATTCACACAAAAAAAGTAATAGTGGAAAGAAAAAATTAACAACGGGGACATGTTTATCAAAGTAATTTGTGTTGTATTTTGTGTTTGTATTAATAAAAACACGAATTATTCTTATTACAAGTATGAATGTGTTTGTTTGTTCTTAATAATAAATTTTAAATAAAATGTAAATTTCTCATAAAATTTACCTAGTGCTAGTTGGACGATATTATTAATTAATTTTTACTTTCCATATATTAAATACCGGGTGGCCAGAAAATGCGTGATAATCTTCAGTTAAAATGGTTCGTTAATCAATTTTAAGTAGAAAAAAGAAACTAAAATGTAAAGTTTTTAAAATAAAAATTGAATTAAAAAAATTAAAACACAAAAAATATTGGGAGATTATTCAATAAGCTTTATGAAGCCATTATTATTCTAAATATGTTATTAGAATTTGGTTTTAACATTTTATGTATAATCATTGCTATTAATAATATCGACTTATCATTAAATAAACATTTGAAATGTTTAGCTGAATGTTAATAGAACTAATTTTAATCAAAATATTTCAAAAATATTATTGATTTCTAGTCGCATATTTTTTATATCAATGGTCTTGTGAGTGTGAATGAAGAACCGCACAATATTTATTTACTTAATTTTTTTACTTGAAATTAATCAATGAACCACTTTGCCTGAAGATTATCACACCTTCTCTGGCCACCTTGTATATAGGTAAAGTGTTGTGATCATGAAAAAATAAATAAAACGTTATTAACAAATGATAAACCTCTTTTTAATCCATTAAAACAGAGCCTACTGAAATATATATTTAGTAAAGGGCGTCGAAACAAAAACGAAAAACGCCCCCTGGCGAGTAAATCGATTTTTTTACCTTTTTGGGAATAGGGTCGCGAGATAAAAATGCAACGATCAGCTTAAATCAAACTTGGATCCCTTGCCGACATCGCCCACAGACGCGATTTTTGAATTTCGATTAAGGGCTGGAGTTAACAATTTTTGTTTTTAGTTTTTGGATGGCACATAACTGAAAAACAAAAGCAAATAGAAACTTCCGGTTTTCACCTTTCGAAAGAGCTCCACGGGTTCTAGAAATTAGTCAAATAACTTATTACCATAGGATCGACAGGATCGGAATAGGGGTCGAAAAATCGAAAATTTTCACTTTTAAAAACACTCAAAAAGGCTAATTTCAAAATTATCTTCAGGTCCGTACGAGCAATCGATCTGCGATTTCAAGGGCTTAAATTAAACAATTATCCAAAATAAAAAAAAATGTCCAGCCTGTTTTTGAATATCAATACAGGGCGGGAGCTAGATTTAAAAAATAAATAAATAAATAAAAAAATAATAAACACAACATCGACCGTAACTCGAGAACGACTTTAGCTATTGAATTAGGGTTTTCTCCGTTCGTTGTGTCTTTCAAATACCTTTCTGACGGCATATAACTTATTTGGCCACTTTGAAGCCATACAGGGCGGAAAAACTGTAATTTTCACCTTTCGAAAAAAAATCTCCTTTGGATGTCGACTTTGAGTGTCCGTATTAAGAAAATTTACCGTCCGATCGAGCTTCGGTCAAAATCAAATGAAAGATCGTTCAATTTTCTACTACAAAAAACAAAAATTCCAACCCCCTACCTCGCGCCCTCATGTGGCCGTTTTTGTAAAACGCCTCAAATTTCCATTTTTATGGAAAATAATAACTTCTCCATCGTCCGGTATTTTGTTTTGGGTGGGCAAAAAAACACATGGGAGATAGCCCTTTCTTTGGAAAATCATTCTGTGAAAGAATCATCCATCGAGCCCTATCCTGAGATATTAATTTTTAAATTTTTAACCTTGCCATTTTTTCATAAGTTGAAACTTACACTACGTGAAAGTGGGCGAAAAGTAAACCTGGTGGCAAAATTTGAACTCCTTAGCGCCCCGAGTTATGAATTTTTCGATTTAATTTTGTGATTTTTTGCCATCGGTCAATAATTGATTTTGTCATGTGGGTACAACGTTTTAGAACTACTAAGACAACCTAACCCCATTTTTACCAGAGATATTCAATTTTCCCTTCCCACGTATTTTAAATGGGGTTTTGAATAGTATTTTAACTTTTTTGGGTCGAATTGAATTTCTATCAGCAGCTAATTAGCACCTAATTTCATTTTACCCCAAGAACTCCATGTCAAAATTTGTACCTCCTCAGACCATTTATGACCAAAATCTGATTAATGTTGAATTACTGTTGAGGGGTGAAATTCATTTCTATCAATTCTACAGGGCTGAAATCCCCGAGTTATCGATTTTTTTAAATTTTTGCCATATATTCGTATCATAACGAAAGTGAAGGAGGAGGCTGGAGGCATCACTCTGGAATGTTCCACAGAGCGCGCGACGATGGACGCGGCGTTGTCGAGGGTTCCAAAAGGTTCGAGAAACAAGCACGCTATAAGCGAGCGCTAGTGGTGCTGCAGTCAGTCTATCACGAACGCCTGAGTGCTCAACATCTCGTTATAAATAAATAGTTACAGTGTGTTCTTAATAAATTAATATACACTGTGTTATTTATTTATTTAAAATCGGGTTAAATCAGAACCCCATTTTATATTTGTATATTCGTCATGTATGAGAACTTCAACAATAGGGGCGAACAGGGGAATCTCAAATAGAGGTGATAAATCGACACATTTCCTGTCGCCATCTTAAATTTTGAGATAAGCACTATAATTATGCCAATAGTTGATTGATTTGAAAACTCTTTTCCTTTAGCATAATCTACAAGTCGACGGCCATGCGGAAGCTTTTTATAATTTAAGTGGCGTATAGTGTAGTTTCTGTAGAAAAAAAAAACCAATAAAAATAATACGATTTCAAAAGTGATTCATTTAGAAAAATCACAACATAATTTTAGAAAAAAAAATTCCCATTTGACAAACGCAGTCCAAATTTTTACCATCAATTCAGACCGGATAGGTCACCGTTTTTTTTCAATTTTCTAACTCAATTAGGGGGTTTCATTTTTAATTAATTAACACGGACTCTTATAAGAACATTCTTAATTGTTGTTCGAATTTAATGGTTTTTTCCACCAATGGTTATACATAAATTGCGAGAAATGCAATAGTAAATTTTTCAATCGAGTGGCGTCTCATGTAGTTGCTATAACAAAAAAATCTAAAATTTATCGAATTTAATAAGTGTTTATTTTATTAACACCTAGTAAACAAATCGCCGCTTTTCAGGGATTATAGTTGGTTCTCTACGCTAGAGCCAACTATAATCCCTGAAAAGCGGTTTCGCGGTCCACGGAGCTTCCAGGCGAAACGAGTTATTGAAAGTCCCTGGCTTTACAAACACCAGGTAAACCAACCAGCGAGCGTAGCCAACTACAATTCCTGAACCAATTGAGGACCGCGGAGCTCTCTCGCGAAGCAAGTTATTTAAAGTCTGCGGTCTTATAAACATCAAGTAAACCAACCGGCGAGCATAGCGAGTTAACTACAATCCAGGAACCTTTCATGGTTCTCGCATGGTTCTCGCTTTCTCACGAAGCAAGTTTCCCGAAATATCAAACTACCTGCCCTTTCTTATCTGCGGGAGTCAATTGGACTGTGGATTTTCGAGTCTCTGCGGGCTTTAGCTAGAACTGCGGGCTTTAGCTAGGGCCGCGGGCTATTAATTGGACTTTGGCTAAAGAGTTCTAGCCCTATACTCACTCATTTTGTCCTAAAATCCTTAGATTTCTCACAATTATAAAATATGCTATATTTTATAATTTTCGGCATATGATATTAATAATAATGGGAAAGGACTATGCTAGATAATTTATCTTCTGATTTCAGTTTTTGAATTGGTTTTTCATTCATCAAATAAATAAAACATGAAAAAAATAAATAAATAACATTGCCATTGCAAAGTGTAGGTCGACTAATTTTAATAATCGATTCGAAAACTACGTAATAAATTGAGTTTAAGGTTCTACTCGCATATAATAACACGCGATATGTGTTATTAAACAGTTAAAAATTACATGACTTCTTTTTATTAGCAGCCAACCAGCCACCAAGACTAATAAATAATTTTCTTTATAATATTTCTCTAGAGATAATATAAAAAAAATGGTAATGTGTCCATCATGGTACTTTCCCCAGTGAATAAATAATAAGTTTCTGATTGAAAATTTAATAGGAAAGCAAAATGATTAATTGAAAACATTGATTGTTGTCTTTTATAGTTAAAACCGAGTATTTAGAAGATTAATTAAGTGTGTTATTTTTTATCTTACAATGGGTTAAAATCATTTCTCCACACTTCTTCATTTTTTCAAACTGGAGGCGTTTGCGAATGAATATGACGGCACTTGACGTTTTATTTGTCATTAAAATAATTATTTCAATGATTAAAATCTCTAAAAGAATTTATCAGGTAAACGAAATTCTTCCGCTTATAAAATGAAAAGCGGAGGTCCTACAATAAAAGTTTTATAACAGAAATTATTTATTTTCCAAGATTTACAACTTTTATTTCAAACATTTTTCTATCCGAATGAAAAAATGAAAAATCGCTAAGAGTAAAGTTGCACTTAATGAGTTTTTATTCTAACCAAAAGCTTTTCAAATCATCCACTGTTACAAAAAGCTTAGATATAAAGTTTGGGCTTAATCCATTTAGCCGTTTATGCGCTATTGCGGAAACACACAGACATTTTTCAAAACTCTATGAAATGGACTCAGGGGACCTCAAAACGTGCATATTTGTTGAAATTGGCGATTCGAAAATTTTCACGATCACAATTCTTTCCCTTGGTCCGGGGAAAGTAAAAAAAACAAAAATTGAAATTAGTATTAAATTCCGTAATATTTATTGTCTAGGTAGGAGCATTAAGACGTTCCAGGTCTACGTTGCCATGTAAGATAAATGAAAGGTCAATTTCACTAACCTTTTCCGCCCTTTTATTGATTTTAAAGTACTTTGTTTATTTATTTGTCGATTTATTATTAATATGATATTGATATGGTTAATTTTGTTATCCATGCGTCGTAGTACATTAAAATACAATTTACAACGTATAAAATATTTATTTGAATAAGTTAATTCAAACTTAGTGAAATTTATTTTGCTGATTCGATTAAATTATACTGAAGATATTTCTATAATTTTGAGATATCCTGTATATAAATAAATATATGGGAAGGTGGCATAATCCTTAAGCGTCCGCCAGATTAAAACAATTTGTTTTGTGGTTTTGAAAACAATTTAAAATAAATTAATTTTTTTAGAACAGTTTGAAATTAATATTGCTCACAAAACGCGTTAAGTTAATTCAATACCATTTTTTTATCAATTTTAACGATTCGTATAAAGATATCAAAATTTAAGTTTTAAAATGTTTATTTTTCAAAAGTCTGCATTTTTTGATAATATGTTTAAATAGTCAAATGAATAACAAACTTTTAAAAATGTGTCTCTAATATTAGTTAATTTGTAATTAAACTTATTTCAGGCTCTCGCATACATTCAATATAACGAAAAAATAAAAATAAATAATAATTATAAAAAAAATCGTAAGTCCGCAGTTCATTTTTTATTTTTTTATTTCAGGCTCTCGCATACATTCAATATAACGAAAAAATAAATAATAATTATAAAAAAAAAATCGTAAGTCCGCAGTTCATTTTTGATTTTTTTGATAATGTGTATAAACAGCAAACAAACAACATTGACTGTTGGTGCGGTTTAGACGAAAGAGATAGCTATATAAATATAAACAATCACTAATTCGAGTAAGATTGCTGTTGTGATCAATTAACAATATTGTTTTATACATTAAAGTAATCTTAAAATAAGCAGGAACTGCATCAGATGAATTAAAGATTATTTTAATGTTTAGTTTGTGTGAAAAACAATAATGAAAAGACAATGAAAATTGATTAAATTTATAGTAAATTTTAAATTATATTTTCGCTAATAAAAACTTGTGCGATGAAAATTTAAAGGATTTCACTAAATTATGCATTGAAATAACTTAGGAGACATGACCTATTAATTTCATTATATCTTACAATTTTCTTTTCTAATTTGAACTCGTAAATTGAAGTAATACACGAAAATTAATGATTTATTTTTTATTTAGACTGATACTTTATGTTTGGTAGATAAAAAAAGTAAATACATATTCATATTATTAAATCCAAAAGAATAAATTTTTTTCAAACGATTACTTCCATTTTACTATATAGGTATCTCTTTCTATTAAACCGCAAACTTAATAATGGATAATTTTTTAATTAATTATTATTTTATTATAACAAAAAACAAAATCAATTGTTAAAACTTGTCATCAATAATGGTTATTTTTGTATAAACAATTTCGTTCTTAAAATAATTATTTAAATAATTTTATTTAGTGGATGCGCCGAGTTATTGCTTGAATTATTGCCAATTTTACACATATTTTAAATAAATTGTAATATTTTTTTACATGCACTCATTACGTATTTTAACGGAAGCCAAAATCAATAATCAAATTTGTATTTTATGTGTGATTTTATGGCAAGAAACTTGAGGGCCGCTCCACCTAAAGCTAACCGTTTTTAAGATATTGAATATTTATGAAAAGGATCATTTATTAGAGGTCAATTTCACGAAACATTTTATAAAACAGAACTAAGCCAAAGTTAAATACTCTAAGAGAAAAAAAAATATTATACAGGATGTTTCAAATTACCTATGGATTGTGATGAAGTACATATGGTAAAATATTGTTTCAAATAGAACACAATATTTTTTAATAGTCAGGTGCAGAATTTATGTCTACATTGATCTATCCATATAACCATGCATACTTAGTGTGCATGCATGCTGCTGTAACTATCAAAAATAATACTGTATTGAAAGTTCAGGATGGTCAAGTTAAAGGAAGAATCTCATCCCGTTTTTTTACTAAATATATTATTTATATTAATAGTATTTAAAATGCCAAATATTTACACTAAATCACCAATTCAAAATTTTCAGGTAAAGAAATATAATCATTTCTTCGTCTGAAGAATCAACAGTGTGGCGTAATAATTTTAGTATTATAACATATATTTTTAATGTGTTTAAATTGTTTAATTTATAAAAAATGTTAATATCAATCGGTTAAAGATGAATTAATTGTAAATATACTACTGTGCGATGACTACTTTTCTCCCCAAACCTGACCATAAGGAGCTCAGAATGTCCTTAGACATTCGAGACTGCACACTCGAATTCCAACCAAATACATCATCCTGAAAATGTTTCTTCCCAAACATATAAGGTTATAAGGAAGCCAAGAAGTTCCTTAGATACTCGAGACTGTACACTAGAATTCCTACCGGATACATTATCATGAAAACGCATCTTTTAAAACCTGACTGTAAGGAAGCCAAGAAGTTCTTTAGACACTCGAATCTGCACACTAGAATTCTAACCAAATACATCGTCATGGAATCTTATTTCCCCAAACCTGACCTGAAAGCCAATAAATTCAATAAACACTCGAAACTGTACATAAGATTTCTAACCACTACGGCTTTCCTTTCGGAAGGACCTCTTCAAAACAGGCACTGAGATTGAGGACCTATGCAAACGATGCAACAAAGAAACAGAAACAGCAGGACATGCACTTTACAAAAGCCCGGCTCTGTCTAGGGTAAGACGATCCACAAACTGGGAGAAGTCCTAAAATCGTGAAAGAACCGAGTGGATTGACCCAGGACAACATTTTGGAGACTACCAGGCTCGCCAGCCTGGCCACTACAATGGACCTAACGTTATGGTCCAATTCTTATCTGTGTGATGTTATGGTTTTTTCGCATAAAAAAATAAATTCAAATAAATGTATACCTTGGATGAATTTTGTGTGTAACTCCGTTCAAAGTCTGTTTGACCCATAAACTCTTACAGCTCTCTTTCATTATGATTTTCATGTTTTTTAAGAAGGGTAATTTCTTCAGGAATATGAAGATCCAATTCTGGAAATTGCCAGGCTCATGTAACAATTTAAAGTCCTAGGCTAATCCTAAAAGGGATCCAAAATTCCATCAAGCAGAAATGTTAGTTGGGGATGGAAGGTCGATTAATGATCCATCAATAATTTTAAGCAATGGGGATTTAAGGCGTAAAGGTGTTTTCATTAAAATTTTTGTCGTAAAGGGCCAAAATTAATGTTAGTAGTTTTAACAACAGCAATTAGTGTAATAAAAAGGCAAATAATAATTATAAATAAAATAATATTTGTGGGATAATTAAAAAAAAGTATTAGAAAAATTTATTATTGAAAAAATTAAATTATCTGAAAATAAATAAATGATGAATCTTATTATTATTAGAGTAATAATTGTAAAAAATTAGGTTTGAAAATTTAATTTTTTCATTTGATGCAATTCTTGTTATATAAATAAAAAGGACTAATATTCCTCCAATTATGATTAAGAATAAAATATAACTAAATCAGAAATTGACATTTATTAATCCTGTAATAATAGCAATTAGAATAGTTTGAATTAAGAGGGTAATTCGTATAGATAGGGAATAGGATAAAAAGATAAAAATTCTGGATAAGGAGAGGGATGCAATGAAAAGTGTAATGATAGAGAGAATAGATTAAGAAAAATATTAATTTTGGAGATTAATGATAGGGGTTTCCTTTTCTCTGAAGTTTTAAAAGTAATCCATATTTTTGATTTACAAGATCAATATTTTATTTAAATTATTAAAATTAATGGTAATTTTTTTATTTATTTTCAATTTATATATATATTATGGGATTAGTGACATTTTGTTTTTGTTTCTTTTAATGTTATTAAGATTAGAATTTATTATTTTGTCTTTATACTTTATATTAATTATTTATTTAAGGTTATTTAGATTTTTAGAATAATTTTTCTTTATATGAGAGTTTGTGAAGGGGCTTTGGGATTATCCTTATTGGTTTCAATAATTCGAACTCATGGGAATTATTATTTTCAAACTTTTAATGTATTATGATAAAATTTATTTTTATAATATTATTTATGATTCCTTTAAGATTTATTAAGAAAAGATTTTGAATAAATACTTGGATGTATTTTATTATAACTTTTTTATTTATGATTAATTATCGTGTTGATTTTATATAATTTATATATTTTAATATAAGGTATATATTTGGAATGGGTCTAGCTATTAGGATGACAGGCACTACAATGAGCCTAAGGTTATGTTCTAAGTGGGTGTGGTGAACTTGCTGCCCTCCCCCCAAATCCATAATCCTTAAATGTTTGATGGCCTCTTTTTAATAAAAAGAAATTCAAATAAACTTCTACCTTGGAAGTATTTCTTTTGTTACTCCGTCTAAAGTTTGTTTGGTACATAAGCTTTTGCAGCTCTTCCTTATTATGATTTTTATCTTCCCTAAGAAGGGTATTTTTTTAAGGAAGATGAATATCAAACTGTAGAAATTGTCAGGATGGCAGAATGGGTCTAGCTTCTAGAATGGGATGTACTACAATGTACCTAAGGTTATGGTCTAAATGGGAGCAGTGAACTTGCTGCAACCACCCCCTCTCCCCTCCCTTAAAACCTTAAAACTGTGTGATGTTATGGTCTCTTCTCATCAAAAAGATATTCAAATAAACTTCTATCTTGGATGTATTTTTGTAACTCCGTCGAAAGTATGATTGATCTATAGGCTCTTACAGCTCTCTCTTATTATGATTTTCATCTTCCTTAAGACGTGTAATTTCTTAAAGAATAAGAAGATCAATCTTTTAAAAATTCCAAGCCGGCAGAATGGGTTTAGCTCCTAGGATGGGAAGCACTACAATGGGCTATAAGTGGGCCAAAAATGTTTAACTATGTGATGTTATGATTCTTCTCATCAAAAAGAAATTCAAATAAACTTTTATATTGGATGTATTTTTGTAACTCCTTCCAAAGTCTTTTTGGCACCTTCCTTAAGAAGGGTAATTTATTAATGTAAATGAAAATAAAAAAAATCAAGGAAGATGAAAATCGCAGAATAAATAAAGGCGGTGGGAAAAGTGCTATCAATAAGCAAATGCTATTTTTCAATTCATTGATTATTTTCGTTGGAGGTGAAGAAGTGGTTTTACTTCTATTTATATGATTTGTGATTAAGGTAGTACATATTAAAAATGTTTAGGCAGCGTGGTGAAATAATAATCGGTGATCACAGCAGCAAGCATGATTTGTTCCTGCTTTAAAAATTAAAGACATCCATTCCTTCCCACATTAATAAAACCGTAATAATTCCAGTAATTGCGTTAAACGGGACAATTACTCTTAAACGGGGTGGTGTGGGCCGATGAATTTTTCAACAAATCCCGACAGTCGCGTGATAATCATGTACAACATTCGATCGACCCAATAAATAAATGAATAAATAAATAACACGAAGCGCATAATTCCTCGCCCAAAACAAAACCGGGAATCAATTTTTTTCCAACGTTGCGTATAAAATCGAGCGTTCCGACGTCACGACGGGCCATAGCGTGTGTGTGCAGTGGGCGAGCTAGTTGGATATCGAACGGCGCCAGTTCAACGCAAAATGGCACCTCTGCTCTACAAGAAGGATGCGAGCCCTGCTTGCAGGGCCGTCTTGCTGACGGCCAAGGCACTAGAATTGGAAATGGACTACAAGGACGTGGACATGTTCAATAAGGAGCACTTAGATGCGGAATTCGTCGAGGTGGGTATTGGCTTGAAACTACTGCATATTTGGATTTTAATTATTTAAAATGCAACTCGTCACTTAATCAGAAGCAATGATAAGTTTACTAAAAAAAATCAAAATATGTTAAAATAAAAGGAATTATTATACTAACGTAGCAATGATAAATCTACTAAAAAAATAAAAAAATAAAAAAATAAATATGAATAAATTATTAAAAATCAACCAATAAAACACAGATTAGATTGAATACCTTTAAATTCTCGACTAGTTTCGGGTGATTAGCCCATTTTCAAGAGAATTTAAAATTTGTTTTATTAAAATTTCTATGGATATTTACATTAATGGATATATTGATTTTTTAATTTTTTATTTTAATTTAATTGTGGGGCAGGCAAAATAATTTCGGTCCCAGCATTTGCTTACAAGGTGGAAAAAAAACCCACTAAAAAACCATCCTCAGGATCATTATGGAATTATTTTGCTAAAATTAAACAAAATTAGTTATTTATAAATAAGTTCGATTGTTAAAATTAATAGAAATATAAAGATTATATATATGGTTAATAATAGAATAAAGTGAAAAGTAGTATTTATAATACATCATAAAGTGAAGAATTAATAGATATACTTGTTCATTTAGAAGTGATAAATTAGTGTCTTTATTGTGTAAATAAATTTCGATTGCTTCCAATATATCTAATTTTTGACCTTTTTCACAATGATGTAAGATTTTTGTATTATTTAAATTTGGAAAAGTGTGACTATTTGTAAGTATATTATTGCATGCTTTGACGGATCTGACGAAAAACTTAAATTCATTTATAGAATATATTAATTCTTTAAACCAACACATAAAATTTACTTTAGAAATTGAGTTAAATAAAGATCAACTTCTTAGATTTAACTGTTATACACATAAACAATCAGATACAATTTGAGATTTATAGAAAACCAACCAGTAACAAAAATACTATCCCATTTGATTCATTTCACCCCCTTTGTCAAAAATTATCAACATATTATTCTATGATCAATAGAGCTTTCAAAATTCTACTATCAAAACAATCATTCAATAATGAATTAAATTTAATAAGAAATATTGCTGCAAAAAATGGTTTTCCTTATCACAGAATTAAAAAATTAATTAACAAAGAATTCAGAAAGAAAGCACTTTTTGAAATTTATCCAAAAATTAAAGAAAACAATAAAAAATATTTAACTTTAACTTATTTCGGAGAAATTTCAGAAAGAATTGCAAATATATTTAGAAAAAATAATTAAAAAATAGGATTTAGAAGTAAAAATAAATTAGGTAATATATTATACAATAGAAAAGATAAAACAGAAAAATTTAACAAATCTGGTATTTATAAACTTATATGTTCTGATTGTAATAGCAGAAATTTTAATATAAGATACAATGAACACTTTAGAGCATTTAGATTAAATAAAGATTGTAGTACTTTTTCAAATCATATACTTACAAATAGTCACACTTTTCCAAATTTAAATAATACAAAAATCTTACATCATGTGAAAAAGGTCAAAAATTAGATTTATTAGAAGTAATCGAAATTTATTTACACAATAAAGACACTAATTCATCACTTCTAAATGAACAAGTAGATCTAATATATTCTTCACTTTATGATGTATTATAAATACTACTTTTCACTTTATTCTATTATTAAATCATATATATAATCTTTATATTTCTATTAATTTTAACAATCCAACTTATTTATAAATAACTAATTTTGTTTAATTTTAGCAAAATAATTTTATAATGATCCCGAGGATGGTTTTTTAGTGGGTTTTTTTCCACCTTGTGAGCAAATGCTGGGAATGAAATTATTTTGCCTGCCCCACAATTAAATTAAAATAAAAAATTAAAAAATCAATATAATCGTTAATGTAAATATGCATAGAAATTTTAATAAAACAAATTTTAAATTCTCTTGAAAATGGGCTAATAACCCGAAACTAGTCGAGAATTTAAAGTTATTCAATCTAATCTGTGTTTTATTGGTTGATTTTTAATAATTTATTTATATTTATTTCATACAATATGAACTACCAATGTCTAAATATTAAAACCATTAAATAAAATTTTTTTTTAAATTTAAAGGAATTATTATGCCAATGTAGCAGTACAGTAGCAAAAAAAAATAATTAAGTAATTTACTAATTGTTAAGGCTTCGACTTTATAATTAGTAAATTATTTAATTAAATAAAGCCTTAATAATTCGTTTTTTTCTTTAGCCACTATACTGCTACGTTGTTATAATAATTCCTTTCATTTTATTTTTTTTTTATTTTTTAGTACATTTGTCATTGCTATTTATTTTGTTATATATCGTTGTTCGATTAATGAAACCACTTTTTTAACTTTGTATAATTAAAAATTATTTAGTGGCTATTCTTTCGACGTCATTATTGTCATTATTATTTATTTGCGCATCATTATCAAACTAACACTGTTATTTCAGTTACACAAAGAAATTTAAAAAAAGTGTTTCTATTCATCGAATTAAATAAATATTCAATTGATTAAATTAGTTACTTTCAAATTATTTTTATTTGATTTAATATAATTTAATTTACTATGACATTTTATATTATTTATTTCTACGTTTTATCAAGAATATTACAGTTTTATAAAAATAAATAATATAATTTTTCATAGTAAATTAAGTAACATTGGTGAACCTGCAGGGTTAGCGACTCATAATAGCTTTATGCTTGAGTGATATTGTATACAATTTTTGCATTAAATTCCTGTTTAATACATTGAAAATAATATGCAATTTTTTAGACCGGAAATCGATAGCTGAGTATTTTTTAATTCCTCATATTTAATACAAAAAAGTACAGACTGTCCTATTTTTGGATGGTAGTTTTTAATGACGCTATGTTTTATTGCCGTTTTTAAAATGATCATTACAATTTTAGTTCTTAAGAAACGAACTGTTTTTTAAAAAATATATTTAATATACATTCCTCATATTTCGAAAATTATCAAAAATATATAAAAAGAGATGTTAAATGTCTTCAGTAAAGACATTTCAATAACTTCTAATAACTTCCTCAAAGTTTATTGATTAATAACATTTATTGTCCAACAGGAAATCAGTTGCCAATAATAACACAATTATATAAATACAAAATCTTAGATACCAATATATTAAAATTAAAACTACAGAGCTCTAACTACTTACCAAACATCAATAACGATTCTATAGATGGGTAAAATAGATCACAAGTTGGTGGGAGTCGATTTTAAAAATAAGATGTTATAAAGTTTTTCAACAAACTTATATGATTTCTTTGATAATAATAAGGTCTGTTTTTTTTGCAAGTGTCTCCTTAATACTTGAAATATTTTTTCTGCCAAAGAATATTTTTTACATGGAAAAAGGGATTGATCGAATTTTATTGATCATTGCCAGAAATTTTCCTTGTTTAATTTCATAGTAATGGAAATATACATGTGGTGTATTTCTGTGTCTATTTTTAAATGAAATGGTATTTTCTATGACAAGCTAATTCATTACAATGTAGAATTTATAAATTCCATTTTTAAATGATAGATAATTATCTATGAAACATTTAAAAATGAAAATAAAATTCTACATTGCAAAATAGAAAAATTCCCGCTCATTTAAAAATATACAAGGAAGCATGATGGAGTTTTCTATGAAACATTTAAACATGCACAATCACTTCTTGCTTTCTTTCCTAGTCCATTTTTTTTAAATGAGGGGGAACCTTATATGAAAGAAGCAAATTCTTTCTTTCTTTCCTTGTCTATTTTTAAACGAGAAGGATTTTTTTCTATGAAACATTTAAACATGCACAAGTAAATTTTTGCTTTCTTTCTTTGTTCATTTTTAAATGTCAGGGAATTCTATATGAAGCATTTAAAAATGTGCCAGCAAATTCTTGCTTTCTTTCCTTGTCTTTTTTTTCAAGTGAGAGGGATTTTTTCTATGAAACATTTAAACATGCACAAGCAAATTTTTGCTTTCTTTCCTTGTTCATTTTTAAATGTCAAGGAATTTTATATGACGCATTTAAACATGTGCCAGCAAATTCTTGCTTTCTTTCCTTGTCCATTTTTAAATAAGAAGGAATTTTCTATGAAACATTTAAGCATGCACAAGCAAATTCCTGCTTTCTTTCCTTGTCTTTTTTTTTAATGAGAGGGATTTTTTTTATGAAACATTTAATCATGCACATGCAAATTCTTTCTTTCCTTGTCTATTTTTAAACAAGAAAGATATTTTTTATGAAACATTTAAACATGCACAAGCAAATTCTTGCTTTCTTTCCTTGTCTATTTTTAAATGAGAGGGAATTTTCCATAAAACATTTAAACACGCACCAGAAAATTCTTCTTTTTTTGGTAGTTCATTTTTAAATGAGAGTGAATTTTCTTTATAATATTTAAAAATGGAAAAACAAATTTTGCATTTCAATGAATGTGCTTATCTGTATTTAAATGCGACATAGAAAAAATCCCTCTCATTAAAAAAATGGACAAGGAAAGAAAGCAAAAAATTACATGTGTATTTTTGATGCGCCATAGAAAATATTCTCTGCTTTATAAATGGAGAAGGAAATACATAACATATATATATATATATTTGCAACTTATGGCTCATATAAAAAATGTATACTTTGTTAATTCAACAGACTGTCTAATTATAATAACAAAATAAACAGTAATGCTATATCATCTGCAAAATAGGCCTCATTTTATCGTTCTAATTTTTTCAATCTTGAGTTTTCTTCTTCTATTCTTTAATTTCTCATTTTTCTAGGTCTTTGATGGCTTCATCTATTCACTACGATTTTGGCTTTGTCTTCTTTTTTTGACCTCTAATATTCGTTTTTGTCAGTTTCATAGTTATTCTCTCATGGCTCATTCCCATTATTTTATTTCATTTATTAACCAAAAAATCCTTTTTTGCATCAAACTGTTATACATTGTATATTTTCTTAGTGACATAGCAAATATTGACAAACATTCAACTTAAATTAAGTAACGAAAATTGAAATTATTTTGCAGTTTATTTCCATTCATCGCATGGGTTGACTTGTTTAAATGTTTAGCAATGTACATTTATGTAATATTGTTGTTCCATTGAAAATAAATATTATTATTATTATTATTATTATTATTATTATTATTATTATTAAGTCGGCAATGGGAAAAGATAAATGAAATGATGACTTTAGTCTACAGTTAATACTTCTTGGTATTATTACAAAATTGTGTTTAATCAGACTCGGAAATAAATATTGTGTTATTTATTTATTTAGAATACACTTAACACATTAATTTGCATTACACTGTCACTATTTATTTATAAGGAGATGTTGAGCACTCGGACGTACGTGATAGACTGACTGACTTTTATAGCGTGCTTGTTTCTCGAACTTTCCGGAACTTTCGACGTTTACCATCGCGCGCTCTGTGGAACATTCCAGAGTGATCTTTCCAGTTTCTTCTTTCATTTTCGTTATAGTGTATTAAAAACTAACTTCCAAATTTAATTCAGGCCATCAATATCATCGACAAGCTACGTTACTATAATAATTTCTTTCATTTTAACATTTTTTTTAGTACATTTATCATTGCTATTTATTTTATTATACTTCGTTGTTCTATTAATGAAAACACTTTTCTAACTTTGTATAACTGAAAATTATTTAGTGGCTGTAGTTTCGACGTCATTATTGCCATTATTATTTATTTTATTGCGCATCATTATCAAACTAACACTATTACTTCAGTTATATAAACAAAGCTTTTATTCATCGAATTAATTAAATATTCAATTGAGTAAGTTAATTATTTTCAAATTCTTTTTATTTGATTTAATATTATTGAATTTACTATGACATTTTATATTATTTATTTATACGCTTTATCAAGAATGTTATAGCTTGATAGAAATAAATAATATAATTTTCCACAGTAAATTAAATAAAATTGAGTGACTAAATTTTCTATACAATATTCACATAGAAAAATCCCTCTCATTTAAAAATGGACAAGTAAATGAAGCATGAATCGTCAATATACGATTTATAGAAAATTTCCTCACACTATCACTATTTATTTATAACGAGATGTTGAGCACTTGGACGTACGTGATAGATTGACTGACTGCAGCGCCACTAGCGCGCGCTTTTATAGCGTGTTCGTTTCTCTAACTTTCAGGAACTTTCGATGACGCCACGTTTACAGTCGCGTGCTCTGTGGATTGTTCCAGAGTCATCTTTCCAGTTTCTTCTTTAACTTTCGTTACAGTATATTAACAACTAACTTATAAATTTAATTCAGGCCATCAATATCTTTGACTAGCTTATTCAGAAAACATAAATTAAGGAAATTGCTTCTTTCGTGCAGTAATTTTATATTGATTTGATTAAATTAACTTTAATAATTGAGGCTATTCTGTACGGGGAAATGTTAACGTCACAATAGTTATATTGTGACGTTAACATAGAAATTACAAAACTCGCTCAGACTGTGACAATAAAATAACGTTTAGCGCACACGTTTTATTTTATCACATTTAACATATCACGTACTGAATAAGTTAAAATGTGAAAAGTCGCTGAATGGCAGTTACTGACCAAGCCCCAAATGCATACTCAAAATGTGGACGAACCAGTCAAGGTATAGATGTTTCACTGTGCATATTTTAGATATAAACCAGTAGGAACGTACTATTTTGTATTAGAAGGATAACTTGTAAGTCAATCTAATGTCAAAGTACTCATACACAAAAAATGAAGCTTTTTTAACCATACATTAAATCGAATGCTTTCTGTGTAAATTGAGTCAATATTTTTCATTCTTATATTAATAAATATACCAATGAATAATGTAAATTATTAAAAGGAATTCAAAACAATAAAACAAATACCGATCAAAAATGGGTATGACAGTAATTGAATAGATAATTTAATTAAAAAAAAAGCAAAATGACCTAATTAAATATTAGTGATGGACAAAGTCGATCTTTTATTGCTGCTAAATTAAGTATATTATAATTTTATGAATGTTACTTATTATAAAAAAAATCAAGAATAAAATTAAATAAATTTGAAATCATTTTTTCGTTTTAAAAACTTAAAATGACACATTTAGTAATACTCGATTACTAATATTATTCGATTTTGCACAACACTATTAAATATATATACAATGAACCAAATATTATTATTACTAACCCACTTAATTTAGGTACATTATAGGGTTATTATAAATGATGGAACTATTTTTAAAAATTCGTATTAAAGTACAAATCCTGAGTTAACCATCTCTGTAGCCATGAAGAAGTTTTAAATAATATTAAAAACCCTGTATTTGTAAATAACCAACCATCTATAAATAAGATTAAAAAGCAAGAAGACCGATGGTCGATAGTCGTTTTCTACGTATAATATAGTATAAGAAATATATTGTTAATTTATTGTATATTAAATCACCTCCAGGAATAAAGATGTTATAAATATGTGAGATTTAAAAAAAATGTGCGATTTATCAAATCCAGTGTAGTGAGTGCGATTGAACGAACAGAAGAATTCAATTCTTAACAATAAAAAATCGACAGGTTTTGTCAAACATTGAATCAAATTCAACCGCTAATTTAATCCTGCTGATTTTACCATTTTGCATTGAAGTAATAAAGGACAGCATTTAAATTTTAGAAAAGGCCTGGAGATTCATAAAGGAAAAAAAAACGTGGTTAATGGATGCGAAGACATCTGACATTACTTCCTGATTGTACATATTACTCTGTAAACATATTATCTGTACAATGAAATAAAAGATGAGATTTTCGATGTAAGTGAACGCAGAGGTCATATGTGGACAGGCAGGTTGCGCCACAGTCATGCGCGACATCGATAAATTATTTGTGCAAAAAAATGTTTCGACTCGGATTTTAATAAAGCCTCTCTGGCTATTAATAATTTATGAATTAATTATTTTCAAATTCTTTTATTTAATTTATTTAAATAACTGTGACCAAGTGAATAAATCCTTTTCCTATTAATATTATCTGTACATTTTTTCATTGATAATGACGATAAGTCGAAACTAGTAGACAAATAAAAAAAAGAAACAAACCAAGTGCCTTTAATTTTAAATTCAATATTAGTTAAAATTATTCATCAAAATCAATGAGAACCAAATTTATATTAAGTATATATGATCTATAGCCACTTTTAACTATAGATGAAAATGGTATGGAATAGTTTAAGTGTAAAAACGCTGCATTTCGAGAAAATATTATAAGAATAAGATATATGTTAAATTAACGCTCATTAATGCTAAAATTAGTTTGAATATTTAAAAAAAAATCAATGTAACAAAAATGTGGATGCAATTAACAAGTCACGAAAACAATTAGAAAATGATTGGATTTATAAATTAAACCTGTCATTTTTAGATGAATCCGCAACACACGATTCCGTTTTTGGACGACGATGGATTCCATTTGGTCGACTCGCACGCGATATCCGGATATTTGGTTGGGAAATACGGAGAGGACGATTCGCTCTATCCGAAGGAAGTCGAACCGCGGGCTCTTATCGATCACAAGCTGCATTTCGATAACGGCGTTTTACAAAATCTTATCCGGCAAATTTTAGTAAGTCAAAGGGTATCATTTCATAATTAAAAACAATTAATTTATCGCATTTAATGTAATTAATACTTTTAATATTTAAACATTGGTAGGTCATTTTGTAAGAATGAATATGAATAGATTATTAAAAGTCTACAAATGAAATAAATAAAATCACAGGTTAAATTGAATAACTTTAAATTATCGACTAGCTTCGGGTTATCTATCTATTTTCAAAAGAATTAAAATTTTAATTAAATTTAAATTATCGACTAGTTTCGAGTTATTAGCCGATTTTCAAGTAATTTCAAAATGTAAATAAATCTGTTGTTTACTTTATTGGTAGATTTTGTATAATCCATTCAATTTTTTTATAATAATTTATCACCCTTTATAAAAAAATAAAAGGGGTTCTTATCCCATTAATTATTCTTTAAAATTGTAGCATTTAAACGTAAAAAAGAGCAAGAGCAGAAGTCTAATTTATGTGGTATTAAATTTGACTTAGATTTTCACTTTCAAATTCATTTCTGGGATTTCAAATGCAATTTGATGTTATGAATGACGACCAGCAATTTTTACCGTCACTAATTCATCCGTCATATATATTTTAATTTCATCCTTTTTTCATAAAATTATTATTGTTTTATATTGTGTAATTCTAGAGAAAATCAAGAGTTATTGTTTTTATTTTAAATATATGTTAAATCAAATTAACTCCTTTTCCATCACAGCCCTATTAGTATATTATTTAATATTGCAATAATCTCAGTGGTTGGGACAACATATTTTTTTAAGAACTAATTTAAAAGAAACAATTCTTTTATTTCTTCTAAAATACGAATACAAAAACATTGGACTAATCCATATATTATATGTTAAATTTAACTTACACTTCTGTGCAATAAAATTAAGGACAAGTCTCATAACATTTTTTCACAATATTCTAGTTGTGTAATTCGGGTCTGTTTTAATTGTCAAGTAGCAGTATCAATAAATGATAAAATTAAATTAAAGATATTGACATATTTACATATTTTTTTCGTAACTAGGAAACTTATCATGTAATTCTTAAACTATAACATATTTAATGTACAGAAGTGTACAGGTTATTCTTTATCATAAAGACTGTTATGACTGCTAACTTTGTAGTCGATAATTGCTTTAGAAAGTGGAAAGAAATATGGTGGAGAGAAAATTGTGTACGAGTGTACGAGAATTGAAAAAAAAAAGGTGATTGAAAGGGTGAAAGTATTTAAAAAAACAGGGACTCACACCCTGTTTTTTAAAATACTTTCATATATATTTGATATATGCAATATATCAAGTAGATGCAAGGAAAGGCGATAAGATCATGCGGTATGACTAGAGGAAAGTGGGTAATATGGTTTATGGTTGATATTCGTGTTGTATTCAAATTGTTTGAATTTCATATTTTTGTATAGTGAGGAAAACAAGTGTAAAAATGTATTAGAAGGGCAGTTTCTGATGCAGGTACAAAGATCGACCTCCAATTACATCCTGTTTCAGTATTCCTTCAGAACAAACTTTGGCTTTAATAATTTTAATTATATTAAACAAAATGTAAATTAAAATGCTTTTGATTTCAAATTAGCTACATCTGAACAAATTTATTTATTGGAGAGAATAACAAGATGATTAGTGAGGTGTGAAGAATTTGAATTATCATGAGAAGGAATATGTGTGTAACAGGGGACGCAGAGAGATATATGTGTTGAATATGAATTTTATGTGACTCTAATTTTTAATTTTATTTTCCCCGGACCCCTGTTCAAAGGAAAGTATTGTGATCATAAAAAAAATCAAATGGCCAATTTCAACAATTATGCACGTTTTGAGGTTCCCTGAGTCCATTCCATCGATTTTTGAAAAATATCTCTGCTATGGCTGCGTGTTTCCGCAATAGCGCCTAAATGGATTGAACCCAAACATTATATCTTTTTATAACACTGGAATGAATTGAAAAGCTTTTGGTTAAAATTAAACTCATTAAGTGCAACTTTACTCTTAACGATTTTTCACTTTTTAATTCGGATAGAAAATAAAATTTGTAGGTCTCAAAGACAGAAATACTTGTTATTTAAAACTTTGTATTGTAGGACCTTCAGTTTTCATTTTATAAGCGGAAGAATTTAATGTACCTGATAAATTCCCTTAGAAATAAACAATTATTTTTATAATATTTTTTAATATATCGTATAACAAAATAATAATAATTAACCATTAAATAAAAAGTGTATTAAACATTTAAACCCTATCGGTAGTTTTGCGCTACTTTGTAATAATTTAATGTAAAAATGAAATGAAATTCATTGAATTTGTCACTTTATTTTTTTGCCACCCTGCATGGTATGTTGGTTGTGGAGACTTTAATGATTGAAATAATTATTTTTCCGTCAAATAAAACGTCAAAAAGCAGTCATACTAAAAAATATTGTAAGGTAAGGAATAACAAAATAATTTCTTAAAATTTGGCTTTTACTCTAAAAGACAACAATTCATTTGTTTATTTAATAACGTTTTATTTACTATTAAATGTTTATTCAAAAACTCATTTGACCGAATTCACCGAGGAAAGTACCATAATGGACGCATCACCATTTTTATATAAGCAATGGCGTAACCTTATTATTTTCGCCATTACAAGGGAAAATAAAGTTTTTATTGCATTTTCCTTTTAAATAAAAATGGTGGTGTGTCTATCATAGTACTTTCACCAGTGAATTAGTTAAAATAAGTTTTTGAATTCAAACTTATTTCAATTAGTTCAAATAAGCTTTTGAATGAACATTTAATAGTAAATTAAAAATTATTGAATGCAAAAATAGATCGTTATCTTTTAAAGTTAAAGTCAAGTATTTGGAAGGATGGTACAATTTATTTTGTTATTTTTTACCTTACAATGTCTTCATATAATTTCCTTAAGAACTGAAAATGATAAAATAAGAAGTAAATGATTGTAAATATTTATTTTTCAATATTTACAACTTTTGTTTAAAACATTCTTCGATGAGATCAATGTTTGCTTAACAATTGTAGAAATTAAAAACAATCCTAAGAGTAAAGTTGCATTTAATGAATTTTGATTGTTACCAAAAGCTTTTCAGATCTTTTCACTGTTATAAAAAGCTAGGATATAACTGTTGGGTTGAATCCATTTAGCCGTTTTACGCTATAGCGGAAACACACATACATATATATTTTTCAATAATCGATAGAATGGACTATATCTGTATAATTTTTTAAGGTTACAATAATTTGTCTTGGACAGGGGTCTGTGGAAAGTAAAATAATCGATCTTGGAAATAATCATAGAGAAAGGATTTATTCACTTGATCACAGCTATTTAAATAAATAGTTGCACTTAATGAGTTTTGATTGTTGCATTATACAATTGCTATTGTTCTGCAACAGCAAATGTCTATTATTAGACATTTGTTAAAATACTTATGTAACATAAGTCATTATATCACAGTAGCAAAAGAGAAAATAATTAATTAATTAATTATTTTCAAATTCTTTTTATTTGATCTTGGAAATGCTTAAGAAATAATGGCTAATAAACCGAAAAATATTTTATCTTCTTGCATTAATAGTGTCAATGCTTTTAATGAATTTTCAATTCCTTCAGAACAGATTTTATTCTTAAAATTTTGTATTCTAATATAATTAATCAAAATGTCAATAAAAATCCTTTTGAATTCAAATTAGCTACATCTGAACAAATTTATCTTATGGTTGAGAATATAATAATACTAAAGCAGTCAGTTTCCGATAATATCAGTATCTCAACTATCAATTATTATATATATATATATATATATACATATATACAAACATCTGTATTTGTGAAATTGAAACAGTATATAAACAATACATTAGAAAACCATTACATTACTATATTACATAAACATAAATTTCACAAATTGTCTATCGACCTTTCAGCCTTATCAATTATTATTTTATATTATAATTATAATTTTGTGCTACCTTATATTACACATATAATAAATTGATTGTAAATATTATACCTATTCCGAAAGCAAATTCTCCAAATTGTCTAATATAATAGACTAATTGTTTACCTCCTCTTACTCAATCAGGGTTTAGAGCCAACTACACCCTTATCCAATGTTTTAGATGATATCATAGCTGCTTCCAACAAAGGTTGTGTTACATATTTGATCTTACTTAATTATAGTAAAGTCAGTAACACAATTAGTCACAGATTAATGATTTCTATATTGTGCTACTTTCTTATACGCTGTTTAAGTTGATAGATGTATATTTCACTAATAGATATCAATGAGTTACTGTTAAGGATACCACATCCAGTTAAAAAATAGTCAAATCTGGGGTATCACAAGGGTCAATATTAGGATCTCTATTTTTTTTTCTGTTAATACTTCGTCCCTCGCAAAGGTTATAATAAATTGTTCTGCCATCTTATATGCTGATGACACACAGTTATTATTCTCTTTTAAACCAAATGATATTCTATCAGAAAAAGTTGAAATCAACTCTAAAATCTGTAGTATTTTATAACAATTGTATAGTTACTAATATAAATTCGAATAAACTTGGAAAAAATAGTTCATTACGAAATGTGAAAGATCGATTAAAAATAAATCTAAATGGTGTTTAAGTTGACAATGAATTACGTTTCAAATCATATATCAATAAATGTATTTTCAGATATATTTTTTTAATTTATATATTCTAGTCGCCACTATTTAAATATAAAATTACGGAAACTACTCAGTGAATTTGCAATTAATGGCTTGACTTTGAAACCAAACGCAGTATTCAGAAAGTTCAAAACTCCTGTATTAACTTAATTTTGGATGTCTTTCTGTTCTTTGGTGTGAAATGATCTAGGGCTCAAGTATATTGTGTATTATAGGTTAAGTGGAACATCAGTTGTATCTGATTGGATAAACTGAATTTTGTCTATATTTTACTTTATACATTAATACTTATGTGTCTGTTATTAATAAAGACATTTATTATTATTATTATTATTATTATATTAAACTTCAAATTCAACGATAGGAATGTATAGTAAATGAATTCGTAGTAGATTGTTGGAAGAAAAATGAGTGTAGCTTGAATTGCAACTGCCTGTTCAACCGCCTTCATCGAGGCGGTGCACATGGAGCATACTGGTCTGTCGAGGTCCGAAAGACCGAAATGGCCGTCATCAGTTATCCATACGATAGAAGGGTGATTAAAAATTTTAATAAAAAGAAATCCACCCATAGTTATTGCGATATTTTCAACGTAATGAAAATAATAGTGTAATTTCTGCAATTTGCAATTTAAAAATATAACAATAATTGTGATTTAGTAGTCATCGTAATGAAACTTCTTGAGGTATCAATCTTGCTCTTTTAGAATAACTAATAAATAAAAAAATACTCCATTCAAAAGCACACATTTTTGTACGAATAGAATTTATATCATGGGTAATTAGGATAGGAATATGAGAGGATAAATTATAAATGACTGGAAAACAGGAATATAAGTGATTGGTTCAGGAAATATGGAATTGAAGTAAAAATGTTGTACAAACACAGCTAACAGAGGGAGGGAAATAGATAAGAGAAAATAATTAAAAATTGTATCTATGAAAAAAAAAAAATTATAATAACATTTTACACACAAATTAATGTATATTTTTGTTAAACAACCATATTGTCATATTTCTATTATTGATATATATTCGGGGCTATTCCGTACGAAAAATATTAAGTTTAACGTATACGTTAATTTGATCATCATAGTCTAACAAGCTTTTATAATAGATAATTATTAATAGAATGTGAAATTAATTAATAACTTACAGCTTAAACTAAACATTTTCCATACGGAATAGACCCAATAGTGTGTGTTATATAAGTTGGCAACTCCAATTCCCTATATTAAATAAAAATGATTTGAAAATAATTAATAAATCATTTTCACATTTAGCTGTGTGTTGTTTTAATGTGCATTTGTTTAACGTACTTACGTAATGTAAGTCAAGGGTCACACAGCTAAATGTGAAAATGATTTATTAATTATTTTCAAATCATTTTTATTTAATATATTTAAATGGCTGTGACCAAGTGAATGAATAATACTCTCCAATTCCCTTTTGCACTAGTCCGCTGGTAAACAGAAGTATACTTGGTTATTAATAACGCTTAATTCATAATACAAGTGTGTTATTGTAAATCTCACACAAAAACGAATACTTGTTTCTCAATTCACTAATCAAAGCTTCAGCACTCTTCAGGCAAGCCACATCCTCCAAAATTATTGCTCTTTCAACGTTTTTTATAAGACAAACGTTTTTTATAAGACAAACAAATTCATAGTGTATTTTATACTGTGGTTATACATGTTTAAATATAATAATGGAAACACTCATAAACTTCGTTTACAATACTGAATTTGCCGAAACTCCAGTCACAAGTGTAAATAAAGTTATACAAAAAAAGTTTAAAAGTGTTTTCATTGTTGATTAATGTGATTTTAACAAGATAAAATATTTATAATTCAAATTGTTGACTTCAGAAGCCGATTATTTACGATGGGGAAAAATCGATATCCGAAAAACTCGTCGACAACGTGATCGAGGCGTACGGCTTCTGCGAGGCTTTCCTGCAGGACAAAGAATGGCTGGTCGGGGAATGCGCTACGATAGCCGACCTCTCTGTGATCGCCTCGATCTCAACCCTCAATGTCCTCGTCCCGATTGACGCCGATGTTTACCCAAAACTTTCCGAGTGGATCGCCAGGTGTGAGGAGCTACCCTATTACGAGGCAAACGCCACTGGCTTGGAGGAATTCAAAACCATCTACGAAACTCTCATTGTGTAAACAGCAAGAAGAATAAAGCGCACAGATAGGAATAGTAGAGAGAATATCACTTGAATGTGGATTATTTGTTTGCTTTTTAAAAAAATTAAACACAGTGTGGACTTTTATTTATATTATTTATTTTAATAATATTGTAGAAGCACGACAAGACAAATAAATTAAATTGAAATTTAGTATAAATTATTTTATTCGATAAACATTACATTAAAATAATTTTTATTTAAATTAAATAAAAAGAATTTTAAAATAATTAACTTACTAAATTCAGCAACAAAGAAATTATTTTCCCTTTGACAATTGCGACTTTTTTTGACTTACTTTACGTAAAATAATTAATTAATTATTCAATTGAGTAAATTAATTATTTTCAAATTAGTAGTAGTGATAATAAAAATAATTACCATACGTTTGTACATAGTTTAAAATAATACATTAAGTAATACATTTTTATTTTGATAAATGGTCAGCAGCTTTTCTGTTAAGGTTGATGATTTTTGTGGGTGTTATGGAAGTATTGTGTGGTGATATTTATAGAAGAAAGAAAAAAATATGTTTGGGGTGACAGTTCGAGTTATAGTGGGTGATCAGTTTGAACAGAGTTTGTGGGCGATTTATGAGTTTGGGGTCAATGGAGTCATTTGGGGGTATGCAGAATTGGAAGTTAGTTTTGAAGTTGAGTTCGTTTTGTAAAAATCTTTTGGATAGGTAAAGGATGCGTTCATTGTTGGAAGTAACTTTGGTCCGGTTATACGCTTCATAATATATCAGTCAGCGAACGTACATCCCTTAGATCTCTTATCAAAATCCGACAATCATTTAATCCGCTGCACATTCGCTGACTGATATATTACGAAGCGTAGGATTGCGAGAAGTTGTGAATAGGGGGGAGCTGTAGTCTAACAGAGGTATGCATATCATCTTGTAGGTTTTAGTTAAGTTTTCTATTGAGATGGCTAGATTTAGGTAAGTTAGACTACGGCAGTGTTTAGCTTGAGCAGTACTTTATTATTATTATTATTATTATGAAGGAATATTTTTTGAAGCTGAGTTTTTTTGTCAAAGGTTCAATGGGAAGTTGGTAAAATACTATTTTGGTTGATGGAGTTGTTTTTATGGTGGATCCTCCATTTATCAAACCACAATTCGAGGGTGTCTATAAGTTGTTTTAAAGTTAGTATAGCTTTGGGTAGGGTGTGTGGGTGATTGAGGCTGCATCATCCGCATATTGTAGGACATAGGACATTGGATTAAAATATGTAGGGTCGGTGTTATACAGGTCCACAGGGTGTATACGAACAAAACGGAATATAGAATTTTCAATGTTAATTTCTTTATATTTTCAATGTTAATTTCTTTATATTGGAATATTATCTTCCCTAATTATTTTAGAGTAAACATTTAAATTAACGTTTTATAGAGTAAAAATTTCTGAATGTATTCATGTTATTGTTTATTTTTTACATTTATAAAAAAACCAAATAATAATAATACACTAAATTATAGAAAATATATCATGAAAAAACAGTAGAAAATGATTCCTGTCGAAAATGCCACCTTTTCCCGGAAACTATTGATCACATCACCAGCGGATGCACTCTTTTAGCGAATACGGACTACACACACACACACAGACACGACACTGTCACTAAAATTATACACCAAACGCTTATAAATAACTATAAAATTTCTCAAAATGTAGACCCCTATTATAAATATAATCCATTGCAAATTTTAGAAACCGACACACATAAATTATATTGGGACACTACACTACTGACAGACCTGGAAATAACGGCTAACCGACCAGGCATTACATTAATTGACAAAATTTCCAAATTTACGTATATTATTGAAATGTCAGTACCAAGTGATAACAATATTTCAAAAAAATATAAAGAAAAATTTGGCAAATACCAACCCTTTGCATTTGAACTTATATGGAAACAAGAGAAGGTTATAATAGTACTTTTCATCATTTCGGTAACCTGTATTACACCATAAACATTTCACTAAAATTTAATACTATAAATTTCCCGCTCAAATACACAACACAATACAAAAAGCCACAATTCTTTCAACACTATCTACAGTGAGAAGATTTTTACAATAATTAAGATTAATTTGTAAAAATACCGTTAATTCTTTAAAAAAAAGAATCCAGTGGCATGTCTGTTCGAAAAATAATTCTTCGGTAAAGATAGGGAGGCTTCTTAAAATGTAATATCTTATAATAATAATAATAAATCAACTTTATTTCAGGAAATGTTTACAAAATAATAATTCTGAGGAACATAAATGAAATTGTGTCAGGTAGCAAATAAACAAAATAAACATTCACAATTCACACCAAAGAAATCGTTTATGCTATACAATTCTGAGTGCAATAAGAAATTATGTATTTCACTTTTATATTTTTTAAAAACGTTTATTGTCTTTATGTTGTCTGGTAAAGTGTTGTAGAACTTAATGCACCGGTAAAGGGCATTGCGTTCAGTTAAAGTTAATTTGTGTGCTGGATAAGTAATATTTTTAGTTCTTGTGTTATATGCGTGATCATCTACAACGTTAAAAAAACCATGTCTATTTTTGAATAAAAATGTAAGGCACTCGTATACAAAAAGTGAAAAAAACAGTTAATATTTTATTTGCCTTAAATATTCCTCGGCATGAGTCTCTATATTTTAGTTTGAAAATGGATCGTATGCATATTTTTTGTATTGTAAATATTTGACCAATTGTATTAAAATTATACCAAACCGTAAAATTGATTCGAAACTCCCATAGTATATAATTTTTAATGATTCCGGGCTCACATACTCTTTTATGTTGCTTATAATATAGCACATTCTTGCCGTTTTTGTGACTAAAGAGTCCACGTGTGCTCGCCAATCCAAAGATTCATCAACATGGATACCTAAGAATTTTACATCCGATTTTAACTCTACGGTGTTGTTGTAGAGTATTAGTTCTTCGGGGTTTCGAATTTGTGTTGTTTCGTTTTAAATAGTACCGCTTGTATTTTTTCCGTATTTAGTTTTAATCTATTTGTAGAAAACCAATTGTCCATTCTACGACACACATTTCTAGGAGCTCCGAGTATAGTTTGGCAGTTATTAGAAAATTAGTGTCGTCGGCGTAATTAGTGATATAATGATTAACTTGTATGTCTATGTAATGCATGTCATTTATATACGTAATAAAGACAATTGGCCCTACATATAATATAATGTATAAGAGTGTAGCATTATTGGATTGACCATATTCAGCCAGTTTAGTTCAGAACACTTGCCAGAGATATGATCATACTTGCTGATTCCTAAAATTAAACGTATGCAAGAGTTTTGCACCTTCTGTATGCGATCTTTTGTCACTTTATCCAAGCAAGCACTATAGACTACATCAAAAAAATTAAAATGACTCAATACTAAAGTATCACAGAGAAAACGTTTCGTGTTTTTATTTAAGATTTTCCTTATCGAATAAATCATTCTTAAACTATTGTAGACTCGTGAAATACTATCTATCATATTAGAGCTTTAAAACGTATTCCTGATTTATATTATTATTAGCTGTGTTTAGGTTGTTGAAGGGAAAATAATATAAAAGTTGAGTGTCATCTGCATATAGATTACAAACACAAAAATCAAGCGCTGGGAAAGGAAAGATAAATAAATGGAAAATAATAGAGGGCCTAGAACTGAGCCTTGAGGGATACTTGCATTAATATTTAATTCAGTAGATGTGGATTGATTAATTTTCACTTGTTGTCGGCGATTATATATAAAATTACCAACTAAATCTAGAGCTACTCTTTTCAATTTATATTTTCAAATCATTTTTATTTAAATCTAGAGCATTTGAATCAAGGCCAATATAATTTAACTTAACTAATAAAAGATCGTAATTAAGAGTATCAAATGCCTTACTATAATCTATTAAAATTAAACACGATAGTAACCCTTTATCAGTGGAATTAATTATGTCATAGACAACATTTAGTAAAGCAGTTGTGCAGCTGTATGCAGCTCTAAACCCAGATTGATTGGTAGGAAGAAGCTAATTATTCTCTATAAATTCAGTTAATTGATCTTTCATTATACTTTCAAGAATTTTGTACGGGTAAGATACTAAAGGTCTAAGATCTTTAAGATCATCTGGATTGTCTTTTTTGGTAATGGGATAACAGTAGCTAGCTTCCAGACCTAAGGGAATGTTCCTTTTTCAAGACAGCAGTTGATTATATGTGTTAGCTATTTAATAACGTAGGGACAGCACATTTTAACCATTGCGGCACTGAGTCCGTCGGAGCCAATAGCATTTGTTTTTATTATTAATAGTAGATTATAGACCTTATCAGTATCAACTAATGAGAAATTAAATTTTCTTTTAGTATTAGGATGACGGTTGTTTACATAAAACGTTTTTAAATTAGGATCAGTGATACCATTTACGGAGTTAATTAAGAAGGTGTTAGCAATATCTGCATTATTAAATTTCGCTGGTAGATCACAGTTTTTTTGTTTTATTACCGATGCAGTTCTCATGTATTTCCATAAGAATTTGGAATCACCGTTTATCTTATTGTTTAGATACATTTTCTTTTCGCGAACTATGGCTGAATTGACCAGATTTCTCAAAATTTTATTCGTACTATAATTAGTGTTTTCGCGGCTACCTTTAAATCTACTACAAGCAAGATCTCTATCTACAATCATAGCTTTTATTGTAAGAGTTAGCCAGGGGGCTGGTTTTCTGGTAATACGTGAAGTTATTAGTGGAACATGAATATCAGACAAATGTGTCAACGAATTATTAAGGTATGACACTTTATCATCTATGCAATGTACGTAAAATATGTTGTCTGACTGCAATGAATTAAAATCTTTTAAAACATAATATGGTCAATATTACTCAGTCTACGATAAGTGATTAATTTACTGGTTTTTAGCGAGTTAATGGCAAGCCTACAGTAGATTAAGTCGTGATCTGCAATGTCATGAATTTTTACGACCCCACATTGACAAATATTTGATTTATTTAAAACGATAATTAAATCCAGCAATGAAGCCGAATTGGTAGTGAATCTGGTTGGTTCTTCTATAATTTGATGCAGTCCATATGTATCTATAAAGTTAAAAAATTGCTTGGTAAGGTTAGAATCAGTCTTTAACAAATTTATATTAAAATCTTCTAAAAATAATATTTCATAAAAAATTCGTAGTATATGGCTAATTATTGTATCGAAAGATTCAATAAAAGTGTTTATATTTAAAGACAGCGGTCTATATATGATACCTATACAATAATATTTGAAACCAAGTTTGCATTTTATAAACAATTCTTCAGTAGTTAAATGATTATCAAAGTGTGATATAATATCAAATTTCAGGTTATTTTTTATATAGAGTGCTACGCCACCCCCACGACTGAAGGCTCTTTCTTTGTAAATAAGTGTATAGCCATTGATTTGAACAAAAGAAAAATCACTGGAGCTGTTAAGCCAAGTTTCAGTTATTGCAATTAAATCATAGCTATTTGAGGTTACTAACACCTTAAAATTAGTGAAATTAGAAACCAAAGACCGGACATAAAGTAAAATATAAATAAATATATTTTACTTTATGTATTAATTAACAATTATTATAGGTAGTAAATTAAAAAAAGAAAAACATTTTTCTAATTGAATCATCGCACAATGATTCAATTAGAAAAATATTTATATATAAATCCTGTGATTTTAAACACAAACAAAAGTAAAAAAACTATATTTATTGAATTAATTAATTAAACAATGAGTGATACAAAGCAAATAATGAATAAAATAATAAAAAATATATATGAATGAATAGAATGAGTATAAAGAAAAGAAACATATTATATAAAAATGATTTGAAAATAATTAATACATTATTTTCACATTTAGCTCTGTGAATTTTGACTTACGCTACGTAAGTACGTTAAACAAATGCACATTAAAACAACTACTTCCCGGGCAAATACCCACGCCGGACATTGAATTACATAATGTACACCTGCTGTTGCATATCAATAAAATATTGCATAATGCAACAAATTTTTGATCCGAGAAACATTTAATGTAAAAACAACAAAAGGAACGTTACTTAACATAAGGCCATCTGCAGACACGTGTTTCGGGATCTATCCCTCGTCAGTACAGCTATGCCTTACATAATTTAAAGATGTTAAAATAAATTAATTAAATTAATCCAAATACAATCAGCAAAATTAAATCATATAATATTGATTTAATTTTGCTGATTGTATTCAAATAAAATTAAAATAAATCAATTTAAATTAAATTAAACCAAAGCGAGTTAAGCCAAGTTTCAGTTATTGCAATTAAATCATAACTATTTGAGGTTACTAACACCTTAAAATTAGTGAAATTAGAAACCAAAGACCGAACATTTATACGATATATAATAAAATATATAATAATAATAATAATATATAAGTAAAATACATTTATTTATATAAATATGTAATGTATTAATTAACAATTATTATAGGTAGTAAATTAAAAAAAGAAAAAACATTTTGTGTAATAATATATATGAATGAATAGAATGAGTATAAAGAAAAGAAAAGGAAATTTATACATAAGTGATTAATATCTATTGACTAATAATTCAATGTCTAATTCTGTGAAAATCTTTTTCCATTTTGAGTTGTTTTTCCATAGATGCAACCATGTTAAGACCAAGCATTACGACTTTCCAATTTTTCACGGCATAGTTTTAATAGACGGAATTCGGTGTGGTGTCAGGTCATCCGCGAATATATTTTTTTTTATTTTTTAGTAAGGAAGAGTTCGAGGTCCTTTTCCGATTTTACCAATGCGGTAACATTTATTTATGTTTATATCGTCACTTATCAACATTGTGTTTTTTAATTAAGTGTTTCAGTTTGTTATCCAAGTTCTCATTGCATTCTTCTTGGAGACCAACAATTCTATGTTGTTGTTGTGGGAGGATTGTTCCAATTCGACGAGTCTTTTTTTAAATCATAATTTTCCTTTGACAGTTGATTTATTTTTAAATTCAACTTGTCGCATGCAGAGACTAGTCGAAAGGGCCGAGTAGCCAAGGCCATTAAATAATAAGAAGAAGAACTTGTCGCAGTGCTCTCCGATTTCGCTATTGACCTTGATGATATTTTTTTTCTAATATTTTGGCCAGTAAATTCTTATCGGCAAAGATTTCAAGGAGAGCCTCATTGACCGTTGATTTAATATCTGATTTATCACGGGTAACCGGCATGGTGGATTAGATACTTAGTGAACGTACAGTAGAGTAATACTAACTAGGTATAATGGATATGTTAGAAATAGTTTAATTTGTACAAAGCACCACAGAAAACTTACAAACAGCGCACATAAAACACTACTCACTTGTCAATATTCGTACCATGTAATTTCCACGAAAAACCATTATTTTCGTGAAATTTAAAGAAATGGTGCGATGCACGATGTTGATTTGTTGGCCTCTGTCAAATTGATTGATAATTATATTTTTATCAAATTTTAAAAATGTAGGGATACGCTTAGATCTCAGATTATAAGATGCATGCAGCTGAACATCAACAAAAGTAGAGATGAAATTACCTAAAGGTTTAAAGTCTTGATAATTTATGTTGAATTGATCAAAGTTTAAGACACAATGAACATAAACTAAATTTATCACCCACAAGCAGAATTACAACCATAGAAACGTGAACTTTATTATCTTAGAGAGATTTTGTCTATTGTAAAAAAGAAAACAGTTTGCCCTATAGCTATTAAATCTTAGCAATTTATTAAAAAATAATCAAATTTTAAGATGCAATCACAAGAAAATAATGTTTTTAGTCAATTTTCATGAAATTATCATTTTATTTTATTTTCTTATTTTATTGGGCACTTTGAAACAATAAATACTCATAATCATAATACACATTTAATTTATATCAACTTAATAACTTCATTGGAAACAACTTAACACACTTAATATTAAAAACATAAAGAATACTTATAGCAGACGTTTGAATAATCCACGATTGGCTCTTAAACAATAACCTAATTTATTAAAAAAATCTCTGCATATATTTAATAATTGCTAAGGTGATATTCTTGCACATTGATCACGAATACTATGTTTAAACTGATCAAGATTTTTAAATTGTTTTCCATTATAAACATTTGATTTTAAATATCCCCACACTGATAAATCGGGGCTGCGGGTCGGCCAATTAATTAAATATCCGTTGCCGATTATATTCTTGTTAAGACGTGTATTTAAATATTCGTGGATTTCCTTCCTATTGTATGCAGAGCAACCATCCATTTGACACCAAATCTCTTCATCTTCGTTTGCGGTTTCATTTATTGCCGGTCTTATTTCATTGGTCGATCGGGAAAGTTGACGGCAAACATATCCCGCATTCCACGAAAACTGCTGCTACCATAACACCACTTTACAATTTGCACTTTTTTCTTGAATACAATATATTTTTATTGAAAAAAAAAACTTGTTAACAATTACAAAGTATTCAATAAATTTGACAGAAACCAACAAATCAACATAGCACTATTATTTGTTTATTTTCATGAAAATTATCATTTTCGTTTTATTATTTTTTATGGGTTTTTATAAATACAAAAAAATAAATAATAGCATGACTGTAAGCAGAAAAGTATAATCTACAAAAAGTTAATTTACATGTTTTCTCTAAAATGATAAGGAAGATAATTTTCCAATATATAGAAATTAACATTGAAATGTTCCGTTTTACTCATATATACCCTGTATACAATAATCTTATGGTACGACCTGTTCAGGAGTGAAGGTATGAGATGTGGTATCGTGAATTTTATCTTTTAGGATTCTGTTTTCTGGGAAGTTTCTAAGGATAGTGATTAAATGTTTAGGTAGGTTTAGGGTGTGACATTTATATATAATACCTCTATGCTATACAAAATCGAAAACCTTTTGGATATCTAGGAATCAGGCGGCAGACGATCGTCCTTCGATGTATTTTTTGGATATTTAAGACAAGGATTGTGAACGGGAGTTAGGTTGATCTATGGGGAAAGAATCCGAAATAGTAGTTAGGAATTAGGTTGCATATACGAGATAGGATTTTTTTCTTGAGGAGGGACTCGTACAATATTCCAATAACAGGAATGAGTGTGATTGGCCAGAAGCTGCATGCAAAGGAGTGGTCTTGTTCTTTTTTGGGTATACAAGAAATGATTCCCGTTTTCCATTCAGGTGAAAAGTAACAGAAGTGATAGCAGAAAATTTAGGATTTTTAGGATATATTGATGGGCGGTGAGTGGTAAGGCTTTTAAGATATGTCGTCGAATATTGTAATGTCTTGAAGCGTTTTCAAATTATTTTTATAAAATTTAATATAATAACTGCGACTAAGCGAATAAATACTCTTTTTAATTATTATAATTTTTAATACATTTTTTAGATATACATTTCATACAGGAATAAAATTTGTTATCCTATTAAAAAAATGGGAATGTATCCATCATACTACTTTATTGGTGTGCGAATTTCAACCAAAAGATTTTCAGTTCTTCGGGGAATTATTAAGAAACTTAATTGTCTTTGTTTCATGTCAATAGCTTCAGCCGTTTTCAATGTACGCGCATACGCACGTATAGATAAAAAATATTCATACTAGTCGCTAGTGATAGCGATTATATTTACAATTTCCCCAAATATTTAATCTGAGAAAAGTAAAAATGATTCAAACAATATAATATAATTTTTATGGTCATTGACAGAAAAGAATCTTTCTACGATATCTTTAAGAAAACATAAAGTCAAAACTCATATAGTCAGGAGAAAATTAAAACATTGCTGTTTTTTTAGTTTAAAATTATAAATTTTAATTTTCAATTTTACTCAACCGGATTAGAGATCTCACGTTGCGCCGTTTTTATTATGTAGTCTTTTGTCAACTATTTTTCTGTATATGAAATATTTACAAGAATTGTTATTTTAATTTTTTTCAACACAAATTACGCATTTTTACATAGAAGTTAATTGAGATTATATTAAAGGCTTTAAAGACTAAGTTTAGTTACTTATCCATTTTAATTGTTAAAAGTAAATAACAGAATATTTTTAAAATAAATAGAAATGTGGAAATAATTTATTAATTATTTTCAAATCACTTTTATTTAATATAAACAGAATATTTTTTTTATTCATAATATTTTTAAAATATAAAATACTGTTTCTCGTATTTTAACATACAAAAAGTTGAATATAATTCCGTTGAAACGATGGTTGAAATTGAAGAAACTTCAGTGTACAACACTGAGATATAATTTAAATGTATTAAATATAAGTGGAAAAGAAACATCTCTGTTGGGATTCGATCCCGTGTTCCCCAGGTTTCTAGCCTGGTGTTTCACATTGCAGTTTTAATTTACTTTTGCAGCATTGTTGAGATGCAACGGTAAATATCTATTGTATAATTCAATGTCCGGCATGGGTATTTGCCAGGGAAGTACTTGTTTAAATAGATATTTTTATTTTCATTGAATTTACTACTTAATTGACTTAAGCAGTAAATACAATGAAAGAAAAAAGATAGAATGAGAATAATTAATTATTTTCAAATTATTTTCTTTTAATTACGTTGAAACGATTCATCTATTTTTAGCAATTAAAATCTGTAGTTTTATTTATCATCAACAATTTTATACTAATATATATATATATATATATATATATATATATATATATATATTAAATAAATTTATTAAATCTAATCCAAAAACAATTTGTTCAACGGGACTTTAGAAAACAGTATATTGACGACATCCTTGAACCCGAGTGCAACCACCTTCTCGTAGTCCGTTTTCAAATAATCAAAAACCTCTTTTTCGGCCGTGTTCATAGCATCAAGGACCGTTTTACTTAATTCGGGATTGTTGTTGATCAAGTTGTCGTAATTAAGAACCAGATGACACTTCAAGAAGCCCAACTCCAGCTCTTTTGCGTGGAGATACTTTTCTCCCCCTTTCACGACGATTTCATTCACGATGTGAATAGAGATGTCAGCATTTTCTAAAACAAAAATTAATTGAGTTAAACATGTATTGCTTCTTGGGGATATCAATCAATCTTCCGTTTCGGGAATATGTAAAATACCCCATCCATTATTTTCGGGATATTTTCAATTTGACGCAAAAAAAAAGATGAAATTTATTGTGATTTCCAGCCAATTGCGATTTTAAAAATCATAATAGTTATTGCTTGTGAAATATCTTAATGTAACTATTTGAGAATGTTAATCACAGCTTGCTCTTTTAGAATATGTAAAAATCGAAAAATACATATTCTATTGTTTATTGTAAAAACCAAATTTTGTTATAATTCCCGGAAAATTGATATTTAAAAAATTACAATAATTATTACTCTTGTATATTTTTATGCCACTTTTTGGGGATGTTAAACAAATCTTGCTCTTTCAGAAAATATAAAAATAGAAAATATGGATTTTCAGAAATTATTAACATACCTCAAAAATCGACGGATTTTTATAATGATTTCCAGCATTTGCAATTAAAAAACATATTAATTATTAATTTTGAGATACCTTAATGAAACCTCTTAAAGATTTTAATAAAAGCTTCCTCTTTCAGAATATGTAATTAAGAAAAAATACCTCATCCTTAGTTTCTCAAATATTTTCAATTTTATGCAAAAATCGAAGAATTGGGCGAAATTATATTATGAAGGAGATAGAGTTACGTTTAGTTTTTCAGTATAGAAAAAAATATAGACGGTTGTATTCACTTTAATTCACAGTTTTGTGAAATAAAGAGAATACAACCGTCTATATTTTTTCTATATTGGGTGAAATTGTTGTTGGCAAGAAATTTTAATTGCAAACATTTTTATAATCCTATAAAACTTCGTGTAATTTAAGTATTCGATAATTTTTACTTACCCATCGTTAAGTTTCCAACACCGAATCCATTTATTTGGAAAAGCATCATTTTCCCTTTCGCTTCGTAGTTTCCACAAAATCCGAAAATACTGGCCCGTGTTTTCATATCGATTATTAACTCGGAGCCCTTTTCCGTTATTCTTGAAAATAAAATAAAAAAACAAAATATTTCATTAACTTGAACATGATGAAAAACATGATGAAAAAAATTAAGGGTGCGTTTATTAGAAAGAGACGGCTATATAATTATTAACAGTTAGTAATTCGAGTTACATTGCTGTTGTAATCAATTTAACAATATTGTGTTATACATTAAAGTAATCTTAAAGCACGCAGGTTTTTCACCAGATAAATTAAAACGCATTGTTATAATTAGATTTTATAGAAAAAAATTATGAAATAAATAATGAGAATCTGTTAGTTTTATGTAAATTTTTAATTTATAGTTTTAGCAACAAAAACGTGATTAATGCAAATTTTAATCATTTGAATAAATTCTTCATTAAAATAGCTTTACACTCATTACCTATGAATTTTATTATATCTTCTAATGCTTTATTCTCACAAGAACTAGTGAATTTGGGTGATGTGTAATAATAGATTGTTTCTCTTTTAATTAGGCCGATATTTTCTACCCAACATGTCAACAATTCAAGTACATATTCACGTTATTAATTCTAGAGCCCGACTCTTTTTTTATCAATGATTATTTTTACTTTAGTGTATAACCATCTCTTTCTGCTAAACCGCAACCTTACAGAGATGCACTCCTACATTCCGGACTGTATCTTTAGTAGTTCAGTAGACGTCGACGGTTGAAATGGTTGCAATTTGAAAATTAGGTTAGAAAAAAAACCGTTAGATTTAGGTGCTAATAACATTAATGAAAAAGATAGTTATTTTGAATGTAGATTCTAAAAAATGTAATAATATACAGAGTGTTATGTCCAAAAATTGCCTCATCCGTAAGTAAAAAAATTTTGAGTAAAGTTTGAATGTATCTAACCCTGTAGGGGGCCCTGGTGTAAAAGCCACTCGCAAAACGCTATTCGAATAGGAAGATCCCTTTGAAGTGGAGCTTGAACACGTTGCACGACAAAAGGGTGCAGTAATACATGCCTGAGTAAATTCAAAACTGTTGATTGTGAAATTGTGCTATCATCATCCGAGTACTAATAGAAGACAATGGTTAACACATTGTAATAGTTCATACCAGGATGCACATAAAATTTATTTATTTTTTTATATATGTAATATATAAAATGTAAAAAGTTTCTATTACGCTGCGGATATTATTTAGATTGTTTTATTTATATTTAAATTACGCATATAATAAATGTCTCGAGGCAGAAAAGAGTACAGAATGCAAAAACCGAATACTTCAAGACGAAGAATATGAAAAAATAACAACAAAAGTAAAAATTAATGCAGAAGTAAAACAGAATGCAAATAATAAGAATGACAGAGAAAAACATAAACTATATAGTAGAGAGGTTACAGGAATGTACAAACCGTTGACAATAGGTACATGGAACGTTAGAAGCATTAAAGGGAAAGAAGAAGAATTAGTGGAAGAAATCATAAAGCAAATTGAAATATTGGGAATCATAGAAACAAAAAAGAAAGGTAAAGGAATGAAGAGAATACATAAAGGGTACTGGATGTTTTGGTCAGGAATAGAAGAAGAAGAAAGGACGAAAGCCCCCCCCCCTTAGGATTAATAATCGCTCCAAATAGAATTAATGATATCATAAAGGAAAAATATATAAATGAAAGACTCCTGATAGTAGATACAAATATATATGAAGAAGAAACATGGACTTTAATAATAGCCTACGGGGAGAACGAAAACGCAAAGAAAGAGAACAAAGACAAATTTTTTGAAAACCTGCAGAGAGAAATAGATGAGGGACGAGAGGGATTAATAATAATGGGGGACTTAAACGGACGAGTAGAAAACCAAAATACGGGAATAGAAGAGTATGGGGGAGAAACGGTGAGAAATAATAATAGAAATGTGTATAGAAAACAATTTGATAATCACAAACACTAAATTTAAACAACACAAATATACAAGAACTAAACCAACAAGAAATGAAAAGTCAATAATAGATTATTTCCTAATAAGCAAGAACAAATGGCAAAACGTGAAAAATGTCAAAGTGATAAGACAGGCAGAGATCGACAGCGACCACCACTTGGTGAAAATGGAAATGAAGCGAAAGAAAATAGAAAAACCAAACAAGAGAAGAAAAATTATAAACGAAAAAATAAATAGCTACAAACTAAAAGAAACACAATATCGAGATAAATATCAAGAGATATTAAAACAAAAATTTAAGGACAACAGAAATCCCATAGGAATTGAAGAAACATGGGAGACACTTAAAAATAATATACTAGATGCAGCCAAAGAGAGCTGTGGAACAACAAAAATCACGAATAAGGAGACAAAGAGGGCAGGGTGGTGGACGAAAAAACTTAGAGAGAAAATTAAAGACAAAAAAGTTAAGTGGGTAAGATACCTAAGTACAAAAAAGGACGACGAAGACTATGAAGAATACAAAATAAAAAGAAACGAAGTAAAGATAGAAGTCAAGAGAGCCAAACAAGAATCATGGACACAATTTAGAAATAAAATGACAAGGAATTACCGAGAAAACCAGAAATTATTCTACGGAACATTAAAACAACTGAGAAAGAAAAAAAGAATATAATATGATGAATATAAAAGACAAATATGGAAACATAATAACAGAAGAGGGTAAAATAATGGAAAGGTGGAGACAATATTTTGAAGAACTTACAGAAGCACAGGAAGACACAATAGAAACACTAGAAGAAATAATGGAACTACCAGAAATAGATAAAATACAAGAACAAGAAGTAATAGATGCCATACAGAAGTTAAAAGCCGGAAAAGCACCAGGAATAGATGACATAATACCCGAAATGATCATATATATTAACGAAGAAGGTATACAACAGCTAACACACCTAATGAATGATATCTTAAAGAATATAAAAGTACCAACAGAACGGAATACAGGAATAATCTTACCAATACACAAGAAAGGAGACAAAAGAGACTGTACAAATTATAGAGGAATAACACTGGCAAGCGTCCCAGGAAATATCCTGGCAAGAATAATGGAAAAGAGAATTAGAGATAAGATTGGAGAAACAATAGAAGAAACGCAATGTGGCTTCAGAAGTGGAAGAAGCACCCTCGAGCTAATATTTACAATAAGACAAATCAGCGAAAAACTTATAAATAAGGGAAGAGAGATACGTGTATGTTTTATAGATCTGGAAAAGGGGTTCGACCGAGTGAGAAGAGAAGACATATGGAAAGTGTTAGAAAATAGAGGAATAGACAGAAGGACGATAGAAGTAGTTAAAGCTATGTACAAAAACAACAAAAACATAGTTAGAACAAACAATGAAGAGTCTAGAGAGTTCGTGACAAAGATAGGTGTAAAACAAGGATGTATTATGAGTCCGCTACTATTTACATTGATACTAGATGAAGCTATAAAGGAAGCAAAGAAGGACATGAAGACGTTAAAATTGGGATACTAGAAAATGGAAGAAACACACATAACGGAGATGATGTTTGCAGATGATATGGCGATAGTGGCAGAGACAGAGAAAGACCTAGAACATAACATAGAAATACTCGACAAGGCATTAACAAAAATAAATATAAAGATAAATATAGACAAAACCAAAACAATGATAATAGCTAGAGAAAACAAATTACATACAATGAAATTGCACGGAAAGCAGATCGAACAGGTAGAAAATTACAAGTATTTAGGAACAATAATAGAAAATAATGGGAAGATAGACAAAAAGATAAATGATATACCGGGAGAGCGGGAAAAATATTTAACATGATGAAGACAACGTTCTTTGGAAGGAGAGAAATAACTAAAAACATAAAAGCGGAAATAGTAAAAAAAAGTTATAAGACCTACAATAATATATAGCAGTGAAACATGGACCATGACGGAAAAACACAAAACGAAAATTAATGGAATAGACATGAGATTCTTAAGGAAAATTGAAAATAAGACCAGACGAGATGGAATAAGGAATGAGACATACAGTCAAAACTTACAGATAGGACCTATTAATGATACCATTGTTGAAGGACAGCTGAGATGGTTCGGACATGTGTGCCGCATGAAAGAAGATAGAACAGCAAGAAGAATATATGAAACAAGAGCGCAAGGAAGAAATTACCGGGGAAGACCGAGAAAAACATGGAATGACATAATTAGCGAAGAAGAAGAAAAAAAGGACATAGACTGGAAGGACATTAAACAATTAACCAAGAACAGAAAGACATAGAGAGAAAAATATAGAAACAGACACTAAACAAAAACTCCTTACACCTAACAATAGAAAGGAAAAAAGATTAAAGAAAATAGTATCTCAGTGTCATGCGAAACACTTCGCGTAAATGGAGACTGCTTAACTGAATTTTAAATGTAGCGCCAATTAGTTCGCATACAAAAATGGCGGACCTCCTCCCCGCACTTTGCACGCATGCTGCATCCTTCTACCGACCTTACGCTACGTCCTGATATTCATAAGCCCATAGTCACAAACAAAACAATTATCCCACCAAACTGCAATTGTGATAGGGAGCATAATGGCCTGTCTGAGATGAAGGTTCAATCAATCAAAATCACAATCTCACTGAAGATGCGGCCCGTCGACCTATCACAATTAAAATGATCATTCCACATAACTGAAACAGTCTAAGGCAAAACACACACAAATTAAATCTAAAATCTCATTGAAGATGCGTCCCGTCGACCTTTCACAAACAAAACAATCATCTCTAAGATGAAAACACAATCTAATGAAATGCAAGTTCTGCGATGTTATTTTAGTGGATTTTTTCCTACCTCTTGAAGCGAATGCAGAGCAAAGGTGAGGTGTACCCACACTCTTTTTTTAGTTTAATTAGTTCAATCAGGATACACATGACTTAAAATAATTCATGGCACAATAAATCATTAATAAATGTAAATATTTCTTTAAATATAAAATTGTGCCTTATACAAATAAAATCAGTGCTGCTTGCCTTAAACTCATTTCTTGTCCACAAAAACATCAATCTTAAATTTACAAGAAAAGGTACAGTAAGTATTGAAAATGCACGCAAATAACGGACCTAGTAAATATTTTTTGGGTTCCACACATATGACAAACTCTACGTAAATTAAAGTTCAATTATAAAAATTGATAATACTAGGGGTCGAACTATTTCAACTCTTCAAAATTTAAAATACGGATAGGCCTGTTGGCTCTTCATTAATAGCCGTAGTTCTGTTGTAAATTGCCAGTCTCTCTGTCACGCAGTATAATATGCAGACAATTTCCTCGGTCCGGATAATATCATTGAGGAAACCTTTTTGCATAAAGTCGAGCTACAACTACTGATTTCCGACGTACTTCCCCGTACGTTGATACCATGTTCATAAGTTCTGAGTTGGTGAAGTTAGGTGCCATTTTTTTTCTTTTACAAATAATGAAAACTCTAATTTAATAACTACTGACAGATACAACTCAAGGCAAATGCGATAGTTTTATCAGATCACCAATCTAAACATAATTAATTCGTTATCTCCGTTAATAAAAAAAACTTTTACTACACTTTTTTTTTTATTTCCCATCATTACATATAAAGAAATATAATTCCAAGAAATTGGGCGTATTAGTCAAGAATCACCATATATTTTATGACTAACTATTTTATTATTTCAAGAAATACTACTTACACAATTTCATTCGGTACAACATTTGTCGCTCCGTATACTTTTACGTCATGGTAAATTTGCTTCAGATCCATTGCACCTCCTCTTCCGGCAATATTAACTTCTTTTATTGCAAGAGGCTCAATGCTTGGGATGCCGAATTCTTTATTGCCTGTTATATAAAATGTATACACATGAAAACAATATCGCTAATAAAAGAATTATAGAAAAAAGTGCAAATTTTTGTAAGATGGTTTATACTTTATGTTTATGTATTATGTTTTATTAAATTAAATTCTCTTAGCCTAGTTTTACGAAATAATTGAAATTAAACCAAGTGAATTTAATTTATTAATCAAATATAAATTAAGAATGTTTCGCCAAGTTTCACTAAGCAATTAATGAGAAAAAAGTGCCTGATATAATATGGATTTGTATAGTATTTTTAAATAAATTCATCAATTTTTTTACAGTGTTGATGAAATAATTGTGGCGGTGCATTTACAATAAAAAAATATGAAACTAAAAAATGGTTACTTTTTTTTACAAATAGTGTATTATGGAGTTTCTTCAACCATCGATTATGGATTAATATTCTTTAAGTAACATTGATATACCATACGATCTAGAACTTTTGTCCTCTAGAGTGTTTTCATATTTTTCTTTATTTTACATTTTGTAGGCATCCGTGAATAAAAATAAAAAATATCACATGTGTCATTATTTATCAAATCAAATTCTTCAATTTGTTAGAATAACATAACCTATTACTTTTATTGCCAATATCATTTATTTAGTAAACAAATTAAAGGGCTAGGAAAAAAGCTATCGATCTACGAGTAAAAATGTATATATAATAGACCAAATAAGAATACCGGTTTATATGCTAGTCTTTAGTACATTCTTTCAGTATCATATCGAAATGTATTGAGAAGGCCAATACATCAGTCGTAATATCAAGAAGTACTTAAATTTATTTACATAAAATAAAAAAATATATATACACTGTACAATTTTATTTACTACAATTGTTCAAATATTTCTATAAATGTGAAAAGATGTACGTCAATATGTAAAAGTTTGAACATTTGACAAATATAAACATCAATTTTGCTATTGTTTTATTTCACTTCAGAAATTCGTAAGCTAAAATAATCACTCACCGTTTGCGAAATATTTTGCAAATTTCATAAATGAAGACTTTATGCACTCCGTATCCGATTTTTTGCATAATGTTATGTCAGTGGCTGAAAAAAAAGTATACATTTAGTTATTACGTTAAAAGAGAATATGTAATATTTTTTGTGATAATAATAATAATCTATATTGCCCAACAGGAAATATATATTTTCCTAATTACAAGACAAAATAGAAACAGTTAAGCTGCAGTTACGATTAATACAAACATAATATAACAGTATACATATGTAACATAAAACAAATGAACCATCTTAAAGTAAGTATCCTTTGTAAATTTTTAATTATTTGGTTAAGTGAATTATGAAATATATCTGTAGTGTCAGATATTTTATTGAAACACGAACACACAATGCTGACACCTGTCCAAAATTAATGAGTTTTAATAATAATAAATTATGGGGAACTTTGTCAAAGGCCTTAGACATATCTGTGTAAATAACATAAATTTGGCCTTTGTCGTCTATAACTTGAGCTATGACGTGAGCTATTATAGATAAATTTGAGACTGTAGACCGATTAGGAACAAAGCCATGTTGATGCATTGATAAAAATGGGCTAATATGCTGTAAAATTTGATTATAAAGCAAACGTTCAAAGATTTGAGGAATCATAGTTATGGGATGATAATTCTCTATTTTATTAAGATAATGCGGTGTTTTGGGTATTGGATAAATAGCAGCAATTTTTTGGCAATGGGGAAAAGTATTCGAACTAATGGCTAGATTGAATAATGGAGAGAGAGGTTCAAAGAATAATTTAGCACAGACTTTTAGAAAAAAGGACGGAATATTGCCATCACCTGACGTAAAGTTATTAGGAAGTTTTTTGAGAATATCGTACACAATTTCGGGAGTTGTGTATGTGAAACAAAACGTTGGGACATCACGGAAATCAGATGTTTGAAGATTGGGATCAGACGTATTATGCATTGAGGAGAAAAAATCATGAAAGCCATTAACTATATTATTGGGATTATTATTATGTGTGATTGTTGTGGGAATTCTCGAAGCATTATTTCTTTTGGATTTAACAAAAGACCAAAACTGTCTTGGATTCGATGCAATACTTTGTTCAATATTAAATATATATTAATTATATGCCTGATGTGATTTAATTTTGAGCTGCTTTCTAACTTTAGCAAACTGCTGAGCGTGCATATTATTTAACCTATTCGATTTAAGGTTTACTCTAAGATTACGTTTTACATTTAAAAGATTAATTAACTCAGCATTAAATCACACAGGATATTTCGACTTAGATTTCATTCTCTTTTTAGGTACAAATTTAGCAATAGCATTATTCACTGTCATAAAACCATTTAAAGCCTAAATCTACATTAGCAAAGAGTGATGTTTCATTCCAGTTAATTTTACACAGATATTCGTATAACCCCAAGTCTCATTAACTTTAGACATTTCAGTTTTACATTGAATTTCTATTGTGAATGCAGGGTGATAATCATCTTTTTTTGTCAAAGGATCAATGTCATTATTAATTTCACAAATTGTGTTTGAATAAACCAAATATAGTATATTGTTTGGTTATATTTCTGATTGAATTATATTGCTGAAGGTTTAACAGAATCGTGAAATTATTAATAATAGCTTCTTTTTGAGGCCTAGCAAGGTATCAGGTGGAACATAGACAACAATAATATACAACCATTTGGAAACAATTCTACATTTACATATGAGAAAATAAATATGACGGACTTGATTATTGAGATGATCAAACTAACAGTGTCATTCTTATAAATTCGGCCTTAGTGAATATATGAAATATAATATGAAATAAATATGAATAAATTATTAAAAATCAATAACTTTAAATTCTCGACTAGTTTCGGGTTATTAGCCCATTTTCAAGAGAATTTAAAATTTGTTTTATTAAAATTTCTATGGATATTTACATTAATAGCTTTACGGCTAAATGGTTTATTTTTTTCAAAATCGGCTTTCGCAGACCTATGTAGGTCTATTAGGACCACATTTTAAAATTAGTTTCAAATATACAGGGTGTCTCATAAAAGCATGGCGTATCATAGTTATATTTTTTCTAATGGAATGACCCATATTTTATATTTTTTTAAGATTCTACATCAAAAATAAAGTTAACTTTCATAATATGTTCATATGCCTAAACCTAATAACTTTTGAAATATTTAAATATTTTTGTAAAAATTGACGTTTCGAAAAAAAAATCATAACTTTCAAATGGGTGAATGAAAACAAATGAAATTTTGTGTCAGTATATCTGATAAATGGATGAATATTTCAGACTATTAAGACGAATTTAAAATCTTAAGATGTTTTGATAGTTCAACATATCTCCAGAAGCACATTCAAGGTCAAATTTCGTGCTTATTATAAATGACACACCCTATATCTAATAGGCCTATCTTGTAGGAAATTGTATTGTCTTTCAGAACGTATAAAGGTATTCTATACCTACACCTAATAGTTTTCAAGATATATCCATTTTTGTTAATTTTCGTCATTATCATTATTATTTTAATATAGCAATGTAACATAAAGCGCCATCTATTGCTTAATTTAATAATCATTATTGGAATTCATTCTAATAGGCTTTGGTTTATTAGCAAATTTAATTGACACATTCGTATTATTACTAACAATTGAAAAAATAATGTTTCCTTTAAATGAAAGAATTAACATGATTCTAATAATAATGTAATGTTATAAAGATTGTCTCTTAGTGTACAAAATGTTCTCTGATGGAAGACATCCTAATAAGAAGACTGTAAATGAAGTTTTAAATACATTCAAAACTGTAGGCAGTATGAAGTATTTGAAAAAAAAAACTACCTTGAATACAGTAACTAATAATGAGACACAATTACAAATTTAATTCCATTGAATATTCGTCAAAACAGGTGGTTTAATAAGCAGTATTAATAATACATTTAGATCAATTACACCTAATATGCTGAGAAATGTCAAAATATCATTTAAAATAAAATTGAATTATGTATTCGATGGTAGTATTTTTGAAAATTTATTATAAATTACTTTTAATACTATTTTGTCAATTTATTTGATGTATTTCATTATATTTGTTTTACAATTCTAACAAGTTTTTATCAAATAATTTACATATGTGTAAATAAATAATGCAATTAGTATATTCACAATTCATAAAATTAGTGTATTAATTTAGGAAATATCTCGAAAATCATTTGTTGGGTCAACTGACTTTATTTATAAACAATAACTAAACACTTGCCTTTATGGAATAATAATATTAAATATTAAATTGAACAATAGATGGCGCTTTGTATCGACTTTCCATATTACGAATAATAAATATTATGTCAAAAGTTAACGAAAATGCATATATCTTTAAAACTATTAGGTTTAGGTAAAAAATACCTTTATACTTTTTGAAAGACAATACAATTTTCTATAAGATAGGGCTATTAGATATAGGGTATGCCATTTAAAATAAGCATGAAATTTGACCTTGAATGTGTCTCTGGAGTTACGTTAAATTATCAAAACATCTTACGATTTTAAATTCCTGTAAATAGCCTAAAATATTTACCCATTAGTCTAATATACTGGTACAAAATTTCATCTGTTTTCATTCATCCATTTGAGAGTTATGTTTTTTTTTTCTAAACGTCAATTTTTCCAAAAATATTTAAATATTTCAAAAATTATTAGGTCTAGGCATATGAATATATTATAAAAGTTAACTTTATTTTTGATGTAGAATATGAAAAAAATATAAAATATGGGTCATTCCATTAGAAAAAATATAACTATGATACGCTATGCTTTTATGGGACACCCTGTATATTTGAAACTAATTTTAAAATGTGGTCCTAATAGACATACATAGGCCTGCGAAAGCCGATTTTGAAAAAAATAAACCATTTAGCCCTAAAGCTACTCGGCGCGCACGCTGAGACACCCTGTATATAACATCTTTAATTCGGTAGACAATTTTATACATAATAAATTAACAATATAATTCTTATACCATGTTATACGTTGTCCTTAGAAAACGGCTATCGACGATCGGTCTTTCTACTATTAATTGAAGGTGGTCATATTAATACAAATGATCGGATTATATGGCAAATTTTATAAAAATCTATTAATTTTCACATTTTAAAATTGATTTAATATATACAGGATGTTTAACAATCTAATAAATGTAATACTTTTTATATCGATTTTAGATTGTACGCATAAAATCACTAATTTTTGATATAAGCTTTATTAGGTCAATTTTTAGTAGTTTAAAAGATAAACAATTGAAAATTGAAATCAATAGTTTTGGCCTTATATTTCAAAACCCCTTTGTTTTATTTATCATTTAATATTGTGATTATGCTTCTTCAAGTGATTAATGCGAACTAAATAAAAGATCTGCATATTTTTAGATTTATTTCAAAAACTATTATTCCTTCTATAAAATACCTAATGTCTAATAAACATTGAATTAAAAATACCTGAAGGATAATTTACTTATTCTTCCATTAATATATCGTTATAACTCTACACAGAAGGTCGACTTTTTTGTTTAATTCTTTTACTAGTTTCAATTTTTCAATCTCATCCTCGTTAACAACATGGTTGAGTGGAGTTCCAATTAGAAATTGCTGGTTGCGTAGTTGATCCATGATCATGTCAAAAATTATTTCACGAAAACTGAATAATTTTAGCTACATTTTCAGATTTTAAGAGCGAAAGAGGTAAAAAAAAAACAGATTTTGGCATTTTTAAAAAGTTTGTAATTGAAAATATGTATACCGTGATCACACGATATTTCTCCCAACTAGTACCGGTATGATGTAAAAAATGAAAATTATCAATCGGAATTAAAGGGGCATATATATATTTTTTCTTTTTACTAGGAGGTAAATTAAATTTATTAACATGTTGTAAAAATTGTAATTATTTATTTTTGCAAACACTTTCTTTCAGTATTTAAAAAGTCTTTTATAAAATGAAATACAAGTTTTATAAATCAATTTTCAACAAGCAGTTTCTCTACGAAAGAAATATGAAAATTTAAAGTAATATAACATTTCTTAATATTATTGAGAGGACAGATGTTTGTTTTGTGGCAGGCCTACGTTCGTTGGAGAAGATTAATTAGGTGCACTTTTCATTTCTTTATTTTTGTTGTTTTTTAATCAGGAATACAGTCTTCAATTAGTACTGAAGTATTTGATGTATTATTAGTAATAGTATTTACACATTTTGTTTCTGTTTGTACTTTTTTTAGATAAAGATAATTCTTTCTGTATTTTTATTTGATAGCTTCTACAATGTTCAATTATATTAATTGTATGTATTTCGTAATAAAAAATGTTTTACTTTACTGGTATAAATGTAAATGTAATTTTTTTAAATAATTTAATTAATCTATTATATAATTTAATTTAGATTTATTCATGAACAATTTTAACAATTTTTTTTTATTTGCATTTAATTTATTGTTTTTTTTTTCTAATTTAGTAGTATGACTAAATAATTTCTTTTTTGTTTGTTAATTATTTTATTAATTATTCAAACATCATAATTTAAAAAAATTGCATCATCTAAAATTAATTAAAATTATTCATTTCTGTTATGATCTGTAATTCGTAAATTTATTGTTCAAAAAATCATTCTATTAAAAATTGAAAATTAGTCTTTTAAATTACAAAAAGAGCTTTATATATATATATATATATATTGTAATTAAAGGTTTCTAATAATGAATAGGTATAAAAATTGAAGGCAGCCGTTAGTTTGTTTCATGTCTGAAATTGATTCTATGAAATAAGTTGTTTCGTTCATTAAAAAAATGAACATTAACATTAATTTTAATAATAGCAAAAATGTAGCCTACGTATCTAAACCATAAATTTTGAAAATTGGAAATTTTGGATTTTGCAACATTTTCTAAAAAATTCATAAAAATATTAACCAAAAATGGTTGATCATTGCTGTATTAAATGTTTGTTTCAGAAATTAATCGTTAAATTCAAAAGTATTCGAATTCATTATTAATTTTGTTAATTTAATATAAAAATTAATTTTATTATTTATTTTATTTAAGAATATTTTATAAATTGATGATTGTTTTATCTACAGGAATATTTGGGAAAAGTAAAACAACATAAAAAGTGATTAATAAGTCGTCGTCTTCAATATTTATATTTTTTAATTTTGTTGTCAAATCAAAAGGCTTTTTATTGAAAAATCATTGTTAAATTTGAGAGATTTGAATTGTTGTACTAACTACTTAGCAATTTTGTTAGTAGGTGAATTTATGTTAGAAACAATTGCTATATTTCTATATTTGTTGGCAGGTATGTGAGTTTTTAGAAGACAATATAATTTGGGTAATCTAGGATTTTTAACTTTTAATTTACATAAGACAATTTTATAAAAAAAGTGTTGTAGTTTCATTAAGGATTTTGTTAATTTTATTAATATATGAATTTAGTGGATTTTTAGGTTGTTCTAAATATGGGCTTAAAGATTACATATAATTTATAACATTGATATTCGGGGCTATTCCGTATAGAGAATGAAAAGTTTAACGTATATGTTATTAAATAATTTCACATTCTATGAATACATATATTAATTAAAAAGCTGAATAGACTGTGATAATAAAAAACGTAATGTTTACATTAGTTAATATTTCCTTTACAAAATAGCCCCGACAGTCCCTTTTTCTTTATTATTGCTAGTGAATTAGCTTTATCTGATTTTAGATAATAGAAATCTCTTTTTTGATAATTTTGAACTTCGTCATGAAAATTAAACGTGGAAGAATCTATTGCATTTAAAAAATAGCGAAAAAAGGAATTAATAAATGCATAAAAAAATATGAGACAAAAAATAACCGCGAATATCAAAACTTCACGTACTGACCGACAAATATCTTCGGTATAATTAAACAGCAGATAATATAAATACAAATGTTATTGCCATATAATGGATTTTCAAACAATAAGTGTCTTCCCAATTAATGAAATAAAAAAAATATTATTAAAATTATTATTGCCACTAAACGTTTCTACTGTGTAATATAAAAATTACGAAAAAACTCACGTAGTTCTAAGGCTTTAGCGCCGATTAAAAATAATAACAGGGAAGCAATGATTGATTTCATCTCGACTGTATGAACTAAAGCAGTTAATTGATTTCGTTTGCTTATATAGGCATTCGCTTGAGATTACAAATTAGAATCAATTATTTTTTGCAATTATATAAATTATGTATACACACATATTTGTATTACACACAACATAATAATTTATAATTGGCTGAAATCAAGTGCAATTTCTACGACGCACTTGTTTAGTGAAGGTAATTTTTTATTAGAAATGATCAGTTCTATCAATCATATTTTTATAAAATTACGAAGTTTTGACTATTGGCTAACTAACTAATTAATTAAAGCGGGTTCAGGGATATATTTCCAAAATATGTATTTTACTTTTTGTACAAGCGAGAGTAGAAATCATTTTTTTCGCGTTAAAATTGTGATAGAATGTTCGCATTTTATTTCTGAGGGGTAAAAATAAGTATATACACTGACCGGACAAAAAAAAAACGGCAATCAAGAAATATTCACAAAATAACCAATATAATTCTTAGTTTAATTAATAATCATTTAAATCGAAAAGAAAATTCATTCTTCAATAGAAATTAACAGAAAAAAGAATACAAATTAACGCAAAATGAAATTTAATTTAAAAAAGTATAAAATGGTGCAAAATACCGATTTTAATATTCATTAAAAAGTTCAAACTTGGTATTTTAACTGATAACCTAATGATGTCTAATAGCGTGTATATCCTCCTCGTGCTTAAATCACATCGCATAACCGGCGAGGTACTAAACTGTTAAAAAATCTTGAGTTATTACATACGATTCTTCTTGTAGTGCCAATTTTAGTTCTTGGAGGGTCTCTGACAAGGCTGGGCTATTACGAATACGTCTTTGGAGTTGATCCCAAAAGTGCTCAATTGGATTGATATCTGGACTGCATGCTAACCAATCTAGGGTTTGAATACCGATGTCGTGCATTAAAACAAAGTCATCTCCAATAAAATGAAAAAGGGCACAACAACTTCTTGCAGAATATTTTCCATGTGGATTTAAAGCACAATTTTCTACAGAAATAAGGTCGGTATGTGTCGTTGTATGAATACCTGCCCACACCATAACAGAACTTCCTTATAAGGTCGCTGTTTGAAAATGGTGCAGTTTGCGTATCGTTCATTTTGTCATCTCTACACCCTCTCGCCACTATCAGGCGAACGCAGATTAAAGTGCGACTCATCAGAGAAGAGAACTTCACTCCACTGATTAAGGGTTTGATTTAAATGCAGTCGTGCAAATTGCAAACGTGCTCTCCGTTGTCTCGGTAATAATTTAGGGCCTCCTTGAAGTTAAGCTGCCTTCCTGACGTCTACATCTAATTGTTTTCTCACTTACTTAAATCCTTCTAACAGTTTGAAGGTGATGTTGAAGCTGAACCGCGCTAGTTCTCCGATCTCTAAGTGCCTTGAGCACAACAAAACGATCATCAATTGCATTTCTTACCCTTCTTCTTCCAGATCCTTCTCGCCTGGTATATCTGCCAGTCTCCAAGTACCGACACCAAGCATCCTAAATGGCAATACGAGGTATACCCAATGAATGATACACGTAGTGCTTGCTACGGTCATCTTCAATTAAATTAACAATTTGAGACACTTCCGTAACAGTTAGCTGCATTGTGTTGTTTTTTATTGCTAGATTTATTAACTATATAACTACTGTCAAACAATACATATGAGCCCATTTGATGTTGCCACGCAAAAATAATAAAATAAGATGTATAATCTGCTAATGCGTAAATGACAAAAACTTCTTAATCTCGTTAAAAACAGATTTTATTGTTTTAAAATAAATGTGGGAATGAAGAAGACATCTTAAAATACGAATAAAGCAATTTAACAAACTTTGTTCTCATATAAACCCGTTTATATGCCGTTAAGACGCGGTTTTAAAAATAAATTATGGTGGCCGGTTTTTTATGCCGGAGTGTATAATTAACTTACTTAGTGAGCAAAAGCAAGTATTTTTGTCCCTAGGAAAAAAAGTTAATATATGTTGAATTATTAATTCATCCTTTATTCACCGTCTGAATTAAGTAAATTCCAAGTAATTGGATGAATATCAAACATTTTAATTTTAGAAAATTTTGATTTTTAATAAAAACGTCTCCGCAACAAGATCATGTAAGATCAAATCTTTATAATTTAACAATACATTAAAGGATTATAACAACGTAGTAAAAAATAATCAAAATAAATACAATACATGTATTTTTTGCACAAGCGAGAGTAGAAATCAATTTTTTGTGCTAAAATCGGAGGAGAATAGTCGCTTTTTGTTCCCGAAGTCTAAAAATAAGTATGTTAATAAAAATGATTTAAAAATAATAAATTATTCCTACATTTGTGACTAAGAGAATAAATATTCTTTTCCATTGATGAAGTATATTTAAAGAATTTATTTAGTGAGTAAAAAAAAGTAAGTACTTTTGCCCCTAGGAACAAAATTTGACATTTCTTGAAAGTAATTAATTATATTAGTAGTTGATAACGCGACTAGAAATCGAAGGACATGGGTTCAAATCCCATCAGAGATGTTTCTTTTCCACTTATATTTAATTAATTTAAATTATACTGAACTTTCTTCAATTCAAAAATCGTGAAAGTATTATTAATTCATTTTGTTGTTCACTGTTTAAATTGAATAAGTTTCAAGCAATTGGATGAATATCAAGACTCTAATTTCAGAAAAGATTGATTTTTTAATTAAATAGTCTCCGCAATAATATCATGGAAGATTACTTCTTAATAATTTAACAATATATTGAACCGTAATAATAGTGTCGTAATAAATAACCACCATCAATTAATCACTCCTACACGCCAACATAATAAAAACAAATTATGATTATATAATAAAAATTGTGTATATAATTATTACATTAACTGTTTTTTTTTTATAAATTTAATTGAGTGACAATTTCTGCTATTTATGGTTTTTAATTTATTACTCATGTTTTATGCAATGATATAAATAAACAACAAATCAGAATTGCACTTTTGTTCTACAAAGCACCGAACAAAGCAAATAATTTATTAAAAAAATCGATATAAATATATTCATAAACCACATTTCCCATTTTTTCGCAAGCGAATTGTAGCACTGTGTTTGTTAGCGATTTTTTGCGAGTGATTAAATAAACCCCCTCCCTGTTGGGTTGCAAACATTTATTATCATTTCATGGTATTATTCGATATAATTACATTTAATAAATAAAATTATATTATTTTGAATATTATTGAAAAGTAAATATTTTTGAGAGAAGTAATTATGTTTTAGATATTCAAGAAATGTTTTAAACTGATTAATCGCTGTGTAAATATTTTCTTTCCTGTTCTCATAAACAGGACAAGTTCGCCTTCCTTTAGTGGACGAAACATTAATCGCGTTCAGAGAACTGTAGCGCTTCAGCGCTTTACAAAAGCGGTGTCACTGAACGGTACCGCTTTAAGTGTGGCGCTGCAGCGCTTTATCAAGCGGTAAAGCATATATTTTTTCCGCTTGATCGCTTTTCAAGTCACGCAGCTGTAAACAAAACCGCCATATTTTCGTGAGCGTCCTTAACCTCGAAAGCGTGTTCAGGGAACATCAAGCGCTTTGCGCTGTAGCGCTACATGTCTAAAATTCCCTGAACGCTCCAGATGATTCTCGGTCGTTTATCTTGTAAACCCAAATCGTTAACGATGCCACATGAAATTAGGCGAATGATGCTGGTTGCAACCACCCTGTATAACCACAATACAAAATACTGGTTCAGCCGCCTTCGTCAAGGCCATCACTAGTCAAAGCTGGTCGAGTATATGTATAGAGGTAGGTCTATCGACGAAAACGCGCGTTTCGGCTTGTGACGTCACAGGTATCCACAGCCGAATCCCAATATACTCGTAAAATGTATACATTTTGTAAATTACACATCCACATTAAGAAATTAAAACTTTAACGTGTAAAAATTCTTGAATTGAGTCTTGGATGAAGCTGTGTGTTTAAATTGTAAGCTTTTAATGTACATTTCACAAATATTATACTAGAAAACAGCAAATTCAACGGTTAACGCCATTTAATTCTAGGTTTTCGGAGTTTCATATCTCTTTCTTCAGGGAGATTACTATAATAACAATTTTTTAAAATTAAATAATATATTGCTTTCACTTGGAAAACTATTTGTTACTTAACTCTAAACTTTTTGTGTAGTAAATAATCTTTATTGTTCCTGAATGAGCCAAGAAATTCCGAAGCTTAAAGTTGTATAAATCGATTCGAATTAAATAGTGTACCATTAATGGTAAAATTATGTTTTATGTTTTTTTTTTTCAATAAGTACGATCATTATTTTCCTATGCAAGAAGATTTGTCATCCGATTAAACGAAAACTTCAAGGATTACTAGTTATGCAGATTATTTTATTGTGATTTATTTAAAAGAAACGAAATTATGTTTTAATATCAATTTAATTTTATTGTAAAATAAATAAATAACAACATACAAGTAAAAATACAAATAATAATAATAATAATAATAGCCTTTATTGTCCAACAGGATTTCCTACTTACAGGACAATATAATAGAAAGTACAATGCAGAAAAAAATAAGTATTACAGGAAAAAAGAAAAAAAAAATACAAAAAATTACAGGTGTTGATAGTAGAGGCAGCATTTAAGTTAAATTTTTATATTTTACAAATACATAATATATATAAGCCACCTAGGCTGCAGTGCATCCGGATCCGCAAGGAAAACAGCCCCCACAGGAAAAAAATTTTTAAACTTAACTTATAAGTAATACTATGTAATGGTTCGGACCCCTACCTTATACAAATTTATAATTTGTAAAGAATGCACGTTGTGTTCAAATCGTAGTAACCCTTTAATTAATTGGCCAGGTTCGTTATTTTTGTTAATATGCATTATTTCCACTTACCGTCTCTTTTATTATCATTATTAAATTACTCAGCAATGTTCATATGTGAAATTGAATAAAACGAACAAATGAAGCAAACAATGCGGAATTTATTTCATATTGACAGAAGAACAATAAATTGACACATTAAACAAATTTGAACAATTCAAACAATTTTCACGCATTGTCTACTACAAAAAAAAGTGGGTTGGTGCTCTGCTTGTGTATGGGAAAAATCCACAAAAAAAATCAGAGAAGTAATCAACAATAACAAAAGAGAATGAGAGTTTATAAAATTAAGATTTTACCTGTTACCTGTTTATGAAGTTAAGTTTTATTTTAGTTCCCGATCCACGTAATTTTATTAATGCATCCGATATCTCTCTAACGCTCTTCGAAGACGGACCCTTTTATTTTATCCCGAACCGCGTAATTAGTTTAAGGAATCCGATATCTCTGGTAAGCTATTTGGATTAAACGGAACATTACCACTACAACGTTCAATCCAAACGTTATGCAATTGCCTTCGAATATTGATGATTAATTTTGCAAAGTGCAACAGCACAAGTTGATGATATCTAAAAATTAATGAAACTATAAAACATATTATATTCTGATAGAAATGCAATAAAACCATTTTTATTTAATTTAATATTCATACAACGTTTTTCACATATTTTGCTAAAAATCATTGGTGAAAAGTAAATCATTTTAGTATTAAATTATAAAGCGTTTTTTTTTTGGTTTTATTTTACTTTAATTCTTGAAACACTGAATTAATTCAATTGTTGTAAACTCATAAAAAATTTAAATATTTGTATAATATCATTAACTTCACTTACCTTTATAATAAGATTATTTTTAGTTTAATAAAATATCTAAAACTCACTAAAAAAACACAGAAGCTATCACGAAATTCAAGAATACAAATAATAACATTATAAACAGACGGCAAACATGACCAACAAATTGAATAAGAGCGGGAAGCTATGACGTCAGCGGTGTCCATCGTGCTTTTTTTTCCTCTGAGACCGAATAACATTACGAGCCGGGCGATAGGCCTACCTTTATAAATATATACTCGACCTATCTGGATCACTAGTTATCCATACGCTAGAATGGTGGCTGAACATTTTATTAAATATTTTGATACAAAAGGATATTAGTTGTTGACTTGTTTTGCACACGTCTCATCTCCTCGTTATAATAATTATGTTTTAGTTTTAAGTTTGAAATTATTTTTGAGGTACAATTGATTCGGCCTTCGGATGCGATCGATTCCTTCAACTAAGATAATTCAAAAAACAATTGAACAATTTTCTATTTCTGTTTATGACAATATAGAAATGCACAATGTGGAAGAATTTTCACGATCGTTTGAGTTAATATCTTGTAGTTTCTGGTGGTCCTTTCTAGCACTTATTCTAATTATTTATTTCAAGTTTATTTTTTCCATTTCGTTAATAGTAAAAAATGTAATAAATGTGCAAAATTTGAGCTCAGAATTATTGTTGTTGACTTCGTGTCTACGTAACCCGCGAGTTGTTATCAAAAGCTCCAAGCAAGCTCAAGTGAGTGATAACAATATAGACTTATTTAGGCTAATCAAAGCGAGATATTGTGACCAAACTACATACACATCTCTTCTTTTAAAATTATATTCTGAGTATGTTTCAAATATAACAATAGTATCAAAGTTGTATTTAATAAAATAAAAAAAAAATGCTTCTTTATTCTACGATCAAATAAATGTTTTTTTTTATCAAGATTAAATTTGAAATATCTAAGAATATTTAGAATATAGGGTGTTAGATAAACATGGGGCAAACATTAAATTAGTTATTCCTTTGTCTATTATAACAATATTTTGTCCTATGATGATTTTTGAAAATAAAAACAACTTTTATTTCGAGGATACAGGGTGAACAAAAGTAACATCATATATTATCAAAATGTAAAATCTGGAGTAGTGTAAACTAATGACTTCAGATATCCTCATATGAAATAATCCAGGGGGTTTAAGTCTAGGAATCGAGCCATGCGTGTGACCCACCAGAACCAATCCAGCGGTACAGAAATGTGGCTGTTAAAAAATGACGAGCAACTGAAATGAGGTAGTACATCATCCGCATTACAATTATTGTGGCCAACGGTACATCCTCCAGAAATTCAGATAGCGTTTCTTCCAAAAAGTTATGATACACCTGGCCAGTGAGTCTTGGTGGTAAAAATACTGGTCCATTATATAGTCACTCACAATTCCTAGCCAAAAATTCAACGAGAACCGATGTTGGAAACGATATTCAAATACCTCATGCAGATTTTTATCTGCCCACACATGGTTATTGTAAAAATTCATTATTGCATTTCTTGAAAAATTGCCTTCGTCGGTATAAAGAATTTGTGCCAGTAATTGAGGGTTTAATGTTTGCAAAATCCATTAAAAATGCAATACGTGAAGGAAAATCAGCAGGTGAATGAGGTATGGATACAACAAATTGTATTTTCTAAAGTGTCAGAATGCTTGCATTCTAAGTATTTGCATTTTTTCGCGTATAAATACAAAGATGTTCCTGTATCATCTCCAACACATTATGTTCCATTTGCTTCGTTTTTACTCTCATTGCTCTTATTGAGTCTCCACTTCCTCCTCCATCTTTATGAAACAGATGCATTGAGTACGTCGATCAAAGTTTTGTAAAATTTTTTCGGTCGGTGACATTACGGTCAGGAAACCGTTCAATGTACAATCGTCTGGCTTGTAATGAATTGCCATCAGCAAGTCCATACATAAAATGCATGTCAGTGATTTCAGCGTTCGTATAGCGAATCATAATAAAGGACTTTAATAACTACTAAAAAACACGTCAAACAACCAAGCGTCGCTCAATCTAAGCAAATGCGACCGATATAAATGATGACCAAGGACGCGACGATTAAATCAATTTGTAGGTAAAATAGCCGTTTCAACTTATCAGGATTGAAAAAAAAAACAAATTATTTACAATTTTGTGTATTAGATATACTCATCGGCGTATTTACATTAATATTTTCAAAAATTATCGAATATAGTTGTCTCAATTTTTGTCTACTTTATCGGTACTATTCCGTACAGATTCTATGTATATATAGGATGGGCCACGAATAACGGCTATTAAACGTTTTAGGGGTTCCTGACTGCGGAAAATTTTGAAAATATTCTAAATTGTACAGTTGAATGCGGCCACCTCATGGTAAATATTTTGACTTTATTTCACTTCTGGTTGTACCGGAAATGGCTGTATCTATCTGTATCTGTCTGGTATTAGGGAGTGTGCAGTTACGCACAACACTTAAGCCTCATTAGGCCCATTGTACTACCTCCCGTAGATCACTCATCCTCAGTACAACCAGCCTACCACCGGAAATGGCTACCAACTTTGTTATTTTAAATAGAACACCCTATATTTTAATTTTTTTTTCGGATTGCCCACTCAATTGCCTAATCACTCATATGGATTTATATCTACATAACTCTTGCAGTTTTTGAGATAAAAATTAATTTGTCAAATTTCAACCCCAAATTGAAGTTTTTTAGATCCATCTAGAATAAAAAAAATGACATCTGTCTCTGTTGAGTAGTTTTTTAGCTCTCGCTAATATGCACTATTTAATTCATATAAAGTTGTTTACAAAAACATTTTTTTTGCAATACGCATTTGGAAGCTTATTTTAGAGATATATTCCAAATTTCATGTAAAGGTATTGTGTAGTTTTTACTTTATCGTTAAAATGCCAAATATCATTACTTCACAGGCGGTCTTCCTGTAGTCTTGTCCTTCAAGATACAACTATTTTCCTCAAAACGGTCAACAATGCGGATTTTATGCGAAACAAATGTTTTTTAAGGAATATCAACATTGGTGAAGGATTTATTAAAGTGGTTCAGACAATATTGTAATAAGTATGTACATCTTCATTGAGTGTTGCATTTAGAATTAAACTTAAATTTGATGATTCGTTTGCCCTTAAAAATGGCAAATTACTTACCACAATACAAAGACTTACGCAAAATATTCATTATAAATGATGTCAATGCAACGGTAGGCAGAAAGAATTATAGTCGATAGCCATTTAACAATTAATTAAATTTTGTATCATGTGTTTTTTTAATCTTAATTGTTAATAAAGATTGTTATATATATATAATGAACACAAAGGCAAAATATGACGCATGACGCTGATATTCTCAATGGATATTGCGATAATAACAATTATTTATCAAAACTCTAGATGATGGTGGTTAAACAAATAGTTTTCGTGTTTTTATAAACAGGATAAGTTTGCCTTCATTTTATTAAATGAACAAGAATTTTGTCCGTCTATCTCGTAATCAAATTATTGACGATATCACTTCCGAATTAGAAGACAGATGGCGATTTAATAATTAATAGATGAAATAAAATGAAACAAAGATGATTCACACATTTGCAGTTATTTAAATTACAATGAAATTAAAGAAAGAAAATTTTTTGGCAATGATCAATAAAATTCGATCAATTTTTTGAAGTTGGAAAAAGGGATTGATCGAATTTTATTGATCATTGCCAAAAATGTTTCTTTGTTTAATTTCATTGTAAATTAATAGATGATTAAAATGTAGATTGGATGTTTGAGGTTTATAAATAATGAAAAAAAAGTACTTAGCTTAGTATATGTTGGATGAAATGATAATTGAAAATAATGGATATATATACAGAGAGGTTTTTTTAACAGTATACATATCCCTTATGTATACATGTAAAATACCCAAGTCAAGCGCATTGATGTATGTGTTGCCTATAATACGCAACCCGAACAATCGATTCCTTCAACTAGGATAATTAAAAAAAAAAAACAATTTAACAATTTTCTATTTTGTTTATGACAATATCGAAATGCACAATGTGGAAGAATTTTCACTATCGTTTGAGTTAATATCTTGCAATTTGTGGTGGTCATTTATAGTATTTATTCTAATTATTTATTTCAAGTTTATTGTTCTTCACTGTTACTTTTCTTTCAAATTGTCTTAATAAAATCTCTTAATATTTTTTACCTGTAATTTCTCCATAATAATAAGTGACGTATTTTTGATAAAAAAGGAAATTGCTTGTGACGGTAACGCATGCAGTGTTAGTCATGATTTATTTCGTTGCGTTTTGCAATGAAAATGTTTTAGTTTAATTATTTTTAGAATTATCCTAACTGAGGTATTCGGCCACTTTGGATTCATTTAAAACATGTTTTATCCTCCTCTAGTACTGTTGGAATTGTAATACACGCTTGAAATTCGACTTTTTCTTCATTTGTATACATTTTCGATCAAATATTTCACACATTTTGAAGTTTAGCGTTTGACGTTTAGTTGTGTGTATAGGCAACACACATTATTGGGCTCAATATATATATATATATATATATATATATATATATATATATATATATACAGAGAGGATTTTTAATCAGTATACATTAGGCGAACTGTATACCTGCAAAAAAACCAAGTCAACCGCATTGAACCGATATGTTTAGTTGCCTATAACACACAACTAACGTCAAACGCTAAACTTCAAATTGAGTGAAACATTTGATCGAAAATGTATACAAATGAAGAAAAGGTCGAATTTCAAGCGTATATTACAATTCCAACAGTACTAGAGGAGGATAATACATGTTTTCAATGAATCCAGAGCAGCCAAATACCTTGATTGGGATGATTTTAAAAATAATTAAACTAAAATATTTTCTTTAAAATGTTGTATGTTTCGTTCTCTTTATTCTATTGAAAAACGCAACAAAATAAATCATTACTAAAACTGCATGCGTTACCGTCACAAGCAATTTCCTTTTATTTATCAAAACACCTCTCTTATTATTAATTTTACGGTTAAAAAATATTAAGAAATTTTATTAAGACAATTTAAAATAAAAAAACAGTGAAGAACAATAAACTTGAAATAAATAATTACAATAAGTGCTCGAAATGACCGCCAGACACTACAAGACAGTAACTTAAGGGTGCGGTTTAGAAGAAAGAGATAGCTATACAAATATGGGCAATCACTAATTTGAGTTGGATTGTTGTTGTGATCAATGAACAATATTGTATTATACATTAAAATAATCTTAAAATAAGCAGGAATTTCATCAGATAAATTAAAAATCATTTTAATGTTTAGTTTCTGTGAAAAATAATTATGAAAAACAATGAAAATTGATCAAATTTATAGCAAATTTTAAATTAAATTTTTGCTAATAAAAACTTGTGCAATGAAAATTTAAAGGATTTCACTAAATTCTGCATTCAAATAACTTAGCAGACATAACCTATTAATTTCATTATATCTTACAATTTTCTTTTCTAACTTAAACTAGTGAATTGACGTAATACACGAAAATTAACGATTTATTTTTTATTTAGACTGATACTTTATACTTGGTAGATAAATAATGTAAATACACATTCATATTATGAAATCCAAAAGAATAGCTCTATTTTCAAACGATTATTTCCATTTTATTATATAGCTATCTCTTTCCACTAAACCGCAACCTTAAACGATCACGAAAAGCATACACCGCGTTTCAGATAAAATCGGTGTTATTAGTAATTCGATGTTTTAATTCCTCCACATTACGCATTTCAGTATTATCATAAACAGATGATTTTAAATGCCCCCAAAGGAAAAAATCATTGGGTGACAAATCTGGAGAACGTGGTGCTCAAGGTATAGGATCGTACCTTCCTATCCAACGACCTGGAAACTTTTCATTTAAAAAGTTTCGTATAGCAATTGTAGAATGCGGAGGGGCTCCATCCAATTGTATCCATGGTAGTTGGATATTCAATCGTTCGACATCTTGAACAATCTTAGTCCTTAGCATTTTCAAGAATATGTTGGATGTCAGGTTCTCATTAATAAAATACGGACCGATGATGTATCTATCAATCAGTCCTATCCAGACATTAACTTTGTTCTTATACTGCGTACGAGTAAAATTTTGTACATGGTGGTTAGTATGTGACCAATATCTAAGGAGAGATAAGGAAGAAGGTTAGTACCATAAAATATTTAATAAATAAGAATAATACCTGAAATTTTGGGAATTCACTTCACCATTTAAAGTGATAGTCGATTCATCCGTAAACAATATTTTCTGTAAAATTGATTCTTCATTATTGATGAGATTAAATAATGTTGCACACATCTCTGTTCTTTTTTCCTTATCTTCATCGAATAATTGTTGATAATTTCCAAATTTGTAAGGTTTGTATTTAAACTTTTTTAAAGTCTTCAGCACTGAACTTTTTGATATTTTTAAATTTTTAGCAATTACTCGTGAAGAAGTTGTTGGATTTTCCTCGACGAAACACAATATATTTAATTTAATATCCTCAGTTAATACATTACTTACTCTGCGGCGATTTTTATGCGAAGGCATGATACAACCTTCCGAATAAAATTGTTTTATTGTTTTTTGAATTGTCCGAATTGAAGGGATCGGCCGTTTGGGATACTTGGTTGAAAAGATGTCTCTTACTCTTCTTATACTGTTAGAATTGCAATACATTGTCAAAAATTCTACTTTTTCTTCTTTTGTATACATTTTCGCCCAAATATGTCACACAATTTAAAGTTTAGCGTTTGACGTTTAGTTGTGTGTTATAGGCAACTAAACATATCGGTTCAATGCGTTTGACTTGGTTTTTTTGCAAGTATACAGTTCGCCTAATGTATACTGATGAAAAAAAACCTCTCTGTATATATATATATATATATATAATCGTTTGCCTTGTCTAACATTCGGTGTAAGGTTATGATTTTTAATACTTTTTTTACATATACATTTCATACAAAAATAAAAATTGTTATCCTAAAAATGTTCTACGATTTCTTTAAGAAACCATAGTGTAGAAACCCATATAGCCTAGAAAATATTTAAGCATTACTGGTTTTGTAGTTTTAAATTCTAACTTTCAATTTTCAATTTAACTTATCCGGATCAGCGATCCCACGTCATTCCCTTTTTATTATATAGTCCTTAGTCATATTTTTTTCTATTTATAAAATATTTATATATGATAAATGGGTTTGAAACCTATTGCTGTTTATACTTTTTCTCAGCACACATAACGCAAAGAAGGAAGTTAATACCAAAGACCTTAAAAACTAAGTCTAGTTAGTTATCCATTTTAATTATTAAAAATATATAACAGAATTATTTTAATTCAAAAATTCTCAAAATATAAAATATAATTTTTCGTATTTTAACATGCAAAAAGTTATATCTAATTCCGTTGAAACGCTGATTGAAATGGTTTACATTGCAGTTTTAAGTTGCTTTTGCAGCATTGCTGAGATGCAACGGCAAGTATCTATTGTATAATACCCGGCGTGGATATTTACCTGGGAAGCACTTGTTTCAATAGATATTTGTATTTTCATTGTATTTACTTCTTAATTGACTTAAGAAGTAAATAGAATTACAAAAAATGATTTATTCACATGACCACAATTATTTAAATAAATTAAATAAAAAGAATTCGAAAATAATTAATAAATATCTGTGTAACATATGTCAAAATATCACAGTAGCTAAAGAGGGAATAATTTATTAATTATTACCAAATAATTTTTTTATTTCCGTTGAAACGATTTATATATTTGTAGCACTTTCATAAAATCTATAGTTTTATTCATCATCAATTATTTTATACTAATATATAGTCTTAAATAAATTTATTTAATCTAATCCAAAAATAATTTGTTCAACGGGACCTTAGAAAACAGTGTATCGATGATATCCTTGAACGCGAGTGCACACACTTTCTCGTAGTCCTTTTTCAAATAATCAAAGACCTCTTTTTCGGCCGTATTCATAGCATCGAGGACCGTTTTGCTTAAGTCGGGGTTGTTGTTGACCAAATTGTTGTAATTTAGAACTAGATGGCACTTCAAGAAGACTAACTCCAGCTCTTTCACGTGGAGATACTTTTCTCCGCCCTTCTCTACGATTTCGTTCACGAGGTGAATGGAGATGTCAGCATTTTCTAAAACAAAGAATTATGATTTATGTAGTAAAACTTGGTTCACAGAGACGGCATCAAACTTAGATTTATTGATTTTTTCATACCAACAAACAAAAGTTATAATGAAATTAAACAAGGAAAATTTCAATGTAATTTAAATACTGCAAATGTATAAATCATCGTTGTTTTATTTTATTTAACAAACAAAAGATCTCACCGCTGAAATTTTTTCCTTTGTAAAATACCAGGTAGACAAACAGGAAGTAAATGTAATAAAAGAAATAGCTATTAATAACGATTATAATTCTGAAATCATAGACAACTTAATAAAGAGAAAAAAACAAACTAATCTATTAAAATATGTCTATAATGATAGTACTATTAAAAACAAAAACTGGTGTAAATTAAATTTTATCAACGGCCTATCACAAAAAATAAAATCATGCATAAAGGGAAAAGAATTGAATATTATTATGACGAACCCACTCAATCTGAGAAAATTATTTGTAAATAATAAACCACCCACCAATAAAAATCAAAAATGTGGTATTTACGAAATAAAATGTGGTGAATGCGATGCAATGTATATTGGGCAAACAGGTAGAAGTTTTGAAAAAAGAATTGAAGAACACAAAAAATCGATCCTAAGTAACAAACAATCAACGGGGTTTGCCCGACATTGTTACATCCAAACATTTTTTTCAATTCAGACGATCTTCAAATTTTATATTCAGGTAATAAGGGACAAGAATTAAATTTTAGAGAAGGCCTGGAAATTAGCAAGGCAATAAAACAGGGAAAACACATTGTAAATGAGTACGAAGACATCTGACCTGACCTTCACAAAAAATATGTATATATATCTTGTAAACATTTTTTTCTGTTTTACTCCTTGAGAATGACGATAAGTCGAAACTAGTCGGAGAGAATAAAAAATAGTAGTGAAACAAACCAAGTGACTTTTATTTAATTATCAATTTTGAGTATTTTATTTCATAGGTCAGCAATTATCAAAGGGTTTATTTGATTATTTTCTTAATTTTAGGACAAAATATCAATCATTTCTCGCGACAATCTCTCGCAGGGGTTTACTAATCCTTTTAGGTAACAATGCGACCAAAATCATCTGATGGCAATATCGTCCGAGCGAGTAATATTAATATATAAACTGGTTGTTAGTTTGTAATTTTCTGTTTTTACATTTTTATTAATTTTGAACATATCGACAAACTTATTATATTTGTCATTATTATATTGCTGTTTTATTACTTTATTTCATTAATTGATAACAATTAACAAAAACAGTGCCATGGATAACTGTGTCAAATAATGATATGTATACCGGGTGTCCAAATAAGATCTCAGGAACTATAAGTGCTAGAGCTTTAAAAAAAAAAAATGCTGGAAATAAATTTCAAGTTCGTAACTCTTCCAGTAGGGGGCGCAATGAACAGTCAAAAAGTGATACTGCGATTATCTAAAAAAGGTTTAATAAAGACTTCATAAAACTACACTTTTTGAAATCATGATAAGTTCATAAAACAAAAATGTTACAGACTTTTTTATTTTACTCTTGAAGTTAAGGGCGGAGGAAGGTCAGAATTTGTAACGGGCAAATATCAAATAACTTTTTTTTTTTTTTTTAATTGATGTTAATGATTTTAATGTCAGACGAAGGAACTTATCATATTGACAACAATCAGAAAAATATCTAGCTTTATCGCCGCCAACTTAGAGTATAGATAATTTTACCTTTTTTATTAAAATTTTTAAATGGAATGATATATTTTTCTTAGTGTTAGTAGAAAGAGGATTAAAAAGTAAAAAAAATAGTGAAAACCTTAAGTCTATTTTTAAATCCTATCACAAGTTATAATTAAAAGATTTTTTAGAACTAAAGATTATTAATGTGAATTTTAAGAAATTTATGTGTTAATTTAAAATAAATTAAATTATAATTAAAATAACAAAATTAAATTATTTTGTTATTGGTAGGGGGTGCTTTTTTATTTTAATAATAATTTTATCCTTTTTTTAAATAAAGAAATATTTCTTATAATATAGGGGGAAAGAGAACAGATAGACCTATGGCCGATATCCCATGACAGACTACTAACACAATTGTACATATTGTTATAATAAATTTTGTAAAATTTTATTGTCATATTGTCTCAATAAAAATTTTTGTATATAGGATAAAAGAATATTAAAACTAAATGGAAAAACTTTTTAAACGCCAAATTTATATCAAAATTTTATCTTTAAAATTGTCAAATTACTCCACCGTCATATTTAATACAATCACATAATTTTATACAATTAAATAAAAAGCGACATCCACTCCAGCAATAGCAGTATATCTATTGCTGAAGTTTTTGCATTTCAGAACCAAAAAACTATGTCTTTTCTCATTGTTGGCCTGAATTGACAAAAATATTTTTTAATTTGCCCCAAAAATAAAAATCTGAACATTCGGCAAATCGTGGTGACTAAACAAATAAGCATCCCCATTTATTCACCTCTTAAGAAAGAGTGTATCCAAATAATTTCGCACGCTTTAGAAAATACTCCTTGGTGGTAAAGAAACTAATTCAATTTTGTTGTTTTTGTTATACCGAGTGTCCCACGAGATAGTGTGCATACGATATCTCGTAAATGGATAACACTGCAAAAATGAAATTTGGAGGATTTGAATGGTTACATATGATGCCTATTTCAGAGTACTTAGACTTTGTTTTTGCCACATAATTTCCGACAAATTGACATCAACTTCAAAATTTTAAATAAGACACTCTATATATCTATACATATTTGATAAGGTTATTTAATGAGGAATACAACGGTATAAAAACATTTGGGTTTTTTTTGTTTTATTTTATCTTAAAATAATTATAATAATTATCAATGAGTAAATCATATGGAATATCTACACAAAAACAATTTTAAATCAGATATACCATTCAAAACAATCATTGTCAAATAGTTGTCAATATTAGAGTTAAGTCTAATTGAATTAAGTAATTATGCCATCTGTATTTACGTATAGTGAGTATGTCGACATGCTTCTCATCTATGGAGAATGCCGCAAAAATAGCAGATGCTCTCGAGAGTTGTATAGAGTAAGATACCCCAATCAGATAACACCGAGCTGTACTACCTTCTTTAAGTTGGAACAAAAATTGCGGAGTGATTCTTTTCCGGATGGAAAACATGTAGCTCATAGAAGAAATACAGTCATAACCGATAATAGTACTATAAATATTTTGGAATATGTACAAGTTAACCCACATGTATCTACAAAGCTTCTTGCTCAGGAATTAGGAGTAAGCAAATCATCTGTCCATAGAGTATTACAAAATAATAAATACCACCCATATAAAGTACATCTGGTGCAAGGATTAACGCCTCAAGATTCTGCACGTAGATTGGACTTCATTGCTCAAATAATAGTAAAGCTCGAAGACGATCCCAATTTTTTAAATAAAATTCTCTGGAGCGATGAAAGTAAATTTCACAATAATGGTACCGTTAATCGGCATAACTGCCATTACTGGTCTGCTGATAATCCGAACTGGATGAAAGAGACTAATTTTCAACAAATGTGGGGAATAAATGTATGGTGCGGTTTATACAATGGTCGTGTGATTGGTCCTTACTTTTTTGAAGGTAAATTAACTGGTGCAGTCTATTTAATTTTTTTACAAAATGAACTTTCTGAGTTATTGGAAGATATTCCTTTAAATGAAAGAGCAATGATGTGGTGGCAACAAGATGGTGCACCCCCTCACTATTCTCGTCAAATTACTAATTTTATTGATGGGACTTTCGGAGAGCGCTGGATTGGACGAAATGGTCCAATAAAATGGCCACCACGATATCCTGATATTACGCTCTTGGATTTTTTCTTTGGGGATATTTAAAAAATATTGTATATACTGACCCCAACAGAGATATAGAAGATTTACAGAATCGAATCACAGAAGCTTGTAGAAATATTACTGCAGATATGGTTGCATCAGAGGTCTTCTTAGAAGAATGGAATAATGTGTTAGTGTTGATGGCAATCAATTTGAACACCTTATAGATTAAATGATATTAAAACTTTGATAGATGTTGTTTTGTTTTGTTAATATGTCATAGGTAATGTTTCATTTGTTTATAACTCCCATATTTTACAATAAAACAAACAAATGTCATTATACCATTGTATTCGTCATTAAATCTTATTGGTGTCTTATTTAAATTTTTGAAGTTGATGTCAATTTGTCGGAAAATATGTCTAAGTACTCTGAAATAGGCATCATATGTAACCATTCAAATCCTCCAAATTTCATTTTTATAGTGTTATCCATTTACGAGATATCGTATGCACACTATCTCGTGGGACACTCGGTATAATAAAAACAACAAAATTGAATTGGTGTCCCACGAGATAGTGTGCAGACGATCTGTGCACTATCTCGTGGGACACCCTGTATATTGTATTAACCTTAAAACGTTTTCCAATGAAATTTGACATTTTTAATTTGAAACTTTCTTTTATTTATAACTTATGATAGAATAAAGGTATTGATATGCGGTTTTCACAAAGAAAAATATATTATTCCATTTGAAATTTATAAGAAAAATGGGAAAATTATATTCTTTTTAACTTGGCGCCACCTATCAGTTATTGAATTACTTATTTTTGTGATTGTTGTCAATTATTTTAATCAGTGTGATAAGTTCTTTCGAATGAAACTAAAATCATTAAGATCGGCTAAAAAACAAAAGAGTTATTTGATATTTTGCAAAACTAGTCATGAAAAGAACATTTTTCCAGACTCAGTATAGCCTTGAAAATATGACTTTCTTAATCATTTCTGGAAAAATATTTAATTTGACATCCTGAGTTAACACTTGACAAGAACACAACCTTCCGAAGATAATTGTTTTTTTAATAGGCTGAGTGGAAGGAATCGGCCTTTCTGGATACTTGGTTGAAAAGATGTCTCCTTTTATACTATTGGAATTGTAATATAAATTCTACTTTCCCTTCATTTGTATACATTTTTGACCAAATATGTCGTAATATTTCAAGTTTACATGATTGATTTAATCTTCTTCATGTTGGTTGTTGGTTGTGGAGACTTTAATTATTTAAATAAAAATACTTGTCCTTCCTCCTACGATTGATTTATTTGGAATATGTGTGTTTAGTTGCCCATAGTACAATATAAATTAATCTATCTCTATGATTAGTTCAATGCGTTTTACTCGCGTTGTATGTATGCTGTTTATATGTTTATGAATATAAGAATACATTTCTCAAAAATACACAGCAGAACCTCTGTCAGTACCCTTACACCTTACTTTACTATAAAAACAAAGCCTTTATTGCCTTGCCATCTACAATCAACTCCTTTGCAGTATAACAACAAAATGGCGTCAAAATTTTAAATAAACTTTTAAAGAAATGCTAATCCAGAAAGCCTTTTATTCAACGACCGAATATCTCCAGGACAAGCCAAATTAATAAAATTTATACTATTTTCGCTACACTCTTTATGGAACGCGAATTTAATATTAGGTAAATAGAAACTCTTGTTTTGTTCCATGTTTTTTTTTTTAAACGTGGAACATAACAAGAGTTTCAATTTACCTAAGGCAAATTAAACTTTCATATTGTACTATTTTTTTAATGTTTAGCTTTTCTCATTGTATATGATTGTTTTTAAATTTACTCGTGTTTTCCGATTGATAATTGTAATACATACTGTATGTGTCTTTTTACAGATAAATAAATTATTATTATTAAATTTCTTGTTTTAGAGAATCGAATGAAACAATAATTACTTCATTACAATATTTAAATAAAGAATAAATGAAAGTTATTAATGTAGAAAAATCATTCATGTTATCGTCATTAATAAAATATATGTTTATTCAACGAGCAATATAATTTATACATTCCAGATAATTTATCTTATGCATGCTCTTGTATATTGGAATTAATAAAAAAAATCTTTAAAATCTATGAGTGCGATAGGATTTTACTACTAACAAATCTTTATTACTTAAGAATTTACATGTAATTATATTATATACAACTTATAATATGTATTTATAAACTTTACTTCACTTAAGTAAGGGCTATCGACCAAAAGTCCATAAATACAAATCTATATTATTTTATATATTTTATTGTTAGTTTTAATTTAAGGATGGAAGGAGGATATACAGAGAGATTTTTTATCAGTATATATTAGGCGAACTGTATACCTGCAAAAAAACCAAGTCAAATGCATTGAATCGATTAATGTGGGTATGTTTAGTTGCCTATAACACACAACTAAACGTCAAACGCTAAACTTCAAATTGTGTGAAATATTTGATGGAAAATGTATACAAATGAAGAAAAAGTCGAATTTCAAGCCTTTATTACAATTTCAGCAGTACTAGAGGAGGATAAGACATGTTTTCAATGAATCCAAAGTGGCCGAATAGGATGATTCTAAAAATAATTAAACTAAAACATTTTCTTTGGAAGGTTGTATGTTTCGTTTTCTTTGTTTTATTGAAAAACGCAACAAAATAAATCATGACTAACACTGCATGCATTACCGTCACAACCAATTTCCTTTTTTATCAAAAATATGTCACTTATTATTATGGAGAAATTACAGGTAAAAAAGAGAATTTATTAAGACAATTTGAAAGAAAAGTAACAGTGAAGAACAATAAACTTGAAATAAATAATTAGAATAAGTGCTAGAAATGACTACCAGAAACTGCAAGACAGTAACTCAAACGATCGCGAAAATTCTTCCACATTGTTCATTTCGATATTGTCATAAACAGATTTTTTTTAATTATCCCAGTTGAAGGAATCGATCGTTCGGGTTGCGTATTATAGGCAACTAAATATATACATGAATGCGTTTGACTTGGGTATTTTACATGTATACAAAGGGGATATGTATACTGTTAAAAAAACCTCGGGTGGGCGGATTTTTAAATTTGGGAGTTATGTCGGGATTTCTCAGGATGCACATTTTTTAAACAATTCAAAGTTGTTGTTATTGCATGCAAAGCGTTCTGCGAGGTATGTAGCCCATCTTTTATGGGAGTAATTTTGGTTAGTTTGTATAAGAGAGCATTGTATGGATTATGGAGGGGGTTCTGTGGATGGCGGAATTTTGTTAATGTACGGATTTCTCTGCTACTTGGATGTTATTAAGGGTAGTGGTATTTGGGTTTATATAAATAATAGAGCTATAATCAAGAATAGGGCGGCATATCGTTTTGTAAATTTTCGTGCAGGTCTTTGTACTTATTCCTTTGTTGTTGTAGGTTAGGCAACGGAAATATTTTGCTCTTTTTACGATGTTAGTTTTTAATAAGGATGTGTGCTTCTTAAAGGAAAATTTTTGGATCTAAGTGAATTCCCAGGTATTTACAACAGCGGAAGGAGGGTATTATTGTACCATTGATTTTTACTGTTAGAGTGGAATTCTATGATAAGGTAGAAAAAGTTGGGATTTATTAGGGTTAATTTTCAGCCTCCACTTGGAGAACCATAGTGAGGTTCTATTGATGAATATTTGTAGGGACTCTAGGGCTGATGTAAGGTTCGAGGAGTGGGAAATTAATACTGTATCATCGGCAAACTGAAGGGAGTAAAGCGACAAATTTATGAAGTTTGGACTGGGGTTATATAGATCCAAGGAATATATGTTCAATAGGAGTGGAGATAGTGGGGAATCTTGGGGGACACACTGTTCAGGATAAAATGGTGATGAGAGGGATTTTCGGATGCGGATTTGTAGTTTTCGATGAAACAGGAATTTATCGATTAATTGGATGAGGTGTTTGGGTATGTTAAGGATATTGCACTTATATAGTACGCCCCTGTGCCACACAGAATCGAAAGATTTGGAAATGTCTAGGAATAGCAAGGCTGATTTGTTTTCCTTTAAGATGGGCGGTTTGGCAGTTAGATGTAAGAATGGTTAAAGGTAGGGTTGTTTAGGGTTGTGGGAGGAAGCCGAATTTGCGTGTCATCCTTGCGCAGGGGCCATGCTAATCTTCTCTGTATCGTTCCAATTTTAGTATATGTACCGAAGCGAGTACATAAGATTTTATTATTCAGTGTATTAATTGACACAGCCAGATTTACATACAAGCAGAACGATTGTGATTAACCATTTTATTGAATAAAATAAATATGTCCTAAAAATAATAATCTAGCTTTTACATAAAAAGCAGAATGACAGGTTTAATGTTGGCAAGAAATTACAATCACCGACAAGAGTATTTAAAAATCTGCCTAGAAAAATTCGTGTATAATTAATGTTTCAATAAATTTATTTACCCATTGTTAAGTTTCCAACTCCGAATCCATTTATCTGGAAAAGCATCATTTTTCCTTTCGCTTCGTAGTTTCCATAAAATCCAAAAAAACTGGCTTTTGTCTTCATATCGATTATTAACTCGTAGCCCTTTTCCGTTATTCTTGAAAATAAAATAAAATTAAAACGATATTGTATTGAGTTACTCAACATAATGGAGAAATTATTTAATGAGACTATGGTTTCGTGTGTGGTTACTTTTATCAGAGACAAAATATACGTTTACCTGTGCTTTTATTTACATTGCTATACACCGTGTTCAATATTGGAATGCGCAGCATGGGGACAAATGAAAATGCTATAAGGTACTGGGTGACTTAAATTATGAAAAGTTTGCATTGTTTAGAGTATATTTACATGCGAATCGGAGAAATTCATGATTGTTTATCGTTTTGGAATTAAAAAAGATCAATTTTACGGATTTTTGTATTTATTTTAAAAAATATTAAAAAGATAATGGTATAACTGCATTCTTTGTTTTTCTTGAATTTTATTTCATTTTGTGTAATGTGAGTAGACAGTGATCACTTTCTATTTAGAAGAGAGGCTTTTTACTCTTACACTTTGGATAATATTAAGTTTATAAAATAAAACACTTTTTAACTTTGTTTGTATAACTTGTTATTTTATTTTGGTGATTATAATTTCGAAGCATAGAGCGTCATTATCAAACTAAAAGTAATTTTCATTAACAATTGAAGCGGATTATATAGGCGGCATAACAGCTTTTAAACATCACAAAAAATAAAAAATAAAACATTTAAAAAAAACACAACATAAACATTTTTTCAACCATTTTTAAAAATTAAAAATAAAATTTTTAATGCAAAAACAAAAAAAAAAACGTGCTATACTCACAGATAGATAAACTCACTTGTAATGTTTATAAGGGAGTGTATATTGGGCAAACTGGTCGTAGTTTCAATATTAGACTCCAGGAACATATTCGTTCTTTTCGGTAAGGTTGAAAAGTCATCCTTCGCAAACATTTAATAGAATCAAAACATACTTTTGGGAAGGATGTACTTTCGATTATACATTTTGCTGAAAAGTGTAGAAAGATGGACCTCGTGAAGTCCTTGGAAATTCATATAACTTGCCAAAATCCGGAAATCCCCGTAATCAAAGACCAACTTGACCTAATAGACACTTTTCAAAGCTGTTATACCGCCTTTATAATTCGCTTCAATTGTTAATGAAAATTAATTTTAGTTTGATAATGAAGCTCTATGCTTTGAAACTAGTCACTAAAATAAAATAACAAGTTATACAAGCAAAGTTAAAAAGTACTTTATTTAATAAACTCAAAATGTATAACTAAGTGAAAGCCTTAACAATTAACAAATTAATATTCAATTTACCGTTTTCTAAACATTATATATTGACTACATAATAAGAGCATAATTTAAAAAAAAACGGTAGCAATTAAAAGAAAATCAATATAGAACTATATCTTGAAAAGTTTAACAAATAAATCTTTTCATATATAAATGTGTTAATGATAATTTAAATGTATCCAGCTAGCTCCCCATCACCCTTCTTCCAGTTATAGGCAAATATGCCAATATGATATCAATAATCATAATACCCAATATATCAAACTCTTCTCTTATCTGCTACTCTACGCCGACAGCATTGCCCTAATCACACAACCCTACTATTCCAAAAGTCTTGAGTACTCTACAAGAATTGATCGACACAATACAGACTTGGTATGCAAAATGGAGAATCAGCATTAACATCAACAAGACCCAACTCTTCATTCGATTCCACAATTCTAAACACTCTCCTTTCTTCATTAATATCAACAATGTACCTATAACTGTATCCACAACGTGCAAATATTTAGATATATCTTTGACACCAAACCATCCTTTTCTATACACGTACAAAAACTTAAGGCAGCAGTTAAAAACATGGCTTGCCACTTCAGAGTACTAACATATAAACAGCAAGGTATTTCCATCAAAACCGCTAAACGTTTATATAAAACAATATGCCGCCCTCATTCATTATTGAAATATTTATTTTGTTTTATTCAAAAAACGGATATAACTTCTTGATAGTCCTTATATAATATTCCAATATTTGCATACATGCGAAAAGATCGTCGCTGATATGGAAAAATTAGGTCTTTTCATAAAAAATGACCAACTTAAATATTGTTATAGTTTTTTTCAGAAATTCTTAATCTAAAAAAATCACTCACCGTTTGCGAAATATTTTGTATCCGCGTCCCTGTTTTGCATAGTATAGAAGTTATGGAGCGATCAGCTCTAAGAGTATTCACAAAGATCCAACACCCTAATAATTCCCTTCATAATCCTTCTAATACACTCCTCTACCAAAAAACAAAGATCGACCCCATCACTGACCGTCTTCAACACCTTTCCCTAAAGTTTTCCAAAAATCACAAAATAACCCTAAATTATATGGGTTATTTCGTCATTTTTGTATAACCCGCAACCCCAATATTTCTCCCAAATATAAATTTCCTAATTCTATCATACTATTTTTCAATTCATCAAATAATACAGCCTTTGATATTAACGTTAATCATGACGAGTAAGTAGACAATGACAAAAATAAGATAATGACAGGCCTATGGTCAATAGCTATTTCGCAATATGTTACATATGTGTATTATAAATAAATAATAATTATCTAAAATTACAAGAATAAAGATGTATTTATATATAAAACTTTTCAAGATGCAGCTACATATTGATTTCTTTTCAAAATGTCACTAATTTGGTTTATGCACTAATTTTACATTAAAAAGTTTATATACAGAGTGTTTTATAAACAAATAATGATATTAAATCATATTCTTAAAGTAGAATACTCTATATATTATGACATATTTGGACTCTTGGGAGAATATTAACCTATACCTATTTTCAACTGTTTATGAAATATTGACAAATTATATGGAGCATATTCAGTGCATTTATAATGAAACCAAATACAAGGTGGCTAGAAAAGGTGTGATAATCTTCAGGCAAAGTGATTCATTGATTAATTTCAAGTAAAAAATTTAAGTAAAAAAATGTTGTAGGGTTCTTCATTAACACTCACGAAGCCATTCATATTGTTACGAAATCAGGTTTAATCAGACTCGGAAGTAAATAACACAATATTTATTTATTTATTCAGAATACACTTAACACATTTATTTGCAACACACTATCACTCCGACGTTCGTGATAGACTGACTGGAACTGACTGATTGCAGCGCCGCTAGCGCGCGTGCTTATATAGCGTGCTTGTTTCTCGAACTTTCTGGATCATTCGATGATGCCGTGTTTAGCATCGCGCGCTTTGTTGAACGTTCTAGAGTGATGTTTCCAGTTTCTTCTTTCACTTTCGTTACAATATTATAAATACTTGACTAGAAATCAGTAATAGTTTTGAAATATTTTGATTAAAAATATGGCCTCATGACGCTCATTGAATAATTACACAATATTTTTTTTTTTGTGTTTTATATTATTTCATTTTTTTAATTTAATTTTTTATTTTAAAAACTTTTTTATTTTCTTTTCTACTTAAAATTGATGAACTAACCACTTTAACTGAAGATTATCACATCTTTTCTGGTCACCCTGTATTTGTTGAAAAATCGAAAGAATCATGAAATTTAAAGGTTAAGGGGGGGGGGGGGGTTGATAGAACTACACTACTTCCATAAAAAAATAACGTAGGCTTCTACAGCAATTCGTATGATTGACCAGATGTATCTAGTTTATGAGTAACTGTTTTATTATATTAAAAATATATTACTTACGAAACTTCATTCGGTATAACATTTGTCACTCCGTACACATTCACGTCATGGTAAATTTGCTCCAGATCCATCGGACCTCCTATTCCGGCTATATTTACTTCTTTTATTCCGAGCGGCTCAATTCTTGGAATGCCGAATTCCTTATTGCCTGTTTTACAAATATTATATATACGAAAAAGTCTCTAATAGAAGATTTATTTAAAAAAAATAGTGTATGATTGTTTTAAATAGTAAATAAATTTATACTTATATTTGATTACTACATTAAATTCGCTTAGCTTAGTTTCATAAAATAAGTGAAAGTAAACTAAGTGAATTTATAATAAATGAAAGACAACGCAAGCGCCATCGTTGGCCTAATTTCATGTGGCATCATCAACGATCAAATTAGGCCAAAGATGGCGTTTGCGTTGTCTTTCATTTATTATGATTAATATCAGGTATATAACCATAATACAAAATGTGTTCAGACGTCTTCATCAAGGCATTGCACATGGAATTGCACTAGTCTGATGAGGTTCGAAAACCGAAATGGTCATCACTACTTATCCATACGCTAGATAATGGTTAAATTTGTTGACACAAAATAAAATAAGTTTAAATACTGTACTTTTTTTAAAATTATAAGGTCTACCGTCCATTTCTATGAGAACAATTTTCGATTTTCGCACATGTATATTTGGTGCATGTTCGGTTCCATATTTTTATCGCTCAAGGTTGGGGTTTAGTAGAAAGAGATAGCTATACAGTAAAAAGGAAAAAAATATTTAAAAAAAGATAAATATGTAATTCCATTTTTTGTTTGCCGAATAGAAAAATAGTAGTCTAAATTTGAAAAAATGGCTATTTTTGTTTATTAAATCAATTCACTAGTTCGTGTTAGAAAAGAAAAAAAAAATTGAAAAAAATAATGAAATTGATAGGCAATGAATTTTTAGTTATTTGAATGAAGAATGCTTGAAATTTTCATTGCACATGATTTGGTTACCAAAATTAATGATAAAAATTAGTACAAAGAAGACCAATTTTCATTCTGGTTCATTATTAATTTTCAGAAAAAAACAATTATCAAAATGATTTTTAATTTATCTGATGAAATTCCCACATATTTTAAGATTACTTTAATATATAAAATAATATTGTCCATTGACCAGATAATATTGTCAATGTAACGTGAAATGGTGACTACTAATAACTATATACAAAACCGTACCCTTAATGTATAGGTACAGACGTAACAAATTAACTATTATAAAGTTGATTCGCATTAGTCTTAAGTGTAAAACAATTGTGTACCCATGGCTACTGATAAATTTTTCATTTACGGCACTATATTTTATACGAATTTCATCAAAAAAAGAATTGCTACAGAAGCATGCAGAAATTTATTGGAAGTGTTTGGTGAATTTGCAGTTTTTGTTAGGACTTGCAGGAAAGGGTACGAAAAATATAAAACGGGTGATCCGACTTTTCTGATAAACCACGTTCTTGCTCTTTGATCGACGACAATGTTGTTAAGGCCATGTTGGAGCAAGGTCCTTTTCTGATAACATCGGATATCGCAAAAAAGCTTAACTCAGTTTAGCAAACCATTTCCGACCATATTCAAAAGATAGGATTGGTGTGGAAATTTTCAATTTGGGTGCGATATGAATTAAGTCAGAAGAATTTGGATGATCGAGTCATCATATGCATATCTTGCTTGCTCGGAACAAAAATTGAGCAGTTTCTTAAAACGGTTGATAACTGGGGATGAATAGTGGATCACCTACTACAACATCGTAAGGAAAAGGGCATATTGTCATCCCGGAAAAGCTAGACGTTCTACCTCTAAATCAAATTTGACTCTGAATGAGAGAACGTTGTGTAAATTAAATAAAATAGAACTCGAAAACAATTAATAAATTATTTTTTTTTAGCTACTGTGTCATTTTGACTTATGTTACATAAGTACTTTAAACAAATGTTGAATAATGGACATTTGTTGTTGCGTAACAATAACATATTGTATAATGCAACAATTTTTGAATGAAAAAAAAAAAAAATAATAATGCAAAAAAAACACAACAAAAAAATACGTAAAATAAGGCTATCTGCAGACACGTGTTTTGGGATTCCATCCCTCATTAGTACAGCTGTGACTGATATAACTATAATTTAGTTAATCTACCGTCATGCAGAGATCTCCAGTGAAAATGATCCAAAAAGGACGTTGACGGACAGACATGATTGCCATGCGCAATCTCGATTAAATATTTTCGGAAAAAAATCTTTTTGACTCGGATTTAAATAAAGCCTCGCAGTTTAGTAATAATAATAGAAAAAAAAAGATTTATTCACTTGGTCATATTTAATTAAATAAATTGAATAAAAAAACACGAATGCTGTGTATATGGTGGAACATTCGAGGACTATTACATAATGAACTTTTAAAATCGAATTAAAAGCTCAATTTGGAGAAGTGGATAATTTGAAGACGGTAGTTAAAAAAGGGGCCGGCAATATTAAATAGAAAAGACATCATAGTGCATCATGATAATTTGGGACTCGTAAAAAAGTTGCAGAACTAGGCTGAGAAATTCTGTCGCATCCACTATATTCCCCGTACATAATTCTTCCGAATAATATCACTTATTTTTATTGTTTTTGTCCTTACACATTTTTTTGGTGGACGAAAAAAATAAAAAAATAAGAATATATCAAATCAGCACTGGTTCAATTTTTTTCATCAAAAGATGAAACATTTTCCAAAAATGTTATATATAAATTGGTCTCACTCTGGCAAGAAGTCATTAATAACAATGGCAATTATATTATTTAATAAAGTTAATCGAAGGAAAGAAAAAATGTATTTTGTTTTATTGGAAAAAAAGGACTGAAGTTCATGGTAGACATTATATAATATTCTAAAATTTGCATACATGCGAAAAGTTCCACGCTGATATACAAAAATTAACTTATTTCATGAAAAAAAAAAGACCAACTTAAATATTGCTATAGTTTTGTTTAACTTCAGTGATATATATATATAATCTAAAATCCCCATCTACCATAATGGTGGTGTAGGGGATTAACTGCAGTAATTCATAAACTAAAAAAAAATCACTCACCGTTTGCGAAATATTTTGCAAATTTCATAAATGAAGTCTTTATGCATTCCGAATCAGATTTTTTGCATATTGTTATGTCAACAGCTAGAAAAAAGTATACATTTAATTATATTACGTCAAAATATATAATTAAAATGGTAATTTCGTTAAATAAATAAATAAAATAATATCTTAAATCAATTCGGTTCATTTCAATTAATTTATAATAATTAATTTAAATAAAGTGAAAATCAATACTTAATAGTTTCATTTAAAGTTATCGTGAATTTTAAGACAATGCCTTAAACATCAACAATAATAATCTTTATTAATGGAAATTCACCATTTCAAAATTTATAGTTATAAATAGTATACTAAAAATACCATATTAAATAATATTGCAATATTTTATTGTGTGTTTAAATACCTGTAAAACAGATGACATACTACGCCTAACAAAAAATATATAAATAAACAGCAAAAAATACAAATGTTAATGCCATATAATGGATTTTTAAAGTATAAGCGTCTCCTCAATTAATGAAATTAAAAATCAATATTATATTTGTTATTATCACTAAACGTCTGTAATATGTAATAAAAGTAATACGAAAAACTCACGTAGTTCTAGGGCTATAGAACCCGCTAGAAATAATAACAGGGAAATAATGATTGCTTTCATTTCGACTGAATGAACTAAAACAGTTAATTGATTTCTGCTGTTTATATAGGCATTCGCTGGAGTCAATTATTTTGTGTAATTACAGAAATTATGTATACAGGCATTTTTCTATTACACAAAACAATATAATTTATAATTGTCTTAATTCAAGTGCAATTTCCACGAAACACTTGTTTAGCGAAGAAAACTTTTTATTGTAATTTCAAACTGGTTAATTTGTAATAATCATACTTTTATAAAATTACGAGGCATCTAACTAGTGATTTAAAGCGGGTGAATTATTTATACAGGAATATGTATGGTACTTCTTATACACATGAGAGTAGAAATATTTTTTGTTTCGCCTTAAAATCGGGGGGTTACATTTTGTTCCCGAGTTGCAAAAGTAAATATCTTTAAATATATTTAAATAAAAATACTTGTCCTTTCTCCTACTTATTTTTATTTTACTAGATATATTTCGGAAACTATGTTTCCATCTTCAGTAGTTGAAGTTTTACTGAAGATGGAAACATAGTTTCCGAAATATATCTAGTAAAATAAAAATAAGTAGGAGAAAGGACAAGTATTTTTATTTAAATAATTAAAGTCTCCACAACCAACAACCAACATAAACAAGATCTTTAAATATACTTACTTTTGCCTAATCGAAACTAAACGTGACTCTTATGACTTCTTAGTGAGCGAAAATACATAATTTTGCTACTAGGGACAAAAGTTAACATATATTGAAATTCATCTGGTTATTCACCGTCTGAATTAAATAAGTTCCAAGCAATTGGATGAATAAGAAGCCTTTTAATTTTAAAAAATATTGCTTTTTAAATAAAAAAAGTCACCGCAACAAGATCATAGAAAATTAAATCTTTATAATTTATATAATTGTTAGAACGTAATAACAGTGTGGTAAGAAATAACCAACATCGATTAATTACTTTCACACGCCTCCATTATTAAAAAAATGACTGATTATATAATAAATATACTGTGTAATTATTATTTTTATGTATTCATGATTTTTAATTTATTACATACGCTTCATGCAATTAGATAATGTAACAACAAATTCGAATTGTACTTTTGTTGTACAAAGCACCGAACAAAGCAAAGAATTTATTAAAAAATTCGACATGAAAATATTCACATGAATTCAAATAAACTATTTTTCGCGTACATTTGCTAGTACTAATTTGTGAATAAATGCGAAAAGTAGTTTATTTGAAGTCGTGTAAATATTTACATGTCGATAATTTTTAATAAAGTCTCTGATTTGTTAGGTGCTTAGTAGAATAAAAGTACAATTTAGAATCATATTACATTTTTGCGGGAGATTTCATCCGGTTGCATATCCAGAGGAATTTAGGCAGTACGAAGCTCGATTTTGTGGCCAAACTTGTAATAGTTCCAACTGGGGTGTATACAGAATTTATTTTTCCATTAAATTTGTAATAATTAAATAAGGGAAATTATCCATACATTGTATCTTTGCTGCGGCAATTTTGTTTGTTTATATTTTATACAATTTAATTGATTCAGGTTCTGACGGGTAAGTCCCGCGCTTGGCCCCAAATTTAGGCGAAATCAATAATTAAGTCAAAACTGTTTATTTTACATTTAATATGTTAATATTGTGACGGGGAAGTCCCGCACGCATTTGGCCTCAATTTTACGTAAACTTGATATTATGCATAAAGAACTTACTATTGTACAAGATAAAATGTTGAGATTTCAGACGGGGAAGTCCCGCACGCGTTTGAACCCAAAATTATGCAGAATTGAAAAATAAGCAATAATCGAATGCGTGATAACGGGTGTGAGCTTGCAAGAATGGAAGAGCGTTCATGACCATATATGGTCAGGGAAAAAAATAAAAATGGCAAATAAATCAAAAATTACAGTAAAGAGAAATTGTGACAGAAAATGAGGGATTTGGACGGGATTCGTGATCGGGGATGGACATGAAACTAAGCAATAGGGTTTTTGAAAATTAATTGAATATTAATTATGGGTAGAAGGGACGCGGAAAGTACTCGCAGTCGTGCGTAGATTAAAAAGCCGAAAATGATAAGAGAATAAAAGTAGAGAATTGGTTGCGGGAACGTGCTATTAATTAATAAAATAACAGATTTGTGAAAGTGAGTCAAACAACTGCAGAGATATCGCTCAAGTCTGAAATCAAGTGAAAACACGGTAAGTACCGATAATGCATGTTGACATAAATAACGGGCCTGTTAAATAATTAAGGGTTACTAACATAATCACAACAAAACGACGTTATTGGAATTTCAATTGTAAATTTTAATAATATCGGGGGTCGAACTATTTCAAACTACACAGTGTTTGACTTCAAATAAATTACTTTTAAAAATGTTCGCATGCGATTATTTGCGAGTGTTTAGTATAAAGGGGTACATTATAAATTCTAAGTAGTAATCGCACTCCCGAAAACTTCGCACCTTAATCGTGGTCATATGGCCACTCAAATACAACCTGCATTGGGATGTTCGATTTCAATCATTTAGAATAGTGTTTCTGCGACGTTATGTTGTAAATAAAATGTGTTTATATATATTGTAATAAATGTTTGTATATTCTATATTTATTGGTTTTGCCATATATATTATTATTTGGAGTTTTTTGATAATAATTTATTTATAATTAACGAAAGCTTTCATTGTGTCATAAAAAATACAAAATAGATTTATATAAATGTAAAATATAGGATGAAAGTTTAAAAACGATATACATTAACAAATATATTTTCATTTAGTTAATAAATAAATAATTGTTGTATATTTTGTATCATTAATCTATTATTTACTATTATTTTATATCCGAGTACAAACAATATTTATAATTATAAATATTGTCCCATTTTTGCGTTAATAAGCGAAAATTAATTTGTATTGGATATTTTTGTTATTTTAGATAATTTCAAATTGAAACACTTGTTTAGTTTCATGTTGTTATATTCAGTTTCCTGACAAAGGAATATAACAACTTGAAGCTAAACAACTGTTTTAATTTGAAATTACCTAAAATAACAAAAATATCCAATACAAATTAATTTTCGCTTATTAACGCAAAAATGGGACAATATTTATAATTATAAATATTGTTTGTACTCGGATATAAATTTCGTTTAATCAATAGTGCAGTGAAGAAAGTACATATCGTATTAAAAACGCAAGTGACGCAAAACTAGTTGAAATGTACAAAAGACAATGTTAAAGAGGAAGTGTTCTAATCAAATTTATTACACATTGTTTAAAATACAAACTCGCCCTGTCCTACATGAATATCAGATGCAATAACAAATCCATAGAAGCAACAAGAAATCAATAACCACGTAGCTCGAGCTAGAAAATAGAAAATGGTACATGAGAAGATTCAACTTGGGAAAACGTTAATAGATTGTACATATGCAATTGACCACACGTCTCGACAATATATAACTGGATATCTGTCTTGTTGAAACCAATGAGATCATTACACATTATCGGGAAAGAAGTTGCTAAACATTCTAGCAATACCATCAAGAAGCAAATCAGACAAGGATAACACTATTACGATTGTGGATAAGGAAACATATATTGAAAAAGTGAACACCTTTATCGTGTGCGAGATCGGTGGTGATGTATGGAGTGTAAATGTGGGGGACGAGAGGGTATGAGTGCATGGAAAGGGAATATATGAGGTTCCTGAAGCACATGTTGTGGGTGGAAAAGTCCACACCCAGCTACATAGTACTTTAGGAGACGAATAGAAAGAGGTTATAGGTGAGAGTGGTGAGGTATGAGATGAGATTGTGGGAACTGATGGAAGAGAGATTGGCGTGTATGGGTGAGGGTAGATAGAAGCGCGAGAGTAGGAAAATGTATGAGAAGGTAGGATTGTAGTGCGAAAGAAATGGGATGGCTGGGAAATGAGGTGAAAGTGGATGAGCGGGTGAAGGAGAAAGGGACGGCGGTGTTAGGGTAGGAAAAACAAGGGTGTATAGAGAGAAGTAAGTACAATGATATGTATGGGAGGTGGCAGGCGCATGGAAGAGTGCGGAGATATTTGAGTAGAGAGTATAGGGTGATTATGACAAGGGCGAGGTATGGATCGGAGGATAGAGGAACGAAAGTATGGGGGAAGAATATGGAAGGTGTGTATTCTGTGAGAACGGAAAGGATACGTGGGACCATTTGGCGGAGGAATACGAGGAGGTGAAGGAAGAATGGATGGGGGTGGATGAGAGAGGATGGGGTCGGGGTAAGGACGTTGAAGAAGCTGGGAAGTAAGGGGAAAAAGAGAAGGGAGGGGGTATTAGATTTCAGATTTTGAGACTAATTCGAGAGTGTAAAGGAAGGATGACAATAAGGGTCTTTTTTATCGAGAAAAATAACTTTCAAAACATCAAAAAAGACCCTACAAAGTGCACTAACCAAACATCCCAATAAGACCAATCGTTTCCTACATCAATGCTCCCTCATATAAAAAGTGTTCCCTGGCCAACAAAACACTTCGAGAAATAATTCCCTGTACATCCAAATACGGAATAAAAAACTCCATCGACTTCGAGAAGAAAACCAAGAACCTATTTGTCAACAACAGTGCAATTCTAGTCTCCTTTATGCCAAGAGTCTCTTGACGTCAATTGTCAATTCCAGTGACTGAGCTCAAGAACATTTTGTATTAAAAGTGCCAAACAATCATCGACTTACAAATGATGATTTCTGACCAGTTTAATAAATATCTGTCTCGATCAGAATTGCTTTCATTTTAAGGACACCTTTCACATCCAACAGGAAGGACTGCCCATGGGATCGACTATTTCGCTGCAATTCGTTTCTTGACCTTTATTTTTCTGATATAGACTCACATATCTATTTAACTCTTGATAATCGAGGATTTAGAATGTGTATCTATTGTTTTAAGTTCATAAAACCGTAGCATTTTATAATTTCCTGCGCTTGTATACTATGTGCTAATGATCCGTGGATCATTTAATATTATTTAGATTGTGGTCACCTAATATTAAAAATTTATAGTTAATAAATTTAGCACTTAAGCTTTCAAATCCCATGCAATGATCTTTATAAATTAAAAGTGATTATAACGGTGGAAAATATACACCTCCAATAATAAATTTCATATTCAATTTAATTTGAGCTACATATAAGTGATGCATTTTTTAATCGCGATTAGAATACCACCGCCTTTAAGTTAAGTTCGCTCAACGCGATAAATATCATAATTGGGGATTGATAGTAGACTGTTAGAAAATTATTCATATAACCATATGTAACTTATAACAATAATGTCTTAGATACAATTGTTAACATTACACATAATTCCATTTATATTTGTTCTCATACCGCCGACGTTTTCGTAATAAAATATCAGCTTTTTAAGCTGGTTTTCTTAACAACAGGTTTGTTTGTTATTTATGGGGTATCATTTTGATATTTAATAGTAACATGTGTTATTATCAATCTTAAGTTTTTTTTGTAAAATTCCATTTCTGTAACTATTCTATGAAAGTGTAGTCGTTTATTTTTATTGATTGAGTTTGATTTTAGAAAAGTTTTAGTTGTGAATTCATCACTGTAAATAATCTTTAAGGGACGACAATTATCCTTAGATATTTTCTTACCTAAGCGAAACAACTTTAGGGGTTTTGTAGTTACACCCAACCATTGAAGGATATTTCCCACTGCTTGACAATCATCTTAAATTTTTTGATCAATTGACTCTGATTTCGATTCATTCAAATTGAATAATAAAACATTACATTTTATCTCATCTCTCGTTCATTTCAATTAATATTCCGTTGACGTCAAGAGACTGAGTTGCTTACTCTTAAATTTGTTCTAACGTATTAAGTCTATTTTCAAGGTCACTAAATCTAACCTGTAAGGAATTAATTATATTAATTTTCAGTATAATTACTTATTGCTTGAACTCGTTTAATATGTCCGAAATAAAATCATTATGTCATAAAATCAATAAATCATTTGCCATTATCAATGGCAAATGATTTATTACCAGAAGTGCAAATACATTTAGGTGGGTTTGTACATGTGGAAAACCCATTTAGATTTGCTTAATAGCGAGCAACGTAATCGACTTATTACATTTTCCATAGCATTTGAAATGTGATGTATTTTAGGTGTAATACTCTGATCGCATATTTCGCATTTGAAAACCATTAAATTGAAAATTATGTATTAAATTAGGAAAGAGACAGAGACACACAAACTTCACACAACACGGCCTGTCGTGGTGTGTTGATTAACATAAGTTAAAACACTCTTGGTAAGTTGGACAACTGATAGCTAAAATACATATAATTAAACAAAGGTATAATTAAATATGAAAAATAACCATGAAATTAAAATAATAAAAATAATAAACGGAATGAATGAAATCGACGTTGAATTGACACACTTTTTAATAACTGGAGCCGAGTGTCTATGCGACCTTGCATTATTAAATAAATAAATAAAAAAAAACAGGTTGATGGTTTTATATTCATTTAATATTGGCAATAAAAATTTAATTAAAATGCAGATAAATGCAATTTTCAATTTATTAATATCAACTCAATTTAAAGGAAAATTAACTGTTGTGTATATAATACATAGAGTATTGTGTTCACTAAAAATTATAATTTTCAGACTTAATTATTCATACTAAAATTGAGTATTGGGTATTTAACATCACATGAAATAATGCACGCCAATTTTCGTAGTAATAAAAAAAAGTTAATTGAATGCTTGTCAATAGTTGATATTTACAGTAAGTATGTTTTTTCACAGTGTGTATAAGACGGCGCAAAACTACCGATATGGTTTGAATGTTTAATAACTTTTTAAATTTATTTCTATTTTTATTTCAGAATTTTGTGAAGAAAACTTCGGGAATTTAAAATGGAACAGTACACGACAGAACAGCGATAAAAATTGTTGAATTTTATTTTCAAAATCAACGGTCAATTGTTTTGACGAAGCGTGCTTATCGTCGTTTTTTTTAATGTGCGTACTAGACCTTCAGCATCAACAATAAACCGTCTGATTGCAAATTTTCGACAACATGATACAGTAAGACACCTTCCATGTACAGGAAGATCATGTACAGTTCATATGGAAGAAAATATCCAACGTTGTGGATAGTGTGCAGGACAGTCCAGTAACATCAACAAGAAGACGTTCGGCACAACCGGGGCTATTGCGGAGGATTTTTGCCACATTGCACATGTTCCCGTACAAGGTTCAGTTTGTGCAAGAATTGAAGCCGATTGACTACAACGGCTTGATTATGCCATTTTATTCCGACAAAAAGCAGAAGAAAACCATGATTTGATAATGAGCGATGATGCCCATTTCCAATGAATGGTTTCATAAACAAGCAAAATTGCAGGATATGGGCTACGGAGAATCCAAGAACAGTTCATCAGCGACAATTACACCCACTTAAGTGTACTGTTTGGTGCGGTGTATCTTTTTAAACGATCATTGGTCCATATTTCTTTAAAAAACGCACATGGCGCCTCAGTTACGGTTAATGGTGCTGAATATTGAACGATGCTGCACAATTTTTGAGGCCAGTTGTATAAAACCATCCACAGCTGTGATTCCAACAAGATGAAGCCACAGCCTAGACCACAAGGGACATAATGGCTCTGTTACGGGACCTCTGGTGAACGCATTATTTCGCGCAGAAGCAATTTCAATTGGCCCGGATGTAATAGCACAAGACTCTTTTCTTTCGGGTAATTTGAAAGAAGGGGTATACATAAATAAGCCAGCGACCAAACCAGAGCTAAAACAAAACATTCGCTATGAAATTGAAATCATAACATCGGAAGTTTTATGAAAAGTTATAGAAAATTTACTGGAAAGAGCACTAATGTTCTAAGCCAAAAGTGGCCACGACTTGTGGGATACGATTTTTCATACTTAAGCCAAAAATATTACCCATTAATTATTATTTTGTTATACGGTATATAACAAAATAATAATAATTAACCATTAAATAAAAAATGTATTAAACATTCAAACCCTATCGGTAGTTTTGCGCTAACTTGTAATAATATAATGTAAAAATGAAATGAAATTCATTTAATTTGTCACTAATTTGACAAAATCATAAGTATAAAAGACCAGAAGACAAACCAGCATTTCGTAAACTGCAAAGAAAAGTTAAGAAGATGCTCGAGGTCACCGAGGAAAAGAAATGGGAGGCAAAAATTGAAGAGGCGAACGAAGAAAAAAAAAACAAATTTTTGACATTACTAAAATTTTGCAATCGACGGACAAATCCCAACTCACCTATCCTGGACGACGACGAATCGAAAGCGAACGCTCTAGCAGCACATTTCGAAAAACAAATGACCAAACAGATACAATAACAGCAGCTGCAGTAGAAACAACAATTAACAATATCAGGAGAGAGGTAAAAAAACCGAAATCAATAAAAGATTAAACGGTTCGAGAAATTATCAAAAAAATTCCGGAAAGGAAAGCAGCCGGACCTGACGGAATCCCTAACAAAGCACTAAAACTTCTAAATGATCAAGCAGTGACAAGAATTACAAACCTCATCAACACCGCCTGCACCCACTCTGTTTTTTCCAGCCTGCTGGAAAAAAGCCACGATAACAACAATTCCAAAAGGACAGAAACCGGAAAACCGTCGCCCAATAAGCTTGCTTCCTGCACTAGGAGAAGTCGCTGAAAAAATCATCCAGAGGGTTTCGAAAAATCTAATCCCGAAACAGCAGTTCTGCTTTCGTCCGAAATTAGCCGCCGTCCAGCAAGCAGCCATCTTAATCGATAATGCAAAAAAACTCATGCAGAAAAAGAAAGCCGCCATCATCATCTTGCTGGACGTTGAGAAGGCGTACGATCGAGTTTGGAGGGCGGGATTGCTGTAAAAACTTCTGATACAAGATTTCCCCTTGTGGATGGTAACATTAATCGATAACTGGCTGGATAACCGAAAATACAAGTTGAGAATCAACAAGACCGACTCGGACTGGAAAACAGCAGAAGAAGGACTACCCCAGCGATCTCCGATTTCACCAGGGCTTTTCAACTTGTTCGTAAACGACATACCGAAGTTTACGAACAAGAAAGACATAGACGTTTTCCAGTTCACAGACGATACAGCCATCCTAGTGCATGGACACGGATTCGAAGAACCTTACCAACGTACAAAAACGGCGATCCAAACTCTCCGACAGTTTACAAAGCAAATGGATAAATACCAACAAAACGGAATCAATGTTCCTCGGAAGCAAACAAGCCCTCTACAACCGGATCGTAATTAGCAGACAGGGAAGTGTAAAACTTCGTAGTTCAGTCAAGTACCTGGGGATCACCATCGACAGGAGGTTAAACTTCTTTAAACACGTAAAAGCTAGCTCACGGAAATGCAAGACGCCTGTACCCTATCCTCAGGAGAGAAAGCAGACTAACTACGAAGAATAGAATACATGTACTGAACACCGTGCTGAAACCGACTGCTAATTACGGTCAGGAGATCACAATCGGAGGAGGAATCACCACGCAGAAGAAGATGGAGGTGATCAACAACAAACTGCTACGGAGAGTGTTGGACGCCGAGTACTACATCCCAAACCGGAACCTTCAAAGGGACACAAATATGGAAGATACGATCGAAACTGCAAAAAAACGAAGAAGAGAAATGATAGAAAATGATAGAGAGATTTTTGCCACCCTGCATGGTAAAATACTAACATACTTATAATTGGATAATTATTATTTGTGTATTTAATTTTTTTAATTAGATTTTCACAATATTTATAATTATTTAGAAAAAAAGTTGGGTTTAAGGAACAATAACGTTAACAAAATATGAGTTATTTAGATATTTTCTTTTAATTTTTAATTTGTAGCTTTCAGAATTTCACTATTCTTACGTTTTTTTTTTGGTTTACAGAGTACTTTGACAGAGCTAGTTTTGAATTTTGAATTTAGATATTTTTAAGTTGAAAACAAACTCAAGTTTCTTCGTTTTCAACTTAAAAGATTCGTTTTTTTTTTCTCTGAGAAGCGAAAATGCAAAATAATTATAATAATATAAGATTCTAGTTAAAAGAACACAACTATAATAATTTCATGGTATTTACTAAACCCTGTGTAATATGAAAGTAGTTTTAAAAGCAGCAATTGTTGTCCTCGCATCCACAGTAGACAAAATGCAAAAAAGTCGAACAATTTTACCACAATATTCCATTTCTTATAGAGTAAATAACTCGGTATATTTTTAATTTCCCCGGACCTGTGTCCGATGGAAAGTATTGTGATCGTAAAAATTTTCGAATCGCCAATTTCAACAAATATGCACGTTTTGAGGTCCCCTGAGTCCATTCCATCGAGTTTTGAAAAATGTCTGTTTGTTTGAGTGTTTGTTTGCGCGATAGGGCATAAACGGCTAAATGGATTAAACGCAATTTTATAACAGTGAAATGATCTGGAAAGCTTTTGGTTAGAATCAAAACTCATTAAGTGAAACTTTACTCTTAGCGTTTTTTTTTTAATTCAAATAGAAAAATGTTTTAAATAAAAATTGTAGATCTTGAAAAAAATAAATAATTTTTGTTTAAAATTTTGTATTGTAGGATCTTCAGTTTTACAAGCGCATGAATTTCGTCTACCTTATAAATTAGCTGAGAAATACATAATTATTTTTGAATCTTCTTTATGATGACTGTGAAGACTTGAAATAATTATTTTTGACAAATAAAACGTCAAAGTACCGTCATATTTACTACATCTTTCACAAGCGCCTCCGGCTTCAAGAAATCAAGAAGAGTGCGGAGAAATGTTTTAAATCCATTGTAAGGTAGAAAATAACAAACTAAATTATAATATTTTTCCGAATACTCGGCTTTAACTTTAAAAGATAACAATCCATTTTTTCAATTAATAATTTTTCCTCTCCTATAAGATTTTCAATCAAAAACCTATTTGACCGAGTTCACCGGGGAAAGTCCACGATGAGCACATCATCATATTTTTATTAAAAGCTATAATTTTTTAAAATATATTCATATAATTGTTTAATTAAATACAATTAATTAATTAAAAATCAGACATGAGGGTATTTCAATCAATAAAAAGTGATATTTACGGTAATCATTGAAAAGTGCATTTTTATATTGACGCGGAGTGTATTTAAGTGAAATAAATTATTAATTACTACTAATGTGTCATATATCGAATTATATTATTTCCCGTTACTTTTTTATTTGTGCTGGAAACAGCGCTTTAACTATTTCATGCCAAATTTTAGAAAACATGGAAATTATTGAACTAAGGGCCTACCTGCATATTTAAAAAAAAACATTTGTCTATATCGTGGTATTCGACTTAAGATTATTTCTTAAAAAGTTTCATATTGATTCGATAAAAATTGCCGAAGTTTTGCGAGTTTATGCAGTTAACCTAATGAACACATCTCAAATCTTTAAACGCGATTATCTCGAAACCACATTTTCAAAATCGGTGACAGCGACTTTTTTCTAGTCGTTGATCGTTCGGATTATAATAATCAGTTTATTGTCCAACAGGAAACATTTCCCAATTACAAGACAAATACAAAAACATAGCCTAGTATACAGGTATATAAACATAATTACAATTACAATATATATATGTAATAATGTCATCAATAGCTAAATGTTGAATACATGTTCTGTTAATATAACATATTGTATAAATAAAAGAATTAATTCAGAGTTGTCTCCAAGTTTGAGTGTAACATTTTTAGCGAATCGTGAAAGACATTTTAGACATTTAATTTTTATTTAAATTAGTAAATGGGTTCCTGAACTGTATGGAGCTAGTGGAGATGTTGAACTTCAATATACCAAGAAATGCTCAATCCAGGCATAGACCATTGTTTAGATTGACATTTCACTCGACGAACTATGGAATGTTTAATCCTATAAATCGTATGATGCGTTACGCAAACCTACTATCTAGTAGTAATGATTTTTTATTGTTCACACCTTCACTGGCTAAGTTTAAGAGCCGTTTAATGCGCATTAATATATCTAATATCATCAAGTAAATGGAAAACGGTAAAGATTGATAGTCACATTTTTGTTTTAAAACAAGTTTTATCATTACATATTAAATATATTGCTTTAATGTTGTTTGTGGTTATACGGTGTTAGTTTGTCTTATATCATATTTATTTCATAGGTAATATTTTAGTGTGCAATAGTGATAACGTACGCTAGTTTGTTATGTGCCATATTTATGCTAGTTATAAATTGTCTGTGATATTTTATATACCATCTACTATAAATGACACCCTTAACTATGAAATGTTTGCTTTAGCCGTGACAGTTTTTATGCGTTTGTTTTTACAATTTTAGCAGCTACGTATACTTTTAAATTTTAATTTACAACTGTGATACAGTCTTTGCTTATTATATACACTTTGTTTATTTGTAAGTGTACGGATATACATGTGTGTGTGTGTGTGTCCGTTTTACTGTTAAAGCAACATTAATGCTTACCTTTGCTATAGAATCATTGTCCCACGTTATGTAAAATCAATACTTGCATCATTATGTTAATATCGGATTTTTTGTTTTTATTGTATTTTGTATTTGTAATTATTATTTTCTTGTAATTCATTTGTTACCTCGTTTATAATTCATTCTGAGTACATGAAATTTATATTGTTTTAGTTGTAAACATTAATTGTAAAATGGTGAATTCCGTAAATAAATAAATAAATAAAAATAAATTTTTTACAGCCCATCAAAGGCAAGATTTTTAGACCCAAAAAGCACTTTTTTACTCAGGAGGCAGCCATTTTGTTAAACTTTTTTTCTCAAAATCGAACGATCAGTGATAGCATTTACTCATTCTAAACGCAACGCAAATGACATTTTTGATATCAGATGATTTCTGCTTCTCCAGGAGCCGTCACCGCAAAAGTCCGTTTTAAAAAGATCTTCCATGGAAGCTGCGTCATGGGCCCTCAGGACCTTCGGAAAAGCAAATTAAATTCTAAATTGATGATAAATGAATACCAAATAAACTGGTGTTATTGGATTTTATCTATATTGTTTCGATTTCGTAAAAAAAAAATCCCGAATTATCGTTTTTTCAGCCTTGCAGGTTATGCAAAAATCAAAGTTTGAATAAAATAAACACACACATTTTATAAAAACCACTGCACGCTCTGTCGTTAATCGCTCCGTTTATTAGGCGTAAAATCGCAGCCTTAAACGTAAAAAATATAGTGGTCTTTAAAAGCCTTTTTTTCTTATTTTTTTCTTTTCTTTTTTTTTTTCTTTTTTTTTATATGACGTATTCGAACCATTCATTGTGTTGTAAATAGAAGCAATATTTTCCATACTTATTGTGTGTTTATTTTGCATGTACTGTGTTAGTTATGCATTATAATTATTTTTACTTCATTATATGGGTGAGTTATTGGCCGATATAAGAGACCTGCCCGCCTCTGCGATACTGGACTACCTCCATGGAACAGTCTGGTAGTAGCAGGGGAAAGCGGGCCTGTAATGAAGGGAGGCTAGGGGCCTTTTAGGCATATGCACAGTGCTTTTAGCACACCTTCACACATACATACATACATACAATGGGTGAGTTATTTGTTTTAAATTGTGTTAAATAGTCTATAATTTTAATTAAGATATTCATAACCTCCAAGTCGCAAGCATTTACATTTAATATACCTTTATTTACCGTGGTCTACCTAACCTGTGATTGTAAAATTGAAGTCAACTTGATAGACTGTATGTTGTGAAGAGTGTATCCTCGTTTTTTTATTCCTATTATTCCATTATTCTTAATTTTTTACCTTTGAATTGAATTGATTTAAATTAGAAGGTCAATCCAATTTAAATCAATTCAATTTTATTTTAACCTGTAAATTGTGCTGCATATATTATTACTCTACGGACCTAATTTAATTCAATTTAATTTAATTTAAATTTAACCCGTAAATTGCGCCGCATATATTATTATACTATGAATTGCTATAAATATACGAAATCTGCTGCGTCTGGATTTACTTGCACATATTGCAACTCGGCTTTTCATTATAGTTGCTTAAAATGTTACAAAGGCTTCTCTGATATTGACCAAAATATTACGTCTCAATCACAATGCCCAGACTGTAAAGCCTTTGATAAAGATAGAGTTGATAATAAAACACCTACAACTCGATCTCAAGCAACTAAATTTCCAGCCATCTCAGATTCACTATCTGGTGTAAACATTTGTAATGACGTTAATCATTGCTCTTTACACTCTGAGGTAAAGTTATTGAAACAGGAAATTGTAGAACTGAAATCATTTATTAAGGTTATGAAACATGATTTTGATCTCTCTACAAAAAGCCTAATTCTTGCCAATAACAATGAGATAAAAAATATCATTACTTCTGCGTTATCATCCTTATCGGGTTCCGCGGATACACATAGGTGTCTTAACGTGGAAGCATGTAATAATTCGAACACCTCCACCAAACGAAATAATAAACATATTGCAAATAAAAACATTACTAATAATAATAATAAAAATAAAAAAAAATCTAAAAAATTCGAAAACTACCGATAATTCAGATTCAAGGAATTGTACTACATCTTCAGTGTCTACTGTGCGGTCTATTGGCGAACCTACAGATAATATCACTGCTTCTAATTCCAGCTTATTCGCTAACAGTGGCTTAAATACTGCGATAACTACTAACTTAAATGTGAAAAGTTCTAATGCATCGCACGTTATTTGCGGTACTGCTAATAGCACCGTCATCAAGTGTGCTCCTAAAAGAGTTTTTTACTATGTTGGTAACTGCGCTCCGAACACAAAAGTTGACGACATTAATTTCTGGCTAAATACTATGGATGTACACAATACAGTATGCGTTCCACTTATCAGCAATAATCTATATTGCTCTTTCAAAATTAGCATCGGTTGCGACGTCGTTGATTTTATTATGGTAGCTGATAAATGGCCAAACAGTGTTACTGTTCGTCTATTCTTAAATCGATCAAAGAAACGGAAATCGAACGATTTTTTACGAGGAACAACAGCGTCTTCAGAGACAATAATATAACACAATATCTTACATCCTATTGACTCAGTAGATGTTATTATGGGGTAAAGATTTAGAGGAAGTAAAACATAATATACAGTAATTACATAATTTATCTTTTATAAAGCGTTAAAAACACAGAATAAAAACAATTAATATTTCAAATCTAAGATAAAAATACACTTTCAACGGGCAATTTCATAAAAAAAGAAATCGCCAGAGACTGAATAACCGATGATAAGGCGCTCTCGTAATCTCTTTTCAACTCTCTAAAAATTTCCAAGTTATTATCATTCATCACAGCGAGGACGTTGGCGCTGAGTTCCGGCTTGCCATCGATCAGATTTTTAATGTCGTATACACACTTTTCCGGGTTCAAATCCAAAGTAGTTTTAACGATGTTCAGGAAAGTTCCTCCATTCTTCGCAACCTTCTCACATTTAAGACCCAAGCGAAGTTTGGTATTAACTGTAAGGAAACATAATTAACATTAACTGTTGTGTGTTATAAGCGTTCAATTTGTGGTACAAATTTACAAAATTATTAATTTTATTGTACTAGACTGCTTTCATTTAATTCACTTATCAATGACGCTATTTTAAATATTCGCATTGAAACCACACGAAACAGTATCACACTAATTGTTTCATGTGCTATTTCAATTTTAAATAGCGTCATTGAGAAGTAAATTAAATAAAATCAACCAATAAAATAAAATAACATCCCTTAGATCTTTGTAAATAATTAGGTATGCATTTTGTTCTCCAATATACATTTAAAACTCATTCCGCTATCTTGAAAGCAAAAATCAAGAAAAAGGCGATATTTTTTAGAAGCTTAGCATTTGAAAACCAAGATATTAGCACGCAAACAGCTGTACACATTTATAAAGTTATTGTCGTCCTTTGTTTGAATACGAAAAGGTGGGGATTATAAAAAGGGTCAAACCCTTTTTTTATAATCCCCCCCCCCCAAAGGGATTGACCCTTTTTATAATCCCCACCTTTTAGAGTATATCTGGAAATAACAGAAAAATGGGCCCTAATGGTGCTAATTGAAATCCGTTATCCAGAAAACAATCTACACAACCCGTCAAACATTCAATCATCTCGCCAAAGTCACTCCTATCCAATTCCTTGCTAAATATTAAACCTATTCACCAAGACATACTACAGCCACGTTATATTCCCCATAATAAGAACATAATTTTCGACCGTAAATATCCCTTTACCTCAATTCATGTGTTTATTTTTTCTTAATGTTAGCAATCATGACAATTGAATTATATCTTCATTCTGACTAATAGGACGACATTAGCAATCATGACCCGCTTATACACATAATAAGATAAAGACAGTTCATTTAAATTTGAGGCAGAAACACCTATGGTCGATAGCCATTTTACAATTAATTAAGTTTTGCGTGATATACTTAATCCATTATTGATATGTTCTTCTAAACTTAATTGTTAACAAAGATTATTATATATATTATAAAATAATAAAATTTTAAAAAAATCGTATTGTTCCTAGTTATATTTGACAAACATAACATGCATAATACGTTATATTCTTCTTCAAATACAGATTATATTATTTATATTAGGAATAACGAATAATCTTGACATAATTCGCCTGAAATAAAACGCAAATAATATTTTTTTATTGACGATAAATGATTGCAAAATGTATCGTTAAATTTGTTATTGACTTTTAATTTTATTCGCATGAATAAAAAAAACACAAACAATACATTTTTAGAAGTATTGGTGAGGTGAAATTTGTCCAGTAAGAATGTAAGTGAATCAGCAAATTTCGAAATGGGCATAATATGGGTAATTAAATAAAAGCTTTATTTGAAAATAAGTAATGTACAGTTCTGTGCAAAAAACTTATGTACGTAAAATAAGCTAAACAGTTTCTTCACAACGAAAGGAACGAATTCATTTAAACTGCTGGTGATTATTTACGAAAGAGATACTCGGACATGTCGATTAGTATTTTCAACTGCGCATCTTTTTCACTAAAGATTGTATTAATTAATTAATGTACATTAATGTGGACATGATGAGTTTCCTAGTTACGGAATTATGTAGGTAAATATCTCAATTTCCTTAACCTCAAAATACCGCGTCATTTAGACTGTACATATTTATAAAATGATGAACATCAATGAAGATACCATTTTTAAAGTTAAGAAACGTTGGGAGCTGGAAAGAAATGTTACAAGAAAAGCAGTATACAGGGTGAGTTTTTTCGATGTTCTCTATGGAGATCTCGGAAACTATAAGAGATAGAAAAACGGTTAAATGGGAAAAGAAGTGTAGTTTTATAAGACGAATAAAATGACACTTTCAAAGTATTTGAAAAAGTCAAGGGTAACTAGATATTTTGAAAAAAGTAAAATGTGTCAATTTTTTGAAATCAATATATCTCTATTATTATCATAGATAGAAAAAAACTGTAAAGGACAAAGTTGTAGAAAATTTTACACAGATTAATAACAAAAAATCAAAAAAAAAATGTTCGCCCATATTTTGGGAGATATGACACAAACTTACCTTTTTTAAATGGAAACAATAGTTGGCTATGACTTTATTAAAAGGGCTATTTTTTCCCTTTAATCCGATATAACATATGCCATAGTTATTTTTAAAATAAAATAAGTTACAGTAGTTTTTAATTTTACCATACACCAAAAAATAGTTAGCCATGAAAAAGACAAAAGTAAAACAATTGCACTTGTTTATTCTAAACACACATTAATTCATTTCCATATTTGGTTTGTTTCGATAAGTTTGTTTTGTAATTTTTGGTGTTGTAAGTTATTTAAAGTGATAATGAATTTTTCCAACGAAGAAAAGCGTGATATGCTTGTTTGTTACATTCAGTGTAATAAAAACGCTGCGGATGCTGCAGAACAATATTATAATCAATATATCACAATTTGGGTGAGTACGGATCCTTTACAAAGCCGAAACTTGAAAAAAAAAAAACTAAATTAATGATGTTTCGGAAATAATCGTATTAGCATTGGCGATGATAGATCCATCCACATCGACCAGACAAATTGCAACAGAAGCAAGCATATCTCAACGAACTCTAGTACGAGTTTTGAAAAAAACATAAATATCACCCATATAAGGTATCAATTTCACAAAATTTACATGACGGTGATACCAATAAAAGAATGGTCTTCTGTATATGGTACAAAAACATGTGCCAAGAGGATAATACGTTCCCTACAAAAATAATTTGGACAGATGAAACGCGACCTATCCGTTTTAGACTTTTTTTCTGTGGGGTTATGTGAAGAACAAAGTGTATGAACAATCATATCAATCCGTGGAGGATCTTAGACTAGCTGTACTTGAAACATTTTATTCTATTGACAGAAGAAAAGTCAAAAAAGCCACAAATTCGGTTTTAAAAAGATGTACTTTATGCCATAATAATAATGGTGGACTTTTTGAGCATCTTATGTAATATTTAAAATTTTCTTCTATTATTATTTTGATAATTTCGGAATTATTTTACTTTATGTTGCTTTTGACAAATCTAAAGAAAGATAATAAATTAAATATTGATTTCGTTGCCATAAACAACCGCAATTGTTTTACTTTTGTCTTTTTCATGGCTAACTATTCTTTGGTGTATGGTAACATTAAAAACGACTGTAACTTATTTTATTTTAAAAATAACTATGGCATATGTTATATCGGATTAAAGGGAAAAAAATAGCCCTTTTAATAAAGTCATAGCCAACTATTGTTTCCATTTAAAAAAAGGTAAGTTTGTGTCATATCTCCCAAAATATGGGCGAAAAATCTTTTTTGATTTTTTGTTATTAATCTGTGTAAAATTTTCTACAACTTTGTCCTTTACAGTTTTTTTCTATCTATGATAATAATAGAGATATATTGATTTCAAAAAATTGACACATTTTACTTTTTTCAAAATATCTAGTTACCCTTGACTTTTTCAAATATTTTGAAAGTGTCATTTTATTCGTCTTATAAAACTACACTTCTTTCCACATTTAACCGTTTTTCTATCTCTTATAGTTTCCGAGATCCCCATAGAGAACATCGAAAAAAACTTACCCTGTATACTCTTCCCAGTGTTTCTGACAAAGATGAAGACGTTTAAGGGAAAACTCTCTTGAGTCTACAAGAGCCGCCAAGGATGCACAAGATTTTTCTGTTTATCAGTCAACAGTGTGCAGGAGAATTAAATCGTCGGAGTTAAGAAATATAGTGACACCTAAGAAACAAATACTGAAGGAAGAAAATAAAGAGATTCCTATCATATTTGCATTAAATTATGTTTACAGAGATTTAGCATTTTGAAAAGGGTAATATTTATAGATGATATCCACCAATGGTGGCCACATTCTTTTATAGACCAAGAAATTTAAGATTTATTTAAGATAATGACATTATACCGAAATTAATTGAAGTTAAAATATTAATAAGTAAGACTACACCAAGTTAATTTAATTTACAAGTTTAATTTAAGACCACCTATATTTCCTCGTATCTGTTTTTTTGTGCTGTGGAAGGGGAAAATCCATTTACGGACACTGTGTCGGATTTCCCAAATTACGGTTTTATACCGAAAATACAGGTTTAAAATTAATCCTAAAATTATTTTATTAACAAAAAAATGTTTATAACAAAATACTGGTGGGTACAAATTAGTCCTAAATTAGAAACATAAGTTTGTCGAGTTTTATTATGGTCCCAAATTATTTTACGATTTTAAACCGAAAATGGAAATTTGAGATTTAACCGAAAATTATTTTATCACAAAAAAAAGTTAAAACAAAATACTTGTAGGTACTAATCAGGTGGGGTCGGATAATATTTGAAATTGGGAAACACGGCTATAGTTGTCCACTTGAGCACTGGAGGCGCTGAAGTCTCAAGTGGAAAATTTAAAATACTTTATTTTTGGGTTTTTACAATGATTTATTTACTATTATATTTTTAATTAAACATTAAAGGTGTTTTAAATAAGTATCAGTTTTTTTTTAATCGTCAGAAGTTTTTTCACTTTTTCTTATAAAACTACAACTGGTAAGTTATTATTTGTAGTTTAAAATACGTTTGCTTATTAATTTCTATGAATTGTATATTTTTGAAAGAATATACATAACTTAAAATTATGAACCAATCGATCAATAATTAATTATTAATAAATATAATTTATTTCCCACATTCTCAAAATATGTTTTCGGTCTATAAATCTTCATTTTTTATTATATAGTTTATGCTTTTTACAATATTTTCTATCAGAAAAAAAAATGTATTTAACATAGACGTTTTTGATATAATATTTACATCCATATTTTTCTAGATTCTTTAAGGAAAGGAGTTCATAAAATTATCCAGCTGAGAGATATCAATTAGTTCAAATTATAACTGTTATTAATATGTTTCAATTATGTAATAACAGGTTAAATGATACTTTTATAAGTTTAATATATTTTACTTAAAAATATTGTTGTTTTTATGTTAATTTTCGTGTATTTTTTTTCAGATAATTTGCAATTTCTTACTTGTATGATCTACTGATATTTTTTTCTGTAAAATAGCACATTTATAAAAAAACTTTTATATCAATAATTTGAAGTAAAATAGTGAACAAAAAATTATAAATAGAAAAATGTTCAAAAGTCCCGCCATTTGTTATATTATAGTGTGTATATGAACCTAACCTCAAAATCCTTATAAATGTTTGAAACTTGGGAAATAGTTGTCAACTTGAGCACTGGATGGCGCTGCGCGCGTTTCCCGCTAAGTACATGGATCTGGCCCTCTTATACTTTATCTCTATGGTACTAATTAGTCCTAAATTTATACTCTACATTTCTATGTATTAATTATGAAAAGTACTTTTTTATTTATAAATTGTTTAAATAAGTTATAAATTGTTTAAACAATGAGAAACAAACATGGGTACAAATTAGTCTTTAATTCAAAGTTTTGGACGCACCTGGTTAAATTTTAATTGGGAATAGTGGGGGTACTAACTTTAGTTAAGCTAGCACCCCCATAATAAAAATCGGTTTTCCGGCAAAACTAAGTTGGTACAAATTCTAGTTTTGTGGGTACAAATTAGTATTTAATTAGTCCTTAATTATAGGCATATGTTTATTTGATTTTGACGAAGTGGGGGTGCCAACTTTTTGGAGATCCGGTAAGGAGATAGGAGGAGGTTAAGTTTGTATGCCCTAAGCGCAAACGGCAAAGGGAAATCTCCTCTCTCCTAGTGAGTGTGATCGGTGAACGCCAGGCAATCACGAAGAGCTTTACTGACTTTAATTTACTCTCGGAGCACTTCCAACACTCTTGCCATCCTCTATTATTCTCTTCTTGATGTACCCTTTAACATCGTCAGGTCTCACAGATAAATCATCTATGTCGTCCGCTTTGGCAGCCTGATGAGCAGCTTCATCGGCCAGCTCATTATCCTCGATACCCACATGCCCCGGTGTTCAGACGAAAGCAATCGTCTTTTGAACACGGGACACTTCGAATATCGAGGCCTGTATGAGCTGGACCAGCGGATCGACAGAGTATAGTGATGGTATACTCTGAATGGCATTTAGATATTCGATACAAATTATGAATGAGCTATATAGTTCGGTGGTGTATACGTGAGGTCTTGCATCGCTTTTCTTTTTTTAGGCATAAGCCAAGGCGGCACCTCCAGAAATTCAAGCTCGAATACCCTTGGAATGCTGATTAAACAGGATTTTCTGACCGAAGAGTATGTAGTGCAGCCATAATCTTTTCTGGGCAGAACCAGAGCGTTATACAGCCGCGGAAACACTTCTCTTCCGGCCCCCAGTTAATGCTGGCAAGACATTTAATAACGTTCATTGCTTTTCGAGAACGTTGCACCAGCTCATCAATATGGGCTCGATAGGAGAGAGCCCTATCGAACCTAAGCCCTAGAAAACGGACACTTTCACAGACCTGTATCCTTGTGCCCCTTAATGACAAGTTAGTGTCACTGTGTGGACGTTTGAGTCTACAGAACTATACACATGAGTTTTTAGTTTCTGAAAAGCGAAAGAAAAGAGGTAAATACAAATAAATTAACAAATAGTATGGATTCATAAGGGATATTTAAAAAAAAAACACAAACAAGAATTATTCCAAGGAGTTTACTTCCGTGTTCCAACCTCAGTAAAATCCTCGGAGGAGGAGAGAGAAGTCCCTCTCTTGAAATGCGGTTATAAGGAAAACTGTGAGTGCACATCAATAATGGACTCACTTTCCGATGGCGGCGCTGATATCGGGATTGGTATGTCAACAGTTGCTGGTGACACAGCCACAGTCGCCAGAATTTTCTCCACCGCGGGAGACAATATGTTTGTCTCCCGTTGTGTGAAGGGTTTTGGTGCCTTGACAGAGGCGCCCCGCTGTTCGACCTCACAGCGCGCCCCTGCTATCCTGCAGCTTGCAGCTTGGGGTGTCGTGTGCACCCTGCTGTCCCACAGCTTGTGGTGCCATATTAGCACCCTGTTGTTTGTCACCAACCGGTCGAATTTGACGCGCTTCCCTTTGAATATTTATTTCCCGCATTTGTGACATGACCACCTTACTCACTGTCGATTTTATTATATTATAGTAGTTGCATCAGGAGATCGTCGGCTAATGTTATTTTCGTTGCCGTTGTCTGGGAATATGATATACCTTCTAACGGTGGTTTGGGAACCATCTTCTTTTTCGCCTCAAATTAATTAGTTTTTCTTTTGTTTTTAGTTCCTGTATTGTCATTTCTTCTTTTTATCTTGGACAATTTCTAGAACGAGCTGAGTGTGCCCCTTGACAATTTATACAAACAATTGGGTCCTCACAGTTCGTTCCTTCGTGAGGAGGCTTTCCTCATCCACATAACTGTTCTTTCGAACATCGTGTAGCGGTGTATCCAAATTTTTGGCATTTAAAACACTTCAATGGTGATGGAATATATAGGCGAACCTATATGATAGCCTCCCTTAATTGTTAGCGGAATTGTTGACTTATTAAATTTGAGGATGTGGCTTGGAATTTCGCAAACCACACCTTCTCGGCGCGTAGTAATTCTACGCACTTCTTAGACGCCTTGACTCGCCAGGTTTTTCTCCTCGATTGTGTAATTTAGAAAATCCTTACAGTATATTACCCCACGACAATTATTTAAAGTATTGTGAGGAGAAACTGTTACATTGAAATCGCCAATTTTTCTAATTTCTAATAATGTCTTAGTAGAGCATTACTAATGGTTTCTACTAGTAGCCCCTCTTTTACCTTTTTAATACTCTTTAATTCCTCTACTGAACTATACAAACTCTTGTCTATTACGAACGGACTAACTGTGTCGACTGTCTTCGAATCTTAAATCTAGCGAAGTCCGAAAATCAGGCAGATTCAGTATCAATGTATGGGCGTGTATCGAGCGTATAACAAAAATCGACGACGAAGTTGGCGTTAGAAGTCTCGAGTCATGTCTGTATTAAGATTACACGCGTGAAATGCTGGTTGCGGTTAAACCGTGTCAATATGAAAACCAGTACTTTACGCGTGTGCGTGTGATTTTAGTTCAGACATGACTTTAGATTTCCAATACCAACTTCGTCGTCGATTTTTGTTATACGCTCGATATTTAACTATGACGGAATCGGCGTTTCTTGCGTATTTGATGATCGATTTTAACATTTTAGAAAATGTTCTGATGCCTTCTTGGGATATTTATACCACAAAATCAGTTTCATCTTCCAGAACAACCATTGTTCGGACTAATATAGTGAGAAACTGGTTTCAAAATAACAATGTCGAAAAATTACCATGGGTTGCAAGTAGTCGAGACATGAACCCAATTAAATATGTATGGGTCAAAATGACAAAAATGTTATATAAAAGAAATTTTCACCCCGAGAACTCAGAACAATTATGGAGGGCAGTGCAAAATACCAAAAAAATGGCGGACGATCAAAATTATCCAAGGCATTCAGTTCCTCAGCGGTTATTTGTTGATAATGGTCACTGGAAGAAACTAGTCGTAGAATAAAATAAAATCTGTGAAACATAAAAAGCAAGCGTTTTAATTTTCTATCATTACCTATTGATTAATTTTTGTGCTTAAATTAGTTATCCCTCAATTACATTTCGAAGCAAAAACTGTCCTCACATTAAAATAAAAAACGTACAGTTAATCGATGAATATAAGATAAGAAGATTGAATTATTAATTTAATTTTCTCCAAACATCAGCATATAGTATTCGGATAACTAGTGATAGACATCTCGGTAATAATAATGAGTTATCAAAAAACTCAGTGATGGTGGTTGAACAAAATGTAATTAATAAGTCATTTGTTTTCCTGTTTTCATAAACAAGGTAAGGTCGCCTTCCTTCTAGTAGATGAACAGAAATTTCGTTCATTTATCTCGTAGAATCAAATTATTGACGATATCACTTCCAAATCAGATGATAGATAACGGTTTGGACGATATAATAATAATCAGATTAATCGATTAAAATGAATAACTCTAAATTATAGTTTAGGATTATTAGCCCATGAGAATTCAAAATTTGAATTATTTTGATGACGTATTAAATGTGCAACTAAGTTATGTTTATGAAACTGTATAGTGAAAACATGATTTCAAAATATTGCTAGCGAAAACTGTTTTCCATCTTCCCGGCAGAGCTCGAAAAACGTTACGGTAGAATTGTTCGTCTTTTGAGGCTATCCACGAATTAATACATTTTAGATGTCTTCATATTAATGGAACTGCTGATTAACCGGAACAAGTAATAATCGGATGGCGCAATATCTGGGGAATATGACGGGTAGGATAGGACTTCCTATTTGAGCGTTTATAAGTAGGTTTTAAAGGGTTTGGCAACGTGAGACCGAGCGTAGAATCACTTTCTCATGCCTCTGCTCGTATGGTCGCATTGCACGCAGAGCTCGGCTTAATCGCATCAATTGAGTTCCCCAGTGATGGTTTCATTCGGTTTCAATAGCTCATAATAAATAACACCGCCCTTGTCCCACCAAATACAGCAACACCTTCGCAGCATGAATATTCGGCAGAGGCGACGGCATAGAAGGATGACTGGACAATTCCCATGATTCTGTTCTCTTTGCGTTACTGTAATGAATCCATTTTTTATCACCCGTAACGATGCGATTAAGAAAATCCTTCATTTTTTGCCGCTGGAGCAGTTGTTCACAGACGACAACGCTCAACGTCTCTGGGCTTCAAATCATAAGGAAGCCAAGTCTCTGTTTTTTAATAATTCCCAACACATGCAAACGCTTGAAAATGGCTTGATGGGTAACTTAACTAATACTAAAGAAAGCTCTTTTTTCGTTTGGCTTGGATTCTCATCGAGTAATGCCTCCAATTTAACGCCTTCGAAGGTTTTTAGCCTTCCTTCACGCGAACGGTCGTCAACATCGAAATCACCGTCTTTGAAGCCATAGAACCAATCATGGTACGTTGTTTCACTTAGAACAGCAAAAAGTTTACGGAGAACTTTTTGAAGTTCTTGATGCGCTTTAGCCATCGTTTTCTTCGAATGAAAGAAAAAAAGCAACACTTCTCGCAAAGATTATTTGACACAAAATCAGACATTTTTACACAACCAAAAGTAAATGACGCAACAACAAAATCACTAATATATCGAAGCGGTTTATTTGCCGTATGCCTAAGCTTGATTTATGACGTTTTGATTATGTCACAATCGACCAGCACTTACTACTGGAGCCATCTCTTGAAAAACAGCGGGATCTTAGTTGCGCCCCTAGCATGATTGTGATTTTTAAGGTGTTTCGATACCTTGAGTCATTCACTCGAGATGATGTTACTACTATTACTTATAATTACTATTAACATATAAAAAATAATTCATTACTCAAAGTGATGTTAGCTGGTCCGTGTCCTCCAAGATTGAAAAGTAACAATTTCCCTTTCACTTGAATGTGTCCAATGAATTCGATTTTCGGTAAAGGATATTCTAAGTCGATGTTACAATTGTTTCCGTCAATATCAATCCTAAAAGCAGCTATTATAATTACACACAATTACATTTTTTTTGTAAAAAAATCACTAACCTAACATCGGAATATCCATCGGTGTTGCTCAAACCGTAGATATTCACGTTCGTGTACGTCTGCTCCAAATCAACTTTTCCGCCGTTTCCTGCGATGTGTATTTTCGGAATTGAAAGTGGATCCACAGATAGAAAACCGAGTTCTTTATTACCTGAAATTGTGTACCATTTTTGCATAATTCTTTTGTAGATAACCATATAAACGAGAACTTTTTCCCCCTAGAGTGCTTTGATTTTTTTATATAAAAATACATAGAAGAATAAAAAACAGTTGCATTCACTTTGCTTCATAGATTTTATTATACACTAAATATAAATTTTGGATATTAAGTATCCATTATCAATAGTACAACTAATTTTAAACGCATCAATAAAAATACAGAGAGATAAGAATGAATTAAGCGGAAAAACTAAAACATATTAATGATCTTATTGCTACTTAGTACTAATATTCCCGATACTAGCATTGGGTTGTTTGCGTTTAATGGGATTCATTTCAGTAGGGGGTTGTTAAGTCGACTTACGTCGAAATTAAGGAGGTGGTCTCCTATGACAGAAAAAGAAAGGTGGTTTTTATTTTTCACATGGCTGCTATTGCTTCTAACATAATTCAGTTTGGTGTTATTATATAGTTTTATTACTTTTATAATAAGGGACAGCTGTCTAGTGCTGGTGGCAGTGGCAGATTTGCCCTAAGATCCAGTAGGCCCTGTCCTAGGGCGGCCAGATATTAGGGGGCGGTCAATCGTGACAAAAACTTCAATAATAAAAAAAAAAAAAACTGAAAATCTGCCTAAATCTTCTCAAGTCTCGCAGAAGGCGGGTGGTTTATTCTACTTATTTAGAAGACAATTCTTCGCAAGAATGTTTCCATTTTCATGCTCTCTGCAGTATAAAAAATGGCAATCGGAACAGTGTTGTCAGTTTGTTGAATTGGGTATGAACTGAAGGTTTTCAAACAATTTTACTTCCTCCAGTAACAATCGGTTTCTTGTTTTTAATTAGATAAAAATTATTAACGCACAACAATAACGGAGCAAAGATTAAACTATCTTGATTTGCTTAACACAGAAGCTGATTTATTAAGGAAATTAGATTGCGAAGATATAATTAATGATTTTGCTGCGCTTAAGTGCAGATGAGTATTGAAAAGCATTTATTTTTTACAAGAAACCTGTAGTTAAATAAATAAAACCTAACATTTTTATAAATGTTTTATTTAATCGTACATCTCTGAAACCTGCAAAAATATTTATTACAAATTAGCAGCTTTAAAGTAAACTGAATTTCTGGTTAATTTTGATAAAAATTGGCAACAAATTAAATTCATTATATAGTCTATCATAATGGGTGCTGAGAAAGGGGCGGCTGGTACTTACTACGTGCCCTAGCCGCCCTAGGGCTGCAAATCTGCCTATGATTGTAGCATTATTTATTTCACAGGACTTTTTTATATAAACCTTTCAATTCGACGACTTGCAAGTCAAACGAGATAATTTCCATGGGGTGACAGTGCAAAATTGAAATGGAAGCGTAATGAATCGAATGAAACTGATTTTTTTGGGTCATGACCATCACATCACACGTCTTGAATTAAATAAGGGTATTCCATTAAATAATTCTTAATTGGACACTCGCGCGAGTTGTGCTCCACGGCTTAAACAGTAGTGGTTTTATCCTCCTGGCCCCGCTGGCCGCTCTTAAAGTTATCTCACAGAAATAATCACGAAAACCATATCTGTTCTTTATATCTTTGTTATAATGTTTCTTTTTATTTGTGTATGAAACTGTTTATATTCTTCTATATTGAAAACACTTCACGTAACTACATCTCCATCACAAAAAATAATGTTAGCAATAAAAGTAACCACACGCTATAGATTCTGTTATTGCAAAAAATTGAAGAATTTTATTTTATAAATAATGACACATGTGACGTTTAGTTTGTTTTCATTCACTGGTGTCAACAAAATGTAATAAAAAGAAATAAATTAAAGCACTTTAGAGGAAAAAAGGTCTTGATCATATGGTATTACACATTTTTAAAATTCACAAATATATTTATAAATACACAATAATTTTCTATTAAAAAATGCAGTTAACGTTATTCATTTATAGAGGTAAAATACACACATTAAAAAAAGTATTAATAAAAAATTACCTTTAGAGAAATTTTTAATGCTATCTCTTACGGCAGCCCGAATGCACTTATTGTAATCTTTACTGGATTTTTTACATGTAATTATTCCAGATGCTAAAAAAATATTAAAATTAATTATACTACTATACCTAATTACTAGAGTAACACACACAACACCTAAATTAAATGCGCAACATTGCTAATTTTGTTATTAGTGGAGCTAGAGAGAGAGAAAATAAATTAAAGTTAAAAAGAAAAAAAAAAGAGGAAAATAACATAGAAAAAAAGTCAGTTAAGAGCAGAAGTACTCAAATTCCATTCATTGGGGTTAGTATTAGCACAGACAAAATATGTTTGTCTGTGGTATTAGTCCGTTTAATTGTTCAGAAAAAGAAAAGCACAGTCTAATAAAAATATTTTTTTCTTATCTCTCGATAAATCTAAAATATTTGTTTTATTAGCAACAAAATATTAAAAATATAAAACATATTAATTAGAAACGAAACATAATTTAGACTATGTGGAAAATATTCCTTTTCACATATATGAAAGATATATATTTTTGTAAGTATATCTAGATTTGCATGAAATCCACCTCAGTATACTTAAATTAATTTTTGCAGTATTCTGAAAATAGCTCTGTTTTTTTGTCGTTTAAAGTACCAAGCAGTTCAACCGTTTTTGCATACATGGTATAATTTGTAGAATATGATGAATTGGGTAATAGAACTTCGTGATCTACATAATATAAACATTATCTAATAAACAAAATTAATATATGAATTGAAAACTAAAGAAAAGGTTGCCCCGGGAAAATTGTTTTGCATCTTCTAGACCACCGGGTGTCAACTTTTATGGGCAATTTGGAACCGCTCCTTATCTTATACATTAGTCGCCCTTGAATGAAATGGAGAGATCATTCAACGGTTACCCCGTCAAATGCGTAAAAAAACTTAATGAAAATCTATAAATATAGTAACTTTAATTAAAAAAAGAACCAGATGTGGCTATATATTTTTGAAAACGAATCATTTTCGTCCATTTTGCCCATTTTTATTTGCAGCTTTAGTAGTAAGCACATTTTCATCGTTGATATTTGTTAATTTGTTTAAAATTACACTGGAAATATCACCAACCAAAGTGAAGTTTTACAAAATTTGTGGCTGTTTTGAAGATGAAGTGGAAAAGCTCTGGAATATTGAATTGTAAGTATTTATTTACATTTACCTAACTATTTTTTTCAATATACAAACATTTTTATTCAGACAATATGACAACAAAATTTTGGACTATGTTTTTTCCAATCGCTTCTTGCAACTCTTCATTTGTTCTTCTTCTGTGTTCTTTTTTTGATATTCTTTTCGGGCCTAATATACTTCTCAATATATTTCTTTCTTGTATTTTTAGTTCTTCTTTTTTTTTCTTGTTTTTTTGTCATGGTCATTATTTCCGTTCCATACATTGTTACTGGTCTTATTAATGTCTTATAAATTAAAATTTTTGTATTTCTGCTTAATATTTTTTTTTTATTTACATAAAAGGCTTTGTACGTATTTGCCACTTTTTTTATCTCCATCAGTTGTTTTCACGGTTCCAAGATATTTAAATTTCTCTACATTCTCAAATTGATACTCTCCAATCTTGATGTAGCTATTTAATGTAGGTTTCCCGACTCTCACTATTTTTGATTTTGCATCATTTATAAATAGTCCCATTTTATTTCCTTCTGTGGTAAGTTCTTTGAGCATGCTGTCCAAAATTCTTATGTTTTTGCTGCTATTACCACGTCATCTGCGTATGTTACTATTTTTTGCCCTCCTCTCGTCTTTAAGTTACCATTGAAAGTAAATCTCCTTGCCTTATTCCTTTATTAGTTCTTAATGTATTCGTCTCTCCTTTCACTGTTTTTACTGTTACTGTCGTATTCTGTAAAGTCATCTTAATTAATCGTCTTAATGTATTGCCTATTATCAATTCTTTTAATGCCTTCATTAATTGTTTTCTATTTAGGGTATCAAATGCTTGTCGAAAGTCTATGAATAACATATCTATTTCTATGTTATATTCGTGTGCTTTTTCTAGTATTTGTTTTATTGTGTGTATTGCATTAGTTAGATAATGTGCTATCGGACAATGCAAAGATGCAGTGTGTGTGTGTTCTAATAAAATGAAACAAAGATGATTCACACATTTGCAGCTATTTAAATTACAATGAAATTAAACGAGAAAAAGTTCTGGCAATGATCAATAAAATTCGATCAAACCCTTTTTCCAACTGCAAAAAATACTTACACTGTAAGTTTTACAAACATCTATTGAAACAACTACTTCCCGAGCATTTACCCCGCCGGACATTGGATTACACAATAGATATTTGTTGTTGCATCGCAGCACTGCTGAGAAATTGCAACGGTTTGAGTCGCGATCTCGTTGAAGACGGTACGTAGAAATTAATTAAAAATTGTTTAACAACTAAGGGCTTGCAGGGCATGGCTGTACTGATGAGGGATGAAATCCCGAAACACGTGTCTACAGATAGCCTTGTAACTATTATTTGTTGTTTCCTTTCATTAAATAATTTCGACTCAAACCGTTGCAATTTCTCAGCAGTGCTGCGATGCAACAACAAATATCTATTGTGTAATCCAATGTCCGGCGGGGTAAATGCTCGGGAAGTAGTTGTTTCAATAGATGTTTGTAAAACTTACAGTGTAAGTATTTTTTGCAGTTGGAAAAAGGGTTTGATCGAATTTTATTGATCATTGCCGGAAATTTTCCTCGTTTAATTTCATTGTGTTCTAATAGTTATAATTTTAGTTTTATCTAGTCTTGTTTTCTTTTACCATGCCATTAGTATTAAGTTTAGGAGATCATAATTTTCACGATAAAAGGTTTTTGAAATAAATGTCAACCGTTTTCGGGTAAGAGCGCATCGCAAGTGTGCAGCAACTGAAAGGGAACGTAAGAATCATCCCTTTTCGGGCCTCTCCTGTGTGGTCTAACCCCGTATAAATTCTTCTAGCATTACAGTTCGGAGACAGTTAGCATCTAGACTTAAGCATGTGACCACATTATTTTGTATTCAATAAATATTAAGAGTAGTTAAGATGTAAGACAGAGTTTCACTCCCGGAATCCAACACATTATTAGTTGACCTTCCTTTAATAAGTCCTCAATGATATTGTCCTATTATGTTGTCATTTCTCTTTGATATTCTCTTCTGTATAATTATTGATAATAATTTGTATGTTGTATTTAATAACTTGATTTCTCTGTAATTTGCACATGTCTGTTGGACTCCTTTTTTGTGAATAGTTACTCTTTGTCCTATTTTCTATTCTTCTGGCATTTGTTCCTCGCTCCATATTTTCTTTATGATATCATGCATCATATCTATTAGTTTATCTCCTCCGTATTTAATTAATACCATATTAATTCCAACCTGCCCCGGTGTCTTTCCATTTTGAGTTATATAAATCGTCTCTATAAGCTCTTTTCTTGTAGATTCTTCGTTTTCCATTTCATTACCTTCTTATTCATCTTCATCTTCACTCTCTGTATATTAGAGACTTCTGAAATGTTCCATCCATACATCTTTATATTCCTCATCATTCTCAGCTAGTTTTAATAGGAATCAAGAATATACAGATTCCTATTGTTTTTTGTTTATATGTTCTCGTTATTTCATTTATTTGTTGGTAAAATCGCTCTGTGTTTTTATTGTTACTTTCTGTCTCTATTTCTTTTGTCTTATTTTAAACCCATTCTTGTTTTCTTTTTTTTTTTTCACTAGTATTTTTGTATCTTTGCGTAATTTATCGTAGATGATTTTGTCTTTAAGTCCATTGTTCTTTATCCATGTATTCCATGCTTTCTTCTTGTTGTCTATAGCTATTTTACAATTATCATCTATCTATATTCCTTTGGATTTATGTGTAATTACTTCTATTTGTTCCTCAGCTGCCTGCTTTATACATTCCTTTATATCTCTCGATACCATATTTGTGTCGTTTCCATTTTCTGTTTTAGTTTGTATTTGTTGTTCTATACTTGTTTTGTATTTATCCTTTATTTCATTGATCATTAGTTTGTTTACGTCCCAATTTTGTTTTTTAGCTTGATTTATGTTACTAGTTTTTAATTTTTGTCTTGCCGATGCTACAACCATAAAGTGATCTGAATCCACGCATGCTTCTCTATTACATCTCTTATTGTTGATTGTTTCCTTTTTTGTTACAAGTGCGTGGTCAATTTAATTATAATTTTTCTGGCCAGGTTATCTCCAGGTCACTTTGCACCACTTCGGCTGTTTGAATTTTGCGCTGCTTATCATTAGATTGTCCCCCATGGTAGGAACGTACCTTGACGTGGTGTGGGGGCAAGGAAGGGTGTAGGCCAATGAGCGGGGCGCAGAGATACGGGTCTCCTTTATGGAGACCCGGATCCCTGGGCTTCTGGGAGGTAATACCTTACCGCCAAATCGTTCCGAGGCTGATACTACCTCCTTGCTGTTCAGTCTCCTTCGTAGAGTCGCTTCACCCCTATTCTGCCTCTCTTGGCGAACTCTTCAATTCTTTCTGAGTCCCCCCTCAGTTATCCGAACTGATCGGGACCCAAAGGGGGATTCAAACCATCTATTTTTTTTATCTTTTCACTATCCCTTTCTTCCATACATAAAAAAATGGACATTAAAAACGTGGATACAAGTCTCCAGGTGGGTACACAAAAATCCCACCCCGCGTCAGCGGGCTGCCCCATCGGATCTGGAGGGGGCAACTGTCCATCCGTGTCTGGCCTTAAAGGCAAACACGTTCCGTCCGATAAGGACTCCAAAAAGTCGGGGAAGGCTAAGGCAAAGGCTGGCCAGAAGCGACAGGTTTATAATACAGACTTGAAACCCTCGGCGAGGGCTTTCAGAAACAGAAGAGCGGCCCACCGAATCCGCCTAAAATTCGAGTCCATTCCAGAGACTGAGCTCTCCAACCAGGAGAAATAATTAGGGAACACGGGGAGAAACCTGCTGCAACCGCAACGCCCAAGAGCACCCAAGAGGTGCCCAAGAGGCAGCGATCGCAGGGGGAGACCCCACCGTGCCCTAAAAAGGCGAGGACTGGACCCTCTCCAAAAACCACACCGGGCCGCACGTACAGTGATATCCTTAAGGAGCACACTGTATGGGCGGTAATCGATAGGAGCCACAAGGAGGGATCAATTTCGCCAGCGAACTGGCAGCTGGTAGAGATAGCCCTCCTTAAAGTCTACAAGGAGGTTCTGGCATCAAACCCAGGCACGGCCCCGAGGTGTCGAGACGCAGGTTGGCACCAGGGCCATGTCAAATTGGTGGCTTGTGCAGATCAGAGGTCCGCTGATCTGTTCAAGGTAGCCATAGGGAAGGTAGGGGAGATCTGGCCAGGCGCTGCCATCGAGGCTGTGACAAGGGACAAGATCCCGAACAGACCTCGGTGTAGGGCCTGGATCCCGGTTGAGCCTGCGGACCCGCCGACAATCACAGAAATCATCCGTATGAGCAACCCAGAGTTGCCGACGGATGACTGGCTCGTGGTCAACGTAGGGGAAGCGAGGGGCAACATCAGACCGGTGACAATCACCGTCAATGAGGAGTCCATCGCCTCTCTGGAGACCTGTGGAGGGGTGATAAGCTACGGCTTTAGTTCAATCACCCTCAAAGTGTATAGGAAGGACAAGGAGGCCGCTAATCCTAAGAAGGAGGTGGCCTCTGTCGAGCCGAAAGATGCAGGATCACACCAAGAGGTGAAAGCTCCCCACCCTGAGGTGGACAGCGAGCCTGTCTTGGAGGCCATGAGCCGACTGCGCACGCACTCGGAGAAGACGGGGGAAAGTGAAGGAGACGAGGATCTCACTCTTTCCTCCGCATCCGAAGATGACGGCCTTGACACCACGGTCGTCAACTCCTAAAGCGGCAGGATGGCGAAGGTGATCCAGGTCAACCTGCATCACTGCAAGGCAGCCTCGGCTGCACTTATCCTTACCCTAGCAAGGGAAAGGTATGACGTCGCCCTGATCCAAGAACCATGGATCGTTGGAGATCGGGTTTGCGGATTGGGGTCTAAGGACTTCAAAGTCTATCACAAACAGGGGGTAGGTAAACCTAGATCGTGTATCTTGATAAATAAAAGGCACCCTGCTTTCCTGCTTCCTTGTTTCAGCGATGCAGACACAGTTGTCGTCTCGATGGAGAGTGGCCTTGACCAACTATGGGTAGCCTCCTCCTACATGGCCCATGACGAGGAAATTCCCCCAGAAATCCTGGTTAAAGCGGTGGGAGAAGCTGGCCGGAAGGGGGTGAATTTCGTCATTGGTGCAGACGCGAACGCCCATAACTCCATATGGGGAAGCTCCGACACAAACGACAGAGGTGAGTTGCTACTTGATTTTATTCTGGCTACTAACCTCTCCATATGTAATATTGGGTGTGAACCCACCTTTATTACCTCTAACAGGCGCGAGGTTCTAGACATAACATTAGTCTCGGATCAAGCTCATAGTAAAATTAACAACTGGAAGGTCAGTGGTGAACACTCCTTCTCCGATCATAGGTATATAGAGTTTCAGGTGGATTTGCCAATCCCGGAGAACCCTATAATTACCAACAAAAGATTAACAAACTGGGACACCTACAAAACTGTCCTCACTAAGAACTTACCAAGCAAAATACCATGTAAACCTTTCACTGAGGAGGAGGTGGATAGCTTGGTAACTACTCTCACAACCGCATGCAACAGCGCAATAGACGCAGCTTGTCCTAAAATAATCCCTAGAGGAAAAAAGAAGCCTAAATGGTGGAACAAGGAGATCTCCTCCCTTAGAAAGGAGTGCAACAAGCAGTTCAACAGGGCAAAACGAACCAGCGAATGGTCCCTGTACAAGGACAGTCTCAGAGCCTTCAAAAAGGCTGTCAGACAAGCAAAAAGGTCCTCTTGGAGAGCTTTCTGCAATGAGATTGAGGAAGCCTCCGAGGCCAGCCGGCTCAGGAAAATACTGTCGGGGAATCCAGCGATCCCAGGCTTTCAGGCTTTCTTATGAAACAGGGTGGTGATTGGACCACTTCATGTGAAGAGACCTTAGAGGTGCTAATGGACACTCACTTTCCCTCCGACTCTGGCGGGAGAGGGGTTTGCCTGGCACCCAAGAGGAGCTGCCCGACGAGAGATATCCTGACCAAGGACAAACTAGCTTGGAGTATTAAAAGCTTCAAGCCCTTCAAAACCGCAGGTCCGGATGGCATCATTCCTGCGGAGTTACAGATGGCCTCGGATATTATCAATCCCTGGTTGGAAATAATATTCGAGGCCTGCCTAACTCTTTCGTATATCCCATTGAGGTGGAAAGAGACAAAAGTGGTGTTTATACCCAAAGCGGGAAAAATAACCCCTTCAACTTTGTGCGGCCAGGAGCGATTCTGGCAGCCCTGGGAGATCTACACTTGGACGAGTCGATATGCCTCTTCATAGAGGAGCTGCTAACAGAGAGACGCATTGTCTCTGAACTAGGTGGCTCATACTCAAAAAGAATGGTCAGTAGAGGCACACCCCAAGGAGGCGTCCTCTCGCCGTTGCTATGGAATATAGTCATGAATAAGCTACTGAAAGGACTAGAGTCTACGGGGTGTAAAACCATTGCCTATGCCGATGATGTGACCCTCGCAGTCTCTGGCAAGTACTTAGGCATCCTATCTGAACTCATGGAGCGGGCACTCCGCAAGGTAACCCGCTGGTGTGAGGAATGCGGATTGGGGGTGAATCCCCTCAAAACCGAGCTTGTACTCTTCACCAGGAAATATAGGATACCAAGCTTCAAAGCTCCTATCCTAAATGGGATAAGACTGGTGGTAAAAGAGCAAGCCAAATATCTGGGCATCTTAGTTGATAAAAAGCTAAGCTGGAAGCCCAATACTCAGGAGCGAGTACGGAAAGCGCTAGTCGCGCTGTACTCGTGTAAAAGAGCAGTGAACAAGAACTGGGGACTGAAACCAAGCGTTGTCCACTGGATGTACACGACCGTGGTAAGACCCATTCTGTTCTACGGAGCTGCAGTATGGTGGACCACTCTTGATAAGAAAATTCACCAGGCTGCACTAGGCAAGGTACAGAGATCAGCAGAACTGCTCATAACGGGCGCGGTCAGATCTACTCCCTCCAAGGCGCTAGATATAGTGTTAAATCTAGCTCCTGTTGACCTTTACTGCAAGTATGTTGCAGCTACTACGGCGATTAGAATCAACTCGGTCGGGAAATGGAATATTAGCAAACAGGGTCATGGAAAGATCCTGAACGAGCTTGTCGATATCCCGCTGAAGACTGATAGCTGTATCCCAGAACTAGTCTTTGGGAATAGGTTCTCCATCTCCATTCCGGATAAAACGGAGTGGGTGGAGGGCAAGATTGTCCGGGGCAATGACGTCTGGCTTTTTACGGATGGTTCCAAGTCTGAAAACGGAGTAGGAGGTGGAATATTCTGTCAGGAGTTCAACCTAAGAAAATCCTTTCGACTTCCGAACCACTGCAGTATCCTACAGGCGGAAATCATGGCTATCTGGGTAGCAGCCGACTGGATAGGTAAAACCGATTCTCAGGTTAACCATATCAGGTTCATCACAGATAGCCGGGCCGCCATTGGTGCTCTGAGCCGTCCCTACAGTACCTCGAAGGTGGTTAGGGATTGCAAAAATTTGCTAAACAAGCTAGCGAACAGCTGCGACGTGGGACTCATTTGGGTGCCGAGCCACAGTGACATAAGGGGAAACTCAATTGCCGACAGCCTCGCAAGGAAGGAGGCAAGAGTGAGGAACCCATCAATCGAACTCTTCGCCGATATCCCCCTTGCGGAATGCAAGAGATTACTGAGGGACCAAATGATGTCTTTGGTCAACCTAAGATGGAGGGAAGAGGACACCTGTCACACAACAAGGCAATTATGGCCTTTGTGTGATATGGAAAATAGTAAAAGATTGATTGCTCTAAGCAGAATCGACATTAGGAAGGCAGTGGGTATCATAACGGGACACTGTCTTCTAGGTAGACATGCACACAAGATGGGTCTCAAATTCAATGATTTTTGCAGAGAATGCCTGGATGAGGAGGAGGAAGAAACAGTACTCCACTATCTAGGACAATGTCCTGCTCTTGAGGGGAAAAGAATAAAGTACCTCGGTTTGCACTATGTAAATGAGCTGGCAGATCTTTCATCTATTAGGGTGAACGACCTGATCAGGTTCATAAGGTGCTCAAATTGGATTGTATAGAAGGAAGGATCTACATCTCTATGGTATCACAATGGGCCCTATGGGCCTAAGTGAACAGCCTTTAGGCTGTTGCCATTGTAACCTAACCTAACCTAACCTATCATTAGATTGTTTGTTATTGCTAAATTACATAGGCGATTTCCATTTTCATTTGTTGTTTTGTATATTGTGTATTGCCCTGTTATATATTTGTTGCGCTCCTCTTTTCCTATCTTTGCATTAAAATCGCCTACAACTATTAACGTATCTTCATTTGGTATATTTGATATTTGCTTTTCCACCATTTCGTAAAAGTTATCCTTTTAATCATCTTCCGCATTCTCGGTCGGTGCAAACACATTCATTATTGAAATGTTTAATGGCTGTCCTTGTATTTTAATATAATCAACTGTCAAAATTTTTAGAAAATATTTTTTTCTGCAGTAACGGCTAGTCAAAACTAGTAACTATGTTATATTATTGTAAAGACAATTTAAAGAGGATCGAATAAAATACATAGGGTGTTCCGTTTAAACTAACGAAGTTTATATCAATTCCGTGAAAATGGAAAATAATTTTATTAAATAATTAATCTTGAATTTCTAACGACAAGTGAGTTATCGACGAAATGTTCCCCTTTTTACGACAAGTTAAGAAAAAAATAGAAAAGTATAGGGTGCCATTTAAAAAATAAAATTACACCTGTTTGAAAAGTCACACATTCAACATTATATTGCAAACACCCCGTATAAAAATATATCACATTTAATATTATCATTGCATAGAATAGAATTTTCTTAGTATGCATACAAAATTTCATTTTTCTATCTCAAAACGAAAAAGTAATGATTATTTTAGTACACTATCAACATTTTTAGAAAATATTTTTTCTGTATTAGTGGCTCGTCAAAACTGTTTAAATTAAAAAGGAATTCGATAAAAATATAATATATTGGATGTTTTATTTAAAATAACAAAGTTTTGATAATAATCATAATAATTTTAAATTATGCGTCTTTAAAATCAAGCAAGTTTTATTAATAATTTAATGCTGAATTTCCAACGACAAGGGAGATATCAAAGACGGGCAATTCGGTGAGTGGTGAGTTAAACTTAACATTTCTCATACGAAATATCAATATCAAATAGTGACTGTTAGTTTTGAGGGCTATTTATTGTAGCTGTTAAACTTATTTTAACAGTTTTAACTGACTCTTTGGCTTGTCCATTATTCTATAGCGAATGGGTGAAATTGCTAATTCCGATATCGTTAAAGAATTCGAAATTATTTCCGAAATATAATAACAATTCTTTAATTGATTTTACACAGGTCAAATATATATATCTACATCTCTGCTACATGGAAATTTAAGATTATATTTGTTAAAATTAACCTGATCGGTTAATTACCTATTAATATTAAGCACGTCAAAAACTATAGTCACTAAATACATTTCAGTTATATAAAGTACATTAATACTATATTTTTTTAAATTTGAAAATATTTTAGAATCGAAAATTAATTAAGTAAACAATTTTTATATTTAAATTGTAATTAATTCACTTACGCACAACGGCACAATGAACGGATGCAAAAATTAAACAAAAAACGATCGCAAGCTTATCCATGTTGGTGTCTGCGTATTAACTCAAAAAGTAATTAATCGATTCTTTAATTTATACTAAACCTAAAATGGCGTAATTGGTTTCTTTAATTGTTTTTTTTTGCATTCATATATATAAGGATTATATAATTACTGTTGACATTGGATCAGCTTTAATGCAGAACGAGTTGATAGTCTCAAGTACTGTCGTTAATTTTTTTTATTTGAAATTCACCTTGAATAATTATATAAATAAAAAAATCAAGCACATTAAAATTGAAGTAATAAAAACCTGCCGTTTTTACTAATTGAATAATTAACATCAAATAATTATTTGAATTAAAAACATGTTTATGTACAAGTTGATTGGTAAAAACATCATTTTGCCTACTAATTAAATAATTGATAAATGGCTAATAAAAACACTTTAAACTTTTAATTGTGGACTTATCAAACAATTAGTGAAACATATTTTAACACTGATTTAATACACGTATATTATATAAAACACTTGGTTTTTATTTTACTGCCTGGCCGTCAGTTTATATAATATAAAAAAACAGTGAAATAATAAAATCAAGTTTTTTTTTTATTTCAGTGTATTTAACTTCATATAAAATGTTTATTTATAAATGTGACCTAATATACTCGTCTATTTTTACCGCCCTTTTGTAAAATACCTAATCCGTTATTTACCTCCTATTTTTGTATATATATATACCTGCCTGTTGGTAGTTTTAAGTCGCTTTATGTTTGATAATGACAAGGTAATTTCCGAAACTGCGGTCATATTTATAAATAAATGTATTATACAAAAAAGGTATAAAGGCATCAAAAATACAATAAATTGTTAAGGGAAGGTTCTCATCTAACATTTTTAAAAAATGGATTTTTTTGCGATCGTGACAATTTTCGAACTGCCAATTTCAACAAATATGCACGTTTTAAGGTCCTCTGAGTCCATTCCACCGAGTTTTGAAAAATGTCTGTGCGTATGCCTGTGTGTTTCCGCGATAGCATATAAACGGCTAAATGCATTAAACACAGACTTTATACTCACAAGACCCAAAAAATTAATCGATTTCAACATTAAATTATTTATAACTTTTTAAATATAAAAAAATTGACATAATAACCCTATATCAGAAAAACAGTTAACCCTCCTCTAACGATCACTTCCATCGGGGATCTCAGAGGAGACGTTTTAATTAATTTTAATCAATTTAATTAACAACTTTGCAATTATGTAAGGCACAACTTTACTTATGAGGGATGAAATCTCGAAACACGTATCTGCAGATAGCCTTATATTATGTAACTTTTATTTTAATTAATTTCTTATGTTTCACATTAAATATTTTCCATTCAAAAATTGTTATACAATATGCTATTGTTATGCAACAGCAAATGTCTATTAATAGACATTTGTTATAGTACTTATGTAACATAAGTCAAATTGTCACAGTAGCTAAAGAGGAAATAATTTATTGAAAATTAAGTAGTTATATTTATTAAATTTCTATAATTCGAACAATTTTAAGAATTTATATTTCACGTCCTTTCCCCAAATTTATCCTCAGACTATTAAAATATAAAAGACAGATTTACAGACATTAAATTCAATCATTGCAGTTCTATTAGACAACAATTTAACCAACTGAACAAGTCCTTAAGTATAAATTCAAGCATTTTCCACTTTATCCGAGTATTTTAAGTATTTATTGAATAGGCGCATAATAGTTCGATGTTTGTGGCGAATCGTTTTACGAGGAGCCGAAGTCGATCTTTCATTGGGTTATTTTTGTAATATCGTATAGAAGACTTGTGTAGAGAATTCTTGGAATGACGATTTTTGGTAAGGTATTTTAAGATATTTCATCTAGTTCAAGGTTGTGTAAGGCTTTAGAGGTTAGATTTGTTTATAGAATAGTTTTGTGATCGACCGTGGGGTGAAAGATAACATTATAAAGTTTCGTATCCGTTTTATTAATGATACCTTGATTACCAGACAGTATTTCATTCGATTAATGATATTGGTGATTTGGCACGCGTGTGGACTTTAAAGGAATACATTGGGTCAATTAGGATTCCTAATATTTTCACAGGGAAAAATCAAATTTATGGAATTGAATACATTTAAGAGTACCATTAATCAATGCTTTATATTAGTTATCCAAACTATATGAATGGTGGTTGAACATTCATTTGTGCATTTTGTTTCCTTGTTTCATAAACAGAAAATTTTCGCCTTCCTTTAGTGGACGAAACAACGCACAATGGGGTATTTTCCAATTCTAGGCGGCCATAAGACGATTTCGGAAAATGCAACGTAGATAGAAAAAGTAAGTAGAATACTAAAGCTAAGTCATTAGGGAATTATATAGTTTTTCATAATTATATCAAACAATAAGCCGTCAAAAGCATTCGACAGATATCGTTAATTTGTGAATAATAATTTGACATATACGATTTTATTTAGTATGAGTTTCAAACGTGATTATTTGTTATTTTTCTGCGGTATGTGAAAGTAAATAACAATGGAGTGCAATGAGGCAGGTATGCGTCGCAGTTTACACAAATATTTGTTGGGGCAAAGACATGTTTAGTTAGTGTAAGAATAATTAAAAAAAAAACAGTTTATGAGATATTTTATTTTTGCATTTTCCGAAAATAAAAATTGAAAAGTTATATTTCCAAGGCTTTCCCACCATTCATTTTTTTACTACAATAAGTTCAGTCCTATAACATTATGTTTTTGTTAAAAACAGACTCCACTTTTCTCCACTTTAGAAAATATCAATTTATAAACTTTAACGGTCAAAATTCCATATACTTTCCATTTGTCTGATTTCGCCAATATTTTGTTTTCGTGTTATTATAGGACCATCGAGCGTAAAAGTTATAACCAGAAGAAAGTTGTTAACATCATGCAGCAGCAAAATCTACCAAACTTGACGAAAAAAAAATGGATTATTTGGAAAAGTATCTTCTTGGTTGTGAGAATTACAACAATGAAGAAACGAGAGAAATTAAACACGTATTCTCACACTTTAAGTCTGAATTTAAAATACGATGGAGTAGAGCACGCGGTTTTCAAGGAAAATTTGTTTACGTGAATAGAGAATGGCTTGAAGGAATAATTACGTTGCCAAAAGTAGTAGTGCGACAAGGTAGGCCAGTCAAATCATTTTTTGAATCTAGTGAAAGATCTAAGCGAAGAAAAACGGAAAATTTAAGGAGATCTACTGACTTGGAACAACTTACTCATGCTACGCAAGTAAAGTTAAGAGCCTCTGGGAAGAGAGATGCTGCTCAAATTCTCAAAAACATTACAAATTCCCCAAAGAGAGCTACTGAATATAAAAAAGCATACTCCGAAATGCAAAACATAAGAAAAGAAATAACACAAATGTCACCTATTCAGGCATTATCGTAATTTGTAGAGGCAGGTCTTAGCAGAAGACAATACGAAATTATTAGAAGCGCCCAAAAAATATACCCTTCTTACAGCATTCTACAGAGAGCAAAATTGGACTGCTACCCAGATACCGAATTCTTCAATGTCAGTGAAGCTATTGCCGAGATCAACATACAAGCTCTATTGAATCTAACAGCAATGCGGCTTTTAATGCATTTAGGTGAAGTGGTAAATACTGTAAGTGAGAACGAAAGAATGTCTTTAATGCTTCGGTGTAAATGGGGTTGTGATGGATCTCAGTAAGCCCAGTACAAACAAACGTTTCAAAATTATTTCGATTCAGATTCCAATATATTTCAGAGTTCTTTTGTTCCACTTCAATTAGTTTGTAGGTCAAACAACAAAATTATATGGCAAAATCCGCCACCATCATCTCCACGCTATTGTCGACCAATGCGTATAAGGTTTGTCAAGCAATCGGTTGCTGTTATCACTGAAGAAATCAGTTATGTAAAAAACTCCTTAAATTCCTTGCAACCCTCGCGCCTGATTATTCAAGACACTTTTATTGTCCAACATATTATGTTATTCACTATGGTCGATGGTAAAGTCTGTAACGCGGCAACATGCACAACATCAACGATGCGTTGTTATATATGCGATTTAACGTCAAAAGATTTTAATGATTTGTCGAAAACAAGCCACGTTAAACAGGAAAAACTAGCGTTTGGACTATAGATTCTGCATGCAAGAATTCGGTTATTTGAGAGTTTATTACATTTAGCTTATAAACTACCAATAAAAAAGTGGAGATTAAAAACATAAGAAGAAAATGTTATTGTCAATAACAGAAAGGTACATATTCAAGAAATTTTTAGGAAAAAACTAGGTCTAATTGTAGATGTCCCTAAGCCTGGATACGGAAATTGAAATGATGGTAATACAAGCAGAAAGTTTTTCACTGACCCTACTCTCGCAGCTGAAATAACAGGAATTGATATTGATTTAATATATCGTTTCAAAATTATTCTTGAATGTATATCCAGCGGACATAAAATAAATATTGAAAAATTTGAACAATTTACGAAAAAGACAGCAGAATTAGATGTACAATTGTATCCATGGTATCCAATGACACCAACCATGCACAAAATTTTAATTCACGGCCCTGCTGTAATAGAGCACGCTATACTCCCAATAGGACAACTCTCAGAAGAGGCAGCTGAAGCAAGCAACAAGCAATTTCGCTTATATAGACAATTTTTTCAAGAAAATTCTCTAGGACATCTTGTAATCGTGACGTAATTAATAGACTTCTCTTAACTTCTGACCCAGTTTTAACCGGAATGAGACAAAGTCCAAAGAAAAAGGTCCAATCTTTTACAAAGGAAGCAATGGAAATGCTACTACCTACTGAACCCCAGACTAGTGAAGCCCGAGATATGGAAGATTCAAATTCTGAATATGAAAGCAACCCTGACTTTTCCTCTGATGAAGAAAACGTATCTTCCTAAATATTTTGTTTTTCAAAATACTGTTTTCAAATTCATAAACATACATTCGCTTTGCCAAACCAACTTCGGCATTCAACGGCAAATGCTTAATTGTGCAATTCAATACCCGGTGGGAAGTTAGTTCGGGATGTAGTTGTTTCACTGGGCATTTGTTTTTGGTTATTATGTAAGCCAAAAGTTGCAGTGACATTTCACTTTTAGTTATTTTTATATAAAAAAAACATATATAATATTGGTTCTTTTATTTTCTACACATATAAACAGGGGGCTTATGTTAAAAATTGAAAAATATAATTATCTTAAAAACTTTAAAAGTTCGGATAAAAATAATAAACGTAATCTAAAGAGAATTGAATTTTGTGTCGGTTGTTGTGAAAAATATATGGTTCCATAAAAAAACTTCAAGTTACTATTGATTAAAAAATTATAAATTCGACTATTTTTATTTCGTAGTCGAATAACTTTATAATTGTTTATTTTAGGTTTACTAAACCACTGCAAACGTAATGTTTGTCCACAAATGTCAAATATTTTTAATAAATTGGCACGCAATTTTTAAATACCTTCAAAAACCAAATAATATAAAGGATGATTTATTTAGTCTTTATGCAGCACTCTGTATACATGAAAATATTTTTAGGTTATGTAGCTATTAAAGTCGAGCAACTTTGGTAGAGAAACTTTTTTTCTATCTTCAACAAGAACCGAGATCTTTCGAAAACGCATTAATGGAACACCCTGTATATTATTAACCTATATATGGTTATTATGATTTAGCGAAATAATTAATTTACAAGTTTGTTTAGAAAGGTTTATAGCGCCAAAAACATTTTGGCCGCCCAGATCATTCAAATACCTCACTGTGCAACGTTTTAGTTATCTTCCTTGTAGAGCTCATATTATATTTGTTTACGATTATTACAATGTGTGTTTCATTATATTAGTGTTTAATATAAAGAAAGAGAATTCGTAATACCGAACTTCGATGGGCGAACATCAACCGGTTGATGTTCACTGCAGGGAATGGGATGCGGGCAGGAGTGCAGCCACTCGTTTATCTTTTGAAGAGGGCATCGGTCGCGCGATCATCAAAGGTATTTGACCTGGCGGATGACTGACTTTGGAAGACCAGCGATGGATGCCATGGTTCTGAAAAGAATCGTTTGAGAAATCACATGAAGATTTTCATCGCCACAACACCCAAGACTGACAAAAAGATAGAAGATCAAAAAGGGCAAGTAGACCAGCAACTACTCACAATGAATGATTAGCATTTCGATGCTAGGATACTCCACGGCAAAGGGACGTTTTCCTGGAGGAGAAATCTATCATCCCATTAAGGAAGAATCACTCACCAGATGTGAAACCTCCTTACTACATACCCTGCGTAGGATAGCTGAAGGCAAAATAATCTAACCACGAAGGCATTTTTTTAAACTATGATGATAAAAAAGAAAAGAGATAGTATAATATATAATTAACTGTCGGACGTGGATCAAAGACACCTGTCCGCGCATTTAGCCTCCTCCAGGAGGACGGCTGGGGACTGTCGTGGTTATGAGCTGGGATTATGTGAGAAACAAGTCATCACAACTTTAACATATTATGGAGCCCTATTATGTCAAAGAGACTAAATAAGATTAGTGAGTAGGGATTAGCCAGATGAAAGCAGCTACATGGTCCTGAATTTGCCAACAAGATCTAAATTCAGAAAATACTATTTTTTACGGATTCGTTCCGCGTAGCTTAATCAGCTGAAGTTAAATAACTAAAGGAAGAAAAAAAATAGTGTTTAATATTTTTAAATTGAAGAAATTTATCGAAGTTTTCGGATCGGCTACAAGGAATTTTTCAACGAAAACAAGGAATTTTTCAACGAAAACAAGGAATGTTTTTATAATTTAAAAGTACGTATTTGTAATTTATTTCAAATCTAATACAAATATAAATAATTTATTCCTTACACACAAATTTATCTTCTGTGTATTTTTTTTGCATTCTCAAAATCACAAAATTTATTTACACAACACTCAACGAAAATCGTATTCCAATCTACCGAAAATTACTCCTTGGCGATCTAAACCTCCTATGTCCGTCTTCAGTGTCCTCCAAACACGGTACTTGCACCAAATTGAAGTAAACGTTCCCCATCAGATTACCACTGGGATGGTTTGAGCTTTTCAGGCACTTGAATAAATCATCGTCGCACTGACAATGACTTTTCGTGTACAACGAATTGTTCGTCAGATTGTAGCGTTTAGTGTACGCGCGCACCTTGGTCGGGCAGAGGTCGTGAGTCCTGCAGCACCTGTCTATCTCCGCTTCCGTTCCCAGATCATGGTAATTTTCCGCTATGTCTCCGGTGCCACACCATTTTGTACCTAAAATTAAAAATTAGAATAATTAGAAATTAGATAATTCGAAATTGTGTCAAATTATGATGAAAACGTCATAGTATGTTTCTGTACCATATGATCGAGAACTTTTTATCCTCTGGAGTGCTTTGATTTTTTTACAAAATAAAAGATGTTGGCAATAAAATAGTGTTTTCCGCTTACACAGAATCAGGGACGTATTGCAATACCCCGGTGTACAAACATTGCTGTACAATTCGGCACTGACAGCGAGAAGTAAAATGCGCGAAATATGAATTGGCTGCCGATTTCAAAACATAACCTGTCTACAATTATATAGGGTGGCATGAGAAAAATGCATTTCATTATAAATGATAATGAAATTACTTAATATGGACGAGAATTCATTTATTTTTTTATAATAAGTAAAGAGATTTAATAATTCATTTAAACCATCAATGAACTCCTTGTATTGTCCGCCATATTGCACTGGAAGTTTTGCATTCACTCCCCGAGTGAGCGTTGTTTTCTTGCATTCGTTTGAGGCGAGTGCACATTTTTATGTAAGCAGAAAACGAGTTTGACAGGGCGCACTAAAAAAGTGCAGAAGCAGAAAAAAGGACGAGTGCACACTGATGCAGTGAGCAGAAAACGCTATAAGTAAGCATATATTCTAATTGAATAATTTAATTCGATAAATAATAACACATGTAACGTTTTCTTTGTTTTTATTTACTGATGCTAACAAAATGCAAAATAAATAAAAAATTAAAGAACTGTACAGGAGAAAAGTTCTCGATTATATTGTATTAACAGATAAATATCAACACATAACCAATGCTGTTTAAGTGTTAAACCCGTTGTTAGTGAAAAACTTTAAAAAATAATTTATTATTATTAGTGATGGGCAAAGTCGATCTTTTATTATTGCTAAATTAAGTATATTATAATTTTAAGAATGTTACGTATTTTAAAAAAATATCAAAAATAACTTCCCATTTATTAATAAACATAAATTTGAAGTTACTTTTTCGTTTTAAATACTTAAAATGACACATTTAGTAATACTCGATTACTAATAATATTCGATTTTGCCCAACACTAATTATTATTTAAATGGATCGTTTATATATACAAAATTACAAAAATTCAAGTTGATCTTAAAAAAAATGCCGAAAAGACAAAAACTATATACACAGATAAAATGTGTTCAAAAGATCTCAAAATTTGACATTGACTTATACTTCCAGAACTTTAATTGCCTTCGAAACTAATACTATTTTCTGCAAACATGACAACCATATAAACAGTATAAACTTATCAAGTGTAATATCTGCGGTGTAAGTTATTTAGAGTATTACAGAATTATACATTGAGGACGGTTTTGAACATTGTCATGAAGTTTCAGTGAGGTAATAGGAATGTAAGAGTACGCATTTTACTATATTTTATTCATTTTACTTATTCAAAGAATACATTTTGGAAACAGACTGAAAATCGGAAGCCTTTTTGTAGATTTGCGGTCTAGTTCTATGAATATTTAAATAACAAGTGCTTGTTACCACCTTAGTTTTATTTGTTTGTACTACTTTTTTAAATAGATAGTATTACGGAATGTGTTCAGAAAAGTATGATTATCTTCGGGTGGAGTGTTCATTGATTAATTTATAGCAGAAATTTTAATGCAACAATATTGTATTGTTGCTTATTGTTCCTTGTCAAATAAATGTATATTTGGCAGCCGTGAATCAAACAAGTATTAAATAATAATTAGAATATATAGATATACATATATACCGGGTGTTGTCGAGACCAGGTATATATAGGATTTTTTATGTAGAAACATTTGTTTTACAAATTCCTACTTCATTATTCATTAAATAAAACTGAAAGAATTTAAATGTGTTTAGACTTTTAAAAATCTGTCCAAATGATGCTTTGTTCAATTTTATAATCTGTGTATAATTAATATATAATAAAATAAATGTAATTAAATTTGTAAATAATCGCATAATCAAATTACATTAGCCACGACTTTCATATAAAAAATTTAAAATAAATAATTTGCATAATAGGTTGACAAATAGAAAACAGTATTCATTCACTTGGTCACAGTTATTTAAATATATTAAACAAAAATGATTTGAAAATAATTAATAAATTATTTTCAAATTTAGCTCTGTGACTATTGACTTACCTACGTAAGTACGTTAAACAAATGCACATTAAAACAACTACTTCCCGGGCAAATACCCACGCCGGACATTGAATTACATAATGTACACCTGCTGTTGCATATCAATAAAATATTGCATAATGCAACAAATTTTGATCCGAGAAAAATTTAATATAAAAACAACAAAAGGAACGTTACACAATATAAGGCCATCTGCAGACACGTGATTCGGGATCTATCCCTCGTCAGTACAGCTATGCCTTACACAATTTAAAGATGTTAAAATAAATCAATTAAATTAATTCAAATACAATCAGCAAAATTAAATCAGTTATATTAAATCAAATTAAACTAAATCAATTTAAATTAAATTAAACCAAATTAATTCAATTTAAATCAAAACCGAATAAAACTAAACGAAAAGAATTGAATCAAATTAATTAAAAAGAGAGACCCTCACCTGCCGCGCGCTGAGATAGTAATGACGGGCGAAGGTAACGTTCCTTTTGTTGTTTTTACATTAAATTTTTCTCGGATCAAAATTTGTTGCATTATGCAATATTTTATTGATGTGCAACAGCAGGTGTACATTATGTAATTCAATGTCCGGCGTGGGTATTTGCCCGGGAAGTAGTTGTTTTAATGTGCATTTGTTTAACGTACTTACGTAGGTAAGTCAATAGTCACAGAGCTAAATGTGAAAATAATTTATTAATTATTTTCAAATCATTTTTATTTAATATAGGTTGACAAATTCAACAAATACTCAATAATTTTTAATAAGAATAATATTTTAAAATTAATATTAAATTAACACATTAAAGGTGGGCATTTTCAATAGCTTTCGTTGTATTTTGAGTATTTTTTTTACAAATCATCCTTTAACAAAATGTTATAGGAGCATTTATTGTTGCTTTTAATAGCTGCATCAATAATTAAATACACATCTTGCTCTTACTGAGCTTCCAGCAAAATAATAATAGTAATAATAAATGGTCTGGCCTGCATCAAATCTACGGTCTATCGTCAGTAAAATAGGTAGTGCTGCCTCGTCAGTCCCAAGAACTGTTGTGCGCAATTACTTGACCCGTTACTCAATAAGTCCTCAGTCTGACACATATGGCAATTTTATTAACAGATCCACGTGATTTCCCGGTAGTACTGACTTTCAAACAGTACGTGTCAAAAATCGTAGCATTCTAACTCTTAGTTTAATGGTTACAGTTGTTTTAGTGACCTCAGTTTTGTAATTTTCAAGACAATGGATAGAAAGAAATTTCTTTTTTTGATTAAATATATATATATTTTCTGATAGGATATACTGTTACAGCCAAACAGTTTTATAACAACTTGTTTTAAATATCCAATTGACCTCCACTAGACTAGCTCCAATGGATGTTATGTCTGGTTGCACAATCACAAAGAATGGAATACATCCACTTTGGATGCGGATGATCTTACCGGATATGTCGACAGACCCGATCTCAGGGAAGAGCACTATCCTAGGTATAGTTTGCGTTAAGATATCTTATGGGACTAGAATCAGAGTGGACCAACAAAGTTGGGATATATAAAGAGGATAAAAAACATTTGGTCGTTTATGCTTCTGAGCTTCATACCATGGTAGTGCAATACCATCAATATTATATAGCACATCTCAGAAGATCCCGATCGTTCATTATTAAAGTTCTGCATAATAACGAAAACATCAACGTCGTGAGTTCCGAAAGCACATAATGTCCATAAATGTCAATCCTTAACAATCATGAGGCAACGACGTTTGACATAAAAAATCATGCTGGAGAGTGATGTATTATTCTGAGGCAATAAGGAGTCAGCAGCTCAAATTACAGATAATGCTGACCTATTGAGTTTGAATATATTTTTTTGTGAAAGATATAATCGATTGGTGGCGCAAGGTGGAAGATAATGAAACTTATTAACCCAACGAAGTAGTTATAAGGGAAAATTACATCTTGGTGATATCAATACCTTCTTATGGTTAAGTTTCATCGTCTTCTATTCTGCAATTCCACTATTCTTCCATAAACTATTGATTAAAAAACATGTGGTATTGTTATTATGCCAATCTCCTAGATATTTCGTAGATGATTTTAATCAAGCTCAATAATTATATGAAAATAAATAATTGATGGTTGTGGCTTTTACTTGATGAATCTCCATAATACATTATATGTTCATTTTTGTGAAACTTAAAAAACTAAAAATAGTGAAAATAAATGGTTTTGTGAAATATGCATTGTGTTAAAAAAATCAAGAAATTTTATCGTTAATTGAAGCCAACACCATACACATAAAAAAATCACCTTGGATGTTTTTTTAAGCAATTCCTAGATCAGAAGGACTGTCTGTGTACAGGAAAAAAAAACAACTTGTAGGAAAAAATACTACCAAAACAATATTTTGATTGTTTGTACAGGTAAAGGAAGCAACTAGTCGGAAAAATACAGTCAAAATGTGTTTTCCTCAGCTCTTTATAAGTAATAAATCAGCCACTAAAAATCAAGCAGTTTGATCATTAATTGGAGCCAATACCATACACTTAACAAATTCACCTTGGACGTTTGCTCAAGCAATTACTAGATCAGAAGGCCTGTCTATGTACAGGTAATAAAGCAACTGGAAAAAATACTGTCAAAACAATGTTTTGACTGTTTTTGTGCAGGCAAGGAAATAACTAGTCGAAAAAAAAATACAGTCAAAACAATGTCTTCCTCAGCTCTTTATAATTAAAAAAAAAAATAAGCCACTAAAATTGTTTGATTGAAAAATTCTGGAGAAATCTTTACAAGCGGCCCATTACCTACAGAGGAGACACTCAAATAATAGAGTATTTCAACGCTTCGTGAAATAGTAAAGGATCTGTCCCTCAATTACAAATGATGAGCTATGAGATGCTTTGAAATTCATTAAAAACTTTGCTGCACTGAGTCCACATGAAATTCTTACTTTTCAGTGGAAGAATTTTCGTTTTACTCGTGAACATCTGGCCCGAGTATGTACTGTATTTTTTTTTTAATTTTAAACTAAAGAGAATATTATATTCTCTTTGGTTAAACAATTCCCAAAATAGAGTACAGAGGAATGTATGACCACGCTGTTTAAGAAAGGAAATCCCAAAAATTGTAGACCTATCACGTACATGTATACTGATCAATTTGATCTGGAATAGACTAATTGACCCGTTTACAAGGACGAATCTCCGAGCAGCGAGTACTTGGCTGCAAAGGAAGCTGATGGCTGGTATCTGTAAAGATGCAGTCCAGTACAAGCATATGTTATCTAAGGGTTGGATCGATTACCTAAATACTTCGACACCACACCACATCATATTTTCTTATAATAGGAGTATCATAAAGCCTCTGTATCCATTAATAAAGATATTTGTTTGTGAGTACATAAAATGTCATTAACTTTTGTTCCAAGAATGTTTTTTTTTTTTAATTTAGGCATTTACCATTCTGCCACGACCAATGAGATTTTCTTGATTAGTAAATTATTTTATATTTGTTTTTTCACTTTTTTATTTTAAAAATTATATGCATATGTCAAGTACTACGTATTCTTTTTTCAATAGTTATTTTAGTTATAATAAATTAATTAAAAAAATAGTTAATGACTAAGTTAATGAAGAAACCTGTTGAAGTGCTGATTCAAAATCATATGGAGAAATCTCCTTGTTTCGATTTTATAAACCGGCAAAATGATGCGACAATCAAACCATAAACCACGATTAATCTAGCGAAGAATTCAGAAGTGGTACTGCTGATTTAAAATCATAAGAAAAAAGAAATAGAACACCTTGAAAGCAGTATCATATGGTTGGATGTACAAGGTCCTGGCGTAAGACAAAACCTTATCGTGTCTTTGATGAAAATAGAGCATCTTTAAAGCAGCATTTTGTGGTTGGATGTACAGAGTTTGGGCATATGACAAGACTTTGGAAACTGGTGTGTATCCTGAAAAATTAAAGATATCAGTTATCACTCCTGCATTCAAAAAAGGAAACCGCAATGAAATACAAAATTATAGACCAATAAGTATCCAAAACTCACTCTCGAAGCTCTTTGAGAAAATAGTATATTCAAGGTTGAACTCTTTCTTCGCAAAATGTAAGCTATTAAACCCTATGCAACACGGTTTTCTTAAAGGGAAAAGCATAGACACGGCCATCTATGAACTTACAACATTTATTTTAGAGAGTCTTGAAGATAATAACCTAACATGTGGTCTATTTCTAGATCTAACTAAGGCTTTCGATACACTAGATCATGAATTATTACTCATTAAATTATATAGGTACGGGGTTAGAGGGACCGCTCACAAATTCTTTCAGTCGTATCTTAAAAATCGTTTACATTTTACAAAATTAAAAGACACCGGCACAGGCATAAATGTACTGTCTAATCCTCTAAAAACAACAAGAGGCATACCGCAGGGAAGTATACTCGGCCCCTTACTTTTCATAATATACATCAATGACATTGATTATATTACATCACCACAATGTAAATTAATTAATTATGCCGATGATACTAATCTGTTGATAAAGGGAACTACATTACCAGACATAAAGCTTAATGGTAATACAAACATGAACATGATGGAAACATGGTTCCACAAAAATAACTTAGTTTTAAATTCGAACAAAACAAGTTGTGTCCTATTTAAAAGCAACCAAGGATTAGTAACGCCCAACAGCATCCAAATCCACAATAATAAATATAACACATCAAGTTCTGTAAAAGTACTCGGGATTATAATAGATGATACACTAACATTTTCCGCGCACATATGCATGCTGTGTAATAAAATAAGCAGTGCTTGCTTTGGTTTACGGGTCTTAACAAAATCGGCTTCAACAAATATCGCGAGACTTTTTTATTTCGCAAATATATACTCTCACCTTAAATATGGCGTCATATTTTGGGGGGGAGCTTCCGACATAAATAAAATGTTTGTTGTTCAAAAGAAAGCAATACGAATTCTCCTTAAACTAAAATTCAGTCAGAGTTGCAGAGGGGAATTTAGAAGAGCAAATTTGTTGACCATACATGGCATTTACATTTACGAGTGTTTAAAGTTCTTTTGGAAGCAAAGCAGCTATTTTGACAATGCATTTGCCAATTTAAAATACCCAAAGAGAAACGGCAAAATACACAACTTACCTCACCATCGCCTTAAAAAATACGAGCAAGGATGTTTCTATACAGCAATAAAATTATATAATCATTTGCCCAAGAGCATAAAAAGTATAGAAAATATTAAAAAGCGCAAAAGCCTGTTGCATGAGCATTTGATTAAAATGGAGCCGTATAGTATGGCCGAATACTATACTCATTAATTTATTATTATCTGTATTGTACTGGGTAACTTATTTTATGTTTTTGTTTTACCTAGTTGTTTTGTATGTTAGCATTTTACATTGTATTTCTGTATTTTATTTTATTATTGTACTGATATATATCTAAGTATTTCACGACGCACTTACATACACAACTGTACACTTTTTTTTTTTGTATAATTGTTATTGTAAATAAAGACACTATTCTATTCTATTCTATTCTATGTACATCCAATCATATAATGCTGCTTTAAACGTGTGGTATTTTCACCAAAGACACGATGTACAAGGTTTTGTCACCCAATACACGCCTTTTGTATAGACAATACACCAAACCTTCCGTGTATCTCCACAGGGATACCCACTGTTGTCTAAAACGACATAGTAAAGAAATTCATTCGCAACAAGTCGGCAAATTGCCACTAACAAGTCGGATATAATTCTACTTGATTTACGGAGATATTTGTCATAGAGTTTTCTAGCCCCACAAAGAAGAATATCCTTATTAATAAACAAAAAAATATTAACAAATACCTGGAAGTTCTTTTCAAATCAATATCCACGTAATTATATAAAAACAGTAGTTCCCACGATAAGGCCTACTATTTTATGGGAGACGTAAGTGACAAATTCCTCACAATTCTTGGAACCATCCCACTATGCTGTAATAACGCATGTAATGTATCACTTGGAATGGAAAAGGGAGTAATTCACCTAAAATACGTTTTTTGTATAGGCAATACATCAATCAATCAATTACTGAGGTAAAAATCTTGATGAAGTTGATGCGGGAGCGGGAGGCTAGAAGAAGGGAGGGAGGATTAGGGTGATGTTAGTGCTGGGTTTTTGTGAATTCTTGAATTTTTGGTTGTGTTTTGTTAATTATCCTCTTAAAAAAAGGTCTTTTTTACATCAATCCAATCGTAGGTTTCCACAGAGATGACCACTGTTGTCTAAAAAGACGTAGTAAAAATATTAATTCCCAATAAGTGAGCAAATTGCCACTAACAAGTTGGATATAATTCTGCTCGATCTACGGAGGAAGGAGATATTTGTCATAGAGTGGGACTGGGCACAAAGAAGAATATCCTTATCAAAGAATAGAAAATTGTCAACAGATATCTGAAACATATTTTCAAACCACTTTATTCTATAAAAACAATATTTCATATTATAAATATTGTTTTATCGGAGACATGAGAAACAACTTCTCACAATTCTTAGAACCACCCCAACGTGCCTCTGATGTACCACTTAAAATGCAGTAATTCTAGTATCTACCTACTCCGAACACACGATCCAGCTTTGACAAAGCAGCTTATCCTTTTATTAAGGGACAAGCATACCTTCTTATGTTGGACAAATATGACGACAATCCAGTTAGAGGACAGTGTTTTGGGTTGCTGTCACCAAATTATGGGCTTTTTTAAAAGCTGTTTAAATATTGAAGTGTTGTGCGCAAGGTTGGAGTCGTAATGAAATATTTTTATTATTTTTTCTTAATAATTACTATACAAACGTAAATCGATGATAAAGATGGTGATGAATTGAAGGGAAGTCATTGCATTCAAAATAAAATCAATTTACAAATATCACAGTCAACACTGATTATTGTTAAAAGATATTAATTGAATAGACAAATGATTATTCTAATTGTTGAATTAATGAAAGAATAATTATTATTACTAAATTCACTGACTATAGAGGCTTCTACTTCGTTATACTTTGATGAATATAAATAAAAACTTTGTATAACAATTAATTTTGTGACTATAGTTTCGATACATTCATGTATGATTACTTATGGTTTGATAATGATTCGTGAGTCTATCGAAATTATAATCACCAAAGTAAACAAACAAGTAATAGAGAGTGTTTTTATTTATATCATTACATTGTTGTTAGGATCTAACAAAAAATATTATATAACCATTGAAGTCAAAAAAATAAATTTATAATGATAAAAAAGTTTATTCACTTGGTCGCATTTATATAATTAAATAGTTAAGGATTTTTGAAAATAATTATTAAAAATTGATTTCTGAAACAATTTTCCATTGAAACAACTACTTTTGGTCTACGGCGGATATTGGAGTATACAATGATTGCTCAGTGAAAGGATTTCCGATTAGAGTATTTAATAAGATGATAAAAACTCTTACGCAATATGTGGCAATCTCCAAACACGTATTTTGGGATGCATCATTAATACAGCTTATCTGTAGAATTATATGACGTACCAAAATGAAATATAGTGATATTAGAAAATATTTGTGATCACAGTTATTTAAATTAATTGTAAGTCAAAGTTGCAGTAGCTATAGGTATTAATTACTAATTTTTAAAATTCAAAAATACATTGGTGTTATTATTAAATATTAGGTAATATTTTGAAATTACATATTTAGACCTTTAAGTATATTTATTTTTTACGTTTGTGTTAGAATTTTAGTGTAGTTTGAAACGGTTCATTCAAAAATTTGCATTAATACTCAAGATAAGAACGAATTCTAACGATCCAACATCGTTTCGCATTCGTATTCAACCAAGCAGCGATAAAACTCGCCTCGCCGGTCAACAACTCTGGCGCGTTGCAGCTCATGTGTCGCCGCATTGTTGTTGTGCGATGTGTGAGAGTGTGTGTGGGTAGCGGTAACGGCGTGGCGTGCGTCTTCCTCTTTGCGCGGAAGGTTACGGTAGGAAATGGGCAATCAAAAAATAAACTAAAGCAACGATAACCTACCGCTAATTCGACGCAATTTAAACATTTACAAGTCGAGAACACCAGCATCAGAGGTGACCAGAACGGGTGGCACGAGGCGGTTGAGCGCCAGGACAAGGATGAACAACCCCTGCGTGATACCGGCGCGTCCTGAAGATATTGTTGGAGACCAGAGATGGGAGAGCATCCACAAGAGGTACGTCGCGGAGGCGCGGACTTCGGAATCGGAGGTGGTTTTTATAGGAGATTCGATTATACAGCAGCTCCAGTTCAGCACCATTTGGAACGAGAAGATTAACTCTCTGCACTGCATTAATTTTGGAATCGGAGGTGATAGGTGAGTAACAAAACGACGATGCCCTTTATCCCCTTATGTGTAATTTCAGATACACAGATTTATGTATATTTACAATTTTTTAATTTCCTGTAATTTTCTCAACAATACTATATTAGATAATATCAACGAAGAAGAAGATAATACGAAAGTAGAAAATTAATAAAACACTTTACTTGTATCACGTACTTGGTTTTTATTCTGTAACTAGTTTCGACTTAGTACAGTCATTATTAACCGAAAGTGTACAAGAAGAAAATTTATAATAATAATAATATGTAAATATGAGACGAATAAAAAGATTTATAGTATCGAACATATACACATCTATATCCAGACAAAAAATAATATAAGAGAATGTAACATAAATAATTACAATACGTGTAGGTGTCAGTCTGTATGGACTATCGTCTATATGTCTTTCTGCCCTATGTAAATAATTATTTAAGTCAAAAATATTATTATCTCACAACATATGGAAACTAAGCCGAAGGCAAATCAATTCCGCAAAATACTACTGTGTTGACGAAACAAAGCAGTATTTTTACAATATTGTTCGTGGCAAAAGCGCAAATATCGTTTTTGTATAAAAAGACCCTGTCTACCTATCTATATAGTCGGTAGACCAGATAGCCCAGTAAAATCGCCGTTAAGTTCTAAACACCAATAAAGTCATAAAATACAGAAAAACAGAGAAGAAATGTTTACAAAATTCCTATGATATGTAAACGAGAAATTCTAAACTCTCGTTTTTAAGTCAATTTCTAGCAAAAAATAGTGACTATCAATGACTTAAAGTCAATTTCTAGCAAAAATATTGACTATAAATGACTTTAAAGTCAATTTATAGTAAAAATAATGACTATCAATGATTTTAAAGTCATTCATTATCAAAGTCTGACAATAATAGTGACTTTAGAGTCAATTTCTAGTGAAAATAGTGACTATTAATAACTTTAAAGTCAAATTTTGACGATAATAATGACTTTGAAGATAATTTCTAGCAAAAATAGTGACTATAAATGACTTTAATGTCAATTTCTAGTACAAATAATGACTAACAATGACTTTAAAGTTAATTTTTGACAAAAATAGTGACTTTAGAGTCAATTTCTTGTGAAAATAGTGACTATCAATGACTTTGAAGTCATTTTTTGACAATACTAGTGCCTTTAAAGTCAATTTCTAGTGAAAATAGTGACTATCAATGACTAAAGTCAATTTTATACGATAATAATGACTTTAAAGACAATTTCTAGCAAGAATAGTGACTATAAATCACTTTAATGTCAATTTCTAGTACAAATAATGACTAACAATGACTTTAAATTGAATTTTTGACAATAATAGTGACTAGAGTCAATTTCTTGTGAAAATAGTGACTATAAATGACTTTAAAGTCATTTTTTGACAATACTAGTGACTGTAAAGTCAATTTCAAGTGAAAATAGTGACTATCAATGACTTTAAAGTCAATTTTTGACGATAATAATGACTTTGAAAACAATTTCTAGCAAGAATAGTGACTATAAATGACTAATCTCAAATTTTGGTACACATAATGACTAGTAATGACTTTAAAGACAATTTCTAGTAAAAATAGTGACTATTGATGACTATAAAGTCAATTTTTAGTAAAAATAGTGACTATAAATGATTATAAAGCCAATTTCTACCAAAAATAATAATGAAAAATTACTTTAGTGTCAATTTATAGTAAAAATATTGACTAACAATGACTTTAAAGTCAATGTTTGACAATAATAGTAACTTTAAAGTCAATTTATAGTGAAAATAGTGACTATCAATGACTTTAGAGTCAGTTTATGACAATATTTGTGACTTTAAAGTCAATTTTTAGTGAAAATAGTGACTATCAATGACTTCAAAGTCAATCTCTACCAAAAATAGTAATAAAAAATGACTTTAGAGTCAATTTCTTGTGAAAATAGTGACTATCAATGACTTTAAAGTCAATTTATGATAATAATTATGACTTTAAAGTCAATTTTTGACAATTATAGTGACTTTAATGTCAATTTATAGTGAAAATAGTGACAATCAATGACTTTAGAGTCAATTTATGACAATAGTTGTGACTTTAAAGTCAATTTATGACAATAATTGTGACTTTAAAGTCAATATTTAGTAAAAATAGTGACTACCAATAACTTTAAAGTCAATTTTTGACGATAATAATGACTTTGAAGATAAATTCTAGAAAAAATAGTGACTATCAATGACTATAAAGTCAATTTCTACGAAAAATAATAATTGAAAATGACTTTACACTCAATTTATAGTAAAAATAATGACTAACAATGACTTTAAAGTCAATGTTTGACAATAATAATAATGACTGTACTAATTCGCAAGTAGTTACGGAATAAAAAGTAAGTGTGTGATACAAGCAAAGTGTTTCAGTAATTTAATTAATTAATAATAAACATACATGTATCACAAAGTAATGGCTTGAACAATAAATTATAATTAATAAGGTTTTATTCGACCATTTTTCAATGCACCAATTGGAATTTTATTTATTAGTTTTTTTGTAAATGAAATGTATATTGTAAATAAATTAAATAATAAGAATTTGAAAATAATTAATTAATAAATTATTTTCTCTATTGCTATCGTGACATAAAATTTATTAATTAATTATTTTCAAATTTTGTTTATTTAATTTATTTGAATGGCTGTGACCAAGTAAATAAATCTTTTTTCTATTAGCATATTGTAAAATTGAGATTCCGTAAAATAAATAAATAAAGATAATACAAATTTCATAAAAACGATCTTAGAGTAATTGAAAGATAAAGACACAGAAGAGTTCAGAAAATATATTGTTTTTCTATTTTCTTCACCTCTTTTTACATTATTCATAAGACATTTTTTTTAATTCAAAAGGCACTAAGAAACTGGAAATGATTTTTTCATGGATAATAAATATTCAACGCATTAAGAGTCTTTGATTTTTTTAATTAATTCCATGAAAGAAATGGGAAAAAGTGGATTTTGATGAAAAATCCGAAACCGGCGGAATATTATATATATATATATATATATATATATATATATATATATATCAATTTAAGCAATATGAAACAAATAGTTGTCCTATAGCAGTCGTGCAAATATGGACTTCCATAAATTAGCGAAGAAATTGTAAAATTTAGGGACTTTTTTTATAGAATAGCACAAAACCCAAATTTTATTAATTTTTGGGTTAAGTGTAGATACACTTTTTGTTTTTATACTTTCTGCACTTCTCTTTTACGTTATTCAGTGGACTTTTTTAAATTCAAATGGCCCTAAGAAATCGTTTTTTGTTGTTTTTTTTTTCATAAAAAATAAATATAACACGCTTTATCTAACATTATTAAGAGTGAGTTTTTTCATCGAAATTAATTAGATAGAAGAAATAAAAAAAAAAGATTTTGGTGAAAAATCCGAAACTTGCGGAATTACTTCAAATTAGGCCAAAATGTTCGTAATGAATAGGAGCATCAACTGTATAAACTTAAGCAATATGAAACAAATACTTTTACTGCAGTTGTTGTGCAAATACAGCCTTTCAAAGATTTGCGAAAATGTCAAATTTTTGTAATTTTCGTAGACAAGCATAAAAAACAATTTTAATAACAATAATAATACTTTATTACCCAACAGATACATATATCTAATTACAGGGTAACATATATATAAAGAAAAAGAAAATATACAATAATATTACAAAAAAAAGATATATAATGACTGCAAAGCACATACAAAAATATGTAGAAGCGCACTGTGCAAAATGAAATTAATTATAAAAGACACGCATTAACACTTGATGTAAATGCACTGAGTGAATCACCAAAGATATCCGCATTATATTGTACATTGTGATAGGCCTTAAACATCTTACGTAAGAGTGAGTTTGTATTGTGAACAGTACGAGGAGTTTTGTAAGAGAAGGTTAAACTTGTCCTGTTAGCCAGCCTAGTTACATGAAAAGTTATTAGTTCCGTGAGCGATGAATCGTCAATAAGATTATTAATTAATTTATATAGATATAAACATGATATGCGCTTGTGTCTATCACTGACAGTTGTAAATTTAAATTCATGTAATAAGCTAGAATAACTGACCATATTATCAGGATAAACTTTATATTTGGTAAAGTATAAATATTTAAAAAATTTACGTTGAATACTCTCAAGTAATACAATGTATTTCGTGTATTGAGGAGCCCAAACAATATTCCAGTTTACTGCATGTAAACGTATTGAAGAGAACTTTTAATATATCGATAGATGTGAAAGACTTGGGATTTCCTATTAATAAAATCAAAAGTACGATAACACTCATTGACGATATTCGTTATATGATCATTGAAAGTGATATGGGAATTATATAATACTCCAAGATCTTTATAACTATCCACTCTCTGTAAAGAATCACTATCAATAATATAATCATGATGGATTTTATTTAGTTTTCTGGAAAACGTTATTATACAGCACTTCTTTGTGTTGAAACATAGATCATTATCACACCAGTTACATATTGCGTCTAAATCATTTTGTAGAATAACACAATCGGCATCAATTTCAATTCTTCTGAAACTCTTTAAGTCATCAGCATATAGTAGGTATGACAATTTGATTGTGTTGCATATATCATTAATGAAAAGTGAAAATAATAGCGGGCCAAGATTGGAGCATTGCGGAAAATCAGAATTGGCTATAAAGCTAAAGGATTTAACATCCTCATACTCTACTATTTGTGATCTATCAAATAATAAGATGAAATTACATTAATTATGTTGTTATTAATATTATATTCACACAATTTATTAATTAGTATATTATGATTCATACAATCAAACGCTTTAGACATATCTGTGTAAATAACATCAGTTTGGCAACCATCATCTAAGTTAATCGATATATACTGAGTGATGTTCAACATGTTGCACGCAGTAGATCTCTTTGACAAAAATCCATGTTGGTGTTGTGACAAAATATGTTCAGACAAAATACTTTCAAATAATTTCGAAAAATTGGGAAGTATCGATATTGGTCTATAGTTCTCAATATTCATTTTATTGCCTGATTTAAGCACAGGGCATATTCTAACATTTTTCTAGACATTTTGAAAAATCCCTAAACGTGAAAATAAGTTGTAAATGAAGGTTAACGTAAACCGTTAACTTTCATTTACTTTTACAAGCAAGCGTTAAAGAACAATCCTTTAAAATAAACGAAGGTGCAAGGTCGATCCCTTAAGTAAATTTAGCTTTTAATTTTTTAAGATAATTCAAATCAATAGTTTCAGTAGTAAGAAATCCCCCAGGACAGTGGTATTAGTAGAGGGATGGGGTTTTTGGGTAAAATATAGACTAATCCTTCCCAAATTATTTGCTTTAAGTCTCAAGATTCTGTCGTATCTGTGAACAAGTTTAATCAACGCTGCGTCCAAAAGTGTCGTTCGGTACGTCTCATTTAACCCATATACGGCCAAGGCTACAAAATAATAAAAATTTATAGAAAATAACTTATTTTTTTTTTTTTAGATTAACGGATACAAATTAAGATCTAAACACAGAAAACTCGTTTATTATTTAACAGGTTCCAAAAAATAGTGTTGCATAGAATCACTGGCATACAATACATTATAATTATTTTTATGAAATAGTTCAAAACAGTCAGCATGAATATGTACCGGTGACACATAAATTGTTTGTGACAAATTTGATATTCTAGTTTTCTGTTCATGATTTATGATGAGATGGCTAGATTTATCTGTTCGTACTTCATCTGGCGCTCTGACATATGTTTAGCTTTATTAGGTTCCATTTTTAGAAGGCTACACATGATTTTAAATCAAGCTGCGATATATTTTTATCGTTTACCAAATTGTATATGTTTCATGCATTTATTACTGTATTATCTACTACATTCACGAATAGCGGCCACCATTTTTTTCGCTAAAATTTTCGACTAAGGTATATTTTCGATTTTTATTTTGTTTGTTTTTTTTCCATCTTTTTGTTGTATTATTTGGCTGTACGTTGTAATGCGTGCTTATTAGTATCACAATCGAGTTATCATTCCATCGAACAAGTGAAATTCATGTTAATAAAATCATAAAGTCGAATAACTCTGTACTTTACTGGTTATAGTAGGCAATTGTTTGTTCGGTCATCACGTATAGCGCCTATAATATAATAGGGCCGAGTGTATACTTAAACACCTTAATTATTTACTGTTTGATTTCTTCTGTTTAATGTTTCCTTCTTTCATTTAAAATCAGGGGTATGTATTTCGTAACTTTTTTTAACGATCAGCCACGGATTTCAAAAGAAATCTCATTTTAAATCTCATTAGGCGAAAAAGATCATTTTTAAATATAACTAAATTATATCTCAATAAGGTAAAAATATTTTAATAGTAGAAAAAAGGATTTATTCATATTGTCCTAGTTATTTAAAATAAATTAAATAAAAAGAATTTTAAAATTGTTGTATAGTAAGTCAAAATGTCACAGTAGCTAGAGAGGGAATAATTTATTGATTATTTTCAAATTAGATATATAAATATCTTTATGAATTTACAGCAATATATTTATATATTAATTGTAAACTATAATACATAATTTATGTACAATTCACAAATTGGATATCGACCAAAGGTCTTTCAGCCATTTTCAAATTATTTTTATTTAATTTAAAAATATTTTATGTTACATACAACTTCTAAAACAGTGAATTTACTTTTGAAATAGTAAGTCTATTGCGTTAAATGGAAACCTGAACATAATATAGAATGCTAATCCTTATAAATAATTTTCTTAGCCATTTTTTTAATATAGATTCATTTATTTTTTACTTAACAGATGGAAACCTTAAGATTTGTAGGAATCCTAGAGATTGATAATTTTTAATCGATTGTTTACACTTTATTTTATACCTTTTTTTTATTAAAATGCAATCTCGATGGTTTATATGCTGAGCCCGCTTGTCAATTCCTAGAGGTGCTAGTCATTGAAGCGAGTATTTATTCAATTATAATTACAAATTAATATTCAATTACTCAGTACCTGCATTGGACAAGCCATTGTAAGAAAATACGTGGGAATCCTTATTCGGTGAAATATTTAAATGTCATTTATTATTTATCTGCATTCCTCGAATTAATTGACTATCAAGCCAATGGTTTATAACCACTAAATTAAAATATACAAGGTGGCCACAAAAGATGTAACAATTTTTTTTACAATAATAACTTTTATTTATAATTTTACAATAATAGGATAAAATAAACTATTTTTAACAGACTCGGTTTAACTAACTATTAGATTGGTCTACCATCTAAACCTTACAAATTCTTCTATATGCAGAAGTAATAAGTAAAGAGTAGTCACGCGATTTAAAGTAAAGTAAACTATAACACAAGAAAATAAACAATTCTGATTGCTGAGTATTTTTAATGCATTTAACAAATGCTGAAGATTTTAAACGTTTCAAATTAGAATGATCCGTTGGTTATTTTGTAGTAGAAAAAATAAACAACAAATTTGTGTATTTTTGCTTATAACTTCACGCAAGCACATGTTTAATATTTCAACGACTTCGTGAGATTTTATAAAGAATTTAATAATATTTTACTTAAAATTTCTACTATAATTTAACGAAATACAAATCAAAAAGTAAAGTAACGAGTATTGAAAAGTAATTCGAATTTTACATATCTACTATAGGAAATCTCGGTTAGTAGAAGAAATAGAAAGAAAATGCTGAAAAACTTCCGGTCGATAGCCAATTCATTTACAGAATATAATTCTAATTGTATATATTATTGTACATACATACACACATTTGAATAAAGATGGTTAGTTAGTTAGAAAGAAAAGAATGGCACATCCTTGAACTTTCCTTAAAATAATACATTTTTGTAGGCAAGCAAAAAACTCTGATTTTAATGATTTTTGGATGAAGTATAGGTAAATGCTTCTCAAATCGCATGCTTTAAATCTCAATATTTTGTCGCATCTGTGAACAGGAATATTGAGGTCTCATATCAAAGATTTGTTTTGCCTTTTCAAACACCAAAAATATGTATTTGGTTTGAGTTACGTGAAGAGATGAATATAATTAAATAATTAAAACACTAACACTTTCTTCACTAAAAACATTTATTTACGCTAAATGTTTTTAGTGAAGAAAGTGTTAGTGTTTTAATTATTTAATTACACCAAAAATATAATAAAATATATCGCATTTCTGAAACTTAAACAGACTCTCATAATAATTCTAATGATTTAAATATTTATTAAATATTGATAGCAAATAACTGTTGACTTCCATCTAGTTGATCCTTTAGTGACAAGAGAGTAAAAATGAAAAAAAAAACATAATTTATTACAATAAATATTTGATATGTTATAAAGATTTTAATCTAACAAAAATAAATATGGCGTCCATAACAAATAAGAAAGTTGATGGTCCAAATGAAACGAAATATGCTATTGAAAGCAGTTAATCAATTAGATCATACAAAAGTGCACTACATTGCTATAATTAACGAAGATATAAATAAAAAAGAAAATCGCATTTGCAATTTTTTTTTCTTTTTTTTAACAAAAATTCTGAACCCACTTCTCTCGACGGAATATTAATCAGCATGAAAATCTGCAAAAGTGCCAACTTTAAACCTACCATCTATCTATTATAATTAGCGAGATTCCCATAGTGAGGCTCGAATTTGAAACTCCCTGTATGGTAATATTAAAGGATAAATCAAAAACACTTGGTTTGTTTCACTATTTGTATGGTGTTGTAATATTTGTTATGTTCTGAATAAAGATATTTGTATATATATTATTACTTGAAACTTATGTAAATATTTTTAATCCAGGGTAGAATACGTATTATGGAGGATCCTAAACGGCGAATTCAACTTCAACGTGAAAATCAAAGCAGTCGTCTTGATGGTGGGCACCAACAACACCGACTGCACCCCGCATGAAGTCCTCGAAGGAATCATCGAGATAATAAAGGTCATTAAACACAAACTGGGCGACATTTTCATAATACTACCGACACTACTACCCCGCGGACAAAATCCAAACCCATACAGAGACCGCAACGATCACGTAAACACGTTCTTGCTGGACAAATTCGAAAACCCAGATAACGCCGATGAATCAACCACAAACGTGTCGGTCGTGAGAATCGACGAAAACATCATCCAGGGCGACCAAACCATCTCCCATCACATCATGCACGATTACCTGCATCTAACTGATTACGGTTACACGAAGACTTTCGAGCCGGTTTACAATAAACTCTGCGAATTGTTGGAAAAATGAATTAATAAGCGTAGTTCGTGAAATTTAACACGAAAAAAATTGAATTTTCTTTTCAATATTTGTGTTGAGTTACAAGAATTATTAAAACACTTCTTGATTTGCACGAAAAATGGCTTGTACGTCATTAATAAGTATATTACCTACAATTATTTACTGTATGATTTCCCTACTACTTTTTAATTTAATTATTTAAAGGAAGTCACACAGTATAAAATTATATTTATTTGTTTTCGTTTGATACAAATTAATTGGTTAATAATATATATTTAATTTATTTTTGAATATTTGTGTTATTTTTTCAAATTAATTATAAGAATTATATAATGTATTCATGAAATATTTTTATAAAATAACTCTTGTTGTTTTTTTCTTCTTCTTTATATATACACTCACAAGGTAAATGACAAAAATAACAACTTACACTGAATAATATTCAATACTTTTCTACTAAGTTAGAGCGAATGAGTATTGTTGGGAGCGAGTGTAGTTTCCTTCTGGTTCTGAAGACTTGTACTGTTTATTTTTATGTTAATAGAAAACAACGAAGTTAACTAGCTCTATTAACACTTACATTGAATATTTATAAAAATGGTGAGAGTGTTTTACGCCTTCATGAACTTTAACCCACGTGGTTAAGTCCAGGTAGACGGGATTAAATTCAAGATTTCATTTAATCATTTGCGGCAATAAACATTTACACTTTGTGAGATAATCCGGTGAAAAAGCATGTTATTTGAATTGGAAGCAACAAAACAGAGCAGTAGTAAAAAATCGGAGGATTAAAGAAACGGAACAATAAAATGTAAAAATATAGAAATACCAGAAAAATGATGTAAATAAATTATAGAAAATATAGATCAAATATGAATAATTAAATTAATGTGTTATAAGTTTAAACAAGTATTGTTACCGAAAAAAATCGAACTGGCGAATTGTATCGTTACTTGAACACAAATAATAACCTGTATCCCAAAAACAGAAAACGATCCCACTCTGGTTTCCAATTATCGCCCCCTTACTCACAGTAATTGAAAAAAAAAAATTGAATCCATAATTAAACAAAACATCCTTAAAACCTCTATTGAAGTCATTCCAGAATACCAGTTTGGTTTCCTCCCTAAAAAATCAACTGCACTTCCTCTTTCCACTCTCACCTCTAATTTACAAACCAACCACCTAGAATGCCAAAAATCTGCTGTACTTTTTAGACATTCGATTTGGCATATTAGCCTTCTTTACAAATGCTAGGACCACCTCTTAATGGTGCTTATCCACAACTTCCTCTCAAACCGAACCTATCAAGAATTCGTCAAAAACTCTCACACACACTCCCTAACTTACAATTCGTCCCTCAAGACTCACCCTTATCCCCACTCCTTTACAACATTTACAGTCACGATATCCATAATTCAGATCCGGTACATTTTAACCCTACCCGGTATGTCCTCTTATTCGCTGATTATACTGCTCTTATTTCCCATGCCATTCTCTAGACATCACAATAGTACCTCCAAAAATCCTTTGGATGCCTCCAAGCATGGTGTTCCAAATGGCGGATCAAAATAAATCCTTCCAAATCCCAACTATTTAACCCATACGAAAAAATTACCTCACCATCTCCCACAATTGTTATTAAAAACACCACAATTTCCCTCTCCAATACGTGTACATTTTTCGACATCCGTTTCGATTCAAAATGATCCTTCAAACCCCATATCCTATCGACAAACAGCAAAATCACAATGAGAGCTCGGTTTTTGGATCGCTCACGTATAAGCTCCACGTCATGAGCTTCAAAACCGCTACGCAAATTTACAAACCTATATGCCGGCCCTTATTAAATTATAGTCTTATCATCTATACTCAAATCAACCCATCTTCTCTTTACCATATATAAGTTGCCGAAAGAACCCTACGAATCCTCACCAAATATAGACTAACCATCTTCACAATCCCTCAAACCCCGTTACACCCATAGCCCAACGTTTGGTAAACCTTTCCCAGAAATTTGCAAACAACTCTTACAATAAATTCCTCCTTAATAAATTCTGTAGTTCTCAAAATCCAAATATACATACTCAAGTCCAATCATTTATTAGTACTAATCAAGACAGTTCAGGTAATTAGCACAGATATTTCTAAATTCACATCACCATAAATTCATGACAGGACAGAAAGACCTCAGGTCGTTAGCCCATGACAGACTAACACCTTCATGCATATTTGTAATTATAATATATTTTAGTTATATATAAAATTTAATGTAATTGTCTGAATAAAGATGTTTGTATATATGCATCGTTACTTTTGTAATAATTTTCAACGAAGCAAGTATGGAGTATAATTTATAAATACAGATAAAATGTAACGATTATGCGTCTCCATACATCCAACATCGGCAATTAATTCCGCGTATTTAAAGGATGAGAAAGGAAATGTGTTTCTTTGAAAAATATTTGTGTGAAGCTGGCACTTCCACCCTATTTATGGCTATTATTAGATTCCATTTCCTGTAAGTACTTATTTAACTAGAGTCTACTAGAGTTTGAATTTAGCTTAACTGTATTCTATACATAGAAAATATTTATTTCTGAGAAATACGTTAAATTACATTACAATATTTACATTACAATCATAAACCTCTAGCTAAGCCTCAGAAATGGCTATCGACCATCGGTCTTTCTGCCACTGCATTCTATTTTGCAAAGAAATAGTTCACTCGATGCATGTTGTTAATAAATTTCAAACCATATAATTTTTCAAACGACGTTGTTTATTTTCAATTTTCTTTAACAAATTGTTTAAACAAAGCATTTAAATTACTCACGTACCCTTTGAAAATTGTCAATTTTTGTGAAAGTGATTTTATTGTTTTATATTAATTTAAATGCATTGTTTAAACAACTAGTTAATAAAAATTAATAATTAACTACTGTATTTGAAAATTACCCACGGATTTGTCCGGCTCCTCCACCATTGCGGAAGCGTCGGGCAAATCATTTATTTTAAAAGTGATTAACGGTTTATAAACGAATGAAAATAACCCTGTGTGACAATATATACAGGGTGTTTCAGATTGCGCACCGAGTAGCTTTACGGCTAAATGGTTTATTTTTTCAAAATCGTCTTTCGCATGCATATGTCGGTCATACCCAATTTAAAATTATTTTCAAATATACAGGGTATCCTATAAAAGCATGGCGTATCATGGTTATATTTTTTTCTAATGGAATACCCTATATTTTATATTTTTTCAGATTCTACATCAAAATTAAGATTAACTTTTATAATATATTCATATGCCTAAACCTAATAATTTTTAAAATATTTAATTATTGGAAAAAATGACGTTTCGAAAAAAAAATCATAACTTTCAAATGAGTGAATGAAAACAAATAAAATAAATTTTGTATCAGTGTATTAGACTAGTGGGTGAATATTTTAGGCTATTTACAGTAATTTAAAATATTAATATGTTTTGATAATTTAACGTAACTTCAGAAACTTATTGCAGGTCGAATTAAATGGTACACCCTACATCTAATAGTCCCATCTTGTAGGAAATGTTATTGTCTTTTAAAAAGTATGAAGGGATTTTACACGTAAACCTAATAGTTTTCAAGATAAATCCATTTTCGTTAACATTTGATATAATATTTATTATTCTTAATATGGAAAGGTAATGCAATGCGCCATCTATTATTCAATTTAATATATATTATTTCCAATTATTCCAACAGGTAAGTGTTTAGCTTTTGTTTATAAAGTCAGTTGACCCACCAAATGATTTTCGAGATATTTCCTAAATTAATATACTAATGTTATTGATTAAGAATACATTAATTGCATTATATTACTTACACATGTTTAATGTATTTAATAAAAACTTGATAATAATAATTTATTCATGCTAATAACTAGTGTTTTACATAAGTCAGGTATAAAAAATCGTAATCATAGTACCAAAGCCCAGCCTTGATTAAAATAAAAATAAAGAAATAATACATAAAATATAAAAGAGAGTATTTATTAAAATAGTTAAAATACTTAAATCTAAAGTGAAAAAATTAAAACAATAAAATGGTATATTAAAGTACGGTATAAATAAAATGATGAAACATTATTGACTAGTAATATGGGATAGTTGGAGAAAGATGCTATTTTAATTCTGTACTGTGTTCTGCGTTCAATAGGTATTCCTCCCAAGTAAAGAACGAGTTGATTGTCAGGTAATTTTTTTTTAGAAACTCAACTTGAAGCAGTTCCTTTACGGTTGCCGGTAAGACGTTATAAAATTTAGGTGCCCAGTATCTTGTCCCATTAAGTGATCTTGACAGTCGCATTGGTTCAATTCTTATGTTGGATGTTTGTCGTGTTGCATAGTTATAAACGATTTCACTTGTTCTATAATCGTGTTGTTTTTTTTTAATGTGTGTCAAACAATTGTATTTACAAAGACAAGGAAGAGTCATAATACCTAGTTTTTTAAATAGAGGTCTGCAATCATCTATATTTTACACCTGCTAAGATTCTAACGCATTATCTATGCAACCTGAATATTCTGTGCCTGCTGCTGAATGCCCCCAGACCAGTTCGCAGTAAATAATTATAGACTAGCAGGTTGCGAAGTAGCAGGTTAGTTGCATTTGTTCCGAGACTGAGTTTCCTGGGTTTCTTAGCAAAATATATTCCGGTTGAGTTTGTTTGCTAATGCCTCGCCATTTACATCTCATCTAAGTCTGGTGTCAAGATGCACTCCAAGAAATTTTGTGGATTGAGCCATGTGTAAGTCATGATTTCGAAGCATAGAAAGCATATTGATTGTTATTATTATTTTGATTTAGAGAAAACCACACAGCTATAGCAAAGGGAACGGAATGGTTCAAAAGTAATAAACTACACTATTACTTTTGAACCATTCCGTTCCCTTTGTGGTTTTCTCTTAGTGCATTATTTATGCATGAGTTGGAGGTTTTAATTGATGTGTCATCAGCATACAACACATTAGTATGGTTTTCCAAGTGACCAACAAGATCATTAATATATATGATAAAAAGAAGGGGGCCCAAGATAGAACCTTGAGGGCACCATACTTAGTGAAAGCTACTGATGACACATCATTGTTCAAACGCACAACTTGCCTTCTGTTTTCAAGGTATGAAGCAATGAGTTTTTTTTTTAAATTATGTTCTTCCTTTTCATACTGAATTGTTGCTGAAGGTTCAATTAACAATATAAAACGATAAAATCAGCGGGATGTATTCTGTAACGTTTTAAAAATAATTCAAACTCTCAGACACGGATTTCGCATAATTAAAAAAGATTACAGAAAATAGAATGATTTTATTGTTTTGACTCTTCAATTACATCTTGAGCAACAATCTGTTTCGAAGAAATAGTTACCTTAAATGGTAACAAACACCTTCGTTTTGGAAAAGTTCGCCTCTCTATATAAAATCCGTGACTGAGCTTAAAAAAAACGTTTAAAAAGTTACGAAATGATTTTATTGTTTTAAATGATTATTCGGACCTTTAGCATCAATATAGTAACAAAAACAAGTTCCTGAATTGTGGCATCTTCGCTTTGGACTTAGAAAAGTTTGTCTATACGGAATCCGTGGATGAGCTTTTTTTAAGTTATGAAATAAATACCCCTGTTTTTATTGTTTTAAACGATTATCTAGACCTTTCGCAACAAATTTGTTAACAAAAACAAGTACCGCAATAATGACAAACAACTTCGTTTTGGACCTTAAATCTGATATGTCTTAAGTCATGATTCGAGAGTAATAATTTAAAGTAAAAATTATTTTAAATTATTGTCACAGTTCTTGTATAATTGGGTTATTTTCATTCGTTCATAAACTGGGAATCACTTTAAAAATATATCATTGGCCAGGCGCCTCCGCCATAGTGAAAGAGCTGGAGAAATCCGTGGGTAACTTCATATCGGTGATAAGTCTAAGTCTTGATTCGATTCTAATAATTGAAAGTAAACTTTATTTTTAATTAAGTTCGATATATTTTGTCACAGTTCTTGTATAATTGGGTTATTTTCATGCGTTTATAAACTGTTAATCACTTTAAAAATAAATAATTTACCCGGCGACTTCACCATAGTGTGCCGGACAAATCCGTGGCTAGAAATTCGTAGGTAACTTCAACTTAAGACACTTGAAAATTGAGTGAATAGTGCGATCAAGTCATAACACCTCGTAAAAAAATAAATGCACGTAATGGAAGTTAACTGATTACTTTATTTTAATCTATATGCATTATTTAAAGAAAATTAAAAAACTCTCCGTTAGAATTTTGAAAATTGTCAATATTGAGCGAATAAAACCGTAAATATATAAAGATTGTGAAAATACTTCTATTATTTTATATTCAGAAGCATTGTTAAAAGAACTATTTACAGAAAATTATAAATAAATCAGCCCGTTAAGGAAATAACATAGCATTTTGTAAAAAATATATATAAAAATATTTAATAACTATTAAATAAAATGAAAAATAACCATTCCGTATGTAAATTAAGGCACTTTGATTACTGTCAATATTAGGTAAATAACGCGATCAAACCATGTCATTTCGCAATAAATAAATAAAGGCTGCTGTATAGGTGATTTTATTGTTATATATATATATATATATATATATATATATACAGAGAGATTGAGAGATTTTTTTAACAGTATACATATCCCCTATGTATTATACATGTAAAATACTCAAGTCAAACGCATTGATGTATGTGTTTAGTTGCCTATAATACGCAACCCGAACGATCGATTCCTTCAACTAGGATAATTAAAAAAACAATTAAACAATTTTCTATTTCTGTTTATGACAATATCGAAATGCACAATGTGGAAGAATTTTCGCGATTGTTTGAATTACTGTCTTGCAGTTTCTGGTGGTCATTTCTAGCACTTATTATAATTATTTATTTCAAGTTTATTGTTCTTCACTGTTACTTTTCTTTCAAATTGTCTTAATAAAATCTCTTAATATTTTTACCTGTAATTTCTCCATAATAATAAGTGACGTATTTTTGATAAAAAAATTACTTGTGACGGTAACGCATGCAGTGTTAGTCATTTATTTTATTGCGTATCTTAATAGAACAAAGAGAACGAAACATACAACCTTCCAAAGAAAATGTTTTAATTTAATTATTTTTAAAATCATCCTAACACGCTTGAAATTCGACGTTTTCTTCATTTGTATATATTTTCGATCAAATATTTCACACAATTTGAAGTTTAGCGTTTGACGTTTACTTGTGTGTTATAGGCAACTAAACATACAAACATTAATCGGTTCAATGCGTTTGACTTGGTTTTTTTGCAGGTATACAGTTTGCCTAATGTATACTCATAAGAAAACCTCTCCGTATATATATATATATATATATATATACGGAGAGGTTTTTTTATGAGACAAACGTACTACAACACCTACATATAACACAAAATATTACAATACATGGTGTAAGAGTTTGCCAATTGGCTAGCGACTAGCGGTCTTTCCGCCATTGTTTTATATTAATGTAATGTTTTTTTTTTTAACAAAAAAATGGAAAATAAATAGCCCCCTTTAGGCTTTACAAGGGAATCTATATGAAAGATCAGACAATCAATACCTGCGGTTGTCCAGAGAGAATTTAAAATCTATCACGGCCATTATAACTGGATACTGCAGATTAAAAGCACAACTCCACAGATTGAGGATTTAAGAATCCCCAGATTGTATAGGGTGCTGTTTTGAGAACGAAATTTACATTTCTATTTGTATTACTAAATGTAAATTTCGGACACAAACCGACCATTATCAATGGATTAACATTGCTGCTGTACACAATTTCATTCTGTACATTATTGTAATGACATTTTGAAATAAAAATTATATTATTATTATGTATTTTCTAAAATGTTTAAATAAAGAAAGATTCTTATGGTACCTGGTAATATTCCGCTGAATAACGTTAACGGATTGTTAGACAATAATCCCCTTCCAGAGTTGGCGCTTCGTACTTGTGGGCTCGTCGTTTTTGGAGATTTTATAGTATCCAGCTGCTGGCACTTGTGCATTAAGTCCATCATTTCTGAAAAGGTAATCAGCAGTGGCCGTGATATTTTCTGGAAGTCTGTCAGAATTTTTATGGCTTCTTCTGGTTCACTAAAAAAAATAATTATTTAGTATCCACGACTTTTGTGGTGAACAATTTTATCGAAATTTAATAAAATATATATATATAGAAAATATGTATATATACAATCATCTTTATTGTGGTATTTACATATACATATATTATACAAAATATTTGATCTAAACTTATAAATGGCTATCAAAAATATATATTTCTGAGAATTACATTAAATTACATCACAATATTTACATCATGACAATCATTTACAACTTGGTAAGTCTCAGAAAATGGCTATCAATCTTTCTTTTTTTCTGTCTATCTTTGTCAAATTCTTGTTTTTTTTATTCAGAAACTTACGAAAATATTAATAATGTGTTAATTCATCACTATATGCGTTCATGAGGATAATTGAGCGTGCTTCTAATAAAATAATCAATAAAGGTATCTCATCTAAGACCTACCCATGTTTACATTTTTCAACAAACAGTGTTGATTCACTGCTGAAATCTCTTCCTTTAGATCTTTATATCTATGAATTGTAGAAAATTCAATATACAACATTGAGGTATAATTGAAATTAAATAAATATAAGTAGAAAACATATCTCATGAGATTTGAATCCATGTCTCCCGATTTCTAATCGAGTGCGTTACCAACTACATCACAGAGACATGTTATAAAATACAGTCGAAGAGATATCAGCAGTGAATCAACCTTGTTTGTTGGAGAATGTCAACATGGAAATACATATTTCAAGGTTCATTGAGATATAAAGTTTTTATAATAAAATATCATTCCACAAAAAGTTTTACACAGAATGTCAGGCAAGACAAACATGTCATCCCCTAAAATTTTAAATATAGGTAATGGGTTTGTATTGTTTCTCGATTATTATTATTGGTAGCCATGGTTGTTACTGTAATATGGATGTCAGTTTGACTTACATTCAAATTGTTAAATGGCATTATGGAGGGCATTCCATGAATGAAATCGCAAATAATTTGTTTGTTTTGGCATACGTTCTGACAGTAAACACCAGTTCGGTCATCTATATTATACATTTGTCAGAAGAAACTGGTTCTGTATATCCAACATGTAAGTGCTCACTGGAATGTAGGCCTCAAAGTAATTAGTTACTTCACTGGGGGAAGTTATGGTTTATAAAATGATAACAGAAAATGGCACGTTATCAACAAGAGCTCATGCAGATAATTCATAAATTAATGACGGAAAATCAGAAGTGCATAAACTACTATGACTACGCAGATGACCATGATTGTCGAATGGAATTTTGTGAAGATGTGATGGGTAGAATAAACAATAATTACGGATTTTTTGAAATATTCTGTTTAGTGACGAATCGACTTTCCCGTTACAGTCGTCATAATCTTTCGGTAGTGAGATACTGGTTCCAAGAAAACAAGCACCGAAGAATACATTTAAGAACTCAGTACCCCCAAAAAACATAACGTTTCGACCGGCATTCTAGGGGACACAATTCTAGACAATTTTTTATTGAGGGGAATCTAAATGGCCAAAAGTATTTGGAACTGCTTGAGAACCAAGTGATAACAGCAGTACAAGGCTTACAAAATATTGATATATCCCGCATCTGGTATCAGCACAACTGATGTTCTACTCATGAAGCAGTTAGAGAATATTTAAATCAAATATTTTCTCGTCGCGTTATTAGCATAGAAAGAGACATGAAATGGCCACAATGTTTTCCTGATTTGTCCCAAAATGATTTTTCTTTTTCTTTGGGGCCATATAAAGCAAACAATTTATACCCATAAGCATCAAAAGGCTAATAACGATTAAAACATTTTCAAGCCACTCCTGCTACATTACAAGACATGCGACAAGAATTTTGTGATCGTCTGAGATATTGTTTGGCTCTATAAGGAGATGTTTTCGAACAGTTAATAAAATGAACATTGTAGTTATTTGTTACTCGTTACGTTAGAATTGTTTGTAAAATAGTAACATTAAAATATTGTTTTACTATGATTCCTTTTTTTCTACAAATTATACCACAGAGTAAGGACTAACCAGAGTATTAACGCTAGCTGTGGGGGGTCAGGGGGCGGCTCTGTCAGATGGTTCACCCAGCAGGTGTGTGATTTGGAGTAACTACTAGGTTTTCCCACTCCTCCCAATTCATTTGTATATCGGATCCTCAGAGGAATGTTTATATTTTTCCTCTCCAACGGAACCGACGGAACGAACAATGATGATGCTCGGTTTGTTTATTTATTTTATCAAAATAAACAAATCGAGCGTGAATCTACACTATTCAATTTTTAATTCCGCATATAATAGAAATCTAGATTTACTCTCATGTTAGTTAAGCAATTCAAATTAAAATAAATACAGCTATATGATAAAGGTAGGGATTGGAATACCGGCATACTGGTTAATTGCAAAAATTGCTCTCCGAAATTAAATAGTATTTTGATAAATCATATCAATATTATGTACATTTATTTCACACCATCAACTATACTTCTGGCAAGAATAGCAGATCGATTATGTGTTTTTAACTTCATAATAAATCAGTGTTTTGTACGCGTGGCGCATGAAGTAAAATTTCGTGTCGACAAATCGAAATTTTCAATTTTATTAATTAAATTAAATTATACAATAAAAAAATATATTTTAATAAGAATTTAATATTTGTTTAACATGTCTTTTCCACTCCTTCGTTAAGCCTCCAATTCCAAATTTTCAAGCTTTTCTAAAATCAAAATTTTACTTCATACACCACGATGTTTTAAAAAGTATTCTTCTTAATCACTCTTGTTCCCTCATAAATACCGATAAGAATAAAATAAACCATTCAAAATACACATTTTGATTTTTTAAATAGAAAATTATAAGTGGATCCGCGCCTCATTTCAATAATTAATTTTCAGGTAAATACCTCGGTAGTGGCGGACAACTTTGCCTAATCGCAGAGGAAAGAATATTATTGTTTACTCTGTGGCTAAACATTCGTGGAAATATAAAAAAAAACAAATTATCTTTAAAATTATTTCACATCTGTTAGTCAGCAGTAAATTGGTTTATGGCTCTATTGAAATATGAGAATATTTACGTTTACATTAACATTCCAATGAACAAATTATCCATATGAGTTACGATTCCAACAATGTATTTATCATAAGAGATAAGCTCAGATTACCCAGACGCCCTGTAAGCGTTCTTTGTGAACAAAACCAACTTGCATAATTGTAAAAGAAGAGTTGTTAATTGTATTTGAATTGAGACAAAATAAAATGTCGAAAATAAACGTATTTTTTAAAAAAAGCCACCGCTCGTGCGAATGATGTAACTTATGTTTTTATGCATTAAATTACAGGAAACTGTTTTGGTTGAAGGTTTTAATATGTTATTGTTTTTATAACGTCTTCAGAGATGGCTACACTATGCTAACTAAAAATTTCGAGTTACGGGCGTGATTCTTCTGGTTACTCCATATTGAGCATAGAAAAAATGTTATTATACCGATTATTTCCCGTTGGTTAGTCAATGTGACTCAGCTATGAGAGTGAGAATGTTGAGAAAAAATATTATTCCACAAAAATAAATGATATTGCATGTATTAGCACAAGAAATAACATGCCGAATTGTGGCAATTAATAACATTAGGAACATGCCACCATCTCCATGAAGAAGCTGCAAGAATGTAATTGATATATTGTGCACACACTTGAAGGCATTATTCATAGCAAAAAAATCAACATAAATGTCGCCATATTCACAATTTTTTAATTAAAAACATCTTATGGTATGAAATACTCTATTTTGTTTCAGTTTTTTTTCTGCATATGTATCAACAAGAAGCGATAATGTTTGAGTGCTTCAAATACTTGACTGGGAATGGATCACACTTTCCAAGCAGATTTACCATCCAAAGCGTGGTTATTGTAAATTCTTCATAATAAACAATTAGATGAACTACGAAATTCTCCGAGGTAGGTTTGTTTGTTTTGAAGTATTTTCATGCCCTGCACTTTATGTATTAGTTGATGAATTGTTAGTGAAGGATAGGCATATTTAGGATTGATGTTAGAATATAATCTTAATATTTTTCCAGGCATTTTATTAAATTAAATTAGAAAGAGACAAACTATAATCAAATACATCATTTTTTAAATTATTTTAAAGACTGTACAATATTAGGTCACTTACTATAATTAAATTGCTAACGATATCACTTATAAATTAGACAAAAGATGGCACTTCGAGATGTTTATCAAAAAAAAAAAATATAATTAAAGTGTTATGGTATTTCCATTTATTGACTGTCGGTAATTGTTATATCCTATTTTCTCTTGATGTTTTTTGTATTCCAAACGACAACAAAAAAGAAATCGCCTTTAATGTTTCCATTATAGAGGTCTATTTGACCATTTGTATTGTACGCGTGAAAGTTTATTTATTTACATTCCAACACACGCACGGGTATTTTGCGATTCTACCATCATTACATTAAACTAAACAGAAATAATAAAAACGTGATTAAATTAATACAACGATTTTACGCTGGTTACACACAGCAATTACTTAATTTTGTTGAATAATTGGTTTTTGTTATAAAAAACCAAAATTATTATTTATTAGAGATGGACAAAGTCAATCTTTTCGTTATTGCAAAATTAAGTATATAACAATTTTATTAATGCATCATCTTCTATGAAATAAATATGAATAAATTATTAAAAATCAACCAATAAAACACAGATTAGATTGAATAACTTTAAATTCTCGACTAGTTTCGGGTTATTAGCCCATTTTTAAGAGAATTTAAGTAAAAGTTTACCCTTTATTAAAAACATCAATTTATTATTACTTATTGACTTTATTTATTTAAAATTGCTCATTTATAAATACTTGACTACTAATATTTCTCGATTTTGCCCAACACTATTATTTATACGTATGTGGATCAAATATAAACCAGACTTTTGTTTATAAAAATTTATTGTTACAGTAAAACCAATTTGGAATACATTTTATTTTTCTACATAATCTCCACGTTTATTTATATATTTTTCCCATCGGATGGGAAGTATTTTAATTCCGTCATCAAAAAATTAAGTTGGTCGTGTATTTAGCGGTAGTTAGAGACACAGATATCATTGGCATCGCATAGTGCAATTCAAAATATTCCATTTCATTAAAATTTATCGATAGTATTCGAAGATTTTGTAGTTCAAATGGTATATGGTATGTTCCGATGTCGTTATTTGTTGTTGTAACCCCTAATACAACTTTCTACTCACGATTCCCAGTCTATAATTATTGAGTAAATGTTCTCCTCTGTTATAATTACTTTTCTTTAAATGTTACTATATTTGCGGCATGTGATAATAGAAATTAGAGATGGGCAACATTTTTTTTAATACAACAAATGCTATTACTATAAGTAACTGTTCCCTATTTACGAATTAAAGAAATTTCAATGTACAATATTGAGATATAATTTGAATTAATTAAATATAAGTGGAAAAGAAATATCTCTGATGAGATATGAACCCATGTGCCTCGATTTATAGCCGCATTACCAACTACTCCACAGACACATGTGATAATCTTCATTTAATGCTTCAAGTTCACTTATATTCAATTTATACAGACATTCGTGATGGGCCCGAGGACGATACACAGTGCTAACACCTTACTGAATTCGAATAATGAAAAAAAATGCAAATATCGCATTGTTCCCTATTTATTGAAAAACATCAATTTATTGTTACTTACTGACTTTATTTATTTAAAATCATTTTAATATTTTATCACTCGATTTTTCTGAACACTAGTAGAAATAATTCGAGTACGTTCCTGTATCTTTTTTTAATGTAAATTGATGAGTGTTAAAAAGAGGACGCTTTTGTCATTCCTCCACTTTCTCTTTGTCGGTCAGCGCATTCGATACGAGATATTGAGGTTTTTTGAATTGCGTAACTTTCTAAACACGTGCGTAATATAGTAAAATATTCGTAATTGCAAAAACATCTGTTTAATCGGCAATTTATAATGTTGTCATACTAAATTGCTAGAGATCAAATACCGTAAGAAAGCGTCTTTTTTACCTCAAATTAAGGATCGCAGATTGAAAATATTAAAAAATTTAGTACAAACAAAATGCTGTTTAAAATAATGGTAAATTTGAAGTGAAATAGTAAATATAATAAAATATAAGTAATAATAAATTACTTTGGATACACAAATTGATCAATTTGAAAGGATTGAATTACAACTTATTTATTTACTGATATTTGGATTTTCTTCGTCATTATAAACAAAAATTGTTAACATTTGCAATGTAGTGTAAGTTGTTTTTATGTATGTTTTTTATGAAGAGTCGATAAAACAAAAAATACAAATTAATAATAAATATATATGAAAGAGACGTTCATGTGAACAAATGGTTTTATTTATTAGACATGAGTATATTTTAAATGGAAGTAAATTGAAGTTTACACAGAAAACACATACGAGAAATTACAGGCAAATATATACAATACAAATATTAGAAAAATGGTACCATAACAACCTACTAACCATAAACGAGGCAAAGAATATATGATATTTAATAACAATCACAATGTGAAATTAAACATAAAAAAGTAAAAGAAATAGAAAAGAGTATTCATTCATTTGGTCACAGTTATTTAAATATTTTAAATAAAAATGATTTGAAAATAATTAATAAATTATTTCCACATTTAGCTCTGTGACTTTTGACTTACGTTACGTAAGTACGGGAAGTAGTTATTTTAATGTGCATTTGTTTAACGTACTTACGCAGCGTAAGTCAAAAGTCACAGAGCTAAATGTGGAAATAATTTATTAATTATTTTTAAATCATTTTTATTTAATATTAAAATAAACAATAATCAATCAAGTAGGCTATCTTGGATTAACAATACAAGAAAATCTTTTCACGTCACAAAACATATGTTTCAACAACTTTTGGGGTCCCACAACACAGAAAAACATAAACAAACTGCAAACTCAACAAAATAAAATAATTAAAATAATACACAACCCGCACAAATAACACACAGTTATACACACAAACTCAAGAAATAAATATTCAAAACGTGATCAAACTCAGGAACTTATTACTAATATATAAAATAAAATATATTAGCCTTAAGTAAAAAAAAATGCCAATAATTCTGATATTCTACCCTGTTACCGGCGATTAATTTTAATCGTCGTCAACAAAATTAAAATTTTTAATTTTAATTTTTTCCTTTATAAAATGAGTTTTTGGCCAGCACTTTACCTGCCGACCGCCGCGGATTAACCTACGGGTCAACATTTACCTGACCCGAGGTTAGAAGATCACCGCCCGGCCCTCCGGATTATCGTGCAGCAATTAGGGCCCGAGCAGCAGATTAAGACGCCCAGGGAGAGGACACGGGCCGCCGTTGCAATTTGAAAGAAGAGAGATTACAGATTAACGTAATTCTTTCAAATTGCATTTTAACGGTTGGATTTAAGAATTCGTTGGAAATAATTATCTTGTTTACGATAGTTATTTTTCCAGTGAATTCTTTGCCAACGGCCACGTGGTCCTCGAAAATCATCCCTACTCCAGACGATTTTCGGTGCTTAAATACGGGATGCATCCACCCGGATCTTCAGTCCACTCTGGTGCTGTACAGGGGGCAGCATGTGGATTCATGAGGAACTTTTGTTCCTCGAAATTTAACCTTCTTTCTGAGACAGGAAACTCTGACCGACGCAGACGCCAGATGTTCCAGACGTCGTTCCTGCCAGAAGAAGTCGACTCCAGGACCAGTACTTCCTGAAGTCCACCAACGCCGAGCTTCACGGTTACTAGCGTAACCGTTTCGACGCCACACCAACGCTACTAGTGTAGTGTCCTTTGCTGTTGCCGGATTCAGTCCAATCCAGGAACCTGCCGACTCCAGGAAACTCAGCCCGACGCCGACGTTAGCCGTTCCGCCGTCGTTCCTGCAGTCAACACCGACGCCAAGCACCTAGGTTGCCAGTACAACCGCTTCGACGTCAACACTACGAGGGTAGTGTTTATTCCTGCCTCTGGATCCAACCCCGACGCAATAACCCACGGACATCGACGCCGAATTCCGACGCCGATCACAGGACGCCGAACTGCCGCCTGAACGCCGCCTCCATCCAGACGCCGACGCTACATCAGGTCTACCTACATGTACACTGTGTGACTGCTCTCTCTGTTTTTTTTTTGCTAATTTTTTTTTGTAAATAAATTATTTAAAAACCAATTGTGTTTTAAAGGTTAGTTGCTTCGTCTTTAAATCAACCTGAGCTAGTTGATAATCAGCGTGAGGTACCTTCCCTCCCGTTGACAACCCCTTCTTACAAAATTCTGTATTCCCCGTAACCCTACAATCCTTCCTAAATACAAACATCCTATAATCACCATTCATCAATTCATTTGCGCGAATCATCAGGACAGTTCAGTTAGCTAGTATAGATTTTTCTTAGTCTTCATCATAAATTCACGACAGAGCAGAAATACCTCTGGTTGATAGCCCTGACAGACTAACAGACACTATTTATATTGTTATATTATTGAAATTATCTAGATAGTCTGTATGTATACATAAAATAAAAAGCTTATCAAAAGAAATAAACTAGACCTTAGATCGAACAAATTCACAATAAAGAAAAACACGAAATCGTTAACAACTCAAACAATTCCTGAAAACAACAAACTTGAAGAATACACAAAATAAAAAACTGAATTGTATAGCCCATAAACTGAAAATAAAATATCTTATTTTAAACAATTAAATCAAATAAAATTAAAAAATGAACACGGAAAATAAGAAGCACAGAAAAAGAAGAAAACGTTTCCCTCAATACCGTTAGAGATGATGAGAGTCAACGCCCATAAATCCCGAGGTGAGGATGAAGGGAAGAAAACCTGCACCAACTATTTTTACTTTGCGATAATACAAATATATGTAAATATTGTTGTATGTAAATAAAGAATTATTTATTAAAAAATTAGAGGTAAGGAGATAAAAACCATTAACTATGATACAATGTTTATATGATATTTAGATTCTTTATATTCAAGATTTTTAAGAACGAATTATTACCCCAATTTTAATCTGAAAAGGCTGATTTATTGCATGAAATCACTAGTTCGTGTTAGAAAAGAAAATATAATATAATATAATGAATTTTAGTCTGCAAGTGAAGCTAGCCTGATATATTGAATTAAGTGAAATCCTTAAAATGTTCATTGCGCAAATATTTATTGAAAAAATAAAAATTATTTAAAATTGACATAGATAATCAAATTTTGTAGTTTTTAATTATTCGTTTTAAGAATTTCAGAAATTCTTGCATATTTTAAGATTACTTTAACTTATAAAACAAAATTGTCCCTTGACCAAGACGTCAATGTAACACGAATTAGTGACTGCTAATAATTATTCAGCAATCTCGTTCTATTAAATTACTCTCTTAAACAATATATGAATATATTCATAATTTATTTTGAGTTATATGAAGTACTAATCACTAATAAAACACGATTTGATTTTCTTTGTTCACTAATTTAAAATTCTGTCTGTGTCTGTATGTTTCCGGAATAGTGCCTAAACGGCTAGAAGTATTGAACTTAAACGTTATATCCAAGCTTTTTATAAGAGTCAAATGATGTGATCTTTTGTTATAAAAGCTTTATTGTAGGACCTTCATTTTTTATTTCATACGCGGAAGAATTTCATCTACCTGATAAATTCCCTTAGAAATAAAAAAAATATATTTATATAACCTTTATGTTGGCTGTGGATGAAAAATATATTTTAATGAAACCCTAAATTATTTTTTATTTTATTGAAATAATTATTTTTATGTTAAATGAAAAAATGCCGTTATCTTTTAAAATCGCCTCCAGAATATTCAAGCCAGAAAAATAGTCTGGAAAATGTTGTAGAGCCATCTTAAGGTATGTGGAAAAGAGACATGGACATCAATCATATGGTATTAGAATGTCCTGAATATAATTCCAAAGAATTAATACTAAAATTAGCTACGCACATCAATAATAATACTAACATGCACATAATTAATGGTTTTAATATTTAGACATTGGTAGTTCATATTGTATGAATAAATTATTAAAAATCAACCAATAAAACACAGATTAGATTGAATAACTTTAAATTCTCGACTAGTTTCGGGTTATTAGCCCATTTTCAAGAGAATTTAAAATTTGTTTTAATAAAATTTCTATGGATATTTACATGAACAGATATATTGATTTTTTATTTTAATTTAATTGTGGGGCAGGCAAAATAATTTCGGTCCCAGCATTTGCTCACAAGGTGTAAAAAAAAACCACTAAAAAACCATCCTCAGGATCATTTTGGAATTATTTTGCTAAAATAAAACAAAATTAGTTATTTATAAATAAGTTGGATTGCTAAAATGAAATGGAAATTAATAGAAATATATAGATTATATATATATATAGTTTAATAATAGAATAAAGTGAAAAGTAGTATTTATAATAAATCATAAAGTCATAAAGTGAAGAATATAATAGATCTACTTGTTCATTTAGAAGTGATGAATTAGTGTCTTTATTGTGTAAATAAATTTCGATTGCTTCCAATATATATAATTTTTGACCTTTTTCACAATGATGTAAGATTTTTGTATTATTTAAATTTGGAAAAGTGTAACCATTTGTAAGTATATGATTTGAAAAAGTACTACAATCTTTATTTAATCTAAATGCTCTAAAGTGTTCATTATATCATATTAAAACTTCGGCTAGTTTTTCCAATATACACACTATTACAATCAGAACATATAAGTTTATAAACACCAGATTTGTTAAATTTTTCTGTTTTATCTTTTCTATTGTATAATATATTACCTAATTTATTTTTACTTCTAAATCCAATTTTGTAATTATTTTTTCTAAATATATTTGCATTTCTTTCTGAAATTTCTCCAAAATAAGACAAATTTAATATTTTTTATTGTTTTCTTTAATTTTTGTATAAATTTCAAAAACTGCTTTCTTTCTGAATTCTTTATTAATTAATTTTTGAATTGTATGATAAGAAAAACCATTTTTTACAGCAATATTTCTTACTGAATTTAATTCATTATTGAATGATTGTTATGATAGTGGAATTTTGAAAGTTCTATTGATCATAGAATAATATGTTGATAATTTTTGACAAAGGGGGTGAAATGAATTAAATGGGATAGTATTTTTGTTACTAGTTGATTTTCTATAAATCTCAAATTGTATCTGATTGTTTGTGTGTATAGTAGTTAAATCTAAGAAGTGGATTTTTAAAAATTGTTTCTTTTAATGTATTCATGTAGATAGCAGCTAGTAATGGACTTAAACGAGATCCCATTGCCAATCCACAGTTCTATTTATAATAAACGTTATTGAATTGAAAATAATTGTGATCGATACATAATTTAAAAGAAGAAAGTAATTCTTCTTTAATAATTGGATTAATATTATTTTTATCTAAAATATTTTTAATAATTTCAACACATACACTTGAAGGAATACTAGGAAACATATTCGTTACATCAAAAGAAACTATTTTTGAATTTAAAGGTATATTATTTTTAATACTATATGTTGATTTATAATTTGTTATGTTTCTAAAATATTCACTAGTATAGATATCTAGGTTTCTGCAAGGTGAATTTATATACGAAACAACAGGTCGGATTGGTAGGTTTGTTTTGTGAGTTTTAATTAAACCGTAAAGTTTTGGAGCAATAGGATTTTTTGTTATTATATTAAATTTATCATTTTTATTAAATATTGATTTTTTGACAGAAATTGTTTAATTTCTCCTTGATATTTAGTTGTTGGATTTTTTTTTAAATATTTATATTTTCTTGATTAATGAAATTATTCACTTTTTGAATATATGATTCTTTTGTTAATATCACAGTTGTGTTAGATTTGTCAGCTTTTACAAAAAAATAATGAATTTTCAGCTGATTTCTGTTTAATTGATTTTATTATTTTGAAATTAGTTGAATTAGAAGAGAAACTAAATGATTTTATGATTTTTTCGATTTGATGTCTTTCATAATTGCATTCATATTTAAAAAAAAATAGTTCACATTCTGCAACGATAATTTTTAAGTCATTATTGTTTTTAAAATCAAAACAGTAATTTGGATGTAGTGATAAAAATTATAATTCCATAATGATCCAGAGGATAGTTTTTTAGTGAGTTTTTTTCCACCTTGTGAGCAAATACTGGGACCGAAATTATTTTGCCTGCCCCACAATTAATTTAAAATAAAAATTAAAAATTATATCATCATATCTATTCATGTAAATATCCATAGAAATTTTAATAAAACAAATTTTAAATTCTCTTGAAATAACCCGAAACTAGTCGAGAATTTAAAGTTATTCAATCTAATCTGTGTTTTATTGGTTGATTTTGAATAATTTATTCATATTTATTTCATACAACATGCTCATAACTCTAGTATAACCCTACCATGGGCTTACTCCTATACGTCTTATCCTAAATGCCGTGACTGCCCTCGCTGGCTAATGATTCTCTCTATCCACATACATCAATATATATTTTAATAATGAGATTTAGCTGTGGTGCAACCCTTTTTCAATTAAAAAAATTTTAAATTAAATTAATTATTTTAATTATATATATTGAAGTTTTACTTATTTTGTTTCACTGCTAAAATTTTTACTCTGTATAAATAAAATGAATCAGTATTTAAAATGGTTATTTTATAATAATGATAATGTTTCTACATTTATAACTGTAACTCAATGGTGTTTTCCAATTTTTATGTTACATTGATTTTATATAATAATTGATTGACATTAACATTTCAATGCGAATTCCATTTATTTCAACCGGATATGAACTAGGCTTTCAACATATTCATTCGTGTAAAACGCGCACGGATATGTTGTTGTCGTTACACAAAAACGATCTAACACTCGCCGATAGCCAACAGAGTCGTAAACGAGGTTTTTACGCCTCGTTTGTAGTATTTTAGGATATAAAAAATTTATCGCCTGCTTAAACGACGTTTTAATAATAATTAATACTGAATATTGTAGTAATAATATTAAAATAACAATTACTAATAAATTTGAGTTAGTAACTATGAAAATGTTATTATTGTTGTAAAGTTGTCAATATATTTCATAGTTTTCATTATATTATGTATATACCAGGGGGGTTGGATAATATTTGAAATTGGCACGACAATAGTTGTCCACTTGAGCACTGGAGGCGCTGTAGTCTCAAGTGGAAAATCCAAAAGCACTCTAGCGTTTTTACTAAGATTTATTAATTATGCGTGCGTTTTGTCGGATTCTTGGGTGTATATCTTAATGATTCATATTTTCAATTAAACATTATTCTAAATAAGGATTAATATGCCATCTTTAAATTTAATTAATGCCACATGAATTATAATTATCAGTTGTCTTGTATTCCTTAGAAATTACTCCATGTTTCACTACCATTGTAGCTTGTAAGGCTACAACTGGTAAGTTATTCCTTAGAGTACAACAATTTTTGCTTACTCATTTTATAATATAAAATACAATATTATAAAATGAGTAAGCAAAAATTTTTCAATATACAGTTATCTGAAAATGTTAATGAAAAATTCAATAATAATTATTAATTAAAATATAATTAATTTTCATTAATTCTTAATAATTATTTTAGAAGTATACTTCTTTATTTTATACCTTATAATTTATAATTGTGAATTGTTCAACTTGTTTCAAACTCCACAATATTTAAATTTATGAAATACATTATGAAATATTTTTTCAACTGATATTTAGGTATATATTTTCTTAGAATTTCCATGAAAATAGTTCATAAGGATATTTAGCTGAGAAAAATTCATTAATTTAAATTAAAACTGTGATATGATCAATATTTATTTATAATTTATCTATTTAGTTCAATTTTTATGGCATAATTTATTTGTTTAATGTCACTGAGATTACCATTTTTGATATTTCATTTTTTTTTTTCATCGCTAAAGTCGGGTTAATTTTTATTTTGCAATTTCCGCCATTGTTATATATGTAAAATTGTATTATTCTGTATAAAGGTGATTTACCGTAAATAAATGAATTGAATTGAATTTAATTATTATATAAATGTACTAACAGTAAGTTAAATATATTGTACTTAAGAATATTGTTGTTTTTATGTGTTATTTTTAATTTTTCAGACTATTTTAAGTGTATGTATTTTTTACATGATTTAATGACAAACTATACATATTTTTTTTTAGAAAAAAAAATTCTTTATTAGTTTCACTAAAAAAATAGTGGATTTGAAATAATGAATGTAAACGTTTTCAAAAATCCCGCCGTTGAGTTATCTATAATTTGTACACGGATCTAACATCAAAATTATAAGGTTTTACTTGAGCACTGGATGGCGTTGCGCGAGTTTCCCGTAAAATCTTTCTTCTTCAATGTCTTCACCTTTGTCTATGTTCTGCCAAGTTACGTTATATCGACAATTTCTTCTTCCGGAATGTCAAGAGTTATGTAGAATTTTCCAGAAAAATCCTCTTTGATGTGGCCCTTTTCAAGAATCTTGTAGCCTTTGGCGTTATGGTTGTATCCATCGAAGAATCCCTTATCTTCTTTTAAATCGAACTTTCTCCTTTTCTCCAGCTTTTTCAAAATATATATTTTTCTTTATTTAGTTTTGTCTATATTGTGCTAAGATACATTTCCTCCTTAATTTCTTCGTCCGGAGTGACACAAATTCTGTAGAATTAACGAGAAATTTTTACATCTCTAAGTACTTTGAAGTAAGGACCACATCAAAGTCCTTAGGGGTGTGAAATTTTCAGGAAAATTCTACACAACTCTTGTCACTCCGGTAGAAGAAATTTGGAAGAAAAATGGATTTTAGCAGAACATAGAAAAAAAAAAACAATCAATTTAAAAGATTGAAAAAAAAACGTATTTTGAAGACGCTAGAGAAAAAGGATAAAGTTCGATCGATGCAGATAATCTTGTAGCTCTTGGCGTTGTAGTCGCATCTAATGAAGAATCCCTCATCTGCTTTTGAATCCTTTTCTTCAGCGTCTTCAAAAAAATGTTTTCGGTCTTTTAAACTGATCGCCTATTTCGAAATCAGCTTTATTTCCAGTTGCATTATTTTGTATTTTGAACTTTATTTGATGAAGTTTGTTGTAGCTAAATGTCTTTCAATCCATTTCTGCCCATTGAACGCAATATCATTAACATCTCCTGAACTATGGTGTAAAGTACTTACTGCCAGCCTTACGAATTGCTGACGCTTATTTAAACCCGTCAAAATTTACGATCCAATCTGTTGGATGTGTGGTCACTCGCACCATAGTTTGGTCCGTTCGTTTCAGAACCGTCAAAATTAACGATCCAATCTGTTGGATGTGCGGTCACTCGTACCATAGTTTGGTCCGTTCGTTCCAGAACCGAGTCTTGTAATTGATGTTAGTAATTTCCCGACGAATACGTCAACTCTGACCTTGTTTAGAGAATCATGTCCTAAATAAGAAAAGACATCTACTTCTTTTTCTTGTTCTTACACCCTTTTTCCCAGTAGGCAATGGTAAGCTTGTCTACGTGTAGTAACTTCTTATTCATCGAGTTAGAGGGATGACTCGATGAATAAGAAGTTCATTGTGTGCTGATTCATTCGACTTATTTTTAGAGGATAGGCGTGTTTCTGTTAATCGCACGTCAGTTCTGGGTTGTAATTGTATTTATTCCCTTAGATCCGGCGTGGTTTTGCAACAGAGCGGCAGTTATGACTTTTCATTACCATTATGAGAGAGGTGGAGGTAATGACTTCATGGATTCTTTATGCTTGTATCGGCGTTACTTCCTCCTATTTTTTTTGTTTTGTTTTAGGGAGAATTATTATGATTTTCAACTAATTTTATAAAATTATGACCATGTGAATACATCCTTTTTTATTGTTATTAATAGACAACGACGTTTTATTTAAGTCGAGCGTATTTTTTGTTGGGAACAATAGGAATGCGCGTAGAATTCGCGTCCGTTGCCTGGCTCGATCATTTACACTAGAGATCGCAGGATGGACGGTACGTTTTATTAATTTAATTTAACAACAAGGCAGAGCTGTACTCATGATGGATGAAATTCTAAAATACGTGTCTGCAGATAGCCTTATGGTATGCAAAAATGATCTAAGACTCGCTGATAACCAAAAGAGTTGTAAACGAGGTTTTTACGCTTTATTTACTGTATTTTACTATTATTTAATATTATCGATATATTAATAATTATTACTGAATATTATAGTAATAATATTAAAATAAGGCTAAAGACCTCCGGTCAATAGCCGATTCATCTGCAGAATATAACTATAATTTTATATATTATTGTACATACATATTCACATTTAGTGAAGTTAGTTAGTATTTAAAATAACAATTACTAATAAATTTCGATTACAAATTAAAAAAAAAATATTATTGTTTTAAAGTTGTTATTAAATTTTATATTTTTTATACGTATATATAAATTTTTATCCACAAAAAAGGAAATTTTAGCTTTCATTAAGCGAATGAATTTCGAAAATTCGTTAATAAGTACACACTTCCGACAGTGCTATCGATATCATGGCTATGCATATTCATTTTAAAATAATTATTCGCATACATTTTTAAACCTTTATCTTGTTTAGCGTTAATGCAAATAAAAGTACAATCGCATGCAACTTTTGATAATTCGCGGAAATGAACATTTCCCTTCGTTAATTGTTAAGGCTTTTACTTCATAATATAACGATGTATTCGATTAATAACAACTAAAAATTGTTTTTATTAATAAATGGTGGAAAATGCAGCGCGAAATTCATCGATACACGGTTGGACGAAATACGTGCATTCTTTGGATTCGTAAATGCTGTTGGTTGATCTAAGGATTATTTGCAATATGATCAATAATTATGTCGACTATTTTATACATTTTGATATGAATCAAGAATTAATTCTCAATTCTGAATCAATCCATGATTATTGATACGGTCATAAGTGGTTATTTTTTATTATAAATTATGTTAAAAATTATTCCTAATATCAAATCAAAAGTTCTATTAATTTTTATTATTTAAACGCATTGAATTGTAGATCTTGTTAAAATCAATTATTTTTGTTTTATGACTTTTCATTGTACCACATTTAGTTTTTAAAGTAATTAGTAGAAGTCAAATAAATAAATATTTGATTTTAATAAGGTATACTCCTTGTATCTGAAACAAACAATTAATAGAACTTTTAGGTTAATAATGGAAATAATATTTAACAAAAATTATAATAAAAATAAAATTGTTTTTACATGTAAAATTCCTACGTATATCTGTTCGCGTCAAAACCCGGTATATCTAAGCATTAGAAAATAAAGTGTGAAGAAAGGATAAAATAGTTTTATTTTTATATTGATTAATCTCTTCACGTAACTCAAAAACAAACTTCATCCACGATGAGTATACCTGAAAATTAAAGATAATACGACAAGAATTCAAATAAAATAAAATAAATTATACAACTTTTTTCCGAACATTTTCGAATTTATAAAATGTTAAGAGAAAGAATATAACAAAAAAATGCTGAAAGTAAAATTTATCTTACTTTTTTTTACTTTTAGCAAAAGCTTTATTGTAATTATTATTATTAACTTTTTGAACGAACATTTTTTCATTATTTTTATTATTTAATATATTTGTTCATTTTTTGCACTATTATTAATTTGATCAACCCTGTCACGTTTTACACGAAATTTAAGCGAGAATCCTAAATAACACCTAGAGTCAAAGATCTCATAGCGAGCACAACTTTCCACCTTTTTTTTCTTTAAGAAAAATGGAGCTCAAATCGCAGGGAAGGTTTAGCATCCCGCGGATCTTAATTTCACTTAATTATTTAAAATTCGACCGCGTAGATCGCAGCCCCGGTAATAAAATTACATTTACTTTTTATAAGTTAAGTATTATATACATTTTTAATGTTAGTTACATTTTATTTTAGTATTAGATCTTTAATTATGTTGATGTATAATATTTATTACCGGAAATAAATAAACAAATTACTTCCTCTTTGGTGTATTATGAAGTAAAACCATCGATTACTTAAATACAAAGCTTGAGTTCAAAGTCATTTAGCCATTTTTGCTCCAACGCGGAAACATATAGACAGACAAATATTAATTTTGTTGTAATTATAATTACGAACAATTGCGAGTATTATTAATATTTAAATAGGTTCGAAAATACAATTATCATTCTCCACATATTTGACCGCCTTGCTTAGCATTCAGAACATGTAAGATGTAAAACGGTGCGTACTTAATTAACTTGCTTTTGTCCGTCTTTGTTTTGCGCTTCGTAAACAAAATGAAGTCAATGAATTGTGGTGTTACATAATTCTCACCTATGATACAGTTAAATTAATTATACAACATCGGATAATTTCGAAATTAATTTTCTTTCTTGTTGATTTTATCCGTTTCCAGATTTTCACAATTTTCAGATTCAGAGTCAAATTTTAGTCTTACATAATTCTCACCTGTGATACAGTTACAGTTAATTAAGCAACATCGCATAGTATCAATACGAATGTTCTTTCTTGTTTTGTTTTATTACTTTCCTCGGAAAAGTATTGTGATCGTAAAAATTTTCGAATCGCCAATTTCAACGAATATGCACGTTTTTAGGTCTCCTCTGTCCATTCCATTGAGGTTTGAAAAATGTGCGTATGTGTGTGTTTCCACGATAGCGCATAAACGGCTACATGGATTAAACCGAAACTTTATATTTAAGCTTTTTCTTAAAGTGGAATGATCTGAAAAGCTTTTCGTTAGAATCAATACTTATTAAGTACAGCTTTACTCTTAGTGATTTTTCATTTTTTAATTCGGATAGAAAAATATTTCAAATAAAAGATGTAGATCTTGAATAAATAAATAAAGGTACTTATGTAACATAAGTCAAATTGTCACAGTAGCTATAGGGAAAATAATTTATTAATTAATTATTTTCAAATTCTTTTTATTTAATTTATTTAAATAATTTTTGTTGAAAAACTTTTATTGTAAGGCCTTCAGTTATCATTTTGAAAGCCGAAGAATCCATCTGATAAAATCCCTTAGAAATAAACAATTATTTTTATAATCTTTATGTTGGCTGTGGAGACTTTAATTATTGAAATAATTATTTGTATGTCAAATAAAACGTCAAAATAGCGTCATATTTCAAAGAAATGTAAAAATGTTATATAGAGTGGGAAAATTTGTAGTCATTTTAATGTAACAAATAACAAAATAACTTCTAATTATTTGGCTTTAACTTCAAAAGACAACAATTTTCATTTAATAACTTTTCATGTACTATTAAATGTTCAGTCAAACACTCATTTGTCCGAATTCACTGGGGAAAGTACCATGATGGACACATCACATTTGTTTGAGAAACAACAAGAATAACAATTAATTTCGTAGTTTTTTCCGTTACAAAAGTTTTCGAAAATATTTCAAATTAGTTTATTGTTCCTTATGAAATTTATGGGAGTTGCTTTCGTAATTGTTTTATCAATTTTATAGAAAAATGAGTACTTTTTAAGATCACTTATGATTTATCAATTCCAATGGATATTTAAAATTTTTGAAGCCAAATTATTTATTAGAGAATAAAAATAAATTTCTTAATTTCTCTCATTACAAAATTTTTCGGGAATATCTCAAATGTATCCATTGTTCCTTATGGAAATTATGGGAGTTACTTTTCATAATTACTTTCGAATGAATTACTTGCGTTTTTAAAATCAGTTACGATTTATTGGACTATAAATATCTTTCAAATTTGAAACTAATTTTTCTAGTAGAAATTAAAAATGAATTTCGTAATATCAACACACCCCCCCCCCCCCCCCCCAGAAAAGTTTTCGAAAATATCCCAAATTGTGTTTATTGTTCCTTATGTAATTTATTTGAGTAGCATTCGTAAATATTTTAACTATTTCAAAAATAAATACTTTCGTTTTAGAGATCGGTTATGATTTATTAGAGTATTATTAAAGGATTGAGTTAATAAACTAAATCTAATTTTAATAAATGAAACGCTTTTTAAATTAAACTTGTAAATTAAATCCATTTGGTTTAGTTTTACTTATCTTCAACCAGTTTCGTCTTAATGCCATTATCAAGAATGATGTAGAAAAGGACATCTGTGTTAATATATACTTTCTTTATATATATTATTTATAAGTATTAAGTTTATTATCTTACAACTAGGGAATATTCTATTGGGCAATAAGGGCATTGAATATTGGCGAACTCGAAACGTCTTCATTAAAAATTTGCTTTTTATGGACTTTGTGATCTCCAAGCCTTCGCGATAATTTAATGCTAATCCCTTATTGCCTGTGTATAAATTTTTTATATTGCTTGAAGCAAAGCGGTAATTTGTTGTGATGTAGTGTCTAGAAAAACCGGGAATTTCTTTTCTATTTTAAATATCTCTTATGTGTTTAACCTAATATCGAATGATCTACCGATTTGTCTTATGCACACTTCATCACATTCATTACATTGTAATTCATAGATACCAATTTTCTTCAAGCGACTATTGTTTGATTTGATTTAGTTGTTTATTAAAAAAATTCTAAGATTGTCGATTTAACCAAAACTATATCACTCTCCTTTCCTTTCGGTGTATTTATAATTTGGAGAGACAAAGGATTGTTCCCCGTATTAATTTTATCTGGAGTCAATATCCGATACATTATAAACACTTTTTACTTTGTTTGTATAACTATTAGTGACTATAGTTTCGACAACCTTTATCAAATTAATTACAATGTATAACAAAGTTGAAGTCTCAATAATTAACAAACCAAAAGTAATCAGAAGCAAAATTAGTAAACAGTATGTTAATATTCTTTATCTTGGTTGTTGGTCGTGGAGACTTTAATTATTTAAATATTTTTATTTAAATAGTATGTTAATATGATTCAAGTTACGAATGTACAGCATATTTTTTTATAAGTAAATATATATACAAACATCTTTATTCAAACAGCAGAATTACAATTCTTTACTAATATTTATATTTATAATACATATCGATGGGTTAGTAGTCTGTCATGGACTATCGACCGGAGGTCTTTCTGCCTAAGTAAATATATTTTGCTACAATTATATAATGAAGCAAATAAATGAATTTAAAAACAATAAATTTTCTCAAATTAAAAACTAATAAATTATTAGTTCTAATATAATTAATAATTTTAATATTTAAACATTGGTAGTTCATATTGTAATAATTAATATGAAAATAAACATTTCTGAAAATACACTGGACTTGTTAATTTGTTCGATTGATCTATCTTGTGTAGTTGAACACTTAGATTTTCTTTTAGTTAAAGAAGATCGTTGCCGTTCTGCGATAATGATAACCTGTATTTATAAAAGTGAACCTACTACAAACTTTAATTCAAATGTACCAAAATCTTTCTTTTTTGAATAGATTATTAAAAATCTATTAATAAAGTAAATAAAAACAGATTAAAATTTAAGGTTATTCATTTTGATCTATTATATTATTTATGTTAATGATAGATTTATAAACATCTTTTCATTTTAATTATTACAATTATTTTCTTTTTAGCTACTGCAACCTTTTTCAGATTCACTTGTTAATTATTGAGGCTTCTACTTTGTTATATATTATAATTCAATTTTAATAAATGAAACACTTTTTTACTTTGTTTGTATAACTGTATAATCCGAGTTATACAAATAAAGTAAAAAAGTGTTTCATTTATTAAAATTTTTCAGATTCTCCTATGAACTTCTCTAAAATATAAAGCCAACTGTTTTTCTATTATTATAAAATGAAATTGAAAAAAAACTGAAATATTTACAGAACAAGAAAACATGTGCATATTATTTAAAATAACCAAAATGCTTTAAAAATACTTAAAATAAAATATGTACTTTTAAACGTCATCCATTAAGCAAAGCAATAATTAGCCAAACAACGTGCATACTATATCATCAGAATTAAGTGTATAAATGTTTTAATTGCTGTATTTTTAAAATTTCTTTCGCATTAATAACTTCAAATTTCACTTTCTGGAAGGTCGGATATTGTCTCGTTGCAGCCATTGTCGTTTATTCTGAACAGCCTTGTCTCGGGCGTCCCGCTCTGAATGAGTATTTAATCGCTTTGGGAAATTCTTGTCATTCCAGTAGCTAACTTTCAATTTTTAAACGAAAAAACAACCGGGCATATGATGCTAATTGTGGACGTTATGATTGACGATCCACAAAATGCGTCTTAACTTTGATTATATTACAGTATAGTAATAGAAAGACATCCGGTCGATAGTCTAGGACAAACAAATCTTTATTTTAGTGTATATACTCAATGTTTGTAAAAGTGTCATTGTCTGAATAGATATTTGTATATATTACACTATACACATACTGTGTTATTATTGGACGCAATAACTGAAGAATGCAATATTTTTAAGCAAAGAAAACACTTATCTTTTGTATACCACTCTTTCTTACTTTAGTGACTAGTTTCTATTACACGGTAATCGTTACCATACGTAAAGTAAAATAAAAGTGGTATACAAAAAGTTAGTTGTGTGTATTTTACTTTACTTTTGTTAACAATTACCGTGTAATGGAAATTAGTCACTAAAGTAAAATTGAAAGTGGTATACAAATGTTCTTTACATCAATATCAAAAATATACCACGAAGTGAACGCTTCCAAAATCCAAGAATTAATGCATTATTTTATTAGATAAAATATTCGAATTAGTTTAATTCCATCATTCTAATTTCCAAAGTATAATAATATGAGCAATGGAAATCGATTACAGTAGGATACACATCACATTGAAAATTACAAAAAACTGGTGATGTGATAACATTACACTTGATGTCGAATCACCAGTTTTTTTTATTGCTTTTGTTTTTATTCATGAGCAAAAATTTAAATAGTATATGTCTTTGTTGATTTATGAAGAAAATATTTATTGTTGAAAATCAACAATGAAACAGCGTTTACTGATTACAGCAAAATCCATTAAGAATTTACAAAAATGTTTGAAATAAAAAGTATACATTTTTTAAAATTCATTATGAATAAATTAAATAAAAAATGAAAATAATTAATAAAATTACTCCCTCTTTAGCTACTGTGACATTTTGACTTACGTTACGTGAGCTAAAGAGGGCTTCAAAGTATTTTTATTTAGTATGTTTTAAATAATTACGGAAAACACGATTTATTTATATAAATCGTGTTTTCCATTATTATATATGAAACTTCAATTTACAAGACAATGGACGACATTAGCGATCAAAACCTTTTTGACACAGCAACTGACAAGGACAGACGCCTACAAAATCAGGCGGAAAGACCAACGGTCAATAGCCAATTGACAGAAGAATTTATTTTTATGTTAGTTATTTATTGTATTTATTTATTATTATTACTTTGTTAAAAATAATCTGCCATTAAAGATTTATATATATATATATATGAAACAAACTTTAAAGTAGAATGCGAATACAAAATAAAAATTGAGGGTTCCTAAACTGTCTTTAGCTGCAATTTTACATTTTCCACTGCAGTCGGAATAAAATATTAGCATAATCTATACGATTGTTAATAATACCGTTCAAAAATGGGATTCCTGCACATTTAGGCCTATGGGCAAGAGATTGCATACTGAACAATTGAAGCAGAACCGCATATGAGATGTTTGCATCAGGATAGACCCTATATGTTCTGAAGTAAAGTAATTTGAGGAACATTTAATGAATATTTTCATTTTTTTAAATATGCAATAATTGCAGAAAATTCCAGTTTTGAACGAACGTAAACGAAGTAACATAAGTCAAAAGTCACAGAGCTAAATATGGAAATAATTTATAAATTACTTTTAAATCATTTAATTTATTTAAACAACTGTGACCAAGAGAATTAATACTATTCTCTATTTGTAAACGAAGTACAGTTTTTTTTTTAAATATCTGAACTATAAAAATCCCTATAAACTCTATAAATAAAAACTAATATTTTCATTGCGTCACCATAAATAATATTTATATGTTTGTTTAAAAAAATGCACCTAAATCGCCAGCCTCATTACAGCGTTTGATATCTATCCCATCCTCAGAGTAATTAAAATTAATATTGGTTTTCTTTCTTGAGAAGCTCATACACTTGCACTTACTTATATTTAAAAACAACGATTTTCTCTAAATCAACTACTAATTTCCAACAAATCTGATAGCAGGCGTTGACAATCCTCTACGGAATCAAGTATGTGAGTGCTCGATGTAAATGATTCCGATTTATTTTGAGGTTCAGCTGAGGTTTACGTTTATAAAATATATACGTTGACCATCTTCTATCTCTTTTACTTTCTCATTCACATCCCATAAATTTTATTTTAAATGCAATTACGCATATAACTAATAGCTTGACAGTGTTAATTTCAATGAAATTAAACAAGGAACAATTGTGGCAATGATCAATAAAATTCGATCAATCCCTTTTTCCAACTGCAGAAATTACTTGCATTGTAATTTTTTTATAAATATCTATTGAAACAACGTCTTCCCGAGCATATAACCCGCCGGATATTGGTTTACAAAAACTTATAGTGTAAGTAATTTCTGTGGTTGGAAAAAGGGATTGATCTACTTTTTTTGATTATTGCCAGAATTTTTCCTTATTTAATTTCATTGTAATTTAAATAACTGCAAATGAGTGCATCGTTTTTGTTTTATTTTATTTAACTGTTAATTGCGTTGATTACTGAGGCACTTAGTTTTTGAAAATCCATGATTACTTCAATAAATCAATAAATAAAATATTTATGATTTTCAACAATTTTTGTATTTAATTTCACTACAATTGTTTCGCTAAGTGGTAGCTTCTTCGGGTGAAGAATGTTGATAATAATATTTACAGAGATTTTACATTATATATATACATAGTTTTATTGCATGTGGTGGAGCGTGGTTCTTCCTTCAGCTTGAGTTAGAGAGTTCAACTTGTTCATTCAGCAATAGGCCCGTTGAGTGATTTTTATGAATTTCTAAGTTTTCGAGAATATTTAGTTTTCGTCTTTTGTTAGCGATATAGAGAATTTTGAAATCTTTGTCGAATTGGTGGTGCTCCTCTTTCAGGTGATTGGCTTATGTTAAGGTATCCTTATCGTTTGAGTTGTTCTTTAATTCGCTTATTAAATGCTAGCCCCGTTTGTCCAATATAAATCTTAGGGCAGTTACCACGATTTAGCTTAAACTCCACAGTGTTAACCCTTTCGTTTTATCTTTATTGTTTTTTTTATTATTTTTGACACATTATTATTGGTTCTAAAGGCAGTTTTAATGTCTAGTATTTTAAAATATTTACATATGTTTTGGCTTAACTGGTCATTATATGTTACTTAACCATATTCATAATCTTTGTTTACCTTTGAAGAAAATGTCAGGTTATTAATTATTTGTTTTTCTTTATTTATTGTATCTATCGATAAAATGTTTTTATATGCTATATATTTTATTATGTTTATTTCTGTTTTGTAATTTTCATCTGACGTCGGTATAATAAAAGCTGGATGAATCATTGACCGATATGCAACTAATTTTTGTTGGATTGGGTGAAATGAACTATTATTTATTATTGTATCTGTGTGTGTAGGTTTGCGAAAAAGATAAAAATCGTGTCTGTTATTAATCTTCTTGATTGTTAAATCTAAGAAATGTATACTATTATTTTCTTCCGTTTCTATTGAAAATTTTATGTTTTTGTGTTATTCATTTATTACTTTTAATAAGTTATTTAAAATTCTGTCCGTGCCATTGAATGAAACCAATAGATCGTCTACGTATCTCCACTAATAGAGGCAATTCTTGGATTGCGGTAATTTGCGTATATTATTCTCTAAGATGTCTATAAAAAGTTCGGCTATTAAAGGGCTTAAGGGATTTCCCATTGCCAATCCATCTGGTTGGTCATCTTTTTTGAACAAACTGTAAATAGTTTTGTTTTATGCAAATATCTACAAGTGGCATTATCTCTTGTAGTCGGGATTTACCTGTTTTAACAACAGTTTGTTTTTTATTATCATTCTAACCTCTATTGGTGGGACATTGAAAAAAGATTTGTTACATCAAATGACACGAATTTTGGGATAATTCCATTTTATTCACTAGCTCTCTGCTGTTTTTTATTGAAAATTTAGAGTTGACATCTAAATACTTAATTAAAATGTTATTAAGTTTTTACGCAATCTACTCACAAGGTACATTAGTATATGACACTACCAGTCTTATCGGATTATTGGCCTTATGGACTTTTATAAGACCATACAAATTTGTGTGTTCATAAATATGAACACACTTATATTTCTCTTTTTCTGTTAAAATATGGTTTATATTATTTAAAGTGGTTCTTATTTTTTGTTAAATATTTTCGTTGGATTTGTTTTTAATATTTGAAAGTTATTGTTAGACATGCATTCTTTGATTTTATTAATATATTCGGTTTTATTAATTGCAATAACGGAATTTCCTCTGTCGGCTTTAGTAAAAACAATGTTATTAGTTATTGATTTATTTCTTAGGGATTTGGCTGTTGTTAATTCCGTATTGTTAAATGTAGTAGGTTTTGTATTTTTAATAATTTTAGTTAGGTGGTATTTTTTATTCAGGTCGTTTTTATACTTATTTAATTTTATTAATTCGGTTTCTACAGCTGTTAAATATTTCTGTTTATGATTTATGACATTTTTAATCCCTATTAATGCACTTTCTGTTTTATTAAATTCTATTGTAGTTAAATTTATGAAACGTTCAAAGAATTTATGCTCACAATGAGCTTCTATTGGTGTTGTTGCTTGTGTACGTTGTTGTTTAATTAATCTCTGAAGTTAATTGTATTTAATAATTATTTTGCTTTTGTAAGTTATTTTGTTTATTCTCTCGTGTGTATGAAAATAAAATAGTTCAAATTCAACACAGTGAAGCCTAAAAGTCAATTGTATGACATACCTTAATTAATTTGGAAAGTTTTCTATGGAAGGCAGCTAAGCCAAAACATATGTGAATATTTTAAAAAAACTAGACATTAAAATTGCCTTTAGAACCAATAATAATGTGTAAAAAATAATAAAAAACAATAAATATAAGAATGAAAAGGGTCAACACTGTAGAGTTTATCAGTTAAATTATGGTGACTGCCCTAAGATTTATATTGGACAAACGGGACGAGCATTTGATAAGCGAACACCGCAAGGCTTTCTCAAACGATAAGGATACCTCAATATACGCCAATCACCTGAAAGAAGAGCACCACCAATTCGACAAAGAGTTCAAAATTCTCCATATCGCTAACAAAGGATGAAAACTAAATATTCTCGAAAACCTAGAAATTCATTCTATTGTTGAATGAACAAGTTGAACTCTCTAACTCCCCACTAATCAAGCTGAAGGAAGAACCACGCTCCACCCCATGCAATAAAACTATATATAATGTAAAATCTCTGTAAATATTATTATCAACATTCGTCACCTGAAGAAGCTACAGCGTAGCGAAACAATTGTAGTGAAATTAAATACGAAAATTGTTGAAAATCATAAATATTTTATTTATTCATTTATTAAAGTAACTGTTAGTTTCATTTTATAATTTCTAATTCAATACCAAATTAATTTAAGCAAGTAACAGAAATAACAATAACCTTATTTAATCTACAGGGAGTTTCCCTTATACATTTTGTTAAAAAAAACATGTATTTGCATATATTCTATTTATTAATTTCGTCAGCTTTAAATGTATTCGCATTATATAATTATTCCAATGCAGATTATTTTATTAATTCATTTTTATTTCAATGCAACACTGACACACATTTTCGTTACATTTACACTTTCACGCGCATGCACTAGTTACGTATAAACCGACTTTTTCTCTGCAGCGCATACAATCTGTTTATAATCCAATTACCTTTGCGAAATCGTCCTCGACTTGATAAATTATAACAATGTGTAATAAACAAGCAAATATACAATTTATTAGACGAATACAAATGCAACTTTTTATTATTGAATGTAGGTAACCAATTTATTAATTAAATTCAATGAAAAGGCTAAACTTTAATCGTATATCCTTTTTCTGTCAGTTTTACAAACATGGTAGAGTTTAGATGGAAACTCAGAAAAAGAAAATGTTTGCGCCCGAAAGTAGGACGATTATATGAAGAAAATGCCTTTGAATTTAAAATTGCCACAAACCTGTTTTTAACATTAGTGTTTATTGTGCGCCGCAGCTGACCTTTTAAAATATTTATTCAAAAATTGGACCTTTTGCACAAAAACATGTTTGTTAAAAATTAAAATTCAGTATAATTAATTTTTTAAGAACTTGTGGTCTATAGCTGATTTCCGAACATGGCGATAATTCAACGTATCTCCAAAAACACATTCAAGATAGAATTTCGTGCTTATTTTAAATGGCACGCCCTACATCTAATAGTCATATCTTGTAGAAAATGGTATTGTCTTTGAAAAAGTATAAAGGTATTTCGTTCGTTAACTATTGACATAATATTAATTATTCATAATATGGAAAGGTGATACAAAACGCCATCTATTGTTCAAATTAATATTTTTTATTGCCAATTATTTCAATAGGCAAGGGTTTAGCTTTTGTTTATAAATAAAGTCAGTTGACTCAATAAATGATTTTTGATATATTTCCTAAATTAATAAATCAATTTTATTGATTGCAAATACATTATTTGCATTATTTATTTACATATGTGTAAATTATTTGATAAAAACTGGTTAGAATTGTAAAACAAATATAACGAAAAACAACAAATAAATTGACAAAATTGTATTGAAATTAATAAATAATAATAAATTTTCAAAAATACTACCATTGAATGCATAATTCAATTTTATTTTAAATGATATTTTAACATTTCTCAACATTTCATAATTGATCTAAATGCATTCTTAATTCCGCCTTTCATGTCTTCAATTGTTGTAGGAGGAGTGCTGTATATTTTATTTGGCGGAAAGAAATCCATGGGGATAAAACCAGAGGATCTAGGCGACCAAGCCACGTGACCTCATCTTCCAATTTATCGCCTATTAAATATTCTATTTAAATATGGACGAACAGTTAATGAAAAATTAGGTAGCGCACGATCGAGCTGTGACCACCTGCTTTGGCAAATATTCAATGGAATTAAACTTGTAATTGTGTCTCCTCATTATTAGTTACTGTATTCATTTTTTTTTTTCAGATACTTCACACTGCCTACAGTTTCTAATGTATTTAAAACTTCCTCTACAGTCTTATTAATAGGATGTCATCCATCAGAGAAAGTTTTGTACACTAAAAGACCATTTTCATAACGTTCCATTATTATTAGAATCATGTTAATTCTTTTATTTAAGGAAAAAATAATTTTTGCAATTGTTACTAATAATACGAATGTGTCAATTAAATTTTATTTATAAACAAAAGCCTATTGGAATAACTGTCGATAATAATTATTAAATTAAGCAATAGATGGCGCTTTATGTTACCTTACCATATTAAAATAATAATGATTATGACGAAAATTAACAAAAATGGATATATCTTGGAAACTATTAGGTTTAAGTGTAGAATACCTTTATACTTTCTGAAAGATAATAAAATTTCCTACAAGATAGGCCTATTAGATATAGGGTGTGCCATTTAAAATAAGAACCAAATTTGACCTTGAATGTCTTTATTGAGATACATTGAATTTAGAAAACATCTTAAGATTTTAAGTTCTTATTAATAGTCTAAAATATTAAATTATTAGTCAAATATACTGATACAAAATTTTATTTGTTTTCATTCACCTATTTGTAAGTTATGATTTTTTTAAAGTCAATTTTTCCAAAAATATATCAAAAATTATTATGTTTACAAATATTAACATATAATGAAAATTAACTTTATTTTTCATGTAGAATCTGAAAATAATATAAAATATGGGGTATTCCATTAGAAAAAATATAATTACGATACTCCATGCTTTTATAGGTTACCCTGTATATTTGAAACTAATTTTAAAATGTGTTCCTAATAGACCTACATACGCCTGCCAAAGCCGATTTTGAATAAAATAAACCAAATACCCTTAAAGCTACACGGTGCACACGCTGAGACACCCTGGATGTAAGTCATATTTTTTATATTTAACTATTGGTAGTTCATATTGTAACAATAAATATGAAAAGATTATTAAAAATCTACAAATAAAATAAATAAAACACATATTAAAATAACTTTAAATTCTCGATTAGTTTCGTATTATCAGCCCGCCTGTGTTTTTATTTATTTTATTTGTAGATTTTGAATAATCTATTCATATTTATTACATACATACATAAACATCTTTATTTCTGAGATTGGAATATACAATTACAATACAATTTCTAACAATACAATAACGTTCACAATATATTTCCAACTCTGAAACTGGCTATCGACCAGTGGTCTTTCAGCCTGGAATCATATTTATTATTATAATGATATTTTAGAATTTATTTTGAATTTTAGTACATTTAAATGGTTATAATATTTTTGTATCTGAACAAATCTTTATAAACAATTATTATTCGAATTTAATAATTCATATTAAAAAGTAAGTAAAGTAAAATTAAAATCACTTGGTTTGTTTGTTTAAAATTCAAACTGTTTCGTCAAATAATAATTTAAGTGAGAAAGTTATTCAAAAAATACAAATAATTCAACGGAACAATAAAAAAGAAATATAGAAATAAAATTGATTACGAAAAATATAAAAGCGTATGACAAAAAATAATTTAACGGATGAAAATGTAAAGTCTAATAAACTTCATTTTGAGTCTTTAATGGTTACCAGAATTCGTAAACTAGAAATTGAAATATCATAAAAAAGTAATTCATTTTGAGTCTTTCATGATTACCAGAATTCGTTCATGTGTTATTATAAGTTACGTGAAGAGATTCATATAATTAAAATTAAAACACTTTGTATTCCTTTCTTCACTTGTTCGTACTAGATGTCCGCGCGACGCTTTTTTTCACCCGACATTGCCGCATTTTTATCTGTGATATAATTTTAGTTTTGAATAAAATAGACAGAAATGCTAATGAACAAATATCCATAAATAATATTCTGATTTAATAATTCCATTGGAAAATAAAAATAACACTAAACATTTTTTGGTTATGAAAACGTAACAGCATATGACACAAAAAGCAAACTTACGAATGGAATCTATTAACATCAGATGAAACTATTCTAAATAAGAAACATTATGTTCTCAAGTACAATAGAAGAATCAGAGTTAATAAACATAGTAAATTTGTTAAAAAAATATGTTATGTCCATGTTGTTACATTTATTAATATCTGACAAAATGTCAGTTGTAATGCATTCTCGAATAGGCATACGTGTATATTAAGGATACGGTTTAAAAGAAAGAGATAGCTATACAAATATGGGCAATCACTAATTTGAGTTAGATTGTTGTTGTGATCAATGAACAATATTGTATTATACATTAAAATAATCTTAAAATAAGCAGGAATTTCATCAGATAAATTAAAAATTATTTTAATGTTTAGTTTCTGTGAAAAATAATTATGAAAAACAATGAAAATTGATCAAATTTATAGCAAATTTTAAATTAAATTTTTGTTAATAAAAACGTGTGCAATGAAAATTTAAAGGATTTCACTAAATTCTGCATTCAAATAACTTAGCAGCCAAGACATATTAATTTCATTATATTTTACAATTTTCTTTTCTAACTTGAACTAGTAAGTTGACGTAATACACGAAAATTAACGATTTATTTTTTATTTAGACTGATACTTTATACTCGGTAGATAAAAATGTAAATACACATTCATATTATGAAATCCAAAAGAATAGCTCTATTTTCAAAAGATTATTTCCATTTTACTATATAGCTATCTCTTTCCACTAAACCGCAACCTTAAATTTAATATACTTTTTATATTAATACATAACCTCTGAGTTTTATCGTTTTATCAAGTAACTACCATAAGAATATTGATACATTATGAAAAGTTTTTTTTTTAATTAGGCCTGATAGGAATTAATAACTTAAAAGTACTTATCATCATACAAAATATTCTAATTTCAAAGACTATACTTACATCGCGATAATGCTTTTTCAATCGTATGCATTTTCATAAAATTTAATACACATTGAAATTAAATTATTTTTTTGGATGTTATGTAATATGTTATAAATATTATTTTAAAGTCGATCGCCCTTATTTGGGAATATTTTAGGACAATATTTATTTATTACATATATATATATATATATATATATATATATATATAACATCTTAATTAACACACAAATACATACATATACATTTTTGTTATTCTAATATGTGAACTTGCAAAACAAAATATGAAATAAGATAATTTTGTAACTGTCACTCTCAAACGGCTATCGACTAGAGGTTCTTTCTGCCAAGGTTTGCCATTTCTGCCGGGTGTCAGTCTTTAATAAATGTAAAGATAAATTGTATTTAAAAATTGTGTTTGGTGGGGTTTTGTATTTTGGAGGAATTTCGGGGTTTATGTGAAAACAAAATGGGGATAATATTTTCCAATTAAATGGAAATTTAAAGAATTTTTTCGGAGGGGTATTGAAGACATTCTTCTATGGAAATTATAAACCTGAGATATTGATTTTAACTATTATGCAATGGGTTTGAAGAATGTCGGAGTTTAGTAAGGGTCCTAATGGAAGCTCGTTCACTAACCTGGATGTAGGGTGGTATTCTGGATTGTGGAAAATAGGTTGGGTGCATAAATAATTAGGGGGTCCGTTGTATGTCAAGTTTCGAAATAGTTTTGTCCCAATTGTTATCTTATTACATGTCTTGTTTTAACTTAAATTAAAGGTCAAGAGTAAATCGAAGAAATTTAATGTGAGTAGACGGATATGTGTGATATATAAATAATATATGGGTAGTTAGTTATTTTGTGGTAGAGAATCAGGAGCTGCAACTTTCGTGATTAATTTTGATTCTCTACCTGGCAAACTAGTGTTCTAGTGTGTTAATGAGATCTTGTAGGATTTGCAGAGCTTTGGGTAAGGATGGGGCATGGAATATAAGGGCGGTATCATCAGTAAAACAAATTTGGAAGGGTTCAAGTGTTTTGGGTCGAGAATATATATATGTCGGAACAGAAGATGTTGTAAAGGAGTGGAAATAAACAACTGTCAACTGTTTATTGAAACGGAATGATTGTTGGATGTGTATCAGATGTGAAAGGAGATTGAAGAGTTGTGTAGGCCTTTATGTTATAGGGAACCGAACGTTTTTGGAAATGAAGGAAGAGTGCTACAGAGAAATTATCTTCGATATTTATTAGTGGTTCTAAAAAAAGATTTAGTAGAATTAATTTAATATGATGATAATTATTGTATCAATAGCCTCAGTTCACTGCTATTGATTGTACTTAAGAACATAATGTTTGTTATTTATAATATAGTCTTATATGATATTATTAGATAAAGTTTGCGTTTTGTGTAATATGCTGTTATATTTTTACAACCAAACAATTGTAGTGTTTGGATATAATAAATATCCAAACTACAAAAAGAGAGATTTATTGAATAAATTATTGCATGCTTTTCTTTTAAAAATATACATACCCATTTTCAATATTATACATTTTAAGTACAAATATAATCAAAATATCATTAATTAAATGAATTAGCTTATTAATCATTTGGGTACATTTCACGTCTGACACTCGTCATGCGTATATTTAGCGTATTTAAAATTGACAACCTTGGCTTATCATTTAATTTTATAAAGCAAGCTTTAGTCCAGTCCTAACTACGAATATAAATAAAATAAATGAATTCTCATAGAATAAAAAAATGCCTCAAATCTCATAAACATAGAACAAATAAACTCCTTAACTAAAGGTTTAAAATATTAGCAAATTAAAATCGAGAGATTAATAAATTATATTTTTAATGCATTGGCGCATTTAATCGAAATATACTGATGTCATAATAATTATGGGATATGAATCGCGGATGGACAAACACAAAGCATTATTCATCAAGAGAAGAAAATTACATTGACAAGAAGCAAAATAATAATTTAACGGTCATCGGTTCGTTAAGGATATTTATTCGCAACAACGGAAGTCTCCTTGAAGTTGTCTGTAAAAATGTCGATTCACTCGCCAAGAAGTTAATTGCAATTATCGCGTACACTTAAACACACTGCTTACTTAATACTCATTTTCAGTATTTTTCCCGTTATTTTCTCCAATTACGGTCGATTGGATGTTCGAAAGTGCAAGGTTTCTACAATCGATCGAGTCGAAACGACGCAATCGACCGAGAATTGTATAAATCCCATTTGTAATTTGGACTTTTGAATGATTTAAAAAAAAGCGTGACTCATTTTTTTAGTGTAACAATTGAGGAACAGAAATAATGCTCCGATTATGAGAATTACACTTTATTATTTGGACTTTTTATTGATTAAAAAAAAACAGAGTGACTAAAATAAAATAAGTAGAACTAAGACTCCGATTATGTGTTTTACGCAAAATTCTAAGAAAAAATTATGAAAAAAAATCAAACCTCGCAATATTAAAAATATAACAACAAAAAATCAGCACTTCAACTCTTTTGTTACTTCTCAATCATAGAGTTGATTTTTAATTCAGTTGCTTTTTTAATTTTAATATAAATGAATCATAAAACAATTAATTTAATTCGAGTGGTTATTCTTGTTGAATGAATCATTGTTCATTATCTAGAATAATATTCCGAAAACGCTTATGACATTTTGGGGTATTATTAATCTAACGAAATAATTCACTCGAATTTCATTTCGAAAACGTTTACACAATACGTGAAATGCTAGAATTATATTAACGCGCCCGTATTCGTTGCATTGCATAATAGATTTGGCAATGGATTTGCATCGTGTTATATCCGCATTACAAAAAACACGAAAACATAATATTAACAAGAAGTAGCCAATGTGAGTAAGCAGTTTCTTACTAATTCAAAAAATATCTTTTATAGCTTTTGGTTAATATTCTTCAATCGAAAGTAATGCAACATGCCGTTTTGTTTTTTTTTTAATTTGAATTTTAAATTTCAGAAGTTTATGCGAGAGTAAATGGAAACAGACCACAATTTTTAAGAAAATCCTAATCGATTATAGCGCGTTCCATCCTTGTACGAGTTTCTAAAACCAACAAAATGTACTCGAAATGCGTGGTCTGTTGTGAGAACTGTGCAATTAAAGATATAGCAAGTTTTTTTTTCATTCATATAGATATTCTCCATAAAAATCTACAACTTGCTTAGTTGTTATTTTCATGTATATACTTCGAAAAAAATAGGTCTCGTCAGTTTTGTCGCAATACACTTGACATATCAATGAGAATTTTGTTGCCTAGCAATTTAACTTTTTGAGCAAATCATTCGCTATTTTTGATAATGTCAGAGAGCAGCACTATTTATAATACACCTATTGGCGGGTTTTTCGATATTTAATAAAATTGTACTGTCATGAAATATAAGTAGATTTGTTTTGCTACTATTTAAGAGGTGATCATATGAACCTGCAGATTCATCAATAAAAATAGCCTCCTTATAACACCATTTTTTGGAAAGGCATATTTTTTTTTAATTTCGAGTGCCTGGGAGAAATTAGTTTTTATCAAAACGAAAATTACAAATCTGTTTGCATCTGGAAATATTAAATAAATACACACCAAGTGCACTCTTTGAAATAAAAAAAAAATCAGTTTCACGTTCACATTTTAAACATTTTTAAGCCATATTTCCATTGAAATATTTTCTTTTCACACTTGACTATGTAAACCATGGTATATTGTTAGACAAATTGTCTTAATACGGTTTCAATACTACCAATGGATAGATACATCAGAAACAAATATTTGCTACGAAATAAACGAATAATATTGAAAATTCAGTATTAAATAAAAATGATTTGAAAATAATTAATAAATTATTTCCACATTTAGCTCTATGACTATTGACTTACCTACGTAAGTACTTTAAACAAATGCACATTAAAACAACTACTTCCCGGGCAAATACCCACGCTGGACATTGAATTACATAATGTACACCTGCTGTTGCACATCAATAAAATATTGTATAATGCAACAAATTTTGATCCGAGAACAATTTAATCTAAAAACAACAAAAGGAACGTTACTTAATACAAGGCCATCTGCAGAAACGTGTTTCGGGATCTATCCCTCGTCAGTACAGCTATGCCTTACATAATTTAAAGATGTTAAAATGAATTAATTAAATTAATTCAAATACAATCAGCAAAATGAAATCAGTTATGTTAAATCAAATTAAACTAAATCAATTTAAATTAAATTAAACCAAATTAATTCAATAAATATTAATCGTATAAATAGAAGAAGACGCCATTTTTTACTCAATTTCATGTGGCATCGTCAATGATTCGAGTCTACAAGGTAGACAACCGAGATGAATGGTGGTTCAACATTTTATTAAATAAATAAATATTGTCTAAAATGCACTTACTAAACTTCAATTCATTCACAATTGAGTAGCAACTTCTTAGGTCCCAATTCTACGACACAGTTAAGTAAAATAGATGACCATTTTTTGTTTTAGTTGTAAATAGAAAAAAAATAGATGTATTGTATTTCTATAAAATAATGTATCTATTACGTTTTACTTGATATATGTTACATTTTTAACGTCGCTGACGAGAAGCGCCATCTGAATTCCTCAACACACAGTAGAGAGGAGTATTGTTCACAATTGCAACCATATGTTAGAAAGAGAAAATGTAGCGGCAAGTTAACATATGAAGTTTAGCCTTCTATTTAATCTGTGGTTGTTAGTTTGGCATGAAATGTGAAAATAAATAATTTACTTTTTTTATTTCCATAAAGGAGAGGAATTATGGCTCACGAAAAGATTTGTGAAATTTATGGTGTTGATTGTATAACAGCGTCAACCAACTAAAATTGCGGATAACCAGATGAAAACTGTAATTGAAGAAGATCATCATTGAACAGCCTTTCGTGAGACTGCAGAGAAGTTAAATGTATGGCATACAACAATTGATTTAAGTGATGAAATGTTTTGGAAAAGCAAGCTCGAAATTTGAAGAAAAAGATGCATTTAACATAATGAATCAAAGTTTGTAATATTCATTTCAAGAGCAAGCTTTTTCTTGAAAGAAACATTCGGCAATGCAAAATAGGTCAGGTGACATTATGCGAAAATAATGATACAAACGTAATGAATCAGCACAAGCCATATCGAAATATGTATTGCATTAAAAAAAGAACATGCTGTTACTTTCGCGGGACTATAAAAGTGTCATGTATTTTGAGCGGCTTTCAAGGAAACAAATGACCAACTCAGATAGTTACTACTGAATTTGATGAAACTGAACAAAGCAATAAAATAACGGCCAGACTTGAGAAATCGTAAAAGAATGTTCTGTCATGGCGATTACACAAGTCCTTACACATCTTCGGTAGCTCATAGAAAATTATTTGTGAATAAAACAAAGTAAAAACAGAGATGATTCACACTTTTGCAGTTATTTAAATTAAAATTAAACAAGGAAAATTATAGGCAATGTTCACTAAAATTCGATCATTTTCTTATTTTTTCCTCTGCAAAAATTACTTACACTATAAATCTTTGACAAATATTTAATGAAACAAATACTTTCCGAGCTTTTACCCCGTCAGGCTCTGGATTACACTATAGATAATTGTTGCATATCAGTCACTAAAAATCGATCATTTGGTTTTTTTTTTCACTGCAAAAATTACTTACACTGGAAGTCGTTGCCAAACATCTATTGAAACAATTACTTCCCAAGCCTATATCCCGGCAGGTATTGAATTAACAAATATATATATTTGTGAATAATATAATTTTAGTGACTGATGTCATTAAAATTAGATCATTCTCTTTTGTCCACTGCAGTTTTTGGTATATAGTGAAAAAAAGGGAATGTTCCAATTGTAGTGATCATTATCAGTAATTTTCCTTGTTCAATTTTAATAAAACAACATTTTTTTAAAGTTTCACAAAAATTGTTGTAGAGACACTGCCATTTTTTTGTGAAACTTTGTTGTTTTATTTACAAATAGTGGAATGTGCAGTAGAAGCCTCAACCATAGATTATTCGTAGGCAATTATTGGAGCTTGGCTGGTAGGCGATGTTGCATCCTCTGTTCAGTCTTGGTTTATATCATCCAATATTTATTTCGAAATTTGAAATACTTTTTAAAGGTAAAAATGATTGAATCCCCTATTTAGTCTTGACTTGGTACCATTTATTATTTATTTTCTAATTTACTTATTAACTTTTTTAATGGTAGAACTTTCAACAATGATATTTAAACAATTTTTTATTCCTTACTTCACTATATTTTTAATTAAATTCTCACTTACCCCGTGGTAAAACAATTTTATGTAAAAATTAATAAGTATTTTAATTAATACACTTGTGACCTAACACTACTTGTCATTCATATCATTGTCAATCTTCTTTAATTTTACATCGGCATGTCTGTACTTATAATTTAATTAATTCTTTGAAAATCGAAACTACATTATCGGGACTCAAATATAGAAATAGCGAAACGAACAACCAAGAGTATTAAAATACTTCCTAATTATTCCTTACTTCACTTTATTTTTAAAAACTATATATATACATCAAGTACTATGTAATCTTTCTCAATAGTGATCAGAAATCGCATTTGATTGAATGTTTTTGCTAATAAGGACCAGAGCGTCTGGTATACCAAACAATTTTGAAACGTCTACATGAGATAATAAAGATCTAAAAAGAAATAAATCGGAAGAAGAGTAATGAGTATGAAATACTTTATGATAATCAAAACGAAGGAAGTTGAATGTAAGCCAATCATCAAAATCGGTCTAATAAAATAATTGCTTCGAAAATATTATTTTCTTCGGTGGAATATGAAGGGCGTGCTTTATTATGTTATTGTAACTGGGTGAAACAAAGGAAGCGTTCAGGGAACTGTAGCGCTGCAGCGATTTACGAAAGCGATGTCGCTGAACGGTACCACTTTATGTATGACGCTGCAGCGCCTTATCAAGCGGTAAAGCATATATTTTTTCCGCTGGATCGCTTTTCAAGCCGTTCAGCTGCAAACAAAACGGCCATATTTTCAGTACAGACAACTACAATTTGTCCGTTCAGGGATCATCAAGCGCTTTGCGCTGCAGCGCTACATGTTTAAAATTTCCCTGAATGCGCCCAATCATGAATTAATGTACTTGAGTTAACAAAAACTTCCGTATATACTGGCAAATAAAATGTGTTTTTGTTACTGTTGCATGACTACGTCAGACCACACTTTACTTTCAATTCAAAACATATCATAATGGGTCTTTGGAAAAGAGTATTCACTTGGACATAGTTATTTAAATAAATTAATTAAAAGAATTTGAAAATAATTAATAGATTATTTCCACCTTTGCTCCGAGAGATTCAGACTAAAGTTACGTAAGCACTACTCAAAACAATTATTTCGCAGGAAAATACCACACCAGAGGTTTTATTCAAATCTGATCTGAGAATATTTTTTTGTTTACTTGCGAAGAACGCGCGAATTGTGGATTGGTTCAATTTAATTTGATTTATTTAAATAAAAATATATGTCCTTTCTTACTTGTTTAAACGTCACTACTGAAGATGGAAACATAGTTTCCGAAATATATTTAGTTAAATAAAAAATAAGTAGGAGAAAGGACATATATTTTTATTTAAATAATTAAAGTCTCCACAACCAACATAAAGAAGATAAATTTGATTTAGTTTAAGATAATCAATTTAACTTCTTTAAATTATGTAAGGCGGAGCTGTATTGGAGGGATAGATCCCGATAAACGTATCTGCTTATAGCCTCGAATCAAAAATTATTGCGTGATGTAACATATCTTATTGATATACTGCAGCAAGTGTTCATTATGTAACTCAATGTCTGGCGGGGTATTTGCTAAAGAAGTCATTGTTTTAATGTACATTTGTTTAAAGTGTTTACGTAATTTGAATATTGACTGAAATGTCTTGTAACACCCGACGTATGCACCAGACAATGCTCAATCGGATCACTTATTTAAATTAGTAGATGAGAAAAATAGAAATTTAATTGTTGACCTAACCATGACAAAAACTTAACACTTTTTTTCTGTGATTGGTGTTCATCATGGCATAAAATATAACTTGAAGTTATTGAAAAAAATGGCAAATACTTTGATTGATTGAGTATTCATCTTAGAAATTTTGTAATGGTCGTAGTAATGATAGACAGGATGATTTATGATAGGTGTACAAAACTTTGACATCGTGTTCGGTAAGTCATTTAAAAAATGTTATATGAAGATAGGTCGTATTTCGTTTATTTATAGAACTACATTTGATTAATTTTTTATTTAATTATCATCAAAGATGGTGCAACAATAGCTCGTGTTTACGACGCAATGTTTCGCAGATGTCATGCTTGCATTCGAGCTGGGGGTGTGGCATTTTGAACAACTGTTTGAGACTATTTTGCTTTCATAATCATTTATTTTTCGTGTAATCCATTATTCAAGTTTTACATTTATTTTCTAATTAAATAAAACAGATGTAGTTCTCTAAATAAACAGAAATACAACCAATCTTCATATAACATTTTTTTCTTAAGATGACTTTCCAAACAATATCAAAGTTTTGTACACCTGTTATAAATCACCCTCTATAACGTCTAATCGTAAAAATTTTAAACTATTGCATTGATATGTTATTGACTTATTTAATAAATATTGTTTTTTTATTTCAAAGTCTACAGTTTCAAGAACCAAGAAAGACGATGTGCAAAATTATATGCTAATATCTCTGCTTCCAATTATTCGTTTCAAAAGTTCTGCGAAATAAGTTATGTTTATATCTAACATAACTTTTTTATCTATATAAAAAAAAACAATCAAATTTTGTTGAAACCAATATGGTTTCCACTGAAGATGTAGTTTTAGAAAAAAAGCGATCATATATATAACGCTTTTGACAACCCAAATCATTGTATACGTTTTTTTATTTGACGAAACAATTGTAGCAGTGATTTTATAATAAAAAATATACTATGGGTTGCAGTTTACGACATCCCATCACGATTTTGTTATTTTTTCTGACGGAATTATGTATTACGTCATATTTTTGGAGGAAAGTTCATCATATGCAATTTACACCAAGAATGTCTCTATTTCACTGAAAATACGAACGGATATAACCTCAAAATCGCAACTTTGAATTCGAATAGCGTCCAAACGGTAAGTTTCCGACAACGGATTTCAGATTTGGTCTTCCCACGCGCGGTTACCCTTGATTCTGCAATAAAAACCTTAGAAATCGTGATGGGATATTCTAAATTTGAGCCGATAGATACACCAGAAACAAATATTTGCAACGAAATAAACGAATCATATTGAAAATTCAGGTGAACACGTCCATTTTAATTTTTAATTAAATAAATATTAGTCGTATAAATAGAAGAAGATGCCATATTTTGCCTAATTTCATGTGTCATCATCAACGATTCGAGTCTACAAGATAGACAACCGAGATGAATGTTGGTCAACATTTTATTAAATAAATAAATATTGTTTAAAATGCACTTACTAAACTTCAATTAATTCACAATTGAGTAGCAACTTCTTGGGTCCCAATTCGACGACACCGACTGTCTGATCGTGATAGTACACCATCAGCAAAGAGTCGTTTCTTGCACGGATGCCACTGTAGTTTTTGTAACCGGTCTCCCTTTCCTTCCGCGCCGCCGCCGCAGTTGTATCGCCGCCCCCATTGAAGCTCACAAACGGTCGCAAATTAAAAGTAAAGGATGGTTTCGCATCGACCGTCGAAATGACAAACGCCAAAACTGCCACCAGCGACAATTCGTACGTCAGATTCATATCTGTGGGAACGAATGGACACAGCATTAATAAATTTACAGAAATTATTAATTTTAATAATTGAAAAGAGCTACTTGGTCATAGTTTAAATTAAATAAAATAAAAATAATTTTAAAATTGAATAATTAATTAATTAAACAATTGAGTCAATTATTTTCAAATTCGTTTTATTTGATTTAATTATTAATTTATTTGCACTAGACAAAAAAGTCGCATTAAATTAAACTATCCATCTTTATTCAAATGTGTATATGTATGTACAATAATACAGAATTATATTCTGTAGATGAATCGGCTATCGATCGGAGGTCTTTCAGCCATTAATAGAAATTATTTCAACTTAAATTAATATTTTGCGTAAATAATATATATATAGAAAATCTTTATTTCTGAAAAATACGTTAAATTACATTACAATATTTACATTAGAATCATAAACCTCTAGTTAAGCCTCAGAAAATTGCTATCGATCATCGGTCTTTCTGCCTAGGTAAATAATATTTATATACACATCTTTATTCAGACTTTGTAGATAATTCAAAACATTATAACATAAATAATTACAATACATGTAGGTATTAATCTATATCAGCCAGACGTTCAATTAAGTTAAATATTCGAGAAAGGGGTATATATTTTTCTATTTATTTATTAAGGTTGCGGTTTAGTAGAAAGAGATAGCTATATAGTAAAATGGAAATAATCGTTTGGAAAAAGAGCCATTCTTTTGGATTCAATAATATAAATATGTATTTGCAGCTACCAAGCTACCAAGTATAAAGTATCAGACCAAATAAAAAATAAATTGTTAATTTTCGTGTATTACGTCAAATTACTAGTTCAAGTTAGAAAAGAAAATTGTAACATATAATGAAATTAATAGGTCATATCTGCTAAATTATTTCAAAACAGAATTTAGTGAAATCCTTTAAATTTTCATTGTACAATTACAATTGTTTTTATTAGCAAAAATATAATTTGAAATTTGCTATAAATTTGACCAATTTTCATTATTATTTTTCACACAAACTAAATATTAAAGTAATTTTCAGTTCATCTGATGTATTTTTCGATTACTTTGATGTATAATACAATATTTTTCATTGATCACAACAACAATCTAACTCAAATTAGTGATTGCCAATATTTATATAGCTATCTCTTTCGTCTAAACCGCACCCTTAAACGGATCATCCTTTTTACAACAGAAACAAAAACTAAAACTCAGATTAGACTTCAGGTGCATGGGAATGGCTGTGAAACTGTGAAAATGCATCTAAAACAGAATAAAATGCGGTCAGTCGGTACTACTCATATATATATATATATATGTATATATATATATATATATATATATATATATATAATTGCACCCAGATACTTCAGGCATTTGAGTATCACATGTTTTGCTTTTACGTACTTATAACGAACATTCTAGAAATTGGTTCGTTATAACTATGATTTGTTTTAGGTGTACTAAAGAAAAATAATAGCTCCAATAGATCTGACATTAAAGGCAATATATTCCAAAATTCTAGAACAATCTATAAAATCGTTAACCACTTTATATAAAAAAAAAACATATCAGCAACACGCCTCTCCTGTAGAATGGGAATTTCTAGTTGAAGACATAAATCATTGTTTACATTAACACATGTGATATGAAGTTTGCAAGCAGCCACGCCAAAAAAAAAAATGAAATATATTTTGAACTTTATCTAATTCTCTTATAAGATAGTTTTGATACGGTAAGTTTTGATACGGTACGAGCAGTGCTCTATACCAGATCGTACTAATGATATGATTCAAAACTTTTCTCTTCTAGAGTGCTTTATTTTTTTATTTAAAAAAATTATGTAATAAAAGTAACCACAAGCTATAGGTTTTGTTATTGTAACATATTGAAGAATTTGATTTGAGAAATAATTACAAATGTGACGTTTTATTTGTTTGTATTCACTGGCGCCAATAAAATTTAAAATAAAGAAAAATTCAAAGCACTCTAGAGAGAAAAGTTCTCGATCATATGGTATAATAAAATGGAGAAAAAAAAGGTGTGTACCCAAACCATTTAAGATCTATTACAGAAATGTGAACTATTTTAGTCAAATTTGTATACTCTCGTTTCTTTTACAACAATAGAAAAACTGAAAACAATTGCTTCACAAATTTAAAAAATAAGGGTACCTCTAAATTTTATTATATTAATATAATAGAAGTCCTTTAAAAAATCAAGCTGAATGATTTACACTAAAATTTAACAAAGAAAAATTACTGGTGATGATAAATAAAATTCGATCATTCTCTTTTTTTTTTACAAATAAAACCATTTTATAATATTTTTTATATTTATACAATAATTCTTATGTACATTTTTATATCTTTATTATTTACGGCAATATATTAATTTTGTAACTTTTGTAGTTAAATGTCAATACATGAAGTTCAAGGTAAGGTTTCATAAACTTATAATAATTAAATATTCTTTTTTTTAATGTCTCGATTAAATCATTCGTTCAATTCAATATGGGCATGTAGCTCCAAAAATGTTATTTTTATTTATTGATATTAAATATGAATTATAGGCTGAAAGACCTCCAGTCCATAGCCGATTCATCATCTACAGAATATAATTCTAATTTTTGTATATTATTGTACATACATATACACATTTGAATAAAGATGGTTAGTTAGTTATGAATTATAATAACTCTTTGTCCATACAAATACAGCTTTTATATAGTACCACGAGAACTAATACTACGTACGTACGCTATAAAAAATTATGTACTAACTTAGCGAAAGATAATAATATATTGGTATATATTATATGACATAAAAATGATAAAAGAAGAATAAAAAAAATAAAAGTATTTATTTATTTATTTGCGGAACAATTCCAACTTTACAATGCACATTAATCTCATGGCTAGTTATTCTAAAACTAAAATAAAAGTAAATTACAAATAATAAATAAAAAAACGGAACACAATTACGCAAAAAGCAACAACGGTTAAAATTCAAATATTGACTGCCCTAACGAAATAATTTCCTCAGACAAAAGCGGCTAATATTACCAAAATCAGCGTTGAACTTATTACAATTTCTAGCGAAGCTATAGTTCCTACAATAATAGGTTCTGGAATTATGAATAGTATGAATTTGGTTGTTTGAGTTACGTCAAGATTTAAACTAAGCTTAGAATGAAAACAGTAACACAAACATCTCTATTCAGACAGCAGAATTACAATTCTTTATATATATATATATATACATAGTCGCTACAAAGTATGGAAACACGGCTCTCACGTGAACCCGGCTAAAAACATAACCACCAAAATTGGGATTTCTAAATGGGATATTTTCTTGAACAATTTGGCCTGAAAAAATCAAAAATGATTCTCAGAATTTTCACATACGGACGCCATCTTGAATTTTTTTAAATGGAATTCGATTTTTTTTATTTTACAACTTTTATAGACCTTATAATTCTGATTACAACCATATACCTTTTTTTAAAAATACTTGTCTTTTCATCGATAAACCGGACTTTGAAAAGTATGGAAACAGCGAAATATTTTGAGAACGGTTTATCGCAATGTCCCGAAATTTTGCAAAGGCTTAGAGTACGTTAAGGCCTTCAACTTGCATTTTTTATTTTTTCATATTCATTTGTTTTGTAAATATTCTATTTTTGGTCGAAACTTAAACATAAAAATTAAAAATGTCAACTTAAAAAAATAGTTGCCTTTGAAAACAGTTTTCATTGGCCTGTCAAACTTGTAAAAAACATTAGTAAGTAACTGGTTGTTGCAAAAATTACCACATTTGAGTGAAACGGATCGCATCATCATTCATGATGATTGGGTGTGGGGATAGAAAACGAAGCTTTGCCGAAGCTGCTAATCTTTTCAACGTAAATCATCCAGATCGAGCACCTATTTCCAGGTCAGTTGCATTTAAAACATGGAATAGGTTTAATGAAACTGGAACTGTTAAAAATCGTCCAAAAGTTGGACGACCAAAAACTGTTACAATTGAAGAAAATTCATTTAATCTTATGACAGATGTAGTTGAAAATCCAAAAACGTCGGTGCAGCAATTGGCTTTCAAAAACAACATGAGCAGGAGATCAGTTCAAAAAATAATGAAAATTGAAAAGTATCATCCTTACAAAATTCAGCTGCTACAAGAATTGAATGAAGATGACTTTGATCGCAGAATTGAATTTTGTGAAACAATGATGAATAGGATAAACCAGGACGCCAATTTTATTAACCGTGTGCTCTTTTCCGATGAATCAACTTTCTGCTTAAATGGACAAGTTAACCGCCATAACTGTAGATACTGGTCAAACAAAAATCCACATTGGATGGAGCAGATTCATACGCAGCGTCCACAAAAAAATAATGTTTGGTGTGGTATAATTGGGCAGCATATTATCGGCCCTTTTGTTATTAATGGCAATTTGACATCTGAAACATATTTACAGCTTTTGCAAGAACAGGTTGTTCCCAGACTTAGACAAATATTCCCAAATTATAAAACTCAGGCTAATCCAGCTGAAAACATATGGTTTCAGCAAGACGGAGCACCAGCTCATTTCGGACTAATAGTACGTGAATATTTAGACGTAACTTTTCCCGGCAAATGGATAGGCAGGAGAGGAACAATTGAATGGCCTGCTAGGTCGCCCGATTTAACTCCACTTGATTTTTTCCTGTGGGGACATTTGAAAAATCGAGTTTATAACAACAGGCCACACAATATACAAGAATTAGAAGAACGCATAAGAACCGAAATTGCAAATATTCGTCCTAATATTTTAACTACTGCCAAGAAGTTAATGGAGAGCACTTTGAACATATATTCTAAAATAAAAAATCATTTATTGTTTAATATTTAATTTTTTCATTTGACTGTTTAATATTTTTTTAAGTTTTGATCAACAATAGAACATGCATTTGTGGTATTGCAGCATTTAGAAAAAGTACTCGTTTGCCTGTTTCCATACTTTTCAAAGTCCGGGTTATCGATGAAAAGACAAGTATTTTTAAAAAAGGTATATGGTTGTAATCAGAATTATAAGGTCTATAAAAGTTGTAAAATTAAAAAAATCGAATTCCATTTAAAAAAATTCAAGATGGCGTCCGTATGTGAAAATTCTGAGAATCATTTTTGATTTTTTCACGCCAAATTGTTCAAGAAAATATCCCATTTAGAAATCCTAATTTTGATGGTTATCTTACATGAGTTTTTAATCGAAGTTTATTTATGCATTAATTATTATAGAAACAAAAAATGTAATTGCAGATGCTGCTTAAAAAAATATTTTTCAATAATAAATTGCTTTTTGTCAATTCGGTTATACCCTGTATATGAATAAAAAAAATCTTTCAAAAGTGGAAGAACAAGAGGTGCTTTAACATACACTTGAATTTTTTTTAACATTCTATTAATTAACATTAAATTTTGCAAAATAAATTAATGATCTTCTGTAAGTTGTTGGAGACTTTTAATTATTATTTTGATAAAAAAATGCCCTTTCTCCTACTCGTTTTATTGTACTGAATATATATTTCGGAAACTTCAATCCACACTAATGAATGAAAACATAGTTTCCGATATATATACATAATTAGTATAAATAAAAAACGAGTAGGAATTTAATTTAAATAAAATTGATGATTGTTTTCTGACACGAAAAAAATAACATTTTTTTAAGTCGTAAATGAAATATTAATATTTGGGCAGAAATACCTCCGGTCGATAGCCTATGACAGACTACTAACCCATCTATATGTACTGTAAATATAAATGTTTGTAAAGAATTGTAATTCAGCTGTCTGAATAAAGATGTTTGTATATAAAAGAATGTATATTGCGAAGTAAGTGTTAGTGTTTTCATTCTAAGCTTAGTTTAAATATTGATGTAACTCAAACAAGCAAATTCCTACTATTCATAATTTCAGAACCTATTATTGTAGGAACTATAGCTTGACCAGAAACTGTAATAAGTTCAACGCTGATTTTGGTAATATTAGCCGCTTTGACCTGAGAAAATTATTTCGTTAGGGCAGTCAATATTTGAATTTTAACCGTTGTTGCTTTTTGTGTAATTGTGTTCCGTTTTTTATTTATTATTTGTAATTTACTTTTATTTTAGTTTTAGAATAACTAGCCATAAGATTAATGTGTATTGTACAGTTGATTAAAGATGTTTGTTTTGTATTTATATTTGAATAGTATATTTAATTTGTTTCACTAAATTATTGTTTTATTTTAGTAAAATAAGCCAAGTGTGGGCAGAAATACCTATGATACCCCATGACAGACTATTAACACAATTGTACATATTGTTATAATAAATTTTGTAGATTTTTGTTGTCTTATTGTCTGAATAAAGATGTTTACATCTATACAGGGTGGCCAGAAAAGGTGTGATAATCTTCAGTTATAGTGGTTCGTTAATCAATTCTAAGTAGAAAAAACTAAAAAAAGTTTTTTTAATTAAATAAAATAATACCCAAATAAATATTGGATAATTATTCAATAAGCATTATGAGGCCATTAATATTCTAAATATGTGACTAGAATTTGTTTTTAACAATTTATGTATAATTATTGCTATTAATAACAGACTTATCATTAAATAAACATTTGCAATGTTTAGCTGGATGTTAATAAAACTAATTTTAATAAAAAATATTTCAAAAATATTATTCATTTCTAGTCATATATTTATTATATCAATGGCCTAGTGAGTATTAATGAAGAACCGTACAACATTTTTTTACTTAAATTTTCTACTTGAAATTAATCAATGAACTACTTTACCTGAAGATTGTCACACCTTTTCTGTCCACCTTGTATATAAGTTAAGTGTAATGTTTAAATACACATATATAAACAAATTTACAATTAAGTTTACAGGAACTTAACAATGATTATATATCACACAAAAATTAATTAATTGTTAAATGACAAATGACCATAAGTCATACTGTCTTTTTCTCAAATTTTAAAGATGCTTCATAAAGTGATTAATGATAACCAAATGGAAATATAATAATAATATAAAATAAGTTTAACATACCTTACTTGTACTTTGAAAGTACGAATCGATTTATTTAACACATAAAACATTCCATAGTAAACACATTCACTATAATTAAAACCCAACTAATAATAAAAAAATCTTCATTCATAAACTTTTATTTTTCAGTTAATCGTCTTATTCAAATCGACTGTTTACGTATTTTTGATTTCTGCCGCCTCGTCGTCGATGATCGGAACTGGAAACTCGCGATGCCGGGCACTCCGGAGATCCAACGTTGGTCCGACTTTCCGGGGGGCGCATGCGCCCACGTTTGATGAATGGACTTAAGCACACAAAACGTAAACCACAATTTCTTCCACCTTGAACTTGAACACATTGCGCAGGTAAGTAAAGTTCCCCGCGAAAGAAAGAGAGGATGATGTAGAAGAGAAATGAAAAAAAGAAAGAATACGGTCAGGCGAGTTTCTAATTCGGAGAGTGTCCATTTAGTGTTGGTTTTTATAATTATTCAAGATGCGGAGTTTCTTTTATCGTAAATTAGACGATTTGAATTATGTAGAGATGTAAATAATCAAAATAAAAGCGATGACAAATAATTAGTACATAAGATGTTGTATCCTGAAAAAAGATTAACATATATACTTTTTATGTGATTTTGACTTATTTACTTTTAAGTTAAGCAAAAACAATATACAACAACCTGTAACAACATAAATTAAGTGCACACCATTGCCAGCTTTGTTATTAGTTTAGCTAGAGAGTCGATTAAATTAGCAAAGTAATAGTATAACATACGTGGTTGTCAGAAAAACAAAAGAACATCGAGGTTTCAAGATATTAACAAAACAAATATTTTTCTAAATAGAACTCTCTATATATTTTATCACTATTTCATAGAAAAAAGGTATTTTTAACAAAAATGTTATAACACAATAATACGAAAAAATCATAAATAATGAAGTTATTGGCATTTTAATATTCTGTTTTCAATTAAATCAAGTTGCTATAATAAAACAAAACCCTAACAAATAATGATACAATCGTTTATTATAAGTTAACTTACCACCTGTTTATAATATTTTTTTTTGCCCCATCACCTCCTTCTCGTCACTGTGCGATCGATATGATGAGCGCCCCATCAATCTCACTTCCAATATAATTTTTATTATTATCATTACCACAAACAAAAGATACATAATAAGTTTAAATAATAAGTAATGCAGACATAAAAAATATTTCTTTACAAAAAAAATACTGTTTATTTATATGCCACGAAGTCATAGACTTTTATGTGGCAATCGCCTTCACTAGTTGTGTCCATTGTTTTTGTTATTTAAATAACCATTCCCTCACTCTTTTTTTAAACATATTTGTTTTTGTTTCTGTTATGATGTCTCTAGGTATAGAGTTGAATAATTTGCGCAGGTGTATTTCTTTTCGACGTAGTCCATACTTGTTGTTATGTCTTTTTACCTCAAACTACCCGGCTGTTTGATGTCTTGTCTGTTTCTCATGTTGCACTTTATTCCAAGTTACCACTTCATTAAAGTTGTTTATAATTCCTCGCCAGTTTGTCAGTTGTTTAATTGTCATTATTTGTTCTTCTTTGTATATGTCAAATTTCGTTTTGTGTTTTCGTTTGGAATAAAATAAGTGTTTTGTTACGGTGTTTTGTGTCCTTTGTAGGTCCGATATTAGGTATTCCGATGCGAGACCGTATACTGATATACCGTAGCTGATGATGGACTCCGGTAGTGCATGGTAATTGTTTTTCATAGTATGGTCGGGTAAAAATTCTTTTAAATAATAGAATCTATGTCCTAGATGTTGTAGTTTGTCTTGTATGTACCGTATGTGTGTTTTCCATGTCATGTGTTTGTCGATACAGAGTCCTAGGTATTTGTGTTCGTTTACTGTCTGAATTTTGTATGTACAAGAGCAATCCTGTCTATTAGATGTGTCGGTATGCAAGCAGTCGTTCGAATGAAAAGTTATATTTGGTTGTAGTCCTCTATCTGTCTTTAGTGTCGTTATATGTAGCAATTTCATCTTGTCAGTTCTTTGTCATGAGCCCATCTTTGAAATAAAATAAAGTCATTCTGCAAATTTTCCAACGCCTTTTTGCGGTTTTATGTACGGAGACGAGCAAAAAGTTATCGCAAACATGAAGTGTTCGGTGTTTTAACATGTTTCCCCCCACATTATTTACATGTAGCAGGAATAGCTTTGGTCCCAAGATACTTTCTTGGGCCACCCCTGTGTGTGTACTTCCCTTCTTGTTTGTCCTCCTATTTTTATTTGAAAAGTCCTCTCTTCTAGATAATTGGACAGCCAGTCATGTACTTTACCTCGAATACCATATTTCTTAATTGTTCTTAAAAGACTGAGTCTGCTAATTTTATCAAATACTTTCGAGAAGTCAATAAAAAGGCACATTATATGCATATTTTGATCTAATTTTTCATACACTAAATTAGTGAAGTCTTCTAGCAATTATATAGTGCCTTTTTCTTGTTGGTAAGCATATTGTCTTTCATTAATGATTTTATATTTTTTAAAATAGCTTGATAAAGACGCATCTATATGTTTCTCCATAATTTTCGATATAGACGGTAAAATAGAAATTGGTCTATAATTCTCAGCCCGATCATTTTTGCCTGCTTTATATATTGGTCTAATTATGGCTTTTTTTAAGATTTTCCGGTATATTTCCATGTTCGAGGGTTAAGTTTATCATTTTCGAAATCGGATTGCTAATTTCTTGTGCGACATCTCTAATGTCTTTTGGTCTAATTCCATCATGACCTGCTGGTTTGTTGCTCGGTAGTTTTTTTATGAAGTCTATTATGTCCCTTCCTGTTGTTGATGGTATGTATACTGATTGTATTTGTGTTGTTGTCGTCATATTGTGTAATTTTTTGTAGCATTTGTGTGTCGTTTGGCTGACTTGTTTATCGAATGTAGTTGTAAATTTGTTTGTCAACGTCGGTATGTCTGATTTGAATGTTTGTAATTATTATTATTATTATCCCCATCATCGGATTCATTTTTCCTTCCCAGAATGTCATTTATAGTCTTCCATGTTTTTTTCATATCATGTCCTGTGTTATTAAATGTATTTTCATAAAATCTTTTTTTTTGCACGTTTAATTTGTTCTGTCACTTTGTTTCGTTGTTTCTTGTAACGCTCTCTCAGTTTGTCTCTATCTATTGCTTCTCCGGTTGCTCTCTTCCAAACCCTAAATAATCTATCCCTTTCCTTCATTTGTTCGGTTAAATATGGTGATATTCATTTAGGTTATTGTGTTTGTCGCTGTTCTTTTTTTAATGGTTTCGATGCTGCTGTTCTTTCTTGTGTGAATATTTCAATAACGTTCTTTAAAATTTCATCTGCATCTTGCTTAGTTTGCCAGTTTATGTTTTTTAGTCGTTTTTGGATTTCGATTTTCATTTCATTTCTATTTACTGACATATATTCATTATTTTGTTTTTTGTTTCCTTTTTTATAATTTGTCCATTTGATTGAGCCACTTATGACGTAGTGTTCGCTAATTTTTGTTGTTAGTATCGATGTGTCTGTTTCAATAGTAGGTCTCATATATATATGATCAATGCACGCTCTGACTAGCTATCCATTTCGTATTTCCTCCCTTGTGTGCTTGTCAATTTGTCTAGTAAATCCATGCCCAAACAGTCCTCATATTTGTGTCTTTCTCTAGTTTCTGATAATATGTCTATATTTATGTCACCAATAAGCATAATTGTTCGGTTTCTCGTGCCAATTAGTAGATTATCTAACTCTAACAAAAAGCTGTTTATGTTTGAATTCGGCGGTCTGTACATAGATATTATGCATATATTCCTATTTTCTGAAAGTTGTACCTCTAAAGACATTGTTTCTGCTGTTTCTATTTTTTGTGTAGTCATTATGCAGTTGTGTTTTTCTTTTATATACACTAACAGTCCCCCTCCTGAGTTTTTTTGTCTTAATAATTGAAATGTTTTATATTCTCTGATGTGAAAGTCCTCTACATTTCCTCCCTACTTAATTTTTACTTCCGACAATATGATTATATCAAATAGGTACAATTTATTTCCGATGGTTAGTATTAGGTTGTCAAAATTTTTGTTAACAGAGTTTATATTAAGATGCAGCACTGTGAAATCGTGGGTATTTGTCTTTTTTCGAATCCAGGGTCTGATATTGTCATTTTTCTCACAGTTTGTGTTTTCTTTTATGTGTATATCGTATTTGTCATTTTCCATATTTTTATCTCCGCCTTCTCGGCTGTAGTTGCCCTCAGAAAAGTCTGTCGATATCATTTTCATTTCTTACTTGAACTATTTTTGACCCCTCTTCTTTTCTTACTAATATTTTCCCTTCTTTTGTCCAGACAAATTTCTTTAATTTGTTTTAAAAATTCTGCTCTTGTAATTCCTTCATTGCTTGGTTCGGATTGCGAGCTTTGCGAATTTATCTCATCGCGACATGATTCACATCTCCATTCTTTTTTCTTCGCATCACTCATACTTCTATATGTTGACTGTTTCAAAGAGCAACTGTGGTGGTAAACAGAATTGCATCCTCTGCAAGTCACGTAACCTCCATCTGTCGGCATGGCAGAATTACATTTACCACACTTCATTTTAGTTTATGAATTGAAAACAGCTGGTTTATTTTTATTCACAAAAGATTAATTTACTACAACGTAAAGAAATCACTACGATTTTTTGTTCTCGAGCGCGGATTTCCCACGATGACCCACTCGCGTATTTTAATCGCCTCACAAAAAAGTCAGAAGTAAAAAACTCACCTGAGAATATTTGGCTATATCTTGCTTGCGTATTTAATTAAATATTTTATTTTTCGGTAGCGCAACAGCGTTATGAATTTTACCACTGTAAAGTACACTAAACCTTTCTGATGGGGTAACTTGCACTTTGAAAGATGTTCAATAACTATCACAATATTATAATAAGATGAGAGCTCTCGCGGATACGTCCGTCACGTTCAACAAGGCGAATAATAATAATAATAATATCTCTTTATTTTCAAAGTGTCATGTACATGTACAAAATGAAATTTGCGTCAAAAATTATAAACTAGCCTAAATGTAATATTACTAAGTTTATCTTAACAAATATATATATATATATATATATCTACATAATGCTTAAGTCTACTTATATCTACATTTATTAATAAATTCTTCAATTGTATATGGCTCACATTCAACTAAGAACTCAATTAATTCTCTTTTTAAACGTTTAAAGTCGTATTTGTGAATTTTAATATTATTGGGAAGTGAATTGAATAATTTAATTGAAGAGTATTGAACTAAACATTCTGTTGAATTGAGTTTGTGTTGGGGATAGATGTAGCCATTTGATCTTGTATTATATTTTGTAGTTTTATTATCATTTCCTGTAAGGTATTTGTCATAAAATAAGATTGTCTCCATTATATATATTCCATACATGGTTAACATTTTATTGCTTTTAAAAACCCCTCGACATGATTGTTTATAGTTGAGATTTAAAATAACCCTTATAGCTTTTTTTGTAGAATAAATAATTTTTGGGCATTCGATTTATTTTCCCAAAAGATTATTCCGTAGCGCATAATGCTATCGAAATTTGCTGTGTATGCGGTTTTTACAACCGTTTTCTGTAGGTATTTCGATAGTTCCCTTAACATGAATATGACGGAGTTTAATTTGTTTCTTATTGAGTTAATCTGTTCATTCCAAGTAATTTTATTATCGATATACACACCAAGGAATTTAGCGTTTTGACTATTATTTACGGATTTTTCACCTATATCAATCGATTCAGTTACATTTTCTGGGATTAGTGCTTTATTATTGAATAACATTATATCTGTTTTTTCTTCATTAATTATTAATTTGTTTCTTACAAACCAATATTTAATTGAATCGAATGTTACAGTGTCCTCTTCAATTGCCATTCAATATTTTCGGCGGATATTAATATATTTGTATCATCCGCATAATTTACAATATTGTGTTTGTTATTGTTAATTGCGCTTATTACATCATTAATGAATAACAAGAAGAGTGTTGGTGCGGTCAAACTTCCCTGGGGTAGTCCGGTGGTGATTATTGCAGTGTCGGATTTACCATTTCCATTGTTAGTGTTTACAACCACACGCTGGGTTCGGTTGCTTAAATAAGATTCAAACCATTTCAGGGCGTTCCCCCGAATGCCATGTATTTCCAATTTTGTTAGCAAGATGTTGTGGTCAATGCAATCGTACGCTTTCGACAGATCAATAAAAATTCCAAGCGTTAATTCCTTTTTTTCCAAGTTCTTTATTACGGTCTCTATGAAATTATTTATTGCTGTGGATGTCGATTTGCCTTTTCGATATCCATGTTGGATATTGTTGATTATTTTTAATTTCCCCAAAAAATCATTTATACGGTTAATCATTGCATTTTCAAGGATTTTCGAAATCACCGGTAAAAGACCTGTAATTTCACATTTCTGTTTTTATGCCCTTTTTAAATATAGGCTTAATAACTGCCTCTTTTAATTTGTCGGGAAATATTCCGTGGACTAAAAAGTTATTAATTATATATGTTAGTGGAGTTATTAATTCCACAATACAATGTTTTATTACAATAGATGGTATATTGTCGTTTCCACAAGATAGGGTGTTTTTAATTTGTTTATTATATTACAACATTTACATTCAGTTAGCGGTTTTATAAAAATACTGTGACTATTTTGTTGAAAATTTTCAGTGTACGTTACATGATTTTGATTTGACGCTAATTTTGGGACAATGCTTTGGAGGTTCTGTTGCTACTTCTTCTGCCTTGCCTGGAATTTCTATTCTCTGATTTGATTTTGTATGTTTACCTTTAACTTCATTAATTACTTGCCAAACGCATTTATTTAGATTGTTTGCGAGTTCAATTTTAGATTTATAATCCCGAGAACGTTCGTTTAGTAATAAGCTATTATACCGTTTGTTTTTTTTTTTTGTTTCGTTATATAGGGTTAAATATATAGTTTTATGTCTAGATATTACATATAATATATCAAGTTTATTTTTGCACTTTGATATTTCTTCTGTATTTGTAATTTTTGTATGTTTTCTATTTGTAAAAGATACTTTTTCAGGTAAATATTTCTCAAATTCCATATTTAGAGACTTGCTAAATAAGTTCCATTGTTCATTTACGATTGACTCGATTATGTTATAAACACAATTCCAATTTATAAAATTAATTGCTTCTCTAAATTTGTTTCATTAAATTCTCGTTTTCGAAATTTAAAGGCCTTGTTTTCCTTGTTTAAGGTGATTTTAAGTTTTTGTCCCAAATGGTCCGATATATGCGTATTTATGGTATTACCTTCGCAAATATGAGTATTATTCACAAATATATTATCTATACAAGTTTGGGAGTTATGTGTAACACTTGTTGGTTCATTAAACATTTTATGGAAACCGTAGCTTTTGAATAATTTAATTGTGTTTTGCTTTTGGGGACTATCTACATTAAAATTAATATTAAAATCTCCTGCATATTTTATTTTCATTGCTTATTAATTCTAGTAGCAGTTCAAGTTTTAAAAAGAAGTCGTCAACGTAAGAATTGGCCGGTCTATATAATACTACAACTAATTATTTACAGTATTTACAACATTTATAGCGGTGCATTCAAAAATAAATGGCTTACTAATATACGTTACACTCCGCATTTCATGATATTCCAGTCCTTGTTTGGTGTAAATTGCGACACCTCCGTGTTGGTTGTATTTCCTACAGTAGGCTGAATAGAGTTTGAAATTTTCAATTATTACTACTTTGCTAATTTAACCGATTGTCTAGCTCATCTAATAACAAATTTAGCAATGGTGAGCACTTGATTTAGAACAACCTGAATACAATCATCTTTAGTGTAATTTCAAAGAGAAATACATTTTTAAACTTTGTTATTGATTAGAAGAGATGGGAATACATTAAGTCGATCTGGTTATTAATTAATATCCCCGGTCAGGTACATCTTTCAATGACTAAAACAAATCCTAAAACTTGTTTTTTTTTTTAATTCGTGTAACTTCCCAATTAAATCTCTCTGCTGCCCAATTAGAAATTAGTGAGATGAGGATGCTGTTGATTTCTCTGCAATCCGGATTATCAATGAGTGTTATATTCGCCTAGTTCACAACAGGAAGGATGTTGTAACTCTTCGTGATTTTGATTTGAAGACCATCGCGCGAAATCAGGCTAATTGGGTATTTTGAAATGGTGCGCCGCAAATTGTAATTAATCAATGAAATAAAAAATAGTACACCGGCAGTCCGTTTATAAAAAAATATCTTGCTCTATCTCTAATTAATGATAACAATTATTATTTCCTCCTGGCAACAGATTTGGGGTTAGAGGCTAAAAATTACTCAGAGACCGTTAAATACCAAAAAATTTGTTGTTCAATGATATTCATTAAATACGATATAATTCAGTGTGTATACAAAAAGTCCCCGGGGTAGTCAAATAATTTGAAAATTAACTTTTCATCGAAAAACAAATAAAATACATGGTCAATAATTCTGAAAAATCTATCGAATTTTACAAAACACGCGGCTCTACCACCACTTTTTGTTGGTAACACGAAAAACTACTTTAGAATTTTAAATAGTAACCCCCGTTTTTAATGCATTTTCTAATACTATACCAGAAACAACGTAGCCTTTATTTTAAACATGTTTTTGTATTCATGATAGATGGCACTTTAATTGAAAAATAAATTCTTAAAGAATTTAATAAAATACCACATGTAATTAGGCAGAAGATGGCGCTTGCATAGTCTCCCATTTATTATGATTCTTTAAGAATTGAATGGTAACATAATCTCCCTAGAGGTAAACATCACATTTAAAAACAAAAAGGATGAGCCTTTTTAAAAAATATTTTATTTATACTGAAATATTTTGGTTATTCTTATCTTTTTCTTTAATTTCTATCTAATATACGACATGGTACAAATAATGGTAAATACAAATGAATAAAATAATTCATCCTGGTAATTCTTTACATAATCCTTCGAATTTCAATATCCGTCCCATTTAAAAAAGGAAAATAAAAGGATTCAAGGCGGTGACTCTTGAATCCTTTTTTTAAATCAATATCAATAAATTCTGTTATTTTATTTAAAATCACTTTGTTTCCATCTCACTGTAATGGCCAATCCATTTTCCACTGTATACGGCATTTAAAAATGCACGTGCTGTGTGACTGAAGTGAGCCGGTGTACCGTTCTCTAACATTTAGTGGACCATCTTCCATTAAACTTGCTAAGGTAAATCGTTTTCTAAAAAAATAAACACAATTCTGCTCAAAAAGTCGTCGGTGAAGTACAAAAGAACCAATCAAGAAGTCGTTGACAATTCCTACCCACACGTTTAATGCTTGATGTCTTGACTGAATAATTGCATGAGGTTTTTTTCTTGCCACTGTAAAGCCAGCTTCATCACTAAAGAGTACACACTTCAGGAAGAGACGATCGACGACGCATGTCAGTAACAACCATAGACATAGTAAGCTTCTCATTGCGGGAAGTCGTTCTCACTAAGTCCCTGTACTCTTCGCAGGTGGTAAGGATAAAGCTGATTAGTTCTTAAAATTTGCCACACACTCAAATGATTGACAACTTCGACAATGCAATTCTTCAAGTACTAGCTCTTGCATTTTCTTCAACACGATCCAACACACGTTCTTCTAAGTCGAAAGTTCTTGTAGTTCGTGGTCTGTCGTCATCTCGGACTACTGGTTGAAGGATCCTAATAATAATTTCGAACGTTTTTACTTTCCGCGGACCCCTGTCCAAGGGAAAGTAATGTCTGTATGTGTGTCTGTGTAAACCCAAACTTTATATCTAAGCGTTTTATATCAGTGGAATGATCTGAAAAGCTTTTGGTTAGAATTAAAACTCATTAAGTGCAACTTTACTTTTAGCGATTTTTCATTTTTTAATTCTGACAGAAAAATATTTCAAATAAAAGTTGTAGATGTTAAAAAATAAATAATTTTTGTTAGAAAATGTTTATTGTAGGACCTTCAGTTTTTATTTTATAAGCGGAAGAATTTCAGCCATCTGATAAATTCCCTTTGGATTCCTTTTGTAATCTTCTTTTTGTTGGCTGTGGAGACATTAATTATTTAAATAATTAATTTTACGTGAAATAAAATGTCAATTTGCTTAAAAAACGACAATCCATTTTTTTAATTAATATTTTTCTTTCCTATTAAACGTTCATACATTACCATTTATTTTTTCATTTGATAAAAGTCAGTTTGGGAAATGGTCTGCCTAAAGTATTCTTGCTTCCGTTCTGTTACAATATACCAAACCATTCATTAAATACATATCGGACATCTCTTCTGATTATCTGCCATTTTGTACTATTAATTAGAAAACAATACTAACCACAAATAAGTTAATCAACTGTCACGACTCACAAGAAAAAGCACGAACTGCCTACGTAAAATTGGTCTGAAAAGCTTTAACTAAATGTCTTTAAATTCACTGTTGTAACTCAGTAACGAACCATTTTAGGACATATGTTTATGTAAACTTTTTTGCTTATTTTTAGTTGTTGAAACTGTCTATGTACAGTCAGCCCATTTTTTTATAACACCTTTTATTAACAATTAAGTCTACAAGAACATAACGATAATTGATTAAGTATACCACACAAAAATTATTTATAATAATTAAATTTTAAAATTACATTTTTTTTTTAATTGAAAAATGAATTAAGTCGGCCATAGTTCTTTATACCTCTATATATCGTATTTAATGGATTATTATAAATAACAGAGAATGACAATACAATTAACTTCAGCCATTGGTCTTCAGATCTACTGACATTTTCAAAATGTTTAATGATATTTTATCGTCATTAATTAGTGAATCAAATAAATCTATTTATAGGCCGATTGCCTTTGGTTAACAATGCAAACAAAATTATAAGTTTCTTTAAAAATCAATTCAATGTTTCTTGATATTGTTCCTTCTATCGTTTCTGAAGTCACCCATTGAAGTGAGTGATTAACGCAACGTACTAGAATTCTACTCTTTTTATTTTATTTTATTTTATTTTATTTTATTTTATTTTATTTTATTTTATTTTATTTTATTTTATTTTATTTTATTTTATTTTATTTTATTTTATTTTATTTTATTTTATTTTATTTTATTTTATTTTATTTTATTTTATTTTATTTTATTTTATTTTATTTTATTTTATTTTATTTTATTTTATTTTATTTTATTTTATTTTATTTTATTTTATTTTATTTTATTTTATTTTATTTTATTTTATTTTATTTTCTAAACACGTCTGACATTGTTAGTACCTAAACCGAATAGATTTTCTAGACTAAATATATTTTTTTATATAAATAAGCACTGGTTTCAAATATGGCCTGTTCGCCCCCAGATTCATTTTTTTCAATTGAATCCAAAAATGATGTTATTAATTTATTTAGTATTCTTGTTTTTGATTCTCTAATACCATCTAAGTTGGATGTACATGTACTAATCCTGTTAGATGATCTAACACAGTACTTGCCATATGCTTGAGTAATATTCTGCACCTTAGGTTGTATTTTAATTCGTCGCATGTTTTCCACTTCGAAATATATTTTTCAGTGGAACGGGGTTTATCATTCAGAAAGTTTGTCATTTATTACATTACATTTATTGACAAATAATTACCTGTCGAGGCTATTCCCTTCCGGAAATGTTACGTTTAGCATGTACTTTATTAATTAAATTCACATTCAATGAATAAATATTTATTACAAAAGTTGTTTAGACTATGCTGATAAAAATAACGTACACGTTAAACTAAACATTTGCCTTGCATAATATATCGTATATTTCCAATTAAATATTTATAAACTAAGAATAAAAGTATTCAAGATTCACATGAATTTTCGACTTTTAAGTAGCGCCAATTTTTTCAGATCGCAAACCAAGGATCTTATTCGATTTGCCTTGATCGTAATCTACTGGACCGGCGTAGCTTGTGAGTAAACATCTTCCGTTAACGGCCAAAAGATGGCACAATGCGAAATAATTAGAAAAACTGTATATAAGTAGTATGTACTACATCTATGAAAAACTGTAAAATTTGTATGCATATTCACCTCGAATATGAAGTTTGATATTCAGTATTTTGAAATACCACGTTTGTCACTAAATATATGGCTAGAATAATAATTTCAAAATAGTTTAATTCAGATGTGTTTAATTTATGAATAATTTGTACAAAATCGAATACGAGAATCTTCTGCGGCAAAATCAATATTTGACTAATTCTATCTGATAATTTAAAGTAATTATAAGATTTTTATTAATAGACTTTGATTAAAACACTTGGTTGACTTCAGTGAAACAAACCAAGTGTTTTAATCAAAGTCTATTAATTAAATATGTTTCACCACGGGTTAAGTGAGAAATTAATTCAAAATATAGATTTTTCATTATTACGAAAGACCCAGCTACATTCACGTGTGTTTCTATATCAATCATTTTCGGTTTCACGATTGCTTATTTCGATATTAATTTTACATTTGTTTGGCGTTTTATCTGTTCCAGCAATTTCTTTAGAGCAGGTGTCGTTAATTATATTGCATTTGTGATGAATTAAGAATTAATTTATTGGTATTTCAAGTACGACAGAAAGAAACTTATGGAAAATTAATTTAATTTGATCATTGCCTTTCAATCAAATCCTGACAAAAGATTTTTTAACCATGATTTTAAATCACACAAGGATTCACTGGACATGAATGTCTGTAATAAATTTGAGAAATTTAAAGCGTTATTATGTCCAATGATTGTCTCTGTTAACAAATATCTAGGAAACCCACATGTTGGTCCCGAAGAATATTTTAACGTTTGTTATCAGTGCGGGTGTTTAATTGCAATTTTTTATTAAAAAGCTGCCAGTAAATGTTAAAAAAGCCGCCACAATTTTAAATTTACCGCTCGTATTTTATAAGTCGTCGGTGGCGCCTCTTTCTGATGGTGTACATCTATAGACATATACAAAGATCTAACTCTATGAGTACATCGAAAGATCGCAAATACGCATCACACAAGTGCTTCTACGATCGCGCGATTTCAATTTCGGTTGGTAATAATGAGCCAAGGTATCACCAGCAAAGGTGAGCGAACAGTTTGGCAACGCCGCATTATGAACGCCGCATCCAAATTTTGACAGCGCACGTTGTGTGATTGTCACGAACGCGAGAATTTTCTTCAAAAACAACGTGCAAAACATGCCGAAACAAATAAAGAAACGCAAGCACGACGACGTCGAGATACAGTACATCACGCCAAAGAACAAGTTTCGACCGTACGACGAAAAAGCCCGGCTGGAGGAAGAGAAGCTCACACAAATTCTGTTCGGTGGCACTTCGAGTTTCATACAGAGTTTAGAGGAGGCCGAGCAGGAATCACCGAAGGAGAATGTGTTGGATTCTGGTGTTGGTGAGACTGATACGGATGAGAGTGATGGGGACCGAAAGCCGGCTTGGGTGGACGAAGACGATGATGGCATCGACGTGGGGGAAGCTTTGACGTTGCAAAACAGGAAATTACCAGATGGTGGTGTGAATTCACGAGGGAATAGTTATTATAATTTGCTGAAGCGTAAGTTTATTGATAAAGTCGGCGATCCGGAGTGGGCCAAATTGGGAAAGAGTAAAAATAAGGATGATTCTGAGGATGAGGAAGTTTTACAATCCTGTGGATTTATTAAGAAAACTGCTCGATTGCAATTGCCTAGTGGAAGTTTGGAGTTTAGAAAAGTTACAGATATGAATAACGAGACTAAAAATGAAGGTCGTAAAATCAATGCTGTTGAATTTCATCCGACTTCCAGTGTAGGATTTGTTGGGGGGAAATCAGGTATTTTAAGTTTGTTTTCTATTGATGGAAAAAGGAATCATAAATTATACAGCGTTCATTATGAAAAATTTCCAATTGAGTGTGCTCGATTTATAAATTCAGGAAACGAGATTATAATGGGCTCACATTGGAATCACTTTTATGTTTTTGATCTTCTGTCTTCAAAATCCCAGAGGCTGTTACTTCCGGATGGATTGACTAATTTAAAAAAATTCACAACTTCACCCGATGGAAAATACATTGCAGCAACTACCGGAAAGTGGGGTGATATTCACTTTTTATCATCAGCGTCCCGTGAAAAATTATTTTCACTCAAACAGGACAGTTGTGTAACCGCTTTTGCATTTAATCCACAAAGCAACTTACTTTTTTCACATAGCACCACTGGGCTTGTAACGATCTTCGATGTAAACCAACGGAAAATTAAACACAAATTTTACGATGACGGCTGCATTCAAGGCTCGACGATCAGCATCTCCAATTCAAACCAATTTCTAGCGGCTGGTTCAGCTCAAGGAATCGTGAATGTCTACGAGATGGATAAGGTTTTAAATGAAACCACCCCTAAACCAATGAAAATCATTTCAAATTTAACAACGGCAATTGCTGATTTGAAATTCAACTCCTCTTCGGAATTGCTTTCGATTTCCTCGGAAGACACGCAAAATTCAATCAGACTGTTCCATTTGGGATCGAAGAGTGTGTTGAGCAATTTTCCTGGTACTTATCATAATTTGGGTCATGTTACCACAACTAATTTCTCACCTGGAAGCGGTTATTATGCTGTCGGTGATAACAAACATAAAGTTTCCATGTTTAGGTTAAAACATTTCAAAAGTTATTAATGTTAATTCAATGTAACACATACAAAATTTATTAGCACTGTATTTTTAGTCATTATATTTTATAAGTTAAAATGTATTTTTATGATGTAAAAATGATTATCATTAAAGAAGTTGAAATGAAATAAATTCATTTTTATACTACTAAATTCTATTTACTCAAAGAAAAAAATATTGCATTTTATTATACTCTTCTGCCTTCATTTCTAAAACTTTTTTATTTACAAACGAAACATTTTGAAATATAGTATGAGTAATCTAATTACAAAGTTTTTGTAGGATTATAGATTTTGTGTAATAGAATTTTATTTTTGAAATTCTAAACCAATAAAACAATCGATCCTTATAATTGCGTATTAAAGAATTCTAAATATAAATCGATTGAATTCATTAAAATATTTTTAAATATAAGGGAGAAATATCAATTTAAAATTCTGTGATTTTTGGTGAAATTGAAGCAAGAATATAGTGTTATATTAATAGTGCTGATAGTAAATAATATTAGAAAAATAATCTAAGCCAAAATTACGAAACTATTACTAAAAGTGTATACAATGGTGATCGATAATTCCGTATGTGTGAAATATTTGTTGATGAGATATGGCAAATTATCACTTGTTTTGATGATAGTAAATAATGTTAGAAAAATAATCATAGTCAAAATTACAAAACTATTACTAAAAGTATATGCTATGGCGATCGATAATTCCTGTACGTGTGAAATATTTGCTGAGATGCGATATCCTGGACTAAACGTATCTAAGAGCATATGCTAAAAATAAGTAACTCGACCATCAGAAAAAGCTTTGAGGGGTGATACCCCATTAGGCTAGTGCACCTAAGCGGTGTGGTATGGAGAGCAAATGGCAAGTGAAAGAAAAGAAGCCTGTATAAGTATATCATGCACGCGCAATAAAGTGATGAATACGTGGTGTGGAAGTGGTGCGATATTTTCCAAGCAATGTTTCATTACACACTTGCCATTCAGGTGTTATAGGGTCCTGCATGTTTAATTTTAAAGTGGCAAGTGGAGAGGCAATATACAGATGGAGGTAAATAGACTTAAAGTTTTAAATTACATTTTTAATTGAATCTTCAGTCTGCATTTTCTTAATTATAAATTTCCCTATTATTAATTTAGAAATATCAGGAAAAAACTAAATTTCAGATTAATTCAATTTAATTTTTTAAATTTTGTTAATATTACATTTTAATAGGAATATGCAGGATGATCAAAACATATTAAAAGTCTTTCTCCTGGATATACACTTTCTGAATTGTGTATCCTTTTTTTTAAGTAAAGATGTATTTTTTGTAATAATTTTAAAAATATTTTTTCATTTAATAGAAATATATGTATATGAGCTACTTTGAAGATATACTAATAATAATTCACGGTTTTGTCTTTCTTAAAAAAAATGATTTAGTACTAATAAATATACATCTAGTATTAAATAATGATTTTTGAAGAGAGTCAAAACAGTGAATTATTACTCTAGAGAAAGTCTTAAATTTCTCATCGACAGATGTGAATCTTTTTTTTTAAATTTCATACATTTTATATTTAAAGAAAACATTACTGTTTTTTTTTTTTCTGAACCTTTCGCAAATAACTCAAAAATTATTTCTTCAGGAGGTTGAATATGATTTATAGTTTATTTGTTTAGAAAAGACAGAAAATTATCTTGTAAATAAACATTGAGCAATATTTTATTTTGATATACTTTAAAAATTCCAAATTTCTTATTCATTTGCCAGAGCGCATAATACTACTACATACTAATGTTTTCAGGCCACTCTGCTTGCCGCTTCAGTGCACGTTGAACCATGTCCCCTCGACATCATTGCCATTTCACATCTACACCGAATTCAAAACATTTGTTTAATGTACGTATGTAACTGCTCTGTTACAGTACTTATGTAACGTAAGTCAAACTGTCACAGAGTTAAAGGTGGAAATAAGTTATTATTTATTTTCAAATTCTTTTATTTAATTGAAATATGTAATGTTTTGTAAACTTAATGTAACTATAAACATTCCACTAAAGATGATTATGTATGTATATATAATGTGGTCATCATTCGACGTAATTAATAATTGCTTAGTAAAAAATATGTAGCAAGTATAGAAAACAATGAATTTCTCGTAATATTTATAGGATATATCTAATATTAAATAAAAATATTCAATTTATATTAATATTTATGATTATTTCGGGCCTATTGACAATCGCCCGGGAATGGATGAAGAACGGAAACGTAAAAGACGATGAATCGGCCGTTTCCGTTCTCGTTCCCGGATGATTATGACTCTGCCTTAAATGAACAAATTAAGTCAAAAAGGTAATGAAAATCTCGTAATATTTATCGGAAATATGTAATATTAAAAAATATTCAATTTGTATTAAAATTCATGATTATTTAAATCAACAATTTAAGTCAAAATCAAATTTTAAATAATTAAATTTCGCACTAAAATTTTGTCACGCGTACCAACCAATGCGAATCGGCCTTGCGATATGCGAATGGATCGTGCGTCTAATCAAAGAAATACGTTTTTTAACTTTGCTGTTTCAATAATTTGCACTTAACAAATTTAAGCTGTAGGTACAATCGGGGCTATTCTGTACGGGAAATGTTAAGTTTAACGTGTACGTTATTAATTAATTCATACTCTATGAATATATATCTATCACATAAGATGCTTAGACTGTGAGGATAAAATGAAAACATTAAACTTATCGTTTACCTTACAGAATAGCCTCGATTGATTTTTAAGAAATTCATTAGGAAGTGAAAGCCTCACTAATTGCTAAGTTAGTATATTTTTCTACCATATTCGGGGATTCCGTGAAGTGTTTATTTTAACGTACATGTTATTTTTACATCACAACCTGAGCGACTAATATAGTTTCAGGGCTATTCCTTATTGCAAATGTTAAGTATAACGTTTACGTTATTAATTAAATTCACATTCTATGTATGTGTAAACATATATCTATTAAAAAACGACTTAGACTGATATAATAAAAAATAACGTACACGTTAAACTTTATGTTTCCGTTACAGAATAGCCTCGTTTGCGTATATTTAGTTTGGGGCTAAAAAATAAACGTTAAATTTGAGATTTCTCGTACGGAATTGTGTCAATAATCATAGAGTGTGAATTCATAGTGTAACAGGGAGTAAGCATCTTATCCAGCAATTAACTCTCTTATCAGAGTCGTTATCAACTGCTATTCAACGTCATATAATTAGAGAAAGCGCCCCAATTTCACTATAATCCCTTTAATTGCGACGATTGATAAATTATTGCGTAATCCACAAAACCATCGCCCGGTAATCTAATAAGAATCGACGGAGGGAAACTCTCCGTGCGCGTGTCCAGCAACTGGCGCAAGGTCAACCATGACAGGGGCATCGGTGTGCGTGTATTTCTCGCCTATAACACGAATAGATATTATTAAATTAAAACAGATGCCCGTTGGTTGATGTGCCTCGTTGAGCACAATGTGCGTTCGAAATCAATTTGAATTATTTCAATAGAGGATACTTGCGGTGAGTGTACATACATAATTCAATATTCAAATAAGTATGGCAAAATAAGTATGTTATTAAACCAAAAAATAAGAACAATATTTGAATGTAAAATAAAAATAAGTATTAAATAAAAAGAATTTGAAAATAATTAATAAATTATTCCCTCTTTAGCTACTGCCACAAAATATTATTTTCAAATTCTTTTTACTTAATTCAGGTTTTAAATAACTGTGACAACGTCAATAAATTCTTTTTTTTTAATTATTTAAATAATGGATTGTGGAGACCAATCAACGTACAGAACATTAAGAAGATAATTATTAAAAATGATAAAATATAAATTTCATTCTTTTTTTATTCTGAATAAATACTATTGAAATTATATTTTATTTTTAGATTTGTTATTTTAAAATGTTATTTATTTAAAATACATTGCAGTATGTACTCGAATGCTAAATATTATTTAAAAAAGACTTTGTTGTTAATAAATGAATTATTGTTATTATTACAAAAAATATATATTAACAATGTAAAAAGTGTACGTGTTTTTTTTTAATGCATATGTATTAAATGTAATTACATTTTATAATTCGATTTATTTTAAAATATTATTTATTTAAAATATTCTGCAGAATATACTCGAAAGTTAAATGTTATTAAAAAAGGACTTTGTTGTTTATAAATGTATTATTGTTGTTATTAAAATACATTTTGTATATATAATCAATGTAAAAACTTTTACTAATTTAAAATATGTAACAATTTTAACAATAACACAATAATAAAATGCCTATAAATAAATAAAAATATTTCTTATGTCATCATCATAAATATATATATGTAAGTTAAGAAATAAACATTCATATTATTATTAAAAATACCAATATTTAAATAATTAAAAGTCTCTACAACCAACGTAAAGAAGATTATAATTAATGTAAATGTATTCAAGATGATTATTTTAATTATTGCCATTGTATCAGTTACATTTTAAACGTAAAAATGTAACTGATACTCGCGTATTGACCGCTTTTTCCAAGACGATAATTTGATTAGTTGGAAATATGTTGCATATGGCGTTTTTCATTAATTTGCTATTTCTAATGTTCCGCCAAAATATCGCTCAAGCCTTCTGATACAGTGCAAATTTAAATCAAGTTCGTTCACTTTCACTATGAAAAATAAATAAATAATTTAAATTTTCGAATTCCAGCACGCTTGAAGGACGCGTTGTGGTTAACATCCTCTAAAGTTGTGGGCGCGAGTGTAATTCCTCTTCAAATTGACTTTAATTATTCTGATTTGAAATTGAATTGTGTTGATGTTAATAATTTATATTTCTAATACAGTTTTTTTAATGTATTTTTTCACATTATAGCAAATATAATTCGCAACAATTTTACGATTTGTGAAAATAAAAAAAAATGGTGATGTGTCCATCATGGTACTTTCCCCGATGAATACGGTCAAATAAGTTTCTGATTGAAAATTTAATAGGAAAGCAAAATGATGAATTGAAAAAAATGATTGTCGTATTTTAAAGTTAAAGTAAAGTATTTAGAAGAATATTATAAGTAAGTGTGTTATTTCTTACCTTACAATGTGTTAAAATCATTTCTCCACACTCTTCTTCATTTTTTCAAACTGGAGGCGTTTGCGAATGTGTTGAATATAATTATTTCATTTTTAATTCTTCCGCTTATAAAATGAAAACCGGAGATACTACAATAAATATTTTATAACAGAAATTATTTATTTTCCAAGATATAAAATATTTATTTGAAACATTTTTTTATCCGAATTAAAAAATGAAAATTTTCTAAGTAAAGTTGCACTTAATGAGTTTTGATTTTAACCAAAAGCTTTTCAGATCATTCCACTGTTATAAAGCTTAGATATCAAGTTTGGTCTTAATCCATTTAGCCGCTTATTTTTCAAAACTCGATGGAATGGACTCAGGGGACCTCAAAACGTGTATATTTGTTGAAATTGGCGGTTCGGAAATTTTCACGATCACTATACCTTGGACAAGGGTCCGGGGAAAGTAAAAATAGATATGGAAGCCACAACTATTAATGTGCCTTCCACTTCCTTAAACATTGTTTTAAATTAATGTAATAAAACACTTTTTAACTTTAATATTTACAGTTATACAAAAAAGTTAAAAAGTGTTTTATTACATTAAAAAGATGGTGATGCGTCCATCATGGTACTTTCCCCGGTGAATTCGGCGAATGGTAAATGAAGAATTATTATTTGAAAAAATGCATTGTTGTACTTTAAAGTTAAAATCAAATATTTGGCTTCATAAAATTTCCATACACTATATACTTCATTTATTGAAAACATTTTGACGTTTTATTTGTCATTAAAATTATTTAAATAATTAAAATCTCCACAGCCAACATAAAATAATTTTTTATTAGGTAGACGCTTATAAAATGAAAACTGAAGGTCCTACAATAAAAAGTGTTATAACAAAAAAAACATTTTCAAGATCTACAACTTTTATTTGAAACATTTTTCTATCCGAATTAAAAAAATGAAAAATCGTTAAGAGTAGAGTTGCATTATTAAAAAAGGTTATTATAATTGCAAAAATATTTACTATAATGTTACCGACAAAATAATTTGATATATGGTTAAAGTTCACTTTAAATTACTGGTTTGAAAGATTGATCGAGCAGCTCGATCTTTGCTTGTGATCGATCTGATTGATTTTACTGAACGATCTTTCATGTTAAATCTTTTATGATAAACCCTTTTAGATCGATCCTTTCGGTTCGATTTGATCGGCGCTGCCCGATCTGTGTAGTTCAATCTTTCAGGCTTTATCACCTCATTAAAAATGCGAAATAATCATTAAGATTAATTAATTCCTAATGTATATCTTTGGACCATTTATGGGCAGCATAGTTCCCTTGGCAAGTATCACCAATTAATGCAATAATATATCTTCTACAGTCGATTTTGTTGTTGTGTCTTACAGTCTATTTAAGCGGCAGCTGCATCAATGCTTAACTTAATCGCAATACGATAATATATCTTTACGTAGCTTATTATATTTATTGCAATTGTTCAATGGATGCATGTATGAATACATATTTAACACTATTTTTATTGATAGTTTACAAGTGTCAATTAATTACTGTTTTAAATTTTTGTTCGTTTATCAATTATCAAATGTTTTCCGTCGTTTACACCTTTTTTATATTGTTATTATTATTATTATTTTGAAATATACCCATCACAGCTTCTAGTCATTTTTTTAATAATTTATATAATTTTAAAATTTTTAAATTTTATTAAGTTATTAATTGTCTGTTGCTTATCTCTTCAATCTAACGAGGAATGTTTTCATTTATTGATATAATTTTAATTCCATATTTATATTATATTCACTCATACATTCATTTTCATTTAAAATTCTAGCCGTTTTAAATATTATGTTTATTTATCCGTTTTACTATCAAGCTTTGCTTATAACATTTAGGTTGTTCTTTTAATTTATCGTATATTTTGTTATATTTATATGCGTAATTAATCTTTGTAGATCTCTGTAAAAGAAGATTCTTTAAATAAATAAATAAAGATTTTTGTAAGTTAGCTGGTTTTAAAAATTCTTCATCATTTCATCCGTTTTTATTTATAACCTCTCACAACATCTGTCTCGACCAAAAATCATTTATGTTGATGGAAAATATTCTATGAAAAAATAATTTTAATTAACTATTTTAAGACAATTCTCTTGTAATTATTTTTTATATTGATTAATATTGTTAAATTTTAAACAACAAATTTCATATTTAGTTCCGCGTAGATTTATTTCTATACTGTTCTAAAAAAAAGTTAGTTATAATTAGCAAATGTAATTTTATAGTGAAGAATATGTGTTTAAATTAATATTTGAGAAGTTTAACTTTACTCGTGAAATATTAATTTAAACACAAATATTCTTCACTCTAAAATTAAATTTCTAAATTAAAATTTAAAATGTTTAGTCGAAATAAACAATACGGAAAAATTATGTAGCGCTAAAGATAGGTCTTTTCGGCTCGATCTCTAAGGATTGATCTGAATATTGATTCATCGATCCTTTTAAACCGAAAAACAAAACAAAATATACCTGCAGTTGGTAAAAAAGTAGTGGTATTTTTCTATGATGAATTAAGAAGAATTATAAATATCAAAAAAGGTAATTTTAATTGGGATTTGAAAAAAATGTTAAAGGGAAAATTATTTAATATATGGCGAAATTGATTTGATAAATAAATCGCGAAATCAATTGATATATATATATTTGTGATATTTATGGGGGTGTTGGGGAAATAAAATCCACACTTATTAACACACTAACATTTATTCTTAGCAAACACACTCACGGGCTGCTAATGCAAGAATAATTGCGCAGATCGAACGACTGGTTTTCACGCATCTTCGTAAATTACAGAGGGCGCAAAAACCAGCATATAATATGTAAACATAATGATAATAATAATAATACATTACAATTGGGAAAATTAGAGATGAATCGCAGTTTATGAGTGGGGAAATTCAATTAATTTTTTTATTTAAATATTAGTATTTAAAGCCAGTTTCAGAGTTGGAAATATATTGTGAATGTTAGTGTATTGTTAGATATTGTATTGTAATTGTATATTCCAATCTCAGAAATAAAGATGTTTATGTATGTATTAGTAGTTCATATTATAGAAATAAATTTTAAATTCTCTGTACTAAAATATGTGGTTGTTAGTCTGTTTGGGTTATCTTTCAGAGGTCGTTCTGCCCAGGATTTGTAATATTTATAATTATTAATAATATATATACTAAATATTAGTATTTTTCAAATATAAATAGGGTTATTCCTCACGTAAAATGTTAAATTTAACGTACAAGTTATTATTGTCATCACAATCATAAGTAAGATTTACAATTGATAAGTATACTTAGATTGTGAGGTTAATAATTAGGTATCCGTTTTTGTTTCATGTGAAGTAATCCTAAATAAATGTATAAAAAATTGTGTAAAGTCGATCTTTTGGATCTTTTTTGTTACTGCATAATTAAGTATATGACAATTTTATTAATGCTACATGTTCTATTATAATTAGTAACTTCCTTATTTATAGAAAAACATCAATTTATTGTTACTTATTGACTTTATTTATTTAAAATTACTTATTAAGAATTTTTTTTGTTTGTTGTTTTGCCCAACACTAATAAAAATATAATAATGTATGTTATAAAATATTTAATAGTATATTATTATAGCCTATTACAACATTTTATTACTGATTTAAAGTTACACTGTATTATGATTCATCTTAATCTGGATAGATAGATATATTCTGTAATGATAACAAATATTGCGTCAGCAATAACAATAATGCAAACAATAGTTATTACACAACATACCACAAAGTCCATTATACCCAATATTCATTTATTAACCTCTCAACATTCCTTATTTATTTGTATTACTTGAAACAATTATAGGACACTAAATCTTGAAGCAGTGATCCATCCAAGATATTTTTTCCCGATCATGGAGTTTTCAATTCATGATTTTTTTTACGACAGTATACGTAAACAAAAGCTTTATCGCCCTCTTTTAACAATTCATTTCTCAAAAAAGTATTAATAAATGAGAGCACGGTCTAAACTAAAAAAAACAACTATATTCCATTTTAATTATATAAAATGTATCATAATAAATGTTTTCCATTTATTATTATTTTACCGGCGAACATTTTATTGCCGGTCACAACAATAATTTTATTTTTTGAAAATAATTAAAATGAGTTTACACAAACGCACGTTTCCCGACGGGACCCGAAAAGCCCCAATCAGATTATCAAAAGAGGCGATCCGTTTCGCGAGAAAGGATAATCTTTTCTTTATCGTTTCTCGTGAAACTCTTTAGTCGGAATATTGGTAATCCGAGAAGTGCATATCGGTAATCGTGCCACTAGAAACAGTCTGCACCTTCTGCAAAGAAATCGGGGTATAAATCAGGAGAGATGATTTACCAGAAACCCAAGAGCAACCACCGTCCGTGCTCTCCGTCGACGCAGTTCACCTGGGTTGCTGTTATTTTCACAACCGTTTTTTTAATTGTTTATGATTTTTTTGTTCGTGTTTTTTTGTGTGTGTATAAATATACATCCTTTATTATTTGGATCAGTTGTTTTGGGTTAGCTGCTCTTCCAGTGCTTCCTGGTGAATATAAAACTTCCATCAAAGGAGTACCTTTGAAGGACATGACTCATATCAGGTATTTAACCGCAACACAAGATGCGTTCAACCGCCTTCATCTAGGCATTGAAAATGGACGAGGTTCGAAAAACCGAAATGGCCATCACTAGTTATCCATACGCTAGATGAATAAATACATAAAATATAATGACTTTACCACTTTAATTGTTATTTGCAGATAAATTTCCTAAGGCTTTTGGATAATATTTTTAGTTAAATTTTCCATTTTATATCAGTCCTCGTCAAACAAAATTCACTACATCTTAAATATATTTCACATTGTCAAATATATGTCAATTGTAAATAATAAATAAAAAATTGTGGAAATATTTTATTAAATATTTTCAAATCATTTATTTAATGTCAATTGATTTACCGATATATTAGATGAATTTTACTAACTATAAAATATTTTTTCTTTAACATTTCTCTAATTATAATAGCCTTTGATGGTTCTCTAGTTTATTGCTACAATGAATAATTTTATAAATTGCAATAATTTCAATTATATGTGGAATGAATTTGTCAAATAGGAAAATCTGTTTTACACATAGGAAAATATAATTGAAAAAAGGAAGTTTAATTGAGATATAGGGAAACATATTTGATATACAGGGTCCTGCATCTCAGCTCCCGTCTTCTATAGCTCAGTTACTAATTAAGTTACTGGGATCCTAAGACGTACTTCAGGAAAATATTTTTTCCAAATTTCTAAAGTGTACAATAAGGTACCGCTAGAATGCAAAGCGAAATGTGTCTTAACTTTCCGTGAATATTATGCCAAACATCTTAAAGACTGATAGATGTATATTTTTGTGTTTCAATATTGCCGATTTAATTATTAAATAGTTAAATTATTGATATATAAAACGCCCTGAAATAAACTTCTGCGCTTGTCTGATATATATTTATTACTTATGTTTTCAATAGTTAAGTTGAAAAACAGTCGCGGCGACCCAGCCAAAGACTGAACTTCGCCATTAGATTCCAAATACTTGATTATTATATTACATTTTATTCATTGTTTAGATGTATTTTATGATTACCTACACACCCTTAAAATTTTATCGAAATCGGTTCAGTAATACCAACAAAAAAATAAACAGTAAAAAATTAGGTTTTGCTCCATCGGTTTAAAAAAATAATAAAAGCTAAAACAGGATCTTGTAAACAAAATTATTCAACGTACTTATTAAATAAGATCTAACAATCCTAATAGTCAAATTTTATTGATATGAATTATACAGGGTGTTCAACATTTTAATGTCAAACTTTTCAACTTTGAATGTACTTTATTTTTATTATTTTAAATTGGAAAAATTTATTATATAAAAATATATAGGGGATTTTTACATCGTTCTATGCATAACCACGGATCATAAGATTTTGGGCATATGTTAACTCTAAGAAATCTAGTTTATCGAGAATCCCAGCTGAAGTTGTTTATGGTGACAAGTATCCAATAACATCTTACCTCGGATCTTCACTAACCATCCCTGTTTTTATTTCTCTGAAATTTCTACTGAAACTGTCCTGAAACACCTAAAGTTGCTTCCTAATAAACTTTCATCTGGACTTGATAATTTACCCGCGTTTCTATTAAAATATTGTGCATCTATTCTTTCCTATCCACTATCGATTATTTTTAATATATGTTACGGGGTGCGAGAACGTCAAAACGGAATTCATGAGACTAAATTTGAGAAGGTTGACGTTCTCCCCTAACACCTCCGATAGCTCAGGTTATATTAATGGTAATCGAGTCGTAAAGAAATCAAATAAAATGTGATGGTATATATATGTATATACATTTATTACATTTCACTGTATTTACAAAAAACAATATTATAAGAAGGGGGTTGGCAACGACTTACGACTTGCGGTTCCTGGGAGTGATGGTATTCGGACTCGAAGGGTTACGATGATGGATGCTCTCTGGCTGAGTGATGATTTCCGGCTCTTTGATGATCACTGATAACTCACTAGCGATGATGTTTTTTGAATGATGACAACTGACTCACGATGATGTTTTACTGGATGATGGTAACTGACTGTTTTTTCCTCTGATATCTCCCGCTTCTTTCCAACCACCGATTCTACCAACCCTCACCACTGGTGGGGGTGGTGGTGGTGGAAAAGCGGATGCGCGGATGCCTAATGGTCAGAAAGGGACGGTTTCGCGGATTTACCTGAAACCGCGATCCTTTCTGGTGATCCGACTGGCGATGATGTTTGGCAGCCAGATGTTGGTTTTTCTGCCCATCCTGGATTCTCCCCAGTACCCTTTGTCTGGGGATTATGCCGCAGCAGAATTGTTCGGGGTGCCGTAACGCTGGAACCCGCCCCTACGCGTCCCAAGGTTTATGGCGGTCGTAAACAGTCGTAAGCCGTTGCCTTGTTTATTGGGGGATAATAACGTATTTACAAATATTTACAAAGAAGAAAATTATACAAAAGGACAATAATGTTGGTGTGAACTTGAGTCATTTGAATATTAATGATTATGTAAATGAAATGAGCAAAACAAATTGGAGTCCGATGTTTTCGCGAATGTGAATTAAAATAATCAAAAAAACGACGTTTTCGGTAAAACGTCGGTAACATATATCAATAAGAAAATCAATATTTCAATATAAACTTAAAATAGCTTCAATTTGCCCTATTCCCAAAACTACAACAAATCAACGAAATATATCTAACTATCGTCCAATCGCCATATTATATCATATTGGGAATGTATTTGAAAAACCCCTCTATTTCCAAATATTTAGCCATGTCGCACCATACTTATCTACTAATCAGCATGGATTTATTCCTGGGCGCTCCACTACAACTAATCTAGCTGTTATTACTCATAATATCTCTAGAACTTTGGACTCTTCTTGATACTATCTATACAGATATGACAAAAGCATTTGACAAATTTGACTACAATCTACTTTTAAATAAATTATATAACTTTGGTTTCTGTTAGAATGCTCTACTCTTGATAGCTTTCTATTTGATTAAACGTGAAACATATGTGTCAGTCAACAAGTTCAAGTCTAAGACATACTTTCCTACCTCTGTTGTTCCTCAAGGCTCAATATTAGGCCCATTGCTCTTTAATTTGTTTATTAATGACTTATCAGAACTTCTAACTTGTAAACAGTTATTCTATGCGGATGACTTGAAAATATACGCTAATATTTCATCACTTTCTGATTACAATATCAAATTGATACAATTGCTAATTGGTGTAATACCAAATATCTTACACTTAATAGTCTCAAGTGCAAATTTATATCCTTTACAAATAAACATTGTGCTTTTCAATATAAGTACAAAGTTTCTGACTGCACAATCGAGCGTGTAAGCATTTTTAAAGATTTGGGTGTTGTATTTGATGATAAGTTTACATTTAATCCGCACGTGCAACAGCTAGTTGGGGAATCCTTCAGGGCGTTAGGTTTTATTCATCGTAATTCTCTAAATTTTAACGATCCCAATGCGCTAAAATCCTTATTTAACGTTTTTGTCCGTTCTAAGTTGGAATATGCTTCTTTAATTTCGTATCCTCAGACGCAATTTCAAATAGAGTTAATTGAGAGCATTCAGCGTAAATTTCTTATATACTTGTATTTTAAAGTAGAGGGAATTTACCCTGAACGCATAATCATTCATTATTGCTGCACAAATTTAACGTGGATTCGCTTGAACATAGACGTAAAAAATCAAGTATAACATTTTTATATAAACTTCTTAATAATTATATTGACTGCCCGGATTTACTAAAACCTATAGATTTGCATACATCAACTTTCAATTCTAGAAATAAGGTTACTTTTCGTGTTGAATTTAATAAAACTGTATACGGCTCTAAATCCCCTGTAGGTATTATTTGTAACATCTGTAATCAAGTGCCCGCAAACCTTGATATATTTTGTGATCCTTTATCTTCGTTACTCTATGTTACGTAAGTTTACTATTCTTTATATTTTAATGTATTTATTTTATATTTTATTATGTTTTTAAAATTAATTTGTATTCATCAATTTTTACTTATATAATTGGGATTGAAAAACAAATATATTTCTTTATGACAACCCTACCTTAATTTATAATAGATTAAAAGTTATTTGAAAAACTGTTTTTATCGACCATTTAAATTGCCTTATAAGATTATCTATTCATTTCAGTATGTCTTTCGAAAGTGACTATTGACACTTGAAGCAATCATGGCCCTAGCAGAAATATTGCCTCGTTTGTAGATCTCACAATTGCATTTGATTGCGTGTCACATGATATCTTTCGGAAGCTATATTACTATAATTTCTCTCCAGTAGTATGCAGTATGATTAACTCATATCTTACCAATAGAAGGTAAATTTTAATGATTGATGGCCGATATCAGAGTAGCTTTCACTAGGACACGGTATTCCACAGGACTAAATTTTGAGGCCAATTTATATTACTGACTTACCTTGGTAAAACTAGTTGCTTATTTACTTTATTTGCTGATAATCAGAAGAGCTACACAGGGTGGAGCTCTTATGGTTAAATGCAATCGGCATTAAAAGACGAAGAAAAGTCCCTGGAAAATGGCTGCAAATTGGTTCGTCTCTAATACATTAACAATTAATAGCAATAAAACCTTTTCATTTAAGGACTGTTGCCTTAAATTCGGGATTTTTGTTCTCGAAAACGAAACAAGTTAGATAAAATCCAATTACACCAGTTCATTTGACGTGAATTTTTTTGTCAATTTAGATTTTTTTTACTTTTTCTTGTGGTGACGGCTCCTGGAGATGCAGAAAGTATTTGAAATAAAAATTTCAATTGCGTTGCATTAAAAGAGAGCAAATGCTGTCGTTGATCTTTCGATTTTTATAAAAAAAGTTTGACAAAATAGCGGCCTTCTCTATTTGGGTCTTTATGGGCCATAAAAATTAGAAAATTAATAGCCGAAATCCGTACTATCAACGACTAGAAAAAATAGTTTAGAATACAAAAAAAGAGCCGCTGTTATATTAAATGAATACACGTTGAATTATCGCCGTCACAGATTCTAAAAATGTGGTTTGAGATAATCGCGGTTAAAGATTTGAGATGTGTACACTAGAGTTTCGACTTACTTTGCATAAACTCGCATAACTTCGGCAATTAGTTTCAATATGTAAATTTTTTATGAAATAATCTTAAATGTATATATTTTCAAATTATGCGACAAAAAAACCTCTGCAGGTAGTCATCGCCCCTTAAGAAAAATATAACTGAAGGAATTGCGAAATTCGTCAACCTAGGTTCGTGACTTACATATATGTACTAAGGAAGCTGATCAATTCATCATTACCGATGAATTTTATAAAAATTGTATACTTTGTAATATTTTCTATTTTCTCTGCGGAGAAGAGAGAGTTATTGCCTCAATTGGTTATCAAAGAGATTATAGACCATTCTTTATTAAACTTAACGTACTAATGTACATACATATTAGAAGTACTTAAATATACACATAAATATATAGACCGGCATGAGCGCCTTAACGATGTACACGCTTATAATATAAGGAACTGTAATAAACTAAATGCAACATATCGCCGTTTATGATGCTTTCAAAATGCCGGCCTATTACTATTACGGCTCTTTATTATATAACGTTTTGTCTGAAAATATTAAACATCGGCAGAAAAAACTTCGGTCGTTATCCATTTCATGTATTATGCGTGAACAAAACTCTAAAAATACATTGTAAATAATTATCTAAACTATGTAAAAATATTACATGAATAAAGATGTTTACTTAGTTATTAAATATCTTTCATTTTCTATGTTTAAACAAAGAATACAGACATTTTTATTGTCTTGTCTTTTATAGCATTGAAGAATTTATGCAATTTAAGCAATGGCCCAACTATCCAATCTAATTATTTCTAGTACTAAATTTTTATTATGTGATAAAAATAATATAATTGTATATTTGGTTTGAGTATAACGTGAAGTGATGTAATTTGAATAAAAACACATTGTTAATTCCTTACTTCACAATTTTTATTTTCTCCGTTAGATGTAATTTCGTACACTATGTGTACATGATCAATAACTAACTAATTCTTACAACTAAAGCGCGCAGTATATAAAAAATCAAGAAGTAATTAGGGCGGTGGATTGAAAAGTAGTGTCGGTAGGTTAAACAATATTATTCTCTCAGGGATTATTCACAGGTAATAAATTTAATAGTGGATTTTCTAAACGGTTAAGATAAAAATTAAGCAATTTTTCCTTATATTTATACATTTGAATCGCTTCTAACATATTTAGTTTGTATGAGTTCGACTGTTTTAAAACAGTTAAATTGTCTACAGAAAAAGTATGTCCAGCATTTGCTGAGTGATGGACTATTGCAGACTTTTCTAGATGTTGAAATTTAATGTCGTACTTTGAAACGTTTTAATATATTTCCTTGTGTTTGTCCTACGTAAATTTTTGCACATCCGTTACAACCAATGGAGTTGATTGTTGAAATTTGTTTATTTTGGGGAAAGTGTTTCCAAGTGAAGTTTTTAATTTATTATTAGAATGAAATGCTGGTGAGAGATTAAACTTCTTTTATTCAAATATTGTATATAATCTAACATAATATAAAAAATAAATATTTTCTTATATAAGGGCTATTAACCATAGGTCTTTCTGCCCTCTAATTATGGTTTTAGTCAAATTTTAACGTTGTTTTATACACTTTTATATTGTAATTTTTAATTATTCGAAAATGTTATTTATACTTTCCTATTTACCCTATAACAAATGTAAACGTATGTAGTAGCATGAATAAATTTATTATTATTATATAAATACAAAGTTGTCACATTAAATTAATCAAATGTATCGTCCCGGCTGCGATCTTCGGTGTAAATGTTCGAGTCCAGCGACGGACGCAAATGCCACACGTATATTCATTGTTCTCAACAAAAAATACTCTCGACTCATATTTAATTAAAATATATAACATTATATTATATTAGGAGCACAATTAAGTTGTTGCTTTTTTTATGAAACTGCAACTTTATTGTGAAAACATGGTTACAAATGAATCATTCAAAATATTGCCCATCGCTTGCGACAACCACCGTCATGGTATAAGTGTTTTTCTTTTGAGGCTATCCACGAATCAAGCCATCTTGAGATTTCTTCATATGAGCGGAACTGCTGATTAACCAGACCATGTGCCATCGAACGGAACAAATAATAATCGGACGGCTCAATATCTGGGGAATATGGCGGGTTGAATAAGACTTCCCATTTGAGCGTTTCTAAGTAGGTTTTAACGGATTTGGCAACATTAAAGCATTGTTATATTGTAGAATCGTTTTAGCATGCAATTGCTTATAAATGGCTTGACGGGCAACTTCTAATGCTGAAGCAAGCTCTTTTGGCATTTGGCACTGATCTTCATCGAGCAATGCCTCCAATTTCCCAAGGTTTTTGGCCTTCTATCACGCGAACGGCTGTCAACATCGAAATCGGCGTCTTTGAATCGGCGAAATAATCACATCACGTTGTTTCACTTAGAGCAGCATCTCCGAAAACTGTTTGAAGTTCTCAATACGGTTCAGCCGCCGTTTTCTTCGAATCAAAGAAGAAAAGCAACACTTTCCGCAAATGATGATTATTTTTACACAAAATCAGACATTTTTACACAACCAAAATATATGACACAACAACATAATCACAAATGTGTCAAAGCGGCTTGTTTACCATATGTCAAAGCTTGGTTCATGACGTTTTGGTTATGTCACAATCGACCAGCACTTACTTCTGGAGCCATCTTTTGATAAACAGAAGGATCTTAGTTGCGCACCTAATATTACTAATTGGAAATATAATCATATATAATAATGTGTATTACGAAGCTTTTGTTCTATAATAATAATTCAATGAATTCAAATAAAATGTCCATGGTTCTTGAAATTATAGTCAGAGAATGTAACTTTATTTCATCTTTTTTGCGATTTTTTTTTTTCATAAATGAATTTTCATAAAATTTTATCGAGAATGGAGGCGCAAAAAATATGCACGATAACACATCATTTTTTTATGGGATGAGGTCTGTTTTCAATTGTTTTTTTACTTAATAAAACAATAATTACTACAAAGTGTGTATGGCTTGTAGGTTTTTTTGTTTATTTTAAAATTCCTGATATGTATAGCGAATAATTATAATATATTTTAAATTTACTTATGTATCCTAACCAATTACGCAAACGCCTAATTAATCATGAATCAATAAAAATAAAATCTGTAATTTTATACAATTACTGTAATGATTGTTTTTTGTTACTGGAATATTTACTCATTAATCAATTATTGAATTTACGACTGGTCAGTAATTACATACATTAACAATTAACACATGCAATTTAAAAAATCGAGTTTTGAACCTTCTACGAATAATTGAACTGCATATGAGCAAAAGCCCAAAGTATTTAATGCGTTTTTTTCTATAATTATATATTTATAAATATATATAAACATAATGAATGTTAAATGTAAGTTATATCGCTTTCGATAGAGAATACAAATAATTAATTATTGGTAATTAGAGTAAATGGGAATATACTTTGAAGAGTTTATTTAAACACTTTCCGACAGCACTTATACCCGAAAACAATACTAAAGAAAACGAAAAGTGGTGAGTAGCGCTTGGAGAAAACAACACGACAGATTTAACTAAAATTGACAAGATCACGTGATCTTTAATCGCGGTGTTGATACTATTTACGATTTAAAATAATTATTTTATTAATTAGAAAAAAATAATAACATTTTATTACATATACATAATCTTTTTTGGCAAATGTAATACAACATCTACATGTAACATAAAATATTACAATGTATGTTTTTCCGCCTGGATTTTGTATTTTCATGCTTGTTAATATATACCGATAAAATGTGATTATCGTTAACAGTCTATATCAAAAATCCTTGTCAGATATAATTTTGTTATTATTTAGTTCAAAAAAAAAAAATAATAATAAGGTACCATAGTTTACTCAATCATACTATTATGCAAAGTGTAAAGTATTTTCTCTGAATAATAGTAAACATAATATCATATAAAATTGCTATGTAATTTCTTAGAATTCATTTTTTATTAGTGATGGGAAAGATGGATCAAAAAGATCGTGCCGCTCGATCTTTGCTTGTGATCGATCGGATCGAACTTACTGGACGATCTTTAGGGATAGATCTTTTCTAATTGATATTCATTTAAAAAATGTCAAATCAATATAATAATTAGCTATTAATAGTAATTATTATTTTAAATAAATTTAAATGTAGATTTAATAAAACGTTCGAGTCACTGCTTCGAATTTTAATCTACAAAATTCACAACTAATCCCTGTATCAAGCACGTATGCATACTTCGAAACCCTGATATAGAACCCAAATTTATATTCCCCACATCCACAATCTATCATTTCATTTAAGCTATGCATCCAGACTTAGACAAGGACGTTAGCCATCACAACCTTTAAATAAATTAAAACGACAAGAACTAGATAAATACTGGCTGAAAGCCGATAGTAAATTTGTGAATTATCCTTGAATTATTTGTTTCAATCGTGCCGGCCCATCTCGACATTCAGTGAAGAGCTGCGCTATGGCCCTCGCCAATGTATACATGAATTTAAAAAAAAATAACATTTATAAAAAATATATATATTTTTTTAATTTCAATTAGAACAAATAAGGCAACATTAAGTAGTTTTATCATTAGGGAATCATTTGTTAAATGAGTCAACTTTGGGAACCACTGTATTATATAATTAATATGTAATTATATTGCTGTAAACTCATAAATAAAGATATTAGTATATATAAAACATTGGATCATATAGTGTTTGGTTAGCTGGTGATGGCCATTTAGGTCTTTCGGATCTCTGATCAATGTGTTCCATTAGTAATGCCTTGATGATAAAATGCACATATTTATTGATTTTTTAAAAGAAATGTTTCGCTTATAACTGAACATTTTTAATTGAATTTATTACGAAGCAAAAAATGTATACCAGAATATTATTAAGGTAAACTTGCATTTTATCTTTATTGAATGATTCGAGTTAATTATCTAAATTATTAATCATTAAGGCAGGCCATGAAAGCAACTTGAAATTCAAATAAAATTAATAACATTCGCATACTTCCATAAGCCTTGAAATATAGATAAATTTCAAGAGTAATTAATTTAAATTTAAACAGTCATAATTTTTAATATATGCTAATTATTTCTTACATAAATAATGGATGTTATGTTAACAAATAATTAATACTAGTTGAACTGAATAAACTAATTTTCACATTTAAGTTAAAGATAACTTATCAGAAATTTCAATTATTGTTTAACATTTCGCTGTTCATTTAATTGGGTTTTCCTATACATTTCTTCATTTAGTATATTGTATAGTTGAGGCTTTTATTTGTTCAAACTGCATTGTTGTTTAGATAAAGTCTATCAATTGTGTGTTATAATAATAAAAAAATAATAATTTTGAAACTGTACACGTGAGTGTTTTTACTTTATCTTTATTAATATATTGGTATTGCGTGTATTTCAGATGAATGCAATGGCGTAGTGTAATATGATATTTACTGGAAATTATATCGAGTGCGATATATAATGTGGCCCTATGTCAAGCACGGACTGCTGAAATACGTCTTCTTTGGAGGGACGACGTTCTTCTGGTTTTTGATAAGAATCATAATCTGGAAGGAGTACTACCCTGGCTTGTTGGGTGACACATATGATGGCGTGGAAAATAGTTATGACTACATCGTAGGTATGTTTTTTTATTAAATTTAGCAAAAAACCATATTATATAAACATTTTAAAACAGTAAGCTTACATTATATCTTAAGTATTAATACCTCATTATTCTAGTGCAGTGGTTCTCAAGTGGGTGTCGCGAAACCTTAGTGTGTCACAAGTATGACATAAGGGTTCCGCGAAATTGATAATACAATATTTTACTGGTGTTTTCAATATCATAATATTGTGAAATGAAATTTTCTACATTTATAAATATTAAAACAAAAAATTAAAGACAATTGAAAATGAATTTTTCAAATAAACTTACTTTGAACTTTTATTGACCAAGGGCGCCGTGAGTTTTGTTTAATAATTCCAGGGTGCCACCATACAAAAAAGTTTAAGAACCACTGTTCTAGTGTAAACCTTCTATGGGCTTAATCCTGTATGTGTAAACCTAAATGTAGTAAAGGCTTTGGTACTGGCTAACAGTAACTCCTGTAAATTCCTATTATACGCCTAAAATGTCTAAATCTATATAATTATATACAAGAAAATGGCCATGGTCAAACATTTGCCATTATAGTATGAAACATCATTAATGTTGTCATTCAAATTTGTTTTATTTTACGTGTTTTACTTGAAATTTTGACAGGTGCTGATTAACGCCTTTTATAATTCAATTATATACAAATTACGGGTAATGTAGGTATTTATAAAGAGTGTTGTAAAATTTACCCAATATGTGATTTTAACGCCATTACTACTGCAGAGTGTCACTAATAAAAAAATACGACAGCATATCACTGAGTAGAATGGACATAAATAAAATAAATGCATAAATGTTACATTAATGTTTAATGTTGATGCAACGTTATTTGTGAACATTTTATTTAGTGCGATGGACAGTTTAAGGATAATAAATATGTAGCACTACACGCGGTTTCTTTGTAGATAATATTACAAAAATGATGAAAGTTTTCGAGCTAACTTATTCTAAACAATGCAGCTCATTTTCACCTTAATGATTTTATTAATCGTCATAATTGTCGCACTTAGGATTCTCGAAAAACGAATGCATCCACAACGCGTCATTGTATCATTGGACCATACTTTTTCGAAAATGTGGCTGGTCAAGCAATTAATCTTACTGGTATATTATAAACGATTTTGTAATACCTAAATTAGATGAAAGACATGTTTCAACATGATGATGCGACATGTCAGTATAATCAATATAATTAACACTATGGTATCCTTCCTTTACACTTTATTTTCTAAGCATTAAATTTGCTGCAATCTGGACAGCAAATTCTGATCAACGAAACAAAAGAGTATACGACCAGGAAACGTCTTAATCCATAATTAGATTGTTTCAATGGTTAATATAAATAACACTATTGTATCCCTTCTTCACATTTTATTTTTTGGTCGTGTACTCTTTCGTTTCATCGATCCGAATTTGCTGCCCAGATCGCATAATTTATTCAATTGAGTATTATTATGTACAGAAGTTTATATCACATCCACTCGTGCATTGATAATGGTGTATCAATGCTGCGGAAACGAAATCCAACCACATACAGGCTGTCCCATTTTAATCTTTCAGGTGGAATATATCGAGACAAGAGCGCCCAATCGAAAAAGTTGTCTAATGCAAAGTTTAGTGGTTTGCAGGGGGACATTAGATTCTGTTATCAATTTCACCCCTCACCCCCAAGGGGGTGAATAACAGGGGTAACTTCTGAATCTTAAATGGGAACCCCCATTTTTATTGCAAATTCGGAAAGTGTGAAAAAAACTATGTAGGTTTTACTCAGAAACTTTTTTGTATGGGCAACAGGTGGCGCTGTAATCGTCAATATTAGATTATTTTACACTTGATCTAGAATTGATGTAAAAATGCCACCTAATGATTACAGAGAAAAAGTTTAAACAAATTGAATTGAAAAAGCCAATATACTAAACCACCACCACTCCACCACTACCACTTTAACGTCTGTAAAGGTACAAGAGTAATAGAAATTCGAAATGAAATTGTGTAGTTCAAAGAGAAAGATGTCAAAATTATTATTTCTTTTGTACGGATCAGTTTTAGGTAAAATTTTCTTTGAGTAAGATCATTTTAGGAGGTGTTCAATGTGACCACATCCCCAGAGGAAAAAGTCTGGAGACGTTAGATCTAGCGATCTAGGTGGCCGTTGCGCAGGCCCCCCACGATCAATCTACTTTTGTGGATATGCGGCGTCCAAATGATTCCGCACAATTCGTGCAAAATGCGGAGGTGCACCATCTTGCTGAAACCACATCGTTAACCTTGTGGCGTACGGAATGTCATCCAAAAGCGCAGGAAGGCCGCCTTGCAAGCCTTGCGAACGCGACACACATAATCATATCAACAATTTCATCTGGCAAGTAATCTGACATTTTCGCTAAGAAGTGCGACTTCAAAACGTCAAAGGCTGACTGACAAAAATAAAAATGTTTCTAAATGGACATGCGTTGTAAGCCCCCCCTCTCCCCCCGATTTCTAGTCGTCTCATTCGAAGTTAACTTTTTTGTCAATACAATGTGGCAGTACAGCAATGCACCAAGGTGTCAAAGGGCGCTTATGTCTGGAATTTGATTATTTTGTAATCATTAGGTGGCATTTTTATATCAATTCTAGATTAAGTGTAAAATAATCTAATATTGACGATTACAGCGCCACCTGTTGCCCATACAAAAAAAGTTTCTGAGTAAAACCTACATAGTTTTTTTCACACTTTCCGAATTTGCAATAAAAAATGGGGGTTCCCATTTAAGATTTAGAAGTTACCCCTGTAATTCACCCCCCTGGGGGGTGAGGGGTGAAATTGATAACAGAATCTAATGTCCCCCTGCAAACCACTAAACTATGCATTAGACAACTTTTTCGATTGGGCGCACTTGTCTCGATATATTCCACCTGAAAGATTAAAATGGGACACCCTGTATATGCAAAAAAAAGTGATGGAAATGTTCAACGAAAAAAATGTGTGTGTTTCCGTAAAACCACAAGGAAGTCATTTGCTCGATTAATTATTCCATGTACTTCATGTTTCAATAATAGAAAATTAATACAATTGAAAAACTTTTTTATATTTAGTTCAAATTATGCGTAAATTATCGAATATCCTTAATAAAATATACAGTTCATACATTTAACTTCTTAATTCAATTAATTCCCGATTTATCTTCTGACAATTTGTCCACCTCATATAATATAGAAATCAACCAACATTCTATCCAAATATTAAATGAATTTATTAGCAACTACAAGCGAGCAAATATTTTCAAAATATCAAACGCCTTGGCATAGATCCCTCAACCATTTCCACTATTGACAACTTTCTTTCCAAATTAATCGACCAACATAGGCCTAAAATCCCAAAACAAAATTACAAATATCTTCTGACAAAATTTATTCTAAGACTGATAAAATACAAAAGATAGCTATACAGAGACTACAGACAGACACTCAACAATGACAAACAAAAGCTTGTATAAGAATATAAAACAAGTAAATGGCTAGAAGCCTGCAAGAATATGAATGAGTTACACGGAAAAAAATATTTGACGGAAATTTAATATATATATATATATATATATATATAATAAAAAATATAAGCAGATATAAATGTTAATGTAAGTGAACTTAAAGCATTGAATTGAGATTTGATATCACATGTCTCTGTGGTGTAGTAGATAACTTATTCGGCTAGAAATCGAGGGATATGGGTTCAAATCCCATCAGAGGTGTTTCTTTTCCACTTATATTTAATTAATTTAAATTATTTCTAAATGATGTACATTGAAATTTCTTCAATTCATTTAGTAACACAATGGAAATAACTAACCAAGCATCAAACCAACGACTCACTTCAGATAAGGACATATCAGAGACATTTACTAGGTAATACAAAAACACATTCAGAATGACAAACGTCACATCCTACAATGCCACCTTATACAATGAAGTAAATAGTTGGTATAAGAACCAATTTTGTAATACAGCGCCTATGCTCTCTCCCACACATGACAATTTAGACGAAAAGACGTACTAGGAACTGCTACATAAAGGTAAAAAGGCCGTCCCTGAATATCACAACGTACATAGACAAATCCTAAAAGCGTTTCCTTAATCCATACACACATATATTCCAAAAATCCTGAACCACAATTATACATATCAAACATTTCATCCGGAATGGAAGCGTGGTATTATTATTTGCACCCATAAATCTAACACCGACCCCTTCTCGTAAATAACTACTATCCTTTGACTCTCCTACCTGTCCTTGGAAAGCTGTTTGAATCTGTGTAAAAAAACTGTCTCAAATGAAACAACATATACTTAAATACCAATTCAATTTCCTTCCAAAACGCTCCACTACACTTTCATTAACTATGCTTACCTCCAACCGCTAAACTGGTCATATTAAAGGAAAAAAGAGTGCAGTTCCATTTTTAGACATAGCTAATGTCTTTGATATCGTGGGATTACTATACAAGTACATAAAAAAAACTTTCTGGAAAACCGTTCACTACAAATCCGTATCCGTAAAACTCTATCAGATATATTCCACCCAGAACAAGGTGTCCCTCAAGGTTTTCTTCCATCCCCACTCTTATACAATCAATTTTATCACGACCTTTATAATCCTAATTTTATAAATCTTACCAGTCATCCCTTACAATTTGCCGATTATGCTGCCCTAATTGCCGACTTAACAGCCCTATCCTCAACAATAAATTCCCTTCAATATTTGATAATACAAAGTCGATGGTTTGCCAGGTGGACACTCAAAATTAATACTAGCAAATCCCAACTGTTCATTCCCTTCCATCAGGTAACACATAACTCCCCAAAAATATCTATATATAACATAGCTCCCATATGAAAGTACCTCGGTATCCACTTTGATAATAAATTTTCCTTCAAGAAGTACACATCATTAGTAAAAATAATGTCAATAAAATGAGCAGAATATTTCCGTTGCCTAACTTATAAAAGTCAGGGTATACGTATAAACACCGGAATACGAATATACAAAATGATTTGCCGCCCTCTTTTAAAATACTCTTTCATCCTGTACCTAAATCCCTCCAAAGCCACACTCAACAATATCGAAGTTGCTAAGAGATCATCACTCCGTACTCTGACAAAAGAAGAGTGCTTATATCACGCCAATTTTCAAATCAAAACCAAAATCGTGTTGAAAACTATAGACCGATCTCTATCTTAGCTGTAGCACGTAAAATATTTGAATTCTCCTTTGCAGTTATTTAACAGATACTGCAATCCTCAATCACCATGTATCAACATGGATTTCGTTCCGGTAAATCAACTTCTACTAAACTTTTAGTGTATGATGCATATATTATTCGTGCTTTGGAGGAGCGGTGTCAGGTGGACTCTATCTACACCGACGTATAGGAGGCATTCGATACTGTCGATCATACCTTAATATGAACAAATTAAGGAAGTTTGATAATATTCTGCTACGCTGGATAGGGTCGTATCTCTCGGGAAGATACCAATTTGTTAAAATTGGGCGTTGCCTGTCACGTCCCATCTGTTTAGCGTCAAATATACTTCAGGGGTTATACTTGGGCTCTCTTCCATTTAATATATTTATGAATGATGTGGTTTAACTGTTTTTCCAATGCTCAATGCCTTCTATTTGCGGATGACATGAAAATCCGTTCACTCGATGTTGCCAAAGTCCTTAATGATTACTTGAAATCATTTGCTAGTTTGTGTAGGACCGTAAAGCTATCTTTAAATTTAAAAAGTGTAATGTCATCACATTCTTTAGACGGCTAACAATGATATGTTTATATCTCAACGATAGTAGCTAAATCATACCAATTACTTGGATTCATTAAACGAATGTCAAAGATATTCGGAACCTTGACACAATTATTGTATTATATAACGCGCTGGTTCATCCACACTTGGAGTACTTTTCCTGCATATGGTATATAATATTGAAAATATTGAGCAGATAAAAAAAAGTTTGTTAAATTTATTGCCTACAAATTTCATCTCATTGGGGACTACTATGACCTGCTTGATATGGTTAATATTAAGAGTTTATGTTCTCGGCGTGTTAACCAAGATATCATATTTGTAAAAAAATGTTTGATTGATTTTCCTGATGTTATACAGCTTTTTTGTCTCCATGTACCCGCCCGTCCTTTGCGAAATGTATTCATCTTTCATATACCGTTCCATAGAATAGTCGGCCACCACTCGCATGTTAAGGGACGCTAATGAATTTATAAAAGTATTTGTCTTGACATATTTATAGAGTCCGTAAGTTCTTTGCGCCGTACACTTAGTACAAAATAGTTTGTTTTAATATGTGTTCTATTAATTGTATTATTTTATTATTGTAACCATTCTTATTTTATCATGTATGTATGTTACTGTATGCAAAGGCCTCCGTTAAATAAAAACTCCGTCATCCACAAAATCCTCTCCATAATCCCTCCATACAACAAAAAATATTATCAATTTATGATAGACTTCGATTGTTGGCTGAGCGATTCGCATGCAACGATAATAATTATACTTACTCAAGCAACCTGGCTCCCCAGAAATCCCTCCTAAATTAAAAAAAAAAAACAACCACCAGTTTATTTGAATATATATACTCAATACACCCTCCAACTCTTACCTAAATCCCAATTATCAGAAATACAGAAAAAAGAAAGAAGCAGAAAACAAGGACAGAAATACATATGGTCGATAGCCCTTATTTGGGAATATAATATGAAAATATATTTTTATTACATTCTGTTAGATTATATACAATGTATTATTCTTCTCAGATAATAAAGATTTAGTAGTAGTAATATAATTTCTTAATTATTATGTATAAATGTTTTAATTTTTAGTGGGAGCTGGGACAGCAGGATGCATCGTGGCGATGCGCTTGGCGCAAAATCCGAATGTCTCGGTGCTACTCGTAGAAGCCGGTCCGACGGGTAGTTCCCTATTGGATATACCGGCAGCATTACCATTGATGCAACGATCTCCCCTTGATTGGCAACATATGACGGTGCCTCAAGAGCACTCCGCACAGGCACTAATTGAAAAAGTGAGCTTTTATTTATGAAGATAATATTAGCTTGAATTATTACGAAAGAATATGGATAATTCTAAAATTATTACAACTCACTTTACAATTAAAATTAACTATTTTCGAAATAGTATGATTGTGAAATCAGTCCTAATACTCAAAACTAGTTTAAAGAAAAAGAATTTGAAAATAATTAATAAATTATTTCCTCTTTTCTTTTTATTTAATTTATTTAAATAACTGTGATCAAGTGAATAAATCCCCCTTTTCTATTATTATTAATGGCCAGCGAGGCTTTATTAAAATCCTAGTCGAAAAGATTTTTTGCACAAAATAATTTATCGATATCGCGCATGACATTCGCGCGACCGCCCGTCCAAAAGATGTCCTCTAACGATCACTTCCATCGGGGATCTTAATTAATTTTAATCAATTTAATTAATAACTTTGCAATTACGTAAGGCACAGCTTCCCACTTCCCGAAACACGTGTCTGCAGATAGCCTTATATTAATTAACTTTTATTTTAATTAAAAAAAATGTTTTTGCATTAAACATTTTCGATTAAAAAATTGTATACAACATATTATTGTTATGCAACAGCAAATGTCTATTATTAGACATTTGTTATAATATTTATATAACATAAGCCAAATTGTCACAATAGCTAAAGAGGAAATAATTTATTAATTATTTCCAAATTCTTTTTATTTAATTTATTTAAATAACTGTGATCAAGTGAATAAATCCCCCTTTTCTTTAAAAAAATAGTATTAAATAGATGAATCTAATTAATTTTTAGAATGTTTACACCATTAAACTAATTATTATTGGTTAATTCATCATACATAGTAGTATACGTTGAAAAAAGGTAATTGAAGGTGGTGGTAGATAATTTTCAATAAACTGTCGCAATAACAAAAAAACGAATTATTTTAGAATCATTCGAATGATTATCCAAATTCACATATTAATTATCATTCCAATGATTATTTAAATTAGCATTCGGATAATCATCCAATTGATGATATAAAATATGATTCGAATATTCATTTAAATGGTGATATAAATAAAAAATATAAAATAATCACATACATATTTAAATAATTATTAGACTTATCATTTAAATGGTTATTTTGAATTTATATACATCTTAGCTACTTATATTTATTTTCACATGTTTTTATTTCATTATTTGCGTTTCATATTTAAAAACGGCCGAAATAGAAATATTATTACCACATTTTTATTTAATATTTAAATGGTTATACTTTCTTTCGGTTTTTGTGTTTTTATTTCATATTATTGTATTAAAGATTTAAAACCGCTTGATTAGAAATATTATTACATTTGTATTTCATATTTAAACGGTTATTCATATCACCATTTCAATGATTATGAAATAATGATTCATGTGAGTAGTTAATTCATTCCTCGAATTATCATTCTAATAAGTATATTAATATTTTAAAGGCCTATTTGAATGATCATGATTATCATAGGTATTCAAATATCAATATTTCAATTACTGAAATAATTCACATTCAGGTAATTAGGTAGAGGTTCATGTCCAGTGTCAATTATGGTCGTTCAAAGTGCGCCACAAGTTTAGAAAACAGATATAATGACATAACAAGGATATTTAAAACTGCATCTAGCAAAAATGAAGCTGAAACAAATTTGCATGACAAAAAATACTTCACTTATAAAATATGTATGGCTAAAATGTTTGCTTCGTATTTAACAGATTACAACACATATTATTTTATATTATGTCAGTATGATCAGATATTTAAATAAGCGTGCATCTATAAAAAAATCGAAATATGATAAATGATAAACTTAAAAAATGTTTTCACTAAAATTGCATTATTTAAAAATCTATTTGCAGTGATTAATTACCAAAAGATCACCCCAAACATATATACTCAGTGACAAAAAAAAACGAAACACTAAGAAGGGGTGAGACTTTTTGGATCAAACTTGGTAGACATGTTTAACTTGTGAAAAGGTAGTAATGATTAAAATATCATTCAAAGTAATCCAGTGGTCATGGAAAATTTGACGTTTTATTTGTTACAATTGAAATTATGTGGTGTATTTCTTGAGAGATTAATAATAATAATAATATTCTATGTGAGTGGGTACTGCAGACCCTCAACCGCGACCAATTTGGTCGCGGTTGAGAGATCTACACCTCTTTTTTTAGATCCATGGTTTCTAGGTAACCGATGATCTTACTCAGAGGAATCATGTGGATCGCATTCAGGTCAGGATATAGCCTAAAGTAGACAGTTATACAGTTAGAGGACGAACGAATTAATGCGACATTTAATAGACTCAACAATGACATACAAAAGCTTGTATTAGAGTATCAAACAAGTAAATGGCTAAAAGCATTCAAGAATATTAATAAGTTACACGGAAAAAAATATTTGACGGAAATTAAAATAATAATAATAATAAAAATAAGCAGATACAAATGTTAAAGTAAGTGAACTTGAAGCACTGAAATGAGATTTAAAACCGCATGTCTCAGTGGTGTAGTTGCTAACGCATTCGGCTAGAAATCGAGGGATACGGGTTCAAATCCCATCAGAGATGTTTCTTTTCCATTTATATTTAATTAATTTAAATTTACCACAACAAAATGGTCTATTGTGGCTCCTGCGTGAGACCTTACACCTCTTTTTTTTAGATCCATGGTTTCTAAGTAACCCATGATCTTACTCGGTGGATCGCATTCAGATCAGGACATAGTCTAAAGACAGGGTAATTCTGCACTCAAATTCTGGTAAGATGGTGGTTTAGGCGACAGTGTCCAATTAGTACGGCCATTGCAACTCTACTCATATCTAGTAGAGCTTTGGCTCTGTTCCCTTATGGTCCCCGAAAAGTCGCTTTAGGTACTCTCATACCTGGGATATTCCTCCAGCATTGTAGCATCTCCTTTTTCATCCATCCGGTCATCGCTGTGGCCAGGTGTCGGGGAAGACCAGGTGCTGGTTCTAATCCCAGCTGGTTTGATGCCCTTTCTCTGGCCACTGCACCTCCACCAGGTTTACTTTTATAATATCAGACAGATTGCTGAGTGCCTCTTTACAGTCTCTGACCTGTAGCGATGTACATCTACCAGAAACAAGAGCAATTATCGCAGATTTTCTATCAGAGTATATATTGATCGGCCCGTGTGTCGGTGGGTTCTTCTGGAAATTCCTTGCATACTTATCTTGAGAGATTAAGTTGAGATTGATATTGTTTTTGGTTGCATTTTTTTTCTTTTTGAGATCTTCTTTGCGTTTCGAAGTTGCAATTACCGCAACGTAAAAATTATCATCAACTTAGTGAATTCGACGGAGGACGTATTATTGACTTACCTAAAGGTGGGTTTTCAATCAGAAAAATTGTCTTAACTGTAACCAATCCTTGGTAGTACGGTGTTATTAAGCATAGTCTATAGAAGGTCTAGATCGTCGTAGGAGAGGAAGTGAAGAGTCAAGACAGACAAATGTGGCTCAGGACCGCCATCTCCGCTTAATGACATTACGGGACCGATTCTTGAGAACGAGATCAATACCTGGTCTATGGTTTGGAAATGAAGGACGTCATGTAACCCTTCGTACAGTTTACCAACGAATTAAAGCTTTTGGCTAGCAGTTTTATCGACCACATCTTGCAATGAATTGGGACGTGGAATGGCATAGAGTGATCTTCAGTTATGAATCCCGTTTCTGCTTTAGAATGCATGATGGTCGGATGAGTGTCAGATGTAGACGCGGAGAACGACGCCATGTGCAGTTTTCTTTTGAGCGTCATGTGCCGCGTTCATTTAATCGGCCGACGAATGTTTAGTGCATCTCTCGAGCGCCTTAGCTGCGCAATCTCTTGCTATATTTGGCGCTTGAGATCGTCTCGTCGGAGTTTACCCATATGGGTATTTGCATTTGTCATGGGACAGGTATCCAGCCTGCCGGGGGCTATGGAGGCATGTCTCAATCAGGAAATATGCCTCAGATGAATACGCAATGATATTCTGATGAAGTAGTACAACACCATATCCTTCCATTACTCCATGAGCTGGAGGACCCGATTTTCAAACATAATGACTGTCCCACATTGCTAGACATTGTATGAAGCGCTTCGAAGAGTTTAATGTCAATATCTTGCTGTGGTCACCTAGATCTACCGACCATTTGCCCATCGAACATGTGTAAGAAATAATGGGTAGAAATCAAACCAATCTTTCACAGATACTAAATGATCTCCGGCATGAACTATCGATTGCCTGGGATGCAATACCTCTGGGATAAATCGAAAACCTGGTGGAATCCATACCCAGAAGGACGCTGGAGAGTGAAACTAGTATTAATATACAAAATGTTTTTATTTTTTGTTTAATTTCTTTGATTTTTGGTTTGGTTCAAAAATATCTACCTCTTATTGGTGTTGCGTTTTTATATCACTGAGTATATTTTTATATATTATTTGGAATTGATTTCGCAAGATATAAAATTTTATATGGGCTCACGTCCTTAAGAAAATTCCGCTAATCTAAAAAATCATAATTGTGTTTACAAATTTCCAAAATATTAAAAAGTTTCAATTTTCTAAACTACTAAAAAGTTTCAAGAAATACTCGAAAGTTCTAAACTACTAAAAGGCTATTATGTTGCATTCTGTAGGGTGGAATCTGTATTTCATCAATATTTAATATATTGAAATCCACGATTTGTTTCTGAACAGAGAGTATTATGGCCAAGAGGAAAACTAGTGGGTGGTTCGGGACGGTTCAACAACATGCTATACGTCCGGGGAAGCCGCTATGATTACGATGAATGGTTCAAGGAGAAAGAGGACTATAATTACGAAACCGACGTGCTTTATTACTTCAAAAAATCGGAAGATCAGCAAGGCCTGTATGGAAATGATAGTGAGTATCGCGACAAAAAATATCCTATATAGGATTGATGAATCCTATTTCTTGATTTTAGCTAAACATCACGGAACCGGAGGACCACTTCGCGTTTCTGAGCTTCCTTTCCACTCGTCTTTGGGCCGTGCGGTTATGGAGAGCGCCGATGAATTGGGTTACCCGATTCGGGACATGAATGGGGAAGTTTCCACAGGTGATTTAGGCATAAAACTGATTCTGAATTAATCGACGGTTGATGAAATTCCATAATACACTGTTTGTAAATAAAGCAACAGTTTTTTTTTTTTTCAAGTTTCACAAAATTTATAATCATCCCGATGGCCCGATGATGCCACTGTATTGGTGAAACAATCTGAACATACAATTTTGTGAAACTTAAAAAAAACTATTGTTTTATTTATAAAAAAGTGATTTTGACTTATAAATATTATTATGATAGTGTTGTACTTTCTCAGGTCGACACTTGTCTGGCACAAAATCTAAATAAATCAAGTCTCATATATCTTGTCTGGTAGGAAGTATAGATTCTTTCTAGTAAAACATAAATAGCAAACTATTTTAGTTGTGTAACTTTGTGAGAAATTGTGAGTTAATTAAATTGACATTCCTTTTAAATCATAGTAATATATAAGAAATTGAGATAATTCCAGTGAGTTATAATTTATATTAATTAAATATAAGTTTGTCATTACATGTTTCTGTGGTATAGTTAGTATCACACTCGGCTAAAAATCGGGGGACATGGGTTCAAATCCCATCAGAGATGTCTCTTTTCCACTTACATTTAATTAATTTAAATTATATCTCAATGTTGTACTATGGAATTTCCTCAATATCATATAAAATATTAGTGTTGTTTGTAAGATTTGGAGATAATATTTTTGCAACATTAATATCTAACAATTTTTTTTTAATTAGATATACTTGTAATTTTTTCAGGTTTTAGCAAACCACAGGTCAATTTTAAAAACGGAGCGCGCTATTCGACGGGCCACTACCTCTTGGATAACAAACCAACTAATTTAAAACTCCTGGTGAACACACTTGTGGAAAAGATCCGCTTCAAAGAGGGGTACGAAGCAAGCTCTGTGGTAACCGCAAAATATTCTGAACGGAAAACAATCAGGGCGCGGAAGGGAATCGTTGTCAGCGCCGGCGCCATCGAAACCCCCAAGCTCCTCATGCTCTCAGGAATCGGGAAAAAGGATGAATTGAACAAATTAGGGATTAAAGTCGTTGCGGATTTACCAGTGGGGGATAACTTAATGGATCACATAACGACGGGGATTGATTTAGTCAAGCTGGAAAATCCTTTGGAAATCAATCAGTTGTCGTTGTTGTCACCATACACAATCTACGATTATATTTTCAAAGGTGAGGGGCCGTATACGAGTGCCCAGTGCGAGGTTTTGATTTGTTTATACTCGGATTGTATCAACGCGGACGATTTTGACAAATGCGCTGCGCAAAAAAGGACTCCACCAGATCTGCAGATTCTGGTGCTGAGTTTGGGAGTGTCCACTGACAACGGCGCGCACTTGAGGACCCTCCTTGGCTTAACCGATAGTATTTGGAATGATTACTTCAGCGAATTAGTCGGGACGCCCACTGTTTCGCTAATCCCAGCACTCTTAAAGCCTTACAGCAAGGGTTATTTGAAATTGAAAGATAAAAATCCGGAGAGTCTTCCATTAATAAACCCGCGATACTTAAGCGACAAACGCGATGTTGATATACTCGTCAAAGGAATTGAATTCGTGAAGAAGATAATTAAAGCAAAACCCATGTTAAACCTAGGTGCTACTTTCTATAATAAAACATTGCCTGGATGTGAGAGTTTCACTTTCGATACTCGGGATTACTGGGAGTGCTATGTGAGGCATGTGACTTTAACTGTTTATCACCCTGTTGGTACTGCGAAAATGGGTTCTGAAAAGGACCCCAGATCGGTAGTAGGTTTCGATTTCGGAATAATCGGTGTTAATAAATTGTTCGTAGCAGATGCATCTGTGATGCCGAGCATACCTAGTGGTAACACGAACGCGCCAACTGCTTGCCTGGCGGAGATGGCAGCGGACGCGGTGAAGTGGAGGGAATATTTGAATACGGGTTGGTGTTTGAAGAAACACATTTTAATAAAGCAGGATACTTGTGATGATATAATTGCCTTATGAATATTTTTTAGAAAATCGTGATTTTAATTTAATTTAAAATTAATAATGGGGTAGTACACTTTTAAATTGAAATAACTATTTTGTTTCCCGGGAACTTCTTTCACCGGATTCATTTTGTAACATGCTCGGATAACGTTTAAACGCGCAAGAAGTTTTCTGTTTCATGTACATCCTACAAAAGGAGTCCAAAATACTATTCTGGCATCAGCTTTACGTGGATGCCAATATAGAAAAACAAAAATCACAGAAATGCAAAGAAATACAAATCATAAATATGGTTACGGAAGAAATATTTCAGGTCAGGATCTTTTGTAGTAAAGATCAAGATTATAGTGCAAACATCACAAAAGGTAAATATCACTTTTCGCGCGAGAAAATTTTAGACTGCGTTTAAACTATTTTTTTTTTTGAAATAGGATTTTTCAAATGGTCGTGAAAAATAACTTCAACCAGTGCCTGCTAAAGATACAGACCGAAATGTCGGAGTGGAGAGAACTCCCAGATGCATACTTATGCCTGGCCTTGGAGTTCGTCTTGCTCACTGCTCTGATGAAAGTGTTAAATGTAACAATTATTTTCAGATGCAGTTGTAATAATAAATATTTATTTTATACAAAATTATATTCTAAAAATAAATAACTAAAAATCAATGTATGAAAAATGGAATTATATTAACCATAAAATTTGGTATAATTCACGCGCATCGGAGTCCGTAGACTCCGAGATTTCGAATTCCTCACTCCGACATTCCGGCCTGTATCTTCAGTGTTACATCCAATTTCGATGCGGACTTTACTGCGCTGTTTCAAATAATATCACTTTCGCATGAGAAAATTAGATTGCTGTTTCAAATTCACTTCAATTCTGCCAAACAAATATGTTGAAGTTTTTGCGATTCAAAAATGGATTTATAATCCACTTTTTATGCCATAAAGATATTTTTGATTAAAAATTCATAAAAATCAATATTTTGCAAAACTGTTAAAATTAATAAGAAATTTGATTATGATATGATTTTATATTTGACATCCACAATTTTTCACTTCAATTAGACTTGTGTAGTAGCAACAGTAGTCGTTAAGGATTAAAAATCGCGAAACCAGATTAAATTATGTACAATAAAACTATATAAAAACATTTGTTGTTTCTGTGAAAAAAATACCGAAAATGATTTTTTCGTTGTTTAAAGTGTTCTACCCCATTAATGTACCATGAAACTTATTTTAATCGAAGATACTAATAAAATGAAAAAAAAAAGAAACGAGATAGTTGTATATTTTTAATAGTTTTAAAATCAAATAAGTCTGTCGATTTTCATCATGAAACCCCGATTAAAATAATTTTTATTTCCTTATTTGTTAAGATATTATTGCCCCATGAATGAGTGATATTATGTTTATAATGAACAATAACTTTTAATTTAGAAGTATAGTTACCGAATTTGTATAATAAAGTTGTATAAATGTGAATTGTGTGGATGGTGAATCCAAAAAAGGATTGATGGTTATTAAAATAACTAAACAATATATTTTTGTTTTCTTTTTTATATGAATTTACCCTTATTTAACTTGTTAATAGTATTCAATAGGCTCGATCCCACCTCAATTTATAACAATAAATTTTATTTACGGTAAACACATTTCACATAAAGTTATAATAATAAATACATTATACCGTATGTCCAGTTTAAAGACGCATTATAGGAAATCAATTTTATTAATTTCTTGAAATTAAGTTTTGATCTCTGTAAAATACGCGGGTTTGCGATTTTGGTTTAACATTTTAAATACCACTAAGTTGAATTAAATAATGTTTATTACTACTGCTGACTAATATTAAAATAACAGACAAAACTGGAGATAGAAATATAGTTTCCGAAATATATATTTAGTTAAATAAAAAGTGTAGGAGAGAGAACAATAATTTTTATTTACATAATTCAAATTAAATAAAACTAGAGACATAAAGTCCTACGGCTCATGGCAATTTAAAAATTAAATAATTTTTGTATGAAACACTTAATCAATTACTTATGTGGTCTTGTAAACTTAAAAAATGATAAAGATTGGTATATATAGAGGGTGGCGCAAGATTCCGACGAAGTCCAATTTCTCAGTTAATTAGAAATATACAAATGTTACTTACATAATTTGTAGCTACTGTTAAACTTCATATTTTAAAATTAGTTTCATATATACAGGTTATCCAATAATCACGTGACGTATAAAACATTGCGAAGATTGCAAAGTCGATCCATTTCTCAAGCGTATGGTCGATTTAAGTATCTGGAATGAAATTAATACACGTGTATTATTTTTTCCAAATATTTTTTTTCTTAAAATAATGGAAGTGCGTTTGATATACTCAACATATCTATTGGTATGAAACTTCAGTCCATATCAAATCTAAATATTGATTTTGTCGAAATTTTCGAAGAAATTCAAATAATAAAATTGAATTGCGGGAAAAAATATTTCAGGTTACGAAATCGGGTTTAATCAGACACGGAAATAAGTAACACAATGTCTTTTTATTTACTCATTTACAGTACACTTGATATATTTATTAACACAACACTATCACTATTTATTTATAACGAGATGTTGAGCACTCGGACGTTCGTGATAGACTGATTGCCTGCAATGCCACTAGCGCGCGCTTATATAGCGTGCTTGTTTATCGAACATTCCGGAACTTTCGACGTTTACCGTCGTGCGCTCTGTGGAACGTTCTAGAGTGATGTTTCCACTTTCTTCTTTCACTTTCGTTACACTGCCCTCCCCTTAAACTATTCCGTCTCGGAATAGTTTCCTGACGAAGGTACTTGCAGTCGGCTCCTTTGGTGCATGTCCCTCTATTGTAAAAATAACAAGGAACGCTTTTCATAGCGGGTTTATCCCAGGGATTGAAACAGCAGACCCATCGAAAATGGTTTCCAAAATATTTTAACCACTCGCCAATTTAGCTTATCCAGGCCAGATCCTATCTTCGCTATAGCCTGTTTGTTGACTCTATCAAGCGAATCTTCAAATCGCATAACGCATTCCATATTGACTGGTATGACGGTTTTCCGTAGGATTTTTTTGTAACCAAATTGAACATCTTCTTTCCATCCCTCTCTATTTCCAGTACTTTTCCGACCACAATATTCTGTTGCCTAAGGTATTCTATACCTCCAAACTTCCTCCTAAATACGGCCGTAATCCTTTCACCACAAGTAAATCCTTTCCTACACAATGTGCCAGGGCGCAATCAGAAGGCATTGTGAATAGATCTCTATTTTCTTCTTTGGTCACGCCATTGCGGATCTTCCGATTTCCTGACAACTCATTCATAAAGCTGACCGGGTTCGTATACTCCTTAGTTATTTGGCATACTTGTTGTTCGTCAACATCATTAATTTCATAAGGACTTCATCAGTTGAAATGAACGACAATCGTTTTTCCGGATGGATACTTCTTGATGCGATATATGACATCATTTAAACGTTTTAAAACTTCGTAAGGTCCTTCCCAATTCCGTTGCAGTTCCGGAGTTAGCCTATTCCTCTCTCGTGGGTTATATAACCATACTAAGTTTCCGGCCTGAAATTCTCCTTTATAAGCTTAATGTCACAACGGTCCTTCATTCCATCGCTCGCATCCTGGAGATTTCTTCTTACCCGTTGATGAGTCTCCCCCAGTTTCCTTCTTAGCTTCGAAAAATAATCATCTCCGGCTAAGTCTTCTCCGGGTTTGCATCCAAATTCTAAATCTCAGGTTCCCTCCCAAATAAAATGTATGCATACCCTGTACTTTTGTGAACCACAGATCTATTGGCAAGCAAAAATAACTGTAGATGTTGGTCCCAGTCCTTCTGATGATCGGCCACTACTTTAGATAGATACTTTCTCATAGTCCTATTCATTATTTCCACTATACCGTCAGTTTGTGGACGCAAAGGGGTTGTCCTGGTTTTCTGGATACCCAAGAGTGTACATAAATTCTTGAATAATAATATTCTCTATTATCCAAACGGAAAGATCCAATACAGGATAACATCATAACTTAAATTATAATTGTACCTAGTTCTTAAAATATTAAAACTAAAAAAAAGATACAATATTACTTAAAAATGTCAGTAACTTTTTTGTTCGCATTAACACTCACATGATAGATGGGTGCTTTACGCATTGTATTTGTTATTGCATTAAGTAAATGAAATGTAATTTCTTGCCGCGATGCAATACGCCGAATATTACATTTTACCATGCAAAGTAATTGCAGACAATCAATAATATTGTTGACAACCTTCATCATAAAATTACAACTTGCATCTTGGCGTCATTGATGACATATTATATTTTGCCAACAGAAAAGTATTTTCAACAGAGCGGTTTAGATACGTATCAGTTGATTTAAACTCTAAAAACTTTACAAACTTCCTTTGTACTTTTTCCAATAATAATATTTGATTAGCATGGTAGGGATAGAAAATGAATGAACCATACTCTAGTCGACTCCTGACTAAGGCAAAATATAATATCTTATGCAGATCAGAATCATTAAAACAATTGATGTTCTAATCAAAAATCCTAACATATTAAAAACGGCTTTAGTAATGATATTAATGTGTTCAATAAAAGATAACTGATTGTCGAATGTTATTCCTAAGTGTTTGTAGACATTTACATGCGTCAAGTTATTGTCGTTAATGTGATAATTAAAAATAATGGGGTTTTTGATTGTATTATATGACAGATATACGCATCTATTGATATTTAACTATAACTTATTTTTTAAACACCATTCACTTATATTATACAGGTTAGTTTGAAGCAACATACAGTCATTTAAATCATTATAACGCTATAGATCTTCAAGTCATCCGTATATGCTAGAACAGAACAAGGAAGCGATGTAATAAAGTCTTTAATGTAAATGTTAAACAATAAGGGTCCGAGGTTTGAAACTTGCGGAACCTCTGATGGCGAATAAAAAATATTTGACTTAAACCCGTTATAATAAACCTAACTTGTGCGTGCATTAAAATATGATGACATGAAACGGAGTAAGTTATTACTAAGTCCAAAAGAATCCAATTTATTTAATAGTAAATTGTGATTGATTAAATCGAATGCGCGACTGAAGTCGCATCAACTTGCTTACGAATATCACTTGCTTCACTAATGCATTGCGTTATAACAGCTAAATTAGTTACTGTTGAGTGCCCGGATATGAAACCATGTTGGTTTTCAGAAATATAGGGTTTGCAGTGTGTATATTTTATTTTATAGATTATTTGCTCAAAGATTTTTGAAAAAATGGAAAGAATGGAAATAGGTTTGTAATTTACAGCGCTAGTAATATGACCACGTTTGAATACTGGTATAATTACAGCCTTTTTCCATACTTGAGGGAACGTCTTGCTATGCAATGCAAGGTTATATAGTATACGTAAAGGATATTCAAACACAAATTTACAATCTTTTATGATAAAGATAGGTATTAAGTCATCGCCGCTAGTATGAGACATTTTAGTATGATTTATACTTTGGATTATATCATCTTTTATATTTGGACATAGTAAGGTATCGCAGTAAGAATATACATCAACTCGTTCAGCATCTTCTGTAGAAAATACACTTGCGAAATGATTTGCAAAGACATTCACAATATCTTGTGAATTGTCATAGGTGACTTCATTAACATCGCTTATATGACTCGGAATTCGTGTTGTTCTCTTTTTATGATTAATAAATTTCCAAATATCTTTTGGATTCATTTTAAGCTCAGTCTTTAGTGTATTAATGTATATATTATATGACTCTGAAATTTGACTTTTAAGTAGTAACCGCAATCTTTTAAATTCATTGTAAAAACAGTTGAACCTGATGATTTCCACTTTTAATGATAGTGTATTTTTAATTTAAGATTACGTTTTATTTCATAATTAAACCATAGTGGATAAGGATTATTATTTATTTGTTTGATAAGAGGAACTGACTTATTAATTAAACTGTATAACTTACCTAAAACGAATCACATGCGTCATCCACATTAGAATACGACTCCAGAAAAGTCCAATCGGCAGTATATAAATCTACATATAATTGTAGATAATTGGCTCTTCTGAAATCATATCTCAGGTTATTATTTGATGGGAATAGATTATATTGAGTACTATCGCAAGTGATTCCCAATGAAATGGAGAGCAGCTCTCCAGGATCTTCAGGCATTAAAGGTAAAGAATCTCTTATTATATTAAATACATTATCAATATTAGACAAAACCAAATCAAGTTGCTTGTTATAAAAGTTATTGACTGTGTTATATTGTTTTAAGTTCAGAATTTCCATAAATTGGAGTAAAGATAGAGATTTAGATTTAGCAGCTTGTGTAACTTCGAAATTAAGCGATGGTATATTAAAATCATCTACAATAAGAATTTTTTTATCTAGTAGTATACATTCAAAAAGACTAAAGAACTGTTCAAGAGTTTCACAACATGTGTCGGGGGAGCGTAAATCATAAGCACATAAAATATTAATGAATTTAAGACGCATTTACATAAAACAAAATCTATTAACGGAACTTGGTCTCGTATGTGTGGTAGATCAATTTGTAAAAATTTGTAAGAGTTGCAAAATGCTATTAATACTCCATCTCCTGTGGATCTATTAACAGCAGAAAAATCGCGATCGCATCGAAAGATGGTGTAATCTGAAGTAAAAAGTTCGGAATATAAAACAAGTTTCAGTTAGTAAAACAATATCAAAAGCCGAGCTAGATCTGTTATTGAAAAATTCATCGTAGGCCCCTGGTATTTTGACAGTATGATTAAAAGTGTTAAATCTTTCCGTTCCTAATCAGTTTTCTGAAGTGTTTGGTGTATTCTCAATTATGGTTAATAAGACGTGTAAGTTTTTTATTTAATGTTACATACTTTTTGTAGAAAATTGGTTTAAATTTTGTATGTATGTTCTGCAGTTTGTTTTTGTTTAGTTCTACTTATCAACCATTGAAAGCATAATGTAAATATGGTAAATTAAATAAACGAGTATTTTAAATCTTGAACTAATCACATTTAACGTCTTTAAAAATGGTGCGGAAGTCTGTCCGTTAGCGTCACAGCAAACATAAAGATAAAAATATTATTTTTAAGTGAATTAAGTGGGTTGAATATATATATATATATATATATATATATATATATATATATAAAGAATCTTTATTGTCAGTACAATATACATATAAATGTAAAAGAAATTAACAATAAATATTATTATTTTATTCCAACAGCCTTTCTGCCGTGGGTTGAATATTTATTTCAATTAAACGAGAATTTCAAATCGCACATAAGTGGTATTTATTCAAGAATATTTGAATAACAAACACTTTTATTTCAACAAATGCAATTAAAAATTATATTTGCAGTTGTCATTTGTGAATGTTACCATAGAATAAATATATAGTGTACTTCCTGACGCTGTATTCCTTCTGGTGATCATTCACAGATACGACTTGATTCCTCGTCCGGTTCAAAGATGACTTCACCAATGCAAGAGGAATCTATTAAAGATAGCTTCTTATTTGATTCCTGTTATTCTTTGCAGATGGCGCGCATAGTTTATCATTTTCTGATTGACCTTCCCTATCGAGTTTATGGATTCTATTTTAAGTTCCCAGTAGATGGTGCAACAATATACAAGACGTTAGGGGATGTTGGGTAGACGTTGGCCAACGAAACTGTTTGCTTTTGGGATGCAGGAAACCACGTGCGGTATTTGTATTTTATAGGATAAGAGAAATAATGAAAATATAGCAACAATGCTATTTTAGAAATAATTTCAAAGAATTTAAATTAAAATCATTGATTTATTCCAATTTTAAAACATGTGAAATTGAAGAATTTTCAGTATAAAATACTCACGTGTATAATAAATAAAATACGAGTTATTTCGTATTACCCGAATATTTTATTGATGAGCCTGATATATTTCCTATATTGTCCACTTTTAACGAGGGTACTTAATCATGATTAAATAGTTAATCACCATTAAGTCTAAAATTGGCTTGCGCCAATGAATGATTAAATATTCGACAATTTTAGGTTATCTTAATAATGATTATTCAACCATTTTTAGGTTATTTTAATCATGATTATTTAATCATTGATTTACTCAAGTATTAGCGGGTAATTTTAATAACTACACAAAAAATCCTTTCTATTCCCTGAAGGTGTGTGTGAGTGAGTGTGTTCATATTACTTCTTTACCTTAATGTAATTTGAACCTGACAAAGAAGCCATAATTAAAAGTAGATCACACACGTTTAGTACATTAACTTAATGCAAACGAACGATGAACTTACACAGAAACACGCTCACATATAGCCATACGAATGTATGTAAACTACTTTACCCCAAATTGTAATATTATGTCTGCAAATAGGTAATTCTAGGGTAATAACTGTGTATTAGCACGTATATACGAACGTGTGGATTTTCATATGGATGTTGAAGTTACACACTTCTAATGGTAATTAAACCGCTATTCCTCAAACCGTACCTTGCAGTTATATAGGTAAATTACAGGCTTTATTAATTACTGCGAATATTACACGAGAAAAACATTTTATTAATTGGGTTAGTAATCTATATACTTTTCATTACTGAAATTAATGATAATAGGGAATAAGATAAATTATAATATAAATCCAAATAATATAAATCAATTTTTTACCGTAAATTATAATATAAATCCAGTTTTTTACCGTATTAGCATTTCTGATATTGACAGATATATTATTATTATTATTTGTGTATATTTTTCGTTAATTTTATATTTATTTAAGTATTGTATTAGTTTTTTGTATTGTATACTATTTTTTTGTCTATTAGTAGTTTAGCCGCTGACTTGAATGGACGTACCTGAAATGGACTGAAAAAACGCAATAAAACTCGAACTGTAAAATTGTTTGACCTACGCTCAAAAAGTGACGATGTGATTTCTTTCTTAAAAAGTGAAGACTTTGAAACAATTTTGAAAAAATCGGTTGAAAAATATACAAAAGCAATGTGTGGTGAAATTGTTGAACCAAAAAGTGAAATAAGTGAATTGAAAAATTACGTAAAAAACATCTGGTAAAACAAAGAAAGAAATAACCAGCAACAAAAAACAAATGATTGCGGAAAATGATACAAAAAGTAATGATACCTCTTCCAAAAGCAATACTCAGACTACCTCTGAAGACTCCAACGAAGAAAAATCCAAAATTGAAGAAAACATTCAGAACACCACCTTAAAACCCATCGGAAAGAAACCTAATGATGAAGGATGGCAAACAAAAAAACATAAGCGCAAACAAATGAATAGAGTGCAAGAAACAAACGAAAGTATAGATGAAATAAAAGCTGTAATTAAATACGCACATTTTCACGTAGGCAAATTGGATCCTAAACTAAACGAAGAGGCACTAATTACATATTTGAAGAGTAATAATTTCGAGAGCATAAAATGTGAAAAGATGATTTCCAGACGACCAGAAGAATATTCATCGTTTAAAATATCAATCCCAGCGGAAAAATCCAACGAATTATTGAACCCAAACTTATGGCCGAAAAATGTATACATCGATAATTTTTTATTCCGTCTAAAGAGCAGACAAGACCTAGACAGTTTAATAAATCAAACAAAAATGTAAAGTTAATACTCGTTCACCAAAATGTACAATCAATTGGAAACTGTAAGGATTTTCTGAGCGATTCACTTAACAAAATCAATTGCAATATCGCATGCCTAACGGAACACTGAAAAAACAAGGAACATCTGCAGAAAGTAATAATATAAAATTTTGTGCTTTCAGCAAATTACTGCCGAAAATATAATCAACGTTGCGTCGCGATCTATACTAGCAAAGAACTGGATACTGAAAAATTATGCCAAGTAACTAATATTAGTAAACCCTACATTTTCGAATGTACTGCCATTGATATTCAAAATAGTTTGAATAGCTTGATTGTTGTTGTAATTTACAAACCCCCGAATGCTTGTATAGAAGATTTTTTTACAAAATTCGAACAACTCTTAATTTTAGTAAAAAATAAATATAAATTCCCAGTCATTACTGGCGATTTAAACATACATTTCTAATGCACCTCAAACACGATGCATTTTTTGTTAATTGATTTTTCAGGAAAATAATTATTGAAAGCAATACTAAAAGTATCGCTAAAACAATTCCATTGTGCATTTACATTTGAATTGGATATGTCATAAAGGTTAAATAATAGTATAATTCTCTTATACAATTATTTAACAGTTATGGATTTAGCCCAATATTCAATGAACCGACTAGAATCATTGATTCATCACAAACCTGCATTGACAATTAATTTGTTAACAGGATAGACTTATGCACTGGCAAAATTATAAATATGCATATATCAGATCATTTAGGTTAAAAGGTAGATATATCTTTCGATAGAGAAGTCCAAAACCAGAAAATATACAATAGAATACTCAACAATGAACATTTATAAACATTCAGATACACTATGCAGCACATTGACTAGAAATGGCTTTATGACATATTCAATTCAAATGTAAATGCACAATGGAATTGTTTTAGCGATACTTTTAGTATTGCTTTCAATAATTGTTTTCCTGAAAAATCAATTAACAAAAAAAATGCATTGTATAAAATTCACCCCCACAGAAGAAATATTAAAATGTAAACATGAGTTAGATCTACTTTTCATAACATCTCGTTATGATCATTCACTACTAAACCAATACAATGTAACTAAAAAACAATATAATAAATTATTAAATAAGCAACGATCCGACTACAACAAATCAAAAATTGAGAGCTCAGACAATTCAATAAAATGTTTCTGGAGCGTAATTAATGAAATTAAAGGCAAAAAGAAGAAACAAAACAAAATAGATATACTTGGTTCACCGCAACAAGTCGCAGAAAATTTCAGTACATACTTTCAATATATTATATCCGAATTAATTCAGAATCAAATTCAAACACATGTTCTGATAACATTCAACCAATAAATAATTCCATTTTCATTGAACCGCTAACTGAAAATGAATAATAGCTGTAATTAAACCAATTTAAAAAAAAGGAAATTCAGCCGAAATACAAAACTATAGACCTATTAGTCTCCTGCCCGTTTTCTCTAAAAATTTTGAAACTATCATGATTAAGCGAATTGAAAATTTCTTTAATAGTTTCAACATTATAAAAACCTCACAACACGGGTACCGTAAAGGAAAATCCACGGCTACAGCAATAAAGAATTTCATTCAAACCATAAAAAAAAAACGAAAACAGAGAAATAACACTGGGAATCTTTATAGATCTTACAAAGGAGTATGATTGCATTGATCATAATATTTTATTATCAAAATTGGAAAAAGCCGGCATACGCGGAAACGCATTACAATGGTTTGCGTCGTATTTAAGTAATCGCACTCATCGGGTGGTTGTTACAACCAAAGACAGCACCGGGTAATCCGAAACATCTGACCTAATTACTGGGCTACCCCAAGGCAGCTTAACAGCACCCACGCTGTTTCTGTTATTTATTAATGACATCATAAATGCAATAAATTGTTTAATAAATTTAATAAAACACTTTAAACTTTGTTTGTATAACACTAAATTATATTTATTGTGACTATAGTTTCAACAATTTACACTTGTCATTATCAAACTAAAAGTAAATTAAACTAATTACATTAAATAAAAATAATTTGAAAATAATTAATAAATTATTTTCACATTTAGCTCTGTGACTTTTGACTTACGTTACGTAAGTACGTTAAACAAATGCACATTAAAACAACTACTTCCCGGGCAAATACCCACGCCGGACATTGAATTACATAATGTACACCTGCTGTTGTATTTCAATAAAATATTGCATAATGCAACAAATTTTTGATCCTAGAAAAATTTAATGTAAAAACAACAAAAGGAACGTTACTTAATATAAGGCCATCTGCAGACACGTGTTTCGGGATCTGCGCGCGGCAGGTGAGGGTCCTCTTTTTAATTAATTTGATTCAATTCTTTTCGTTTAATTTTATTCGGTTTTGATTTAGTTTAATTTGATTTAATATAATTGATTTAATTTTGCTGATTGTATTTGAATTATTTTAATTGATCTATTTTAACATCTTTAAATTATGTAAGGCATAGCTGTACTGACGAGGGATAGATCCCGAAACACGTGTCTGCAGATGGCCTCATATTAAGTCAAAAGTCACAGAGCTAAATGTGAAAATAATTTATTAATTATTTTCAAATCATTTTTATTTAATATATTTAAATAACTGTGACCAAGTGAATGAATAAATACTCTTTTCTATTTAAACTAATTACATTTTCGGTATATATAATCGGTACAATGTAGCGACAAACAGTGGAAGGGATGGGTAGGTATGTGGATTACAAAACGGCTTTAAACAGCGGGGTGTACATCAGCTCAACCTGGTCGTTGATGACGGGAATTTCCTTATTGGCGCGTGCTTTACAGATTTCTAATGACTCAAGGAAGTTCATCTTGCGGCCTTTTTCGGTAAAATGAATGACTGAAAGTACATCTTCGCCAAAAGTGTGGTTGTTTTCAATCAGATATTTGGTGAAAGACGACTTGTCAATCAACTTCTTTCTAAAAGACGTGAGATGCTTCTTGGGTCTCATTTTAAAATTTCTATCAGTTTGGCCGATGTACACACCGTTACAATCATTACACGTTAATTTATAAATTCCAGATCTGTGAGTAATATCTATTTTTGTTTTCGGATTAAAAATGTAATTCTTGTTTTTTTGTGAGGGGTTTAAAGGCTATATTAATATTGTGTTTTCTCAATAGTTTTTTTTTAATTTTTAATGAAATGTTACCAAGGAAAGTAAGGGATGAAAATGAATTGTTAGCAGGGGGTTCTGTATATGCATAAATATACTTTTTCACTAATTTCAATTTACGTTTATTTATTAATTGATTGATTAACAGGGCTGAATAACCATTAGCTTTAGCTATTTTCTTAATTACATTAATTTCCTTGTTCAGGTTTTCCTCAGATAGCGGAATATTAAAAGCTCTGAAAATCATACAATTAAAGGCTGCAAGTTTATGTTTTTGTGGATGATTGAAGGAAATAGGAATTACTCTATCTGTGTATGTAGGTTTTCTATATATGTCAAATGTTAGTGAATTGTTAGTTCTTGTTATTGATAAATCTAGGAATTTAATGTTATTCTCTATTTCGGATTCTACATTGAATTTAATATTTGGGTGCAGGGTGTTAATAAAATTTAAAAACTGTAAGTTGTCGATCCGTTCCAACAAAAGTAGCTAAAACATCATCGACGTATCTGTACCACCAGGAAATATGTTTTTTATTTAACGGTGACTCTAATATTTGTTTTGTTACATTGCACATGAATATTTCTGCTAGCAATGGACTCAATGGAGAGCCCATTGCTAGTCCTTCTGTCTGTTTGTAAAATTTATTTTCAAAGGTAAAATAGTTGTTGTTCTAAATTAATTCTAAGATATTTAAAAATTCTGTTTGAGGTTACAATTTTCGAAAGAGGATTTAATTAAATTTAAGCAATCTAAAGGTGGTATATTTGCACACATATTTGATACGTCGAATGAAACCAGTCTGTGTTTTGTTGAAATTTCTTGTGAGGTTAGTTTATTAGTTAAATGTTTTGAGTTTTTAATGGATAGGGGTCTTTAAATTGTGTGAGTTCTAAATAGAGGCGGTTAAGATACGATGTTAGTTTATAAGCAGGAGAGTTAATAAATGAAACTACGAGATGAATATGGGAATTTTTCTTTATGTATTTTAACTTTTTTTTGCATTTTCTTACAAAATTGTTTTTAAGTTGTTTTGGAATTGTGAGGTGGGATCTAGTTTTAATTCTATGATTTTTGATGTTTGGATAAAATTAATGATTTTTGAAATATAAACGGATTTATCTAGAACAACAGAATTTTTTTGTTTAATTGATTTTATTATTTTGTTGTCTGATTTTTCAGGTTGGAAAGATTTTAATTGTTTTATTACCTTTTGCTTTGTGTACTCACAGTCCGGAACGTTCTTAAGTGCTAGCTCGGATTCGATAATTAACATAGGCTTTGATTAAAACACTGGGTTTGTTTCACTGATTTTTTATTTTTACTCCGACTAGTTTCGACCTTAGGTCATTCTCAGGGAGATATACATATCAAACAAACAAGTGTTTTAATCAAAGTCTATTAATTAAATATGTTTCACCACGGGTTAAGTGAGAAATTAATTAAAAAAAAATCGATAATTAACGTTTCTGTTTGATTTTTTGTTGTTATGTGTGAGGCATAGTTGGGGCCTAGTTTCAGGAAATCTTTTTCTTGTTTTTCAAACTTTACTTTCGTGTAGTTGACTAAGCTAGGGTATAACGATGTTTGAACGTCACTTTCACTGTCACGATTCCTTGGTTTTCTTTCTTTTTCTTTAATGAGTTCTGAATTTTCTTCTTCTGGGCGTTGAACTTCTTGAAGCTGATACGGCTCACTTCTTCCCTCGTGCGATTGTCGATTAAGTCGAATTCCACTGGGTGTAGGAATGATGTAAGTTCCATGTGGAGGATTTTAATATATGTGAACAGAGTGTCTATTCTTTCGAACCAAAATTTAATTTCTTCTTTAAGCCACATTTGTTCACTATGTTTGATGGTTTTTCTTGCAGCGATTGTGTTAATTTTGGTTTATATATATATGAATCTTGGAATCACTTTTAATTTCTTACACTTTTGTAGAAATTGTAGATTAAGAGTGGCTTGTTTTACTTTCAAATGTAGTAATAAACAGGTCATAATAAACTATGCAGTTGACACTAATATTTTGATTAGCTCAGATAATATCGATAAACGATCGATATTATCTGAACTGCAGAAACCAATTCATTATTTTCCTTAATTAAAAGTTGGTTCAATACAAGCAAACTGTTTATCGATAATGAGAAAATTATTTTAATGATATTTAATAAGAGTAACATAAATACAATTCGATTAGATGACTCACTTACTGAAATAATGAATTCTACAAAATTCCTTGGTGTGCGTATTGACCACAAACTCGGCTGGACAGAACACATACAAATAACGGAAAATAAATTAAATACATTAATTTATATAATAAGAGAGATATCAAGGTACTTAACAAAATCAATGGCAAAATTGTATATTTTACGAATTTTGAAAGCATAATGCAGTATGTTATTGTTTTTTGGGGTATCAAATCACATGCAAAGAAAATCTTTATACTTAAAAAAGGCAATCAGAATTATATACGGGTTATATTATAAACAGTCTTGTCGTGGAACATTTAAACAAAATAAAATATTAACACTTTATGGTCTGTATATATTGGAAACATTTTTTTTTAACATAAACAATTAAAAGGCAGTGACAACAAACTATATATATACAACACACAAACAAATAATTATATCGTTCTGCAACATAAACTTAAAACAACATTACTCAGCAATCAAGCCATTTAACGCCCTTCCGAATAATATAAGAGTCTGCAAAAATTAGTTCAAACAACTAAAGTCACACCTATCCGATTATTTAATTAAGTGCGAACCGTATTCTCTTGAAGAATTTTTAAATCATAATATAAATGACTGTATATAAAATATATTACATTGTATTCTATATATATATATACTTTTTAAATAGATTAATATTTAGTTAAGTAACAATTGTAAATAATAGCTTATTGTATCATTATTCTTACACTATTTTCATTCTGTAACATGTAAATGACATTTTGAAAATAAAGATTATTATTATTATTATTATTGATTTAATGTAAAAAGGATTTTCCTTTAATAAATCAAATTGTAACTTAAAAAGATACAAATTAGTGAAACCAGTTTTGCTTTCCCAAGAGAAAATATTATGATGGTAAAGATTTTCAAATCGCCAATTTCATACATATTTCGCCTCCAGAATAGTGAAGAAATAAAAACTGCGAAGAAAAAATTGTCAAGTCATTATTAGTTAAGGAATAACAGAGTAAATTGTAAATTTCTTCCAAATATTTGGTTTATACTTTAATAGATAACAATCAATTTTTTCAATTAATATTTTCCCCTTTACCATTGAATGTTCATTCAAAAACGTATTTGACTGAATTCACCGGGGAAAGCACTATGACGGACACTCATCGTTTTAATTATGTATAATTGCCATTTCATTTTTACATTCACTGGCACGAATTGCACATCAAACAACGTTTTATAAGAAATTTATGATAAACATAAACATTTAAAATTCTCGATAGAGGCAGAAGTTAATAAATCTAAACATTTCTTAGACGAGACTATTGAAAATATTAAAGTATAGATGCATTTTAAATATTTATAAACCGCACGCGGACATGACAATTAATAATTATTATTTTTATTCAATAGTATAGTGCAATTGTGTTAGACATAAAACCAATATTTAAATACTATTATTTAATATAAAATATGTTCTCATTTTGCTGCAATTTGGGCTTCAACTCGCCTCGGCTTGAAGTCAACTAGATTTTTACAATTATTCTTGATTACCTCTTATCAATTACACCATTTTGGTTTTCGTCTTAAGTCTATATTTTGTAACTTGTTCTTGTAGATCACTGTTTATTTAGATTTTTCTAAAGATTTTGATAAAGTATTACTCGATATTTTAAAATCGAAATTAATTGCATTAAGATTCAGCCAATCCATCATCTCGTGGTTTTGGGGATTTTCATACGGTCGTTCACAATGCGTAAAAATTAAAAAATATCTCTTTGATGCTTTTTGTTATTCAGGGATCCCACTGTGGGTCTTTATTATTTCTTATTCTATTAATGAGGTCGCACTGTGTTGCGGAATCGTTGACGAGCGGCCACGGGTGCTCAAAATTTAGACAATCTGTTAATAACATCTCATTCTAAATACATTAAAACCTGAGATCTTAGGTTATAGAAACGATTAGATAAATAATAACCCCGCAATTAATTCGTAAAGTTGAACAATTTGAAATGAGTAAAATAAGACAAAAAAATGCGCTACACAAAAAATATATATCAGTTATTATAAGAGATAATGATCTGATTTTTTTATTTGAATGAGTATGTTTAAAATATTTAAAATGTCGTAAGATTTTTTAAAGTATCTATTAAATTGATAGCAACACAGTGCGTCGCATTGTCGTCATTTAAAATTGTATACTTTGCATACGTTTGCTCGAATTTAGAATACGCCTCGTACCAAACAACTTATATTAAATGAATCGAAGCAAATTTATTAAATACTTATAATTTAGAATATTTTCAATTTAGGAGGCTTCTACTTCGTTATACAAGTTTAAGTATGATATTTAAAAGCACTTCTAAACTTTGTTTTGTATAACACTTTATTTTTACTTGTGACTGCAATTTCGGCAAATTCAGCTTGTTATTATCAAACGTGAAGTGATTTACAATTTCGGTTAAACAGGTATATATACAGGATATTTAATAGAGATAAGTAACAGGTAATAGGAATAATAATTATAATACGGCGGTGAAAATAAACACCTCATTGATGAAAAACATAATTTTGAAAAGGATGTACTTGACATTATTCACATCATCACAAGATGGATTTATTAGAAGCTTTGGAAATCCATAAAGCAGCCGCTAATTCGGAAATTGCACTAATTAACACCGCCGTTTTATAATTATTATTCCTATTACCTGTTACTTATCCCCATTAAATATCCTGTATATATACCTGTATTACCGAAATTGTAAATCACTTCACGTTTGATAATGGCAAGCTGAATTTGCCGAAACTGCAGTCACAAGTAAAAATAAAGTGTTATACAAAACAAAGTTTAGAAGTGGTTTTAATTATCATACTTATAATTTAAACTATGGCATAATAATGAAAATATTTGCGCTAAGTTTAGTATTGAAAAAATATATTGCAGGCGGTAATTTATATCAACATAATTTTTTAATACTAAACTATACTGCAATATATAACTATACTGCAACCAACTGGAGGAAAAAATAGCCTAGATTGATAAAACAGATTGACTCCGATTTTATTGCATAACACTAGACCACACACTGCACAAATGACTGTGGTAAAACTACAGGATTTGGAGTTAGAACTTCATAATCATTCTTCAACAACTTTTTAATATAAAAAATGTTGTTAATGTTCATCTCATTTAATTTAATATTATTTATATTATTGTATAGATTATTCAAGTCTATTTTAAATCGTTTTTGTAATTTGTGTAGAAATAATAGGCTTTATCCAATTGTTATTATTTCACATTTGATGTGAAAATAGTAGATTTCTGTAAGTAACAAAACAAAATAAAGAATCATTGCCCGGAGTGTAAATCTGCGGAAAATCGGCAATTTTCTAATTAGAATTAACCGTATTTCGGTGGATAAATGGGAGGCATTGCGGGCGGCCAGTAAGAGAATGAGGGCCCGGAGGGGGGACGGTTGAACTAATTTTCGTAACTCGCCAGGAGTTCGCACCTCTTTGTAATTGTCCAGTGGCCATTTATTATCTCGCCCTCCCATTCCTCCCCCACCTTTTCACCCTTCACACAACTGAACACTGTTGAACACACTGCAGCTTTCAGGGAGAGCGCGAATGGTGGGGACTAAACAAAAGAAAACACTTTTGCCACCGCTGACCTTGCGGGCGCTTTCAATTCCGACGCGTTTAAAGCCGTTACAATATTGCGGTGCGGTCTCTTTTGTGCGAGAATGGTTAATATTGAGTTCGTAATTACGTTAAAGCTTTTTCGGGACAATTAACGTTGCAGAAGTCCATTAAATTTACAGAAATAAACTCACATGATTTTAATGTTAATTAGTTTGTTTAAAGGTCCTTGAATCAAACACTTAAACTTAAAAGAAAGCATTTTGGATTTTTCAGTTATCACTCCAAACATTTGTTCTAGTTATAAGTTAATAGCTGTTTGTTTGTTGCACAAACTAGTGCAGATAAAAGCCTGCAAAAATATAAATGATTTGCATGAAATACAACATTGGCAATAAATTAAAAATGTAAGTAAATAAAAAAAAAAGATTTTATCCAGAAGATCAGACACCCAAGAACAAATTTCGTTACTACGGACGAGAAAGACTGCGCTGGCATTTTAGCATATCATTTCAAACAGGAATACTCAACGATTAAAAACAATGATTATGGCAGTTAATGGTACAATTCCTTTAAAACATCACAAGTTCTTCAAACCCCAAATGATGACATTAAGGAAGATAAATATTTCTAAGTGTTCCGTAAGAGCAAAGATACTACCTCTGGTTATGATAACATTCTATCTATCATTAAATCCATTTCTAATCATATTCATGCCCACATCATAAATATTTTTTTTAATCACATTAATTGAACACAGGGTTTTCCAAACGAAAAGAAAAATGGCATAATCACCTGCATTCCAAAATCTGGAATGGATAAAACTGAAGTTGACAGCTACCGCCCCATAACGCCACTCCCAGTTCTAGGAAAACTTTTCGAATCACTCATTAAAATAAAAATCATGCTCTACATCACAGACTCCATACCTCCATACTAATTCGGCTTCCTCGAACATCAACCCACTACCATCCTGCTATCCATAACAATAATAATAATAACCACCAACTGCCTGTTAGCACGCCTCGAAGGGAACCAATCTACCATAGTCATTTTGGACATAAAAAAGTATTGCATCGGGGTCTGCTTTCTTACTGCAATTCCCTCAAGTATGAATTCAATAATATTAATAACCTCCAACTGTCAGTTAGTATGCCTCGAAGGGAACCAATCTGCTATAGTCATTTTGGACATAAAAAAGTATTGCATCGGGGTCTGCTTTCTTACTGCAATTCCCTCAAGATTCCCTTACACTTCATTAATATTTTTAACAGCTTTCTCCACAACAGATCGCTGCAAATAAAAATCCGACAGTCACTGTCTGCTCCTTTTGTACTCCAACAAGGCCTTCCACAAGGTTCCCCATCACGGCCTGAATAACCCCGATCCCAAATTTATTAATATATCCGCTTATTTACTGACACAGCTTACAAGATCAAAAGTATTTTACCTACGCCAGTTGTGGAGTTATAATATTGGTATTCACCTGGTCATAGTAGACAGGGACAAATTATTTATGCAAACTTGGACTTAAGAAATTACTAGACGACGTAGCTTTTAAATTGATAGTTGCTCGTACAACTTTGTAAATAGTTGCAAGGAAGTCATAAAGAAAATTTAATTATCTGGTCAGATTCCTGTGCTGGCTAACTAATAATATTAACTGTGAGTTAAACCAAGTGAACATACTTGCTTCTGGGTCATTCCCATGTCTTTAGTCGTTTTGAAATTGCTTGTTGAGTTACTCCTAATCAGCATGCCAATTCTTCTTGGCTTTGATGTGAATCTTCATAAAGTAATGCCTCCAATTCTGTATCTTTGAAAACCTTTTTATTTGCACCACCATGTCGATCTTCGACGTGAAAATCACCGTTCCTGAACCACCCAAGACACGTTCTTTCACTAATAACTGCCTCATCATAAATATTTAAGAGCATTCGATGAGCCTGAGCCGCGGATTTCTTCATATTGAAGCAAATAATTAAAGCCTCTCTTAAAATACAATGAAGGGAAAAAAAGCTCTATAACTATTTGGTCTCCTTTCTTTTCTGCTGTGTTAGCTTTTGTTGAATTCTATCGTATCTTGATAACAAGTCATCATGAAACCAACGATATTCTTCCTCAATATATTGCAGCTGAACAATTTTTTGTCCGATAAAATTCTTACTTTCGTTTTTGTGCTTACTGTCGTACGAGTTGAAACCGAAACATGTTGAACGGTGTTTATTCGTTTATTTGCTTGTAAGCAGTTGCTTGAAAGGCAGAAACGTAAGGGATTTCTACATCGCATTGTGACTGGGGACGAAAATTGGGTTCGTTACGATAATCCCAGGCGAAAAAAATTATGAAGATATCTAAGCCATTCTTCCACGTCATCAGCCAAACCGAATATTCACAGCTCCTAATGTATTATCAGATAAACCGACTGAAACAATCACAGGCAACCCTTATTGGATGCAATTACTGTGTTTTAACCAATACAAAAACACATGATAAAATGATTTTACAGCATGACAATGCTTGACTCTATGTTGCGAAAGTGGTCAAGACATGCTTGGAATTGTTGAAATGGGAAGTCCTACCTCCAGACATTGCTCCATCTGACTATGAATTGTTTTGATCAATGACACACGATCAGGCTAACCAGTACTTCCGGTTGTGTGAAGAAATAAGAAATTGGATCAATTCATGGATCGCTTCAAAAAATCAACGCGGGATTCATACGCTGCCCGAAAGATGGGAGAAAGTAGTAGCCAGCGATGGACAATACTTTGAACCATAAGTGTGTAACTAGTTTTTTTTTACACTAACGTCTTTATTTAGGGAAATAAACGACGGAAGCAAAGTTGTATACCTAATATATTACTAATTAAACAGTTCCTTTTTGATTGTGATATTTTTCTGCAATAAAGTAATACCAATTAGCACTCTCTTCAATTATAATTATATATAACAGCAAATGGAGAAGATTATGTTATACGCAATAAATAATTTATTTAACAAAAACTAGCCAAAATTGGAGTTTTATATTAATGCCTTTATTATTTATATAAAAAATGTTAGGTTGTTTGCACCAGTAATTCAAAATTCGTAGAGAAATCACGTAAAATCCATTTTGTAACACTTTAGTTAATTATAATATACCGTATTCGTCCACTCGTCCTTTCAATTGTATGATGCAACAAACACTTTTTACTTTGTTCGTATAACTTAGATTGTTTATTGTTGGCTATAGTTTCGACAATATTAGCTAAACAAAAGTGATTAAACATTACAATTACAGGTATTTATATTGTGGAATAAATATTACAGAATTGCTTTAAAAATGGGGGAATATATTATATCGTGCTGGTCGTTAAATACTTTTGTTTTGATTATGACCGGCTAAGGTTGTCAACAATAAATAAACCGAAAAAATGAGAGTGGTACAGAGAAAGAAACAGTCAATTAAGGTATAACCAATCAGTGAAAAATAGTGTCATATATGAGAATAATCAGTGAAAAGTGGACAGATCAATTGTGAACAAAGCAGTGGAGTGCTGACATAAAAAATAAAGTGAGTAAGCTGAAAATAACAAAAATAACCTATAAATAATTTACAATAATAACAATAAGGTTGTTATATAATAAATGGTTTCGACATCTCCCGCTGAGGGGTGGAAAAAAGAGAGATTCCGATAAAATTTTCATCGTTCATTAATAATAATGACTTATTATTATTATACAGGGGTACAACAACCTTGCGCTCAGCGAAGGACGCTGACTCGGTTGGTGTTTGGCTACGGGGAATGCCAGGAGGGCTCGAGAGGACCAGTGTTCGTCGATCTCCAGGAGAGGACAACGGTCGCGCAATGGCTGATCCGTCCGGTGTCCAACTTCGAGGAACCAGCGATGGCTGCCGTAGCGCTGATCAGATCCAATCAATGATCCCACCACAACATCTACGATGTCACAACTTTCGACAGACGGGACCATAAAACCTCAAGATGATCATTTTCACGAAGGGAACTTATGCGACAAGGGCCGTGTACCTGGAGTTGAAATCTTTCATCATCAAACATACATCACCCATCCACTCTTCGGAGGAAAAACTTCGACATCTAGATTGAAAATTGGGCCAGAATGCAAACTTGTCATAGCCTGATGGCTAAAAATATTTTATTGAGAAAGGAAAACAAAACAAAAAATAATAAGTTACAGATTTCTGCAATGCTCAGGAAGACTGCAGATTACTTTTTATTTTCTCAGAATTGTAAGCGCTTTAATTTGCGATCCTATGGGAGGAAAAATTTTGAAAATTGAGAAAGATAAAGCGATGAAGGAGCTATTATAAGAAATAAAGGATATTAAATTAAAGATGAAGGAAAGATTTGAACAAAATAATGAGCACAGCGAAAAGCCGAGAAGAGAGGTAAAGTAGTCAATAAGAAGCTAGCTCAAATCAAAGCGGAAATGCAAAGAAGGGAAGATGATATGGAAAAAATGAATTTTTGCAACAAAATACTGAATCTAGAAGAAAAAGAGGAGAAGAGAAAGAAGGAGAAGAGACGTAACAATATTGATCTAAGAAATGTGAAGCTAGAAGAAAAAGAGGAGAAGAGATAGAAGGAGAAGGGACGTAACAATATTGATCTAAGAGATGTAAAGCTAGAAGAAAAAGAAGAGAAGAGACGTAACAATATTGATGTAAGAAATGTGATCGTAACAGAAGAGAATATATCTAAAGCTATTAAGGAAGTGATGAAAGAGAAAATGGAGATAGATGTTGAAGTGGAAGATGCCTTTGAAATGAAAAAAAAAAGGAGTAGTATTAGCCAAGACGAAGGATTTTATGAATAAAGCCAAGGTCATGATAAATAGAAACAAGCTCAGAGGTACGGATATATATTAATGATTTTACAATGAAAAAATGAAATATGCAAATGGAATTAAGAAAAGTAGCCAGAGAAGAAAGAAGAAGAGGAAAGGTAGTAAAAGTCAGATATGGAAAAATGGATGTTAATTATAAATGTATATCATGGAATAAGGTGAAAGAGCAATAGAAAGAGATAATTGCAAAAGAAGTTAGAGGAAAGAAGTATCGCTGAAATATGGGGTTCTTAAAGCTGGGGTTCTGGAACGTGGCGGTTATAAAATTAAAATGCAAGGGGAAGAAGTGGCAGAGGGATTTTGAAAATTGGGCAACAGGAAAGGATGTAGTATGAGTAGTGGAAACATAGCTGGTGGAAGAAGAGTGAGAAGGAGTGAGGGAAATGCTACTAGCGGAGTTTAAATAGGAAATGAGAAAGCCTACAAAGAAGGCAATTAGAGGAAGGGCAAACGGGGGTATTATCGTGGGAACAAGATAGGAACTACAGATGGGTAGTATGGAATATAGTAAGGAGGTGGAAGGGATAGTATGGATAAAATGCCAGCAGGGAAGGACACATTGGGACCGTATGTGTGAACAACAACAGGGAAGAAGTGAGAAAAGAAATAGAGGATGAGGCGAACAAGGGAAATAGAAGTATAGTAGGTAGGAAGAAATGTGAAGAAACAAGACGGCTGGTTGAGAGCGAAAGTAGGAGAAAATGTGGCAGGCAAGTTTAGGGAGTAAGACAGAGATGTCCGCTCCGCCCTTTGCTATTTAATATATGTATAAGTGAGCTGGAGGAGGGACTAAGAAAAGGACAAGCGGGTGGAGTAGTGATTGAGAGAATGAAAGTGTGGATGTTGACGTATGTAGATAATGTAGTGTTATTGACAAGAAAGTGGGTACAAATTAAAGATATGTCAGGAATTGTTGAGAGGTATATGGATAAAAGAGGTTTGTGAGTGAATTTTAAGAAAACAAAATGGATTAAGTTTGGAAATAGAGGAAGAAAAGAAAAAATGGAAGAGTTATTACGGAAGGGAGAAGTGATTGAGAGATTAAAATAATTTAAATATCTGGTACTTGTGTTTACGAGTGGTGGGGGATACGGGAAGCACGTTAAATACTTGCAACAGCAAGTAAGGAAAGCATGGTGCAATGACGTGCAAATTGTGGGATGCGAATGTGAAGCCGACATTGATGTATGATGTGGAAACGTGGGGAATAAGAGAGAACACACGACGTTTCTGAAGCAGGTACTGGGAGTGGAAGGATTAACTCCTTGGTATATTCTGCTTCTTGAATCATCAAGCATATAGAGACAATGGAAAGAGTGATTCGATATGAGATGAATGTGAGTACGTGTAACAGTGAGAGATTAGTGAAAGAGGTATGGAAAATATGTGTGGCGGTTAAAGAGTGTAAATGGAGAATGGAAAGAAAAATGATGTATGGCGGAGACCGTAGTAAATGAATGGTTAGTACAGGGAGTGAATGTATCGGTGTGGATGAGAGAAAAATGGATAGGAGTGGAAGCACAAGAGCAACAAGGATGTATTATAAGGAGTGAGTATAACCCAATGTAAGGAAGTTGGCAAGTGTATGGAAGGGTGCCAAAGATAGATTGAGCGAGATCTAACAAAGTTACAAAGGTTAGATGTGGATCGGAAGAGAGACGAAGGAAGATATGGACGGGGGAATGATATGGTAGGTGTATGTTGTGCGAGAATGGAAAGGACACATGGGGTCATTTAAGCCAGTTGTACAAGGAGGTGGGTGAAGAGTGGATAGGGGAAATAAAAGAATAGGTGAATGGATGAGAGAAGACGGGACAGGAGTAAAGATTGTGAGCGGGAAAGCGGAAGAAAAAAAGAAGAAAGTTGATTGGAGAGGATCACGACTTATAAAGGAAAAAAAAAAGAAAATGAAATAATTTCTATTTGTATGAAAATAAAGGTTTTTTTACGGACAAAGTAAAAAGTTTTTGATTTATTAAAATTGAATTACAATGTATAAAGTATGTTTGAAGCCTCAACAATTAATTTATTGCAATTTAAGTGTAGTTTTTGTATTTCAAAATTAATTTATTTCAAACGACTCTCGATAACTTTATAGAAGCAAACGAATACATTGTGTTTATAACAGTTTACACGAATCGAACTTCCGCGTGATATGTGAATAGCGAAATCGTCGAATCGGGGCCCCGGAATAACAGGGTATAATACTTCGCCGTGATGTATTGCTCCTGAATTTCAATGAATTCAATCCTTCGATGGAAGTGTTCCACATCCACATCCGGAACACTTTTTCGCAGTTTCCTCCTTTATATTCAGCACTGCGCGCTTGCAGTTTGTGTCCGTTTGCTGAATAATACGTTTTAGTTCCTAATCCCCTACCCACACCCCAACACCAACGTTCTTGATTTTAACTGCTTGTATATACATGAAATATTAATCAATAATTTATTAATGTTATAATCCGCTAATAATTTAGTAAATGTCTGCTATAAATTTTCGTTCATGTGTAATTTTTATTGGTGTGTTATAATTTAATGAACACACATTAAGATATTAACCTAAATTCCACGCAAAAATAATGTATAATATCAATAAAACTTGGGGAGGGAAACAATAAAGAATAATAAAAAAAATGTTAGTGTTGAAAGCGTAATCCACATCCGCCCCTCACGTGGGGGGAAGATTTATTGGCAATGTCTCCACTCAGGAGATACCTCGATAACGTACAAAGTAATTAATGACTCCCTCCGCAAAAACATCCACACACACACAGAAAATACTGTTCTTTTTTTCTGTTCTTTTTTTATTTCTCATAAATTCGCGTGGAAACATATTTGCGGAAATGTGGAAGGATTCCCTTTCCGAAATTAATTATATCCAATTAAACAATTACGAGCGCGTGTGATAAATTTGCGGAAACGCACAGGGGGCGTTGAAAAAATATGTCTGAAGGTGTAATTGTCTGGTTAAAAGGTGGTGGCGACATTAATTTTCCGTCTCGGTTGCCGTTTTTCCCGTTAGCGTGAGTGAATTATAACTTAAACTTGCGCCACATTTTTACAGGAAGTTGGATTGGATTGAAACTTATTCTTTAGAATTTCCCTTTTTTTTTCAAATCATCGCTGATACAGAGACTAGCTTCTTAATTTAGCGTAATTTCAATATCTAACATTTTGAAATTACGCCATTACAACGCTGAACAAATAATGACACACTGTGACAAGCAGTCATCTAATAAAATGTTCAACCACCATTCATCTTGCGAACATTTTTTTTAATGAATTTTGTTTCCTGTTCCCGTAAACAGGGCAAGTTCGCCTTCATTTAGTGGACGAAACAACGATTCTCTGTTGGCCCTTGCATTGTCTTTCATTTATTATGAAGCAGTCATGTATGTAATGAAAATACTTTTTTTATTTGTATACACTGCCCTGTTTCACCATAAATGCGCCTCAATAATCCTACTTTATTTTAATCTCACAAGACATTCAAAAATTAAAAAAAATTACGTATCTGCCATAGCACTTTCCCCTGATTATTTGGTCAAATAAGGTTTTGAATTAAATATTAAATGAAAAATTTTAAATGAATTTGTTTTTAAGTTAAAGCAAAGTTTATAGCAGAGGGTACAATTTATTTTATTATTTATTACCTTAAAGTGGTTTTACAAAGTTCTCGAAACCATTTTTAATTTCTTAAAATCTTTTCAGTCAACCGCCCCCCCCCCCCCAAAAAAAAACTGAGTTCAAATTGATGTTAAGTTAAAGCAAAGTTTATAGCAGAGGGTACAATTTATTTTATTACTTCTTAACTAAAAGTGGTTTTACAAAGTTCCCAAAACTATTTTTAATTTCTTAAATTCTTTTCAGTCGCTCGCCAAAAAATTACTGAGTTCAAATTGATGTCATATTTCAGTGACCCCATCGGACGTTGTGTTTGGCGTAAAAATAGATCTGTTTATTTCTAAGAGTATTTATAAAGTAGATGAACTTCTCCTGCTTCTAAAGGTCATAGAATAAAAAGTTATATTTAGAATTTCAAGTTCTACAAATTTTATTTGAAACAATTTTCTTTCCTGTTGAAAATAATAATAATTATAATCGCTGAAAGTATAACCCAATAACTGAAGATGATAAAATAAATAGTCAATGAAATAAAAAATCATTGCTTCAAAATATAAAACTTTTATTTGAAATGATTCAAGAACATTCAATATTGGCCAAAAAAGGTCAATAAAAAATGCTAGGAGTAATGTTACACTTAATACGTTTTTATTCTAGCAATTCTTTATTTTAGACCTCACCACTATTAAAAAAAAAAGGGCTTTTTTGTGCTATCGCGAACCTCAAAACATCCGATGAAATTAGTGATACGAAAATGTTTACGATCACAATATTTTTCCCTTGTCCAAGCGAAAAAGTAAAAAATAATAAAACATTATTTATTTTACAATTGTTTTTAATTAATTCAATTTAAATCCTTGCGTACAATACTTTCACTAAATTAATCAAAATTATTTATTAATTTCTATTATTGGCATTCATATTTTTTATATAAAATGTATTTTCTAGTGGGAATATAAACTTAATTTACTGTCGCGTATATAAGATTGAAAGCATCGTTAAAAACAAAAGTCGCAGGATCTTAATGTTGCCCGATTCGCTGTTTGGGGATTAATGGTCCCTCCTATTAACTCCGATCATAAACGGAAAACCCTCGACGGATAAGAGTTATGTGTGAATTGTAAACATTTATGTGCGTTTTGATATTTTCGTTTCCACTTGAAAACACGCGATAAAACAGGACAAGTTGCGAGATTGTAATAAAAGGGAAAAAACTTTAGTCATTAAATTAATCTTGCAAGTGTATGGAGTAATTGTTAAATGCTTTTACCAGATAGGAGTATCAAGATTCAAATAAATCTTCTTTAAATAACTTATACATTTAAATGCCATTTATATACATTATATTTTCAAGTATATTTAATTAGTTTATTAACACTAAAAATTACAAAAATTTATTGAAAGAACTACTTCTCGGAAAAAAATGGAAATGATCGAGTTTTACTGATTTACAGTAATTTTTCCTTATTTAACTTTAACTCACATCTTTATTTTGAAATTCTCTTCATTCCGTAGGCTGTGTAATTCAGATACATTTATTTTATCGCAATTTTGACAGTCTGTTATAGAAAGAAAGCTCGAAAATATTATCTTATTTAAATTAATAAATCAATAAAATAGCTATAAAATAATCTCAAACATTTTTCTGTAAATAACTAAAAGTTGGCGCAAAGAACAAAATTTCAAACTAAAGAGGGGTGGAAGAGAATTAGTAAATATTAATACCGCCGGAGAGTTCGACTGTTATAAAATTGATGCATTCATTACCTGTAAGAAACAACCCTCGCTACAATTTAAACTTTTACCTTCAACGTCAACCATCCCTCGTTGCTCCCACGACAGCGCCGTGCGTGAGTTCAACAGGGGCGACGGAGACAGAGACGGACACGAATAAACAAATTTCGGCAATTCAGAGCTTGAATGCCGTTTGCATTTTTCATGAAATATCCACCCGAGCGCACGCAATTTTGTTTATATTTTATTCCATTCCGCACAAGATACAGAAGAAGCTTGTAAGTATTAAATAAAAGATTAATGAATGATGTTAGTTAATATATTGGTGATTAAGTAGGAAAATTGAATCATTTATATAAACCATTTAAAAAATGTGATGTGTTCTTCATGGTACATTTAATAGTAAAAGACAAATTATTAATTCAAAAAATGGATTACAATTTAATTTGTTATTTCATACCTTACAATAGATTCAAAATATTTCTCCACACTTTTTCAATTTTTTAATATTCTGGAGGCTCTTGCGAAAGATGTATGATCTCATCGGCCGAGTTAATACGTTGATAGATCTTTATGTTGTCAGCATAAGCGAGCAACGGGCAAGTTAATATATTTAAGAGATCATTAATAAAGATGTTGAAAAGTAAAGGGCCGAGACATGAACCTTGGGGTTGTATTAAATTCGTGAGATTTAAATCCGTCATAGAAAACGTAACAGATACGCTGGGATAGGTACGACCGAATAAGATTGGTAACAGATGGTACCGCGATGGTACACCCCATGTTGATGATTAATAACATCAAATGCGCGTGAGAAATCTGTATATATCACATCGACTTGGCCACGAGAATCAAGAGTCTCCGCTATATACTGAGTTATTGTTACTAAATTCGTCGTTGTAGACCTTTTGGGCACAAAGCCATGCTGGAACGGAGAGATAAAGCTGCGCACGCCACGAAATATATTTCTGTGTAATACAATCTCATATACTTTAGCAAAATTTGACAATATAGAAATTGGGCGATAATTTTTAAATAGTGATTTATTGCCCTTTTTGTGTACTGGACAAATCCTAGCGCGCTTCCACAAAGTAGGGAAAATTGATAAAGAGATAGACTGATTTATAATAATGTTTAGCGGTTTTGCCAAATTAAATCTACAGCCACGAATTAAAAAGCTTGGAATTTCGTCATCACCAGCGGTGAGCTTGTTTTTATAAGAGGACATGATAGCAATCAATTCAGACTCTGTAACTCTATTTATTTTAAATTGTGAATGAACAACATCCCGAAATATTGTTCCATTTGAATTAAAATTAAACTTAACATTAAATACATCAGCAAAACCATTGGCAATATCATGTGGATCGTTAAAGAATCGCCACCTAGACCGGTGGAATACGACTAGATCCTCATTTACTATAAATAAATTTCCAAAGATCACCCGGATTCTGTTTTAAATTAAATTCGGTGCTTTGTATGTGCATCGCGTAAGCGTCGGAAATTTGACGTTTAATTAGTCTTCGAAATTCTTGTAGGAAGAATATGTTTTTAGTTTTAAATCATTTTTTCCGGTAATATTTCTTTGTATTTAGGTTTCTTTTAATTTCAAGAGTAAACCAATATGGATAGTTATTTTTATAATTTGTAGTCTAAGGAAGATGTTTGTGAAGAACTGTGTAAAGTAAATTACAGAAATTGGAGACAGTATCATCAACTGTACTAAATTTGTGAAGAGTACTCCAATCAAGATTATATAGGTCATTGTATAAAGAGATATAGTTAACTTTCCGGAAATTGAAACGTTTATTATCATTGCTGGGAAATGATAAATCACAGTCATTGACTTGGATTGAGAATTGAAAATCAAGCGTTGGATGATAGATATTCTCTGAGACAAAGGGACACTCCGCACGAAAAACAGATGTCAGCCTGATAGTTGCTTACAACTAGGTCTAACAACGTATTATATTTATTATATATTTTATTATATTGTGTTAAATGAAGTACATGGGAAAAAATTTGAAAACAAGAGATTTTCGCATTTTTATGTAAATGATCAGCACGAGTAAAAAGTAAATTAAAATCGCAAGCGAGAATAATATTTTAATCAAGTAAATGAACTTCAAGAAGCGAGGTCAGACTCTCTAGATCAGCACAAGATAAATCAGGGGAATATATAAAACACCAATAACTACAGTCCCTATTGTTAAATGGCATTTACATAAAATACAATCAACTAGAGGTACAGCTTCTAAAATGTCAGCGGAATCCATCAATGTGTGAGAAAAAAAATGCTTAGAAGCAATTAAAACACCCCTACCCTTAGAACGATTAACTTTAACAAAGTTTCTATCAGAGCGAAAAATATTGAGCTCGGTTGGAAATAATTCGATACTGAGAACTGAATCATTTAACGAAGTTTTTGATAATAGAATAATATCAGCATCCAGATTGCAGCAATTGTTGTAGAATATATGTGTTTTTGAATTTAAGTCTTATACGTTCTGGTATATAATGCTAATGCGAGTAGACAACCTGTTGAACTGCATTAGTTTCCCTTATGAATAAATGGCAACTCGCTCTTATAACGAATACTTAGATTTGTTTCTCCATTCCTTGTGCGTTCATCAAACTCACTCTTGATACGTTTATAGTAAGTGATCTGTTTAGAAGTACGATTAAACGAGATAGAAATAGAAGGAAAGTGTGATAAATTGTTACGTTTTTTCACTTGTTTTATGATTGCGTGAACGGAGCTAGAGGAGTCAAGGTTTTATTGGTCTGGAGTTTCGTTTCGAACTGTCAAATTTTCATAATCTTTCGACTTAAATTCCCTAGGAGATATTTAATTGATGTAACATATCCGTAGCAAACCTTTTATCTACATCAGATTGTTTTTTTTTTAATTTTCAGTTTCCTGAGCTCCATATATAATAACATTACAAGATCGAATGGAGCGCTCAAGTATTTCGGAAATAATTTCCTCGGCAAAGATTGGTGAAATCACATCTGAAGGGTTACCATTAATTTTCATATCTCTTATTTCATTAAGTTCATATTTATGTGCATTTAATTCAACTTTAAGTTCATTGATTAATGCCATTAGTTTTGGAATCTGGCGAAGACCACCCTCACAATTACTACAGTAAAAACAAATACAGCGCCTATTTGCACTTTGACGTAATACCAGACATCTTAATTCGGGAGAGCTTAGTTCAGAACATTTTGAATGGATTTGTCCATTGCAGCCATCGCAAACTACAAAAGATGTATCACTAATAGAGTTGTTACACGTAAGACAAAGTTTAGTACTCATATTATTTGAATTTATTGTTAACAAAGGTAAAAATAATACATGTGTACAGATAATACACACTGATTGTGGCTGATCAACGTTGACTACCATACAAACAAGACGACCAAACAATAGGAATAAACACATAACCTTAAGATGCCAGTAAATTGTTCAGTTACGTTGTAGATTTTCATGTTTGGATGGCTTAGTAATTGATAATTACTAAGGGTGTGTTTGTTTCTGAGCCACGATAAACTATAAGAGTGGTGATACCAGTGCCGTTTATACGCCAGCTGCCAGCTTCTTTAATGGCGCCTTTGAAAAATGTTCTAATTGCTAGGCCAGAAATAATACAGTGTTTACACCCGTATTACGACATAAAAAATAGGTATTGTATGTATATTACTAACTACCATGCATGATCAAAAACTTGGTCCTGGTGCTTGTGCACCGCTGTCACAGACCTAGTTACGGAACTTAATCACTGTATAGGTACAAGCCTAAGCAATTTCACACTTTGTTGGAATTTAAGTAAACAGTTTTTTTTATTTTTCACATAATGTAATTTGTAAACTTTATATAAAAATAAGATTACATAGTGTAGCAAATATGTCTCTAAAAACGCACCTGACAGTACACAGCACAAATTATATAAATTAATTTTATTTTCAAATCAATAAAAATATATCTTCGAATTGAAAATGTGAAATATCTTTAGGTGATAGTTGCAACATTAATGTAATTTATTTGATTTGTAAATTTTATGTGAAAATATGATTACATAATGCAGCAAAAAAATACAAGTTTTTCATTTCTTATACAGTATTATATCATACAAATTCCTCCTTCCGTTTAACCCATTCATATACAATAACGTATTATAGAGTCAATTTATAATATTAATATTCATAATTATTATGAATTTATTATAAATTCATGATCCTTTAGTCCCATAATATTCAAAATTTTATTTAAGTAATATTACTTTCTGAAAATTTCACTTGTAAAATAATGTTTCTAAAGTAAACACTTTTTAGTTTTTGTTTTAATTTTTACAAAACAGTTATCGCACATTCGGTATGCATTCTACATACAAATAAAATATATTCTAATCATGACAGACTAAATATAAAGTTGCAAATTTAAAATAAACAATTTTACGACAAATTTTTATATGGTATATTTTGTCATTTTAGACGTTTATTTAAAATTTTATTTTTCAATCGGCATAATCAACAAATACTTCTTAACAATGTACAAAATGAAAAAAATAGCGATATTTATAGCTCTATTTCATTTTTAATATTTACTAATATTCGACATTCAAATTTTTACTTAATTGCAAATGGCCGCCGCATAAAATCTGTGATCCATAGAAAAAGATGACGAGACCTTGAGGTCACAAATTTTTCTTGCTTTTTGCATAGGGAGTTAGTCATCTAGTGTATATTAGAATCTTTGGTACGATAAGGGGAAGGCCATCTTGGAGGTATGTCGGAGTTTTTGGTGGCGTGGTGAGAGAGTCTGCGGAAAATTCGTAGTTCGTAAGCGAAAATTATGGTCGATTTAATTCGGTGAAAGTGTCTGGGAATGTATTACACGGTTGACAAGAGTCACAGTAGCGGAGTTCCGGCCACACTACCGAAGGGTATGAAGAATGAATTCCGGGGAACCAAGGAAATTATCCTTCATACTCATCTGTGAACAGAGTTTGAATTGAATGGTGTTAACCTGTTCGAGACTATTTATGTGAAACTGTACTTTAAGTGTGTTAATTTTTTGTTAATAATAAAGCCCTTAATATAAGTGAAAATAAATTACTTGAACCTGACAAACATTGCAATATATATTTTCACATACACATCCCAGTTTTCTTGCACAGTTAACCAATTCAGGCAAACTGTAATGTAACATTGTTTTTATAAAAATCCCTAGTAGTAATATTATATTGTTCGAATATTGAATTACATCTTGGAAATCAAGATAGATACATTATTGTTGAGATCATGTTATTAAGCCTAGATTGTATCAACATGATACAATATTGCAATATTGAAATTCAATCTTGTATCAATATTTATTTAGAAGTTGTATTTCAATATTGTTCCAATCTAGTGTCGTGATAATATCCAATATATATAAATATATATATATATATATATATATATATATATACTTACAAGATGCAATTTCTACTAGGGAAGTTATACAAACAAAGTAAGAAAGTGTTTTATTTAATTAAATTGGTTAAATTAAAAAAAAGAGGCTATATTGTTTTGGATAAAAATTGTTGTATATAAATCATTTATTAATTAAATTTACAATTTTAATTAATTATTTATTTAATGTCCGCATGCTTTGACTTTGGTGCCTTCCTTTTCAGCTATGCTGCAATATTTCTTCTTGTAACTGCCATCCTGATCATAGAGCTGTTCCAACTCGCTCCAAACGTCCGGCTTGTTTTCGACGAGGTATATCAAGACTTTCTTCGTATTTTCCCTTTGTTTTTCGCTGCATTTGGAACATTCGGTTTTCAAGGCGTCAGGAAGGACTTCTAAAAGAGACATAAGAAGTGGAAAGTATTAAGAATAGCAAAAATAGTTTTAAACGCTTTGGTTAATTAAATAAATAAGTATACAAAAATTCTTAAACGGAATAGATTTTCTATGAAATACAATAATGAAGGAGATGAAGTTACGTGAAGTTTTTCAATATTGAAAATATAGACGGTTGTATTCACTTTACTTCACAGCTTTTATTATACACTAAATGTACATTTCGGATACTGAGTATCTATTAGCAATATTACAATTGTATAATTTTTTTATACTTTTGTGGAATGTTACAAGTCTGGATTTAAAAGGGAAAAGTAACCGAAGATTACAATTACAATTATTAATTGTTGTTCAACAGTAAATATTCATGGTAGCGGGATATTTGTTCCAGAAGTAGTTATTTCAATGGATCATTGTTTTAAAGTAGTTATATAACATAATTCAAAAAGCTCCATCAGCTTGAGATAAAATAAACAATTAATTATTCAATTGAGTAAATTAGTTATTTTAATAATTATAACGTCTTTATTCGATATTATGAATATAACAAATTAATACAAAATTAAATGTAAGCATAGTCATATTATTTAAAGTGGCGAAGTTCAGCATACTAATGTAATGATTGTAAATTTTAAACCTAACCACAACTATAACTGAAAATTAAAAGCTTGATTCCCATGAAATAATGATTTCTTATTGGAAATAAAAAATAGTGCTTTAAATTCTTACATAAAATAAAATAAAATAAAATAATATGCGAAAACGAAGACTATACTAAAATAAATTTCTTATAATCTCTTGCAAAGCGATTTTTAAAAGAGTTACGTGTATTACATAGACATTTATTTATTACTTTGCAAATCTGAAAGGATTTCTTAAGAAAATCGCTGTTTTATATATTGGTGGTATTAAAGCGTCCTTAAATCTTATATTTATATTATGCACATCCCCTCTACAGGAACTTTTATTATGCAAATAATTAGCGCATTTATTGGAAATAATTTAGTTAAATAACATTGATTTAGTTTTCTCCTTTCATCTATACTTAACTATTATAATGATTTTCTATTAACAGATACATGTTGTTTTCTAGGTATACCACAAATAAATATGTTTTGCATTTTTTTTTTTAATTTTTCGAGCAGATGATTTTGTAAAATAGGGTCCATATAAGGAATGGCAATATGAAAAATAGAAAGCCCAAGAGAGTCACAAAGTATCGTTTTAGATTTCTTTGGTAAAATATAACGCGAATCATATAACAATTTTAATTTATAGAAAGATCTTTGGCAACACATGTACTTTTAAAAACGCAGGTTAACATTAATATTGGTTCCTAAAATGTTTGCGTCTGTTGCCATATTTATACGGCTGTTATTGATTACAATTTTTCAATCAATATTGCTCATTGCAATCTGTCTTGTTTTCTTTCTTCCAAATAAAAGCGCACACGACTTGATGTTTAAGAAAACATAGTGATTAGAACAGTTCTTATTAAACCCTTGAAGATCATTATTTATACATTCATAGGCAACTTGAGTTTCTTCTTTCTTGAAGGAAAAATATACCTGAGTGACATCAGTATAGTATTATGATTAGCCGTGTTTGAAACAATTAGGCAGTATTGATGTGCGTGTGGGCCTAAACTAGGCCCTTGTGGAATACCATTACAAACTAGTACTTGTGTTATCTGATTTTGGATTTAAAGTTATTTTCATTGCCTGATTTTGACATTAGTCATTAATATTGTCTAATATTGACTTATGTTGCCTGATTTTCACTTTAAAGTTATTTTCATTTCCTAATTTGACGTTATAGTCATTCATCTTGCCTAATATTGACTTGCTTTGCCTGATTTTGATTTGTGAAAAATGTTTTTGGTCACAACCCTTTGCTAAGGATTTGTAAAATAATTTAGTTAAAATAAAATTTCTGATCAACTCAAGCCAACCTAATTCAAAATAGCAAGAAGAAAATTTTGATTCAAGGAATTAAAGGCGATTTTTTTTATTTAAATAACTATTACCATGAAATAAATCCTTTTTTCCTATGATTGTAAAGCTATGATTTAAATTTATTTTTAACATACAGAATGTTTAATTTATCCTGATATTTGGACCAACTTCTGTTTCTTTTAAATGGAATATTTTTTATATTTATTTAAACCAGTTTTACAATTTGTTACTGTTTCAGAATTATTAAGATGTTCCGGTAATTTTAACTATTATATATTTATATATATTTAATTTAATAAAATTTTCAAATACCATTAATCTAGCGTATGGATGAAATTAGGTAATAGATGACGCTTGCGTTTTCTCTCAATTATTATGGTTATACTTAATGTTTGAAAATAAATATTATAAAAAATATAGAAGAATTTCTTCACTTACTTTTTAATTCCGCCCCATCCGGAGTGCAAGACCCTTTCCCCGTCAAACACTTCACGTACCCATTCAGCAATCTATCATTCTTTATAATATTATTAACATCAATATAATCAAACTTCGTCGTGTATTTCTCTCCACTGTTCGGTTTTCCACTAACGAAAACAACACACACGAATAAAAATGCAAGAGCAGTCTTCATTTTTGCGGTTCGAATTAAAGTGTCTGGTTGCGACAATTAATCCTCGCATTATATATATTTATACATATTTGGCAAAACGCTGACCTTGCAAACTTCTTGCCTGTGTGTGGTATTGTTGTTGTTGTTGTTCGGATTACGCAATGGTTATAACAAAGCCAAGAAATCGGTTGCGCAAATTGAATGATTAATAATTTGGTAATGGTGTTTGGTGTTTCGCACGATGTGTAATTGGGTGTTTAAAGCATTTCCTAGTTGCCAAAAAAATGCAATTAAATTGAATTTCGATTACTAACTGGATGGCCTTCTGTGTTACGTTTTAGCACCATTGTGTTCAAATCGACAAATTATAATTCACATTATGGACAAAAAATAATAAACTGGAATATTTAATATATACACAGTATTATATAAATAATAAAAAATATATACCGGGTATTGACGCGATTAGGCATACATGGAGATTTTTTTATATGTAATTTTTTTGAAAATTCCTGTTTCTTGTTTAATTTTAAAGAAAAACTGAAAGAATTAAAATATGTTCAGAATTTCAAAATCTGTCTAAAAATCTTGCTTTGTTCAATTTCAGAATCGATGTATAGTTAATAAATTAAATGTGATTCAATTTGAAGAACCAATTAATATTAACGTCACTTTTGATATATTTCAATGATTAAAGTCATGGCTAATGCAATTTAAACACATAATATTTTGCACTGAATAACTTAGGTTGAGAAATATAAAGTGTTGTATAATAACAAAATGAAATAAAATCATGTATCATTGATAATGACTTGGTACTTGGAATGTACATCTGGTGTATTAATAAAAAATTAAAGTGAAGTAAGGAATTTTTCATTTTTGTAATTTATTTATTTATTTATTACCCAACAGATACAGTACATCCAATAAAAGGGTAACATCAGTTTAACAATAACACAACATTGGTATATATTAGATAAACAAGATAATAACACAAAGAAAAATAAAGTAGCCGCAGTTATTTAATAAAACATTAGTTTATCTGTCTGGTAAATGCGCTGAGTGAATCACCAAAAACATCGGCATTGTGTTGTACGCTATGATATAACATATATTACATAATATTTCGCAAATATAATCAATATTTTATAATTATTTTAAAATTATGCACCGATTTTAAAAATTAATGAAGTATCGTTTTTTTTTTACAGATTTCTAAATTCGGAACACATTATATTTCTCTTTCAGTATTTCTCTAAAATTAACTGAGAAGCAGGAATTTGCATAATATTGTTTTTACATGTTTTTTTTTATATAAACAATATAGCAAAATGCTATTGTTAATATGGTAAAATATGATTTTATAAAGAAAATAATAATAACTGTAAATTAAATAATCAATGGTTTAGGCTTTTAATAATAGAAAAATGATATATTTTTTTTAATATTGTAACATTATTTTTTACATTAAATATTTTCGATTCAAAAATTATTGCATTATACTATATGTTATTATTATGCAACAGCAAATGTTTATTATTATACATTTTTAACAGTACTTGTGTAACATAAGTCATTATGCCACAGTAGCTAAAGAGAAAATAATTTATTAATTAATAATTTTCAAATTCTTTTTATTTAATTTATTTAAATAACTGTGACCAAGTGAATAAATCCTTTTTCAATTATTATTAATAGCTAGCGAGGCTTTATTAAAATCCGAGCCGAAAATGTTTTTTGCACAAAACAATTTATCGAGATCGTGCATGACAATGGCGCGACCTGCCTGTTCAGATATGACCTCCGCGTTCACTTAAACCGAGGATCTCAGGGGTAACTGTGCGTTTTTAACTTTTAATTAATTTAATTAACATCTTTAAAATTATATAAGGCACAGTTGTACTGACGAGGGATCATATCCCGAAACACATGTCTGCAGATAGCCTTATATTACGTCACTTTTATTTTTTTTTTGTTTGTTATTGTGCATTAAATATTTTCGATTCAAAATTTGTTACATTATACAATATGTTATTGTTATGCAACAGCAAATGTCTATTAGTAGACATTTGTTAAAGTATTTATGTAATATTAGACTTTATGTCACAGTAGCTAAAGGGAAAATAATTTATTAATTATTTTCAAATTCTTTTATTTAATTTGTTGAGGCTTTTACTAAATGAAACTTCATAATACACTATTTATAAATAAAACAAAGGTTTTTAAGTTTCACAAAAAAATATAGAGACACTTCTACAATTATTTCGCCAACATATTTAATCATCTACCTGATGTTACTGTATTGTAGTAATGTCTCTACTATAAAAAATATGTGAATATTAAAAAAATACGTTGTTTTATTTACAAATTGTGTAAGGGTAAATTAAATAAAAAAATGAAAACAATTAATTATTAATAACGTAAGTACTTTTTAAGTTATTTTAAATATTGCCTTTACAATTCATTTCCTGTTGCGCTAACCTCTTAAGTAAGTAATTTTGGTGCGCACTTCTTTCTTAACTTAAAAGTAAAACCTCTATCATTCGATAGAGGTTTTACTTTTTAAGTACCACCGCCATCCCTTTGATTCAAACATCAACATCACCATCACTTCACTGAGGGTGGAATCGCACTTTCTATACAATCATTTACTTATAGATTTAATAATAACTATCAATGCCACTCTATACATTTGTTTATTTAAGAGCACTCCACAAATTACCGGGATGGCTTTTTAAAAATGTGGTTTCAATGGATGTTTTTAATAAGTATTTATGTTATGTAAGTCAAAGTTGCAGTAGCTAAATAAGAAATAATTATTTAATTTTTATTAATTAATTATTTTCATTTTTTATTTCACTTAATAAATCGAACAGGAGAGGAAAAATGTGTAAACGAGCAGGGGTATCTGAAAGTTTAGTAAATGAGTGGCTGGGAAAGGGGTTTAATATAGCAGCGATGGGTAAAGAGAAAGGGGGCGAAGTAGAATGACAGGGAAGCCATGGAAGGGTCGAATATAATAAGTATAATCCTATGTATATGAGCTGGTAAATTCACGGGAAATAGATAGGGCACTAATCACTTATTACGATCCTACCTTATTAGACTGCAGAAGGTGCCAGTGATAGGTATGAGTCGGAGGATAGAGGAAAAAAGATAATGGAGAAAGAGTGGTCACATTTAGGAAGGGAATGTAAGGAGGTACAAGAGGAAAGGACGGAAGGGAATGGATAGGTAGAAGTATGCATTGCAATAGGTGTAAAAATTGTGATGAGGTTAAGGCGGGAAAGGGATAGAAGAAGAAAAGTTTAAGTTGATTAATGGTATATGTAGTGTAATGTTGTAGAAATGCCAATAAAGGACTTTATTTTAGTAAAAGAATGCATGAGTACAAATTGTTTCAAAGACATCAAGAGTTCGACAATGAAAAAATAGATAAAAATAATAAATTTTCAAAACTGCCCCATTTTATCAATATAATGAATACCAAGTTCATGCAATTTGACATATTCTCTACCAACTTATGTTTAGATGAAAAAATGATACCATATTTCGGTTGACACTCTTTTAAAATGCACATAAAGGGAAAACTCATAAGATTCGATTTCGAGTTATGGTGTTTATGTTCTGCTGATAGCTATCTGTACAATTTTGTTCTTTATGCAGGTGATATTTTGCTACAGGCTCTATACGTGATAACTGAACTAACAATTGCCCATTAGAATCAGTAAAATTTTGTAATTATTATTTTGAATTACATAAAAATAAAAAAAATCAGAATTATAAAATGTTTTACAGACAAACTAAATAGGATTTAAGAATTTGAAAAAAATGTAATAATTTTATTAGAATAATATTATGTTTAAAAATAAGTTCTGATAAATAATGTGATTATGACAGAAAAACCTCCGGTCGATAACCCATGACAGACTACTAACCCATCAATATGTATTGTAAATATAAATATTTGTAAAGAATTGTAATTCTGCTAATATTATTAATATAAAATATAAGTTAAACAATTTTAAATACTGTTTAAAATATCATAACAATTATTTTTAAATTAATTGTATAAATTAAATATAAGTGAACTTGAAATACTGAAGGATATTTGCAATTACATGTCTCTCTCGTGTAGTTGGTAACACAGTCGGCTAGAAATCGGGGACATTAGTTCAAATTAGAGAGACGTTTTTCCACTTATATTTAATTAATTTAAATTATATTTAAATTATTATTTCTTAAAATTCATAATTATTTTTTAAATAGAATACTGAAGAAACTCCTAAATAAATTTGTTGTTTTAACTAATTATAAAAACTAGATTATTTTCTTCACAACTTATAAATGAAAATATCAACATAATTATTATAATCAAATTAAGTTTACCTTCTTAACACCTGGAATGAATTAAAAAATAAAAATCCTAAAATACATTTTTGCCATTTTTTTTATTAAAAACTCTTATTTACTTTTATTACTTATTACATTTTTAATCCGTAATAGTAACGCTTCGCTTCAAAAGCGGAATTATTTAGCATCCCTTGATTGGGATTCCCTCCTTTTTGGCGTCGCTGCAATACATCTTCTTGTAAATTCCGGACGGATCGTACAGTTTTTCCAATTCTGCGTAGATTTCTGGCTTGTGTTCAATCAGGAAGGTGATCACTTTACGGGTGCCCTTCTTTTGATGTTCATTGCACGACGCGCATTTGTTTTGAAGTGCATCGGGAATTACCTCTGTGAATATTAAAGTATATATATATTGTAGTAATCTTGTTGATCTTGTAGGTGTCTATAATTTTAAAATCCATTATCGTATAATCACTTAAAGGTAATACAGAGTGATCAACAATGATTGCAGATTGATAGATAGACAACCAAATACTCATGTTGGTACAACTGAACATATGGAAAGAAAATCTCCTAGATAGGCGTAGCAAACATTTTTTTTCTCAAAATAAATTATATATATTTAATCATTACTATATATGTAATTTTTAACACACGGACTTATTTTCCTTATCACTTTTTCAATTACTGCTTAAAGTTCGTTTAGCCTATGCATTCGATTTTTAAAAACGCAATGTCCAAATACGACGCACGACGCTGCTAGTGTCAAATATTGTTACTCTTTATTCATTTTTCCTTGGCAGGAACATGGAGCGATAAATCTCTCCAGATTTTTCGGCGGGAAATTTAACTTGTCTACAATCATTGTTGATTATTCTGTAAATTATATTATTTCATATAACCGAGAACTTTTTCCTCCATAGTGCTTCGATTTTTTTTATAAAAAAAAATGTGTTGGTAATAAAAACAATCACACGGTATAGGTTATATTGTTCCAACAAATTGAAGAATTTAATTTGATAAACAATGACTCGTTTGAAGTTTTATTTGATGTTATTGACTCGTGCGAACAAAATGTTAAATATAGAAAAAATCAAAGCACTTTAAAAGAGAAAAGTTCTGTATCATATCGTATAATGGCTTTAGGTTATTGGTTTTCATTAGTTGAATGACAATCGACAAACAAGGCAATAATAAAAACTCATTATGTAATTCAATGTACAGCGAGGTATCAGTTTTGGATTGATTCAGCGGATATTTGTTTGAAATTTTCTAAGAAAATTAAGTTATTGTAGTATAGTAATTAATCGTATCCTTGATTAATTTTTTTTTTCGTTATTTCCTATTTCAGTTAATTAAAAACAATTCTTTTAAACTGAAGATTTTGTTTTTGGCCTTAATTAGTAATAATACATTGGTACAGATATGTAAAGACATAATTAGTAATAATACATTGGTACAGATATGTAAAGACATAAACCAATTGTATTATTTAATGTCCGTCAGGATTTTAGCTTGGAAAGTGGTTATTTTAATGGACATTTGTTTCAAACTTTGTAAAACAAGTTAAGCAAGCAGGGTCATTCCACGATTCTGCGGGAGCTAGGCAACAGTCCGACTAAGACTTCGGACACGTCTTCTCAAAAGATAACTAGGTTCAGGCCAAGGTAGCAGATAAGAATTCAGCCTGGGTCTTTGCGGATGGCTCAAAGACAGGCAACAGGGAAGAAGGAAGTATCTTCTCCGAAAAACTCCACCTGGAGCGATCAGGTTCCCAGGCGAGTGTAATATACTGCTGGCAAAATTAGGGGCTGTCCGCGAAGCGGTAAGACTACTGGTCAGCATTGACATACAGGCAACCAGCGTGGGAATCCTCACGGACAGTCAGGCCGCCCTAAATGCACTAAATAATTAATGATGCAACTCAAAAAGTACCATTAATTGCAGAAAAGAGTTAAACGAGCTCGCTAGACGATATTGCGTGAGCTTCCTTTGGGTTCCAGGTTACAGCAACATAAAGGGTAATGAAATGGCAGACAAGCTTGCACATAAAGGTGCAAGACTTCGGGCCATCACACACCAGATGGAACCATACTATAAAAATTTTAGGATCGTGTTAGATGAATTCATAGAAACCCTAGTAAATAGAATATGGAAGAATAAAGACAAATATCTCATTACGAGACACAACTATGGCCAAGACTCGATGAAGTCAATAGCTAAAGACCGATAGCGCTAATCAGAGTCGATATAAAGATGACGGTAGACATCATTACTAGCCACTGTCATCTAGGAAAGCACGTCATGATTTCAAGACTTCTGCAGGAGCTGTAAAAATGAGAAGGAAAAAAGAGATAGTTCTTCACTTCTCTCTCTAATTCCTTCTAGAGGGGCAATGATTCAGGCCCCTCTAGAAGGAATTAGAGAACAATTCTTAAAAATAGCTCACATTAATGGGTTGACGGGCCTAATACCGCTCAAGATGGAGAAGCCTGGCCAACTAAATTAGGAGCTCCAACTGGTTTCTAAAATCTCTAAGGCTTGTATAGGAGGAAGCAATACTTTCACCAATATGGTAACATAATATGGCCCTGAATGGCCTAAGTGAGCCTATGGCTGTCACCGCTACCTAAGCTGACCTAGTAAAGCAATTTGAAATGTAATTGGTTATTCCATGACTGAAAAGCAATCAATGTCACTTAATATTGCTATTACATAACATTTGCAAGTTTTTTTGCTTTAATTAGTGGTAAGACAGATGAATAGATGTACAGCATCAAAAATCCATTACAAAATTTCATTTCCAGCTGAGTATTGGCTTGGAAAGTAATTGTTTCGAGGAATATTAATCAGTAAGTTATTATAATCTAGAAGTAATGATATGCAACGACATAATCATATTGCGTATTTTAATGACCAATGGTTAATGGGATATTAGCTCGAGAATAATTGTTTTAATGGACATTAGTTTGAAATTTACTTAAGTTATTGTACATGCAAAAAAATGATGTTATTGATTGTTTTAAGTTATTTCCTGTATGATTTTAGTAAAAGTTTATAATTTTACCAAAAAAAAAAAAAACATAAAAACATAGATGAAACAATCTGCAAAATCGTTAACCACATCCAAACTACTATGAAGACAGAAAAAAATCTCCTAAACCGGCTAACTCTGCCTGTAATGTATTATACATATATATATATATATATATATATATAAACATCTTTATTCAGACAATATGACAACAAAATTTTACAAAATTTATTATTACAGTATGTACAATTGTGTTAGTAGTCTGTCATGGGCTATCGAAGCAAAGCAATGTATTGTTTTCTTAGATAATAAAGATTTAGTAGTAATAGTTTACCACTCATAGTTTTACATGAAGTTAAATATGTTATACAATAAAGTATGTATAGTAATTCGATTCAACACTCAATGTTTATATTATTCCTAAGTTAGTTTTAAGTAAATTTCAAAATATTTTTTTCCTAGACGAAAAGCACTATATAATCAGTAAATTTTGGTTATTTTGATTGCATTCAAATATTTTTTAAACAATTTGATTATACAATGTTCATGTGAAACCATTTGCGGAACCAAAACAAATTCAATTTTAATTTTTTATGAGAAGAGAGCACCAAATTGTATTTTTTAAAAGCCGTTGAAATTTCAGAACATGCAAATAATCCGGACTTATATCTCCGGAACGACGGAATTGAAATAGTATAATATTCATTTCTATAAATAGATTCATATTTATAGAAAATACATTTCAAAAATTTATTACTACTTGACAGTGACATAATTTTTTTTTGCCCTAGAAAACTTAAAAAAAACAAGGTGAAAAATTAACGTGTGTTTTCTAAGGCGTGAATCTATTTTAAAAAAGTTAAACATTATTCATTGAAGAAAATTCCTGTCGAAATTCGAGTTGCATTTAAATTAAAAAATGGTGCTAAAAGTACAGTAAATATATTTCATTTATTGAATCAAGAATTTAAATTTGATTTATAAGTGAATTCATTTGATATGATCTAAGAATTAATATTGTATTATTTATTGATTTTACGGAATATCCATTTTTTTCAATATACATTTCATTTACAAACTAATAAATAAAATCCAAAATATAATGCATTGAATCCCAAAATGGTTTAATAAAATCTTATTAATATTAAGATAACGATTAGATTAACGACTTCCAACTCAAATGTCCTGCAACATTCACCAGTGCATGTACTGTGCAAGTGCTCAGAAGAGTATTACGAAGAAATTTTCATTTAAATGATACAGGTATATATTCACCGTCACTCAAAATATAACATTGTCCTTTTTACTTTTATTTCATTTGTATTTATGTATGTTTTTCTATTGATATCTCGTATTGTTCTGTAATTGGGTTTCCTATTGAACAATAAAGCTTATATTATTATTATTATTATAAGGCAGAAAAACCTCTGATCGACAGCTCAGACAGACTAACACCTATATGTATTGTAATTATTTATGTTATATTATTTTGTATTATCTATTGTCTGTATAAAGATATATGTATGTATATTAAGAAAATAATGTTGTTTAAAGTTGAATTTAAATATTATTTCATTTTTTTTTTGTTCAACAATCCACAATACATAAATATTATTAATTATGTTGTAGATTTGTAAAAAGGTAAATTATTTAAATAAATAAATATATATATAAAAAAAACAGAAATCTTAAAAATAAAATTAAAAATGAAATTGTGTTTTATAAGATATCAAAAAAAATTTAAACATTATTTAATGATTAAAAATAGAGTCGAAATTCGAGTCGTAATTAAATTTATAAGTAGTGGAAAACATTTTTAATTTATTGAATAAAGAATAACAAATAAAAATTCAAAATAAATTGTATTAAAATGGTTGAAAGACCGATGGTTCATAGCTATTTTAGAAATAATAAAATAAATTGTATTGTATTTAACAATGTATAAATACGGCAATAAAGATGATTGTATAAATATTGTATTAAAATTTACATGAGAAAAGAATTAATATTAAGTTAGTTTAGAGTTGAGAAAATAATAGTAACTTGGCTGAAATGCTTCCGGCCGATAGCAAATTCCTAAAGTTTAAAAAAATTTTTAAAAATGTTACAAAAAAATATATTTTTATTTACATATATTTAAATCTTTATTCCTTATAAGTGTGGTTTAACATATATTTTTAGTAACTTACTTTTCAATTCAGCACCATCCGGTGTACAATTACCCTTATTGAGTAAACAGTTGCAATACGCGTTCAGCAATCTATCATTCTCCAAAATCTTGTCCAAATCGACGTTATCGTATTTGGTGGTGTAACCATCGGGTTTACCAGCGGCGAAACCGACGACGACGACGAGACAAACCAACACGGCACTATTCATATTGAGACAGTTAGGGCAATTCTCGAACAATGATCAACAACCAAAAATCGCTGGGTATTTATACCAATTTCAGCAAAGGATGTTGTTGTAGGAAATTTTTTGTGAATCAACACAACTGGATCAGAAATAAAATAAAAAGACGGATTGTTTCGATTGACGCCAATGGGTTATTTTCCATCCTAACGAATCATTTGTTGATGAAAATAAATATATTATTTCGAGTTATGTTAATTAAGTTTCTATTATTATGTAGAAAGAGGTTTAAATTATTTGTCTCTTACATAATCACGATAAATAGAACCATAATTAATTGATATGTTGTTGGATGTATAATAATGTCTGGATTTAAAAAAAAAAACTATTCTAAAATGTGTACCATTTTTATTTAATATAACACTCTCTTAATAACATCTAGATTTATAAAAATATTCTAAAAAAGCCAACTTTACTTTTCTTTAAATCTTAAATTTTTGTTTAATTTTTATTTATTAATATTAATAATGAACTTAAAAAGTGAAAATAAAATTATATAATTTGATTTTCAGCGTTGTAAACAACATTTTTCAAAAATCACAATCAGATTTGATTTTCAACGTTTTAAACAACAAAAAAGCCAACTTTTATTTTCTTAAATCTACAAATTTCTATTCGAATTATAAAATGAAAAGTCGCTTGGAGTAAAGGTGCATTTAATGAGTTTTGATTCTAACGAAAAGCTTTTCAGAACATTCCACTCTTATAAAAAGCTTATAGAGTTTGGGTTTAATCCATTCAACCACACAGACACACATAGCCTTTTTTCAAAACTCGATGGAATGGACTCAGGTAACCTCAAAATGTGCATATTGATTGAAATTAGTGATTATCTTACTGAATAAACGTATTGAAAATAATCGCAAAAATAAGTAATTCAATCGCCGTTAGGTGTGCCAAGTTAAAAAGTAGGCAAATATCTAATTTAAAAAAAATCAAATGGATTTTTCTTAAACTTAATAGAAAGAGAGTAAAAAAAAATAGCAAATACTACAAGTCAATACCTTAATTCCATTATAAGTTGTATATACAAGAATATTTCAATTTAATAATTGCAAATGTTATTTGAAAACTTTTTGATGTTAATAAAATGTATAACAACAATAACAAAATTTTAATGAAAAGATTGATTCACTTTGTATAGCTTTAATTTTATTTAATTGACTATAATTTCAACAATATTAACTTGTATAACTTAAATAAAATTAAAGTTGTACAAAGCGAATCAGTGTTTTTATTGAAACTTAAAACAATGTGTTACGAGGTAGAAGCCTCTATTATCAATAATTTAAAAATAACAAAATTTAATTATTTCGTCACCACTTTCTGTAATGTGTGAAACTAATTGGATGCGGACTTTCCTCATAGTTCAATTGATGGGGATCTTTATTTCCTTGGTCACAACGATTTTCCGACTGTTTATACTTTTATTAATGGAGCAGATTGAAGTTATTACTGGAGTGAAAATCGCTATCACCTGGCAAAGTTTGTCATAGAGTTTGTAGAACACCCTGTATATAAATATGTAAATTATTGAATAATGTAAATATTGTAATGGAGAATTCCGTAAATAAAGTTAAAGTTAAATGAATATTTTGAAAATTATCTTAATTTTTGAAATTATATTACAAGATTATATAAGAGTTGTTTTTTTAACTAAATGAAAATAATTCAACCTTTGCCAACCATTTATTAGAAACCGGTCAGTCTTTTGTTACAGATATACTATCTGAAATCCATATAGCCAAAAAAGGGAATACAGTGGATTTTCTCGAAGCCCTGGAAATTTATTCCCGGAATTTCTATATCAAACGAACATAATCTGCGGTGTACATTTTTAGAATTATTTTGATTTGTTCCTGTATAAATACAAACGGCACCTAAACGTAAGTACTTAGCTTGATAATGATTACTGTGTATTCGAAACTAGTCATGGAATTAAATAAAGAGTATATCGTACAAAAAAGTCTATTAGTCTATTATTTTTGTGAAATAAATATCTAAATATTAATAATAAAGATATTTACTACTCCTAACTAATTTCATTTATCTTTATTTAATTACAAAGTACCAGATGTCCTAATAAGAAAGGTCACCGACTATATCTTTGAAACTACGAGTCTTTTAAATAAAAATGTTAATAAAAGTGACTGTGACAGAATGCTGGAAACAATTTTCAAGTTCGTAACTCTTCGGAAGGGGGCGCAATTAATAGTCAAAAAATAAAACTGCAAATATCTCGAAAAAGTTTTAATAAAGACATCATAAAACTACACTTTTTGAAATCTTGATGAGTTTATGAAACAAAAATGTTAGATACTTTTTTGTTTTACTCTTGAATTAAAGGGTGGGGAAGGTCCGAATTTGTAGCGAGCAAATGTCAAATAAGTTTTGTTTTTTAACCGATATTTAATTGATGAATTGATGCCAATTCTGTAAAAATGGCTCACCCTGTATATATGAAATTTATTTTGTATTATGCATCTTCTAATGTCAAGCAAGTTTTATTAATAAATTAATACTGAATTTCTAACGATAAGGGAGATATCGAAGGTTGATTTAATGTATATTTCAATCACATTTCGATGTAACTTTTTTTAGCATATTTATTGTGTCAATTAAATCATAATTATAAAACACTCGTTTTTATTGGTTTTATCTATGCACTCCGTTTTGAAGATCAATGTCAAGGACTAGCGTTGTAAAAAAACAAGCTTCAGGTTATACGGTTTGATGACTTGTAATTAAGAACAATCAAATAAATTAAAGAATTAATTATAATCATATTAAGTGTGAATAAAAATTATCGTGCACACGATCCGTTTTTATAATGTGAAAAATATCTGTTTTTTTTATTTTATAACATTTTCTCTCCTTTATGAAATAATTTGGGATTTGGAGGATTATTGTAAAAAATTGAAATAATATAAATATTTTAGGCAATGGAATTAAATAAAGAGTATATCGTACAAAAAAGTCTATTAGTTTCGTTACTCAAAATTAAAAAAAAAAAAAGTGTACAAAGAAGTTACCTCAGTGACGATAACTCCGTCGTACATTTTCATTGACAAATTCTTTGTTTAAAAGAATAATGCTTATATGCAATAATAGGGAAAATATGTCATTAATAAAAAAGATATTGCTAAAATTACAGAGAGGGAGCGACAAAATTATTTAATTGTGTTATTTTTATTCCATAAATTTTGTTTTTCCTCGTTGTGGGCCTGGCTTGACGAAAAATATTCCTTAATTTGCCCCATAAATACAAATCGAAACAGTCGAGAAATCGTAGGGGCCAAGGAATTTAGCATCCCCATTAATTCATCAATCGGGAAATACCGTACCCAAATAATTTCGCCACTATAGAAAACGCTCCTTAGTGGTGACAACATTTTCAATTTTGTTATTTTTATAATAAATTTAATTAACCTCAAAAAGTTATCAAATGAAATTTGCAATTATTATTTTAAAATATTCTTTTATTTATGACATGTGACAGAATTTATATACCGGGTGTACCATTTAACCAGACAAATAAAAATAACTCGAAAATTACGCATCCTACGAAAAAAAACATTACGAGACCAAAAATTAATGTTTCCTACTCTAAATTCAGACCCCTGCTGCCCCTCAGTGGGTGGGGTGGTGGTCATCTTTGAAAATGGGAACCCCCATATTTCATTCAAGGATCGGATTCTAGCGATAAAAGTACATAAGATTTTGTTAAAACATTATTTTTATTCGGCGCCGATGGCGCTATAAACGCAAAAATTAAATTTGAAATAAATAAGAGGTTAGCGGCTTTTTACGCATTATTTTCTTCGATTGTACACTTCCTTCATTAGAAAACTGATTAATAACTTTAACGAATCAATAACGTTATCTTAAATTTTCACGAAAACACTCAGTATACCAATTGATATCATCGAAATTTCTCCTGCAATCGCTATAAATAAAAATCATTTCATTTTTTTCTTGTAAGGAGACATCATCCATGATTAAAAGTTAGAAGAGAATGACATTGACAACATGTGACTTAGAATAATTGTACTAAGCTAGTTTGCTATCCACAATGATGTTAAGTTTACAAATGAAATTAAAAAAAAATCATTTTTAAATTTCAATTTGTAAATATAACATAATTGTGGTTAGCTTAGTACAATTATTTGTCACTATCATTCTCTACTAACTTTTTATCACGGAGACATACTGCAAGAAAAAAAATGAAACGATTTTTATTAATGGCGAATGTAGGACGAATTTCGACGATGCTGTCAATTTTTATGCTGAGTGTTTTCTTGAGAAAAGTAAGATCATGTTCTTTAGTCGTTAGAGTTGTTAATCAGTTTTGCACAGACGAGAGTGTACTACCGAAGAAAATGATGCATAAAAAGCGTCATCTGCAATGAATAAAAATAATATTTTAATAAAATCTTATGTATTTTTATCCTTAGAATCCGATTCTTGAATAAAATTTAAAATTTCAAGGTGAGGTGGTAGTAGGGGGCTGAATTTGAAACAGGATAATGTCCCCTTAAGAAAGATTATTTTTTGATCTCGTAACGTTTATTTCGTATCGACTCAACTTCTACTGTGGTTCTAACCCCTGGATGAGCTGGTCCAGCGCAAGGTGTTGGCTTTTCAACCATTTTTTTTTCTATTAAGACTAAAAAGTATACCGTTTCATTTTAAATTTTGAAGAAAAATAGGAAAATTATCTACTTTTTAACATGGCGCTACCTAGCGGCGATTGAATTACTTATTTTTGTGAATGTTGTCATTAATTTTAATAAGCATGGCAGGTTCTTTCTTATGATATGAAAATTATTAAGATCAATTAAAAAAAAAAAAGAGTTATTTGGCATTTGTTCATAACAAATTTCGACCATTCCCTACCCTTTATTTCAATGGTAAGACAAAACAATTCTCTAATATTTGTTTTTCATAAACTCGTTCTTATTTCAAAAAGTGTAGTTTTGAGATGCCTTTACTAGAACTTTTTTTGAGAAAATCTCAGTTTTATATTTTCGACTATTTATTACGCCCCCTGCTGGAAGAGATACGGGCTTGAAAAATATTTGCAGAATTTTCTCATGGCCAATAATAATATTTTTATTTTATTTGAAAGCTCTGAGACTCATAGTTTCTGGGACATAGCCGGCGACCTTTCTTATTTGGACAACTTTTATTTGAAATATTTTATTATCCGATTAAAAAATAATAATCGCTAAGAGTGAAGTTGTACTTAATTAGTTTTGATTCTAACCAAAAGCTTTTCAAATCTCACGACTATTATAGAAAGCATAGATACAACGTTTGGGTCAATCCGTTTTGTAGACTTAGGGGACTTAAAAACGTGTATATCCGTTGAAATTGACGATTCGAAAAATTTTACGATCACAATTCTTTCCCTTGGACAGAGGTTCGGGGAAAGTAAAATAGTAGAGATGGTGCTGGTTTTGGGGAAATGATTAGCACAATGACTGTATTCCTTTAATAATTAATATTTTTCGCTGCCCATAACCTTTTAACAAAGCTGACAAAATTCAAAATATTCTCAAGACATTAATAAAAAATTACAAAAGTAATATTATAAATTTCCGAAAAGAAAATCTTAAAAAAATAATAGAAAAGAGTATTCATTCACTTGGTCACTAATTTTAAAATAATTAATAAATTATTTCCACATTTAGTTCTGTGACATTTTGACTTACGTTACGCAAGTTCTTTAAACAAATACACATTAAAACAACTACTTCTAGGACAAATACCCCGCCAGACATTGAATTACATTATGTACACTTCCTGCTGCATATCAGTAATATATTGCATCATGCAAAAAAGAACGTTATTTAATATAAGGCTATCTGCAAACTCGTATTTCGGGATATATCCCTCGTCAGTACAGCTGTGTCTTGCATAAATTAAAGATGTTAAATTAAATTAAACTAAATGAAATTAAATTAAATTAAAAGAAACCAATTAAATTATTAATGTGCATTTGTCTAATGTACTTGCGTAACGTAAGTCTAAATGTCACAGAGCTAAATGTGGAAATAATTTATTAACTATTTTCAAATTATTTTTATCTTCTTTCTTTAAAAAAATGTTAAAACAGGATGAAAAAAAGAAAGAAAAAAATTGTTTGTGATAATTCTCAATAATGTCAATAAATATGATTATTTATATATTTCTCAATACATTATAATAATTCGTAATGTATACTTTTACAAAAGTGTCAATGCATACAAAAAAAAAACACGGGCAACGCTGATGTAACACCTGTAGCCTTCGAATTCGTGCTAAATCGCTTATTGCCAATGTCGACATCTGTGATTCCTGGTATAGTGGAATGTTAAAATAATCTGTCCCAATTATTTCAATTCAATTACAATTTGAACGATTTTCATATATATATTAAGAGAAATTAATAAACATTTTTGCCAACAGTCGTGTATTTTTGCGAAATAAATATCTAAATATTAATAATAAAGAAATTTACTACTCCTAACTAATTTCATTCATCTTTATTTAATTACAAAGTACCGGATGTCGAAATAGGAAAGGTCACCGGCTATATCTAAGAAACTACGAGTCTTTCAAATAAAAATGTTAATAAAAGTGACTGTGACAGAATGCTGGAAACAATTTTTAAGTTCGTAACTCTTCCGGAAGGGGGCGCAATTAATAGTTGAAAATTAAAACTGCAAATATCTCGAAAAAGTTTTAATAAAGGCATCATAAAACTACACTTTTTGAAATCATGAGTTTATGAAACAAAAATGTTAGTTTTACTCTTGTATTAAAGGGTGGGGAAGGTCCGAATTTGTAGCGAGCAAATGTCAAATAACTTTTGTATTTTAACCGATCTTAATAATTTCAATGTCATATGAAAGAATTTATCATACTGATTAATTGATGAATTGATGTCAATTCTGTGAAAATGGCTCACCCTGTATATATGAAATTTATTTTGTATTATGCATCTTCAAATGTCAAGCAAGTTTTATTAATAAATTAATGCTGAATTTCTAACGATAAGGGAGAAATCGAAGGTTGGTTTAATGTATATTTCAATTACATTTCGATGTAACTTTTTTTAGCATATTTATTGTGTTCATTAAATCATAATTATGAAACACCCGTTTTTGTTGGTTTAATCTATGCACTCCGTTTTGAGGATCAATGTCAAGGACTAGCGTTGTAAAAAACAAGCTTCAGGTTATATGGTTTGTTGACTTGCAATTAAGAACAATCAAATAAATTAAAGAATTAATTAAAATCATATTAAGTGTGTATAAAAAATACCGTGCAGACGATCCTTTTTTATAATGTGAAAAATACCTTTTTTTATTTCATAACATTTTCTGTCCTTTATGAAGTAATTTGGGATTTGGGGGACTATTTTAAAAAAAAATTGAAATAATATAAATATTTTAGGCGATAAAAAATCTTGTCGATAGATAATTCAAGAAAAAGATAATCATGTTTTATGTATAATAACAAAATCATATATTGTAAATAATTCTGTTATTTTTTCGAAATAAAGATATATTATTATTATTAAAAATATTTAAAGTCTTTTTACCAAATTTAAGGTAGATATGTTGTTTTAGGCCTATTTCAACAACGAGGAAATTTTATAACCGAATTTCTTATTGTCAACATAACGTATAAATCGCAACTTGTCAAATAAGCCTAGATCCGTTTTCCAAACGCAATTTCGATTTTGTTTAAATACTTATCGTTGTCAAATCGGGACCAAAATGCAACGCGTCCCTAGTACTCAAAAAATATTATACTTTGGCAGTTAGAAAAGTGAAAAAAAAATTGGATCTCTATAAAACCAGACAGAATTTTCCAGTCTCGCGTAGAGTTACGATTATATATATAAGGATTAAGCATCAAAAGCCGTCTGAATAGTTTACTGATCGAATACAATAAGTTGGAAGTGGAGCAGAGCGTTACATGGAAAGGACAAAATTCCTTCGGAATCAATCTCTTTCCTAAAGGGTAGCGAGAAGGAAACCGAAGCGCACTCATTAAGCAACCACACACAGCAAAGAAGTATGCATAGCTGAGTGTTCTTTGCTTATTTCTGAGAAATCGAAGAACCGATTTGACGGCAAGTATGGTTTGTTTAAAACCCGGTTGCGAAAATCTGAATTAATTAACTTGCTGCTCTGGAACCGCAAAAACACTTCCAGATATTATTAGCAACGAATAATAATAGTAATAATAATAATAATAATAATAACATGCTACAATATGGCCATGGGGATTTATATGTTCAAAATTGTACCCCATATTAACTTTTATTATCGTCGAAATTTGAAATATTTTTTTTGTTTTGTTAATAAATTAATACTTTTCTATGAAATGTACATTGCTAGAAAGGTCATACACATATTGGATTTCTTTATTTTCGCATTTAAAGTTGAAATTAATAACGCAAATAATTAAACAAAAATATCAGCTTAGTGAAAATGTCATGACGCTTATTGTCAAGTAAAGGTTATAAGATTCACTAAAATCTCACTTTTTCTACCACTAATTTTGAATTTTTTGTTGTAAATTTTAATACTTTTTAACATTGACTAAGTTAGCCGCAGATTTAAAAACCAAAGTAAACATTTTTAGTTAATGTGTTCTCTTATTTATTGAAGCAATAAAAATGAAATAAAACAAACATTATTTAGATATTGCTTAATTCAAAAATAAAAAAAGCAAACACAATTAAAACAAAATATCATCTATTGAAGAAATTGCTCAAAATTCGTTCTTTCCATTGCTTAACAATAACCTAACCGATCGTAAAATTGTCTATGAGTGTTTTGAAGGTGTTGCAAGAAATCGTAATTTTTTTCTGTAACTCCACTAAATTTTTGGGTTTATCTCGGACATTGTCATATACACCGGGCTTTGTGAAGGTCATTTAAATGTTTCAAATCGGCCGATCCAACTATTGGGAATAGCTCCGTGGTAACAACGGCGGCAGTATGAGCTGGGGTCCCATCCTGTTGAAAAATAATTAGTCCATTTCGTCTAAAATCGTCTAGGACAGAGCCATCTTCCATTTGAAGTAGATAATAATGGCCCAATATGTTGTTTCCGACAATTCACCTTTTCAGGGTATTGTGTGTGTCTCTTGAATTTTATATGGATTTTCTTGTGCCCTTATGCGTTTATTTTGTTTATTTACAGTGTAATTTAACACAAATGTACTCTAATCAGAAAACAGTATTTTTTTCAAAACGTTGGGATCGTTATTATTATTTTTTCAAAACTCCGAATAAGACATTATAGTGTCATTGTTATTTGTACAAAAAATGGAAGATTCTTGTATGTTTCTCGTTGCCATGGTTACTCTATCGAAATCTAAATTAAAAGGTCCTACATAGTCCCGAAAAGTGTTTTGACATGTCAGAATTTAAAGTAAAATGGAAAGCAATTCCGAAGAATCGATGATGTGCACACCACCCGATATTGTTGAGTCGGTAAATACGGCTACATTAGAGCTTTTGCCAACGAAATCAAGAGAAACCTACGAACTTTACAGAAGATTCATGGATTGGCTTACAATTGATGAGAATGTAATTTTAGTATATTTTTCTGATTTATCCACGAAAGTTAAGTCATCTATATTGTGGGAGCATTACTCGATGTTGAAAGTAACGTGAAATATGAAGAACGACATTAATATTAAAAATTATTCAAAATTTATTCCAAATAATATCTCACGCAATCTTTTGTTTAAATCAATAATAACAGTGGTGTTGAGGTAGAAAATGAATACATAAGTACTACGAAAGTTGCTAACACCATAATTAAAAATAATCAGCCTTTATTTCCTTCTGTTCAGTTCAATAATTGCGCAAATCTCGTTGTTTAGATAATTAAGCGACTTTAGTTTAAATAAATGTTGTAATTAGAACAGTCGTATTTTTTAGAGAGTTTTGGAAAAAAAAAAGTTTTATTGGGACCAAAAATTGGTTAGTCATTTTTCGCTCTAATGAAAGAAATATCTATTTCCATTAAAAATTCACAAAACTCCATTATTGGTAACAATTTGTACTTTTTTTTAAATTTAATATCATTTATATTTTTCTGTTTTTAACGCCATAAAGCAATTGCTTTTCGAAAGATTAAATTAATCCGCAAGTTGATTCAAGGTGGTTGACCCCTTATCTTCTATCGCCAAACACAAATTTGTTTTCATCTATTCTGTAAGAAACACAGATTTTCTCATACGTGCTCAATATTGACACAACCTTTTGTGTGAAAATATTCATACTATTTAAGCACCGTTGTCTTACTTGGAATAGGATGATTTGGATGTGCCTTAGCGAAGTGGTCTGCAACTTCTTTGCTTGACATGCCTTTTATGTATGCCGATACAATTACTACTCGTTCTTCAATATTCGTGGCTATTCCGTATAGCAAATGTTAAGTGGAACGTTTAGATTATTATTTTAATTCACATTCTCTCTATATATATAAATTTATATCTATTAAGAAAACTACTTAGACTTGTAATAATTCCAACTGGGGTGTATTCAGAATTTATTCTTCGTCAAAAATAGTTAAAAAGTAATAATTAAATAACGGAGAATATATATACAATGTAATTTTGCTGCGGCAATTTATTTGTTTATATTCTGTACAATTTAATTGATGCATATTCTGACCCCTAATTTAGGAAAAATCGACGATGAAGCTCGATTAAGCTAAAACTGTTTACTTTTATATAATTTAATTGGTTCATATTCTGACGGGAAAGTCCCGCACGCGCTTCGCCCCAAATTTACGTAAAATCGACATTATGCATTATGACATTATGCTTCATGCTGGAAAGGACTCATATTATTCTTTAGCCAAAAATAAAATGTCTGTAAAAAGTCAATTAGGATTTTACTGTTATTTTTTTTTCTAGAAATACAAATAAAATACTTACTTTCAGAACAACTCAAAAAATTGAATTACATGTTGTTAACAACAACAAAAATCACAACTATCCAAAAACGTTCTACGATAAAGCACAACTCGAACGAAATCAATACAAACTCGAACGACAACATTTTCTTTATAAATTCAAATTGACAAACTTTAAAAGTTGGAGTAAAATGCCAATAAGCATTATGTCTTTTATGCCAAGTTCATATATAAATATCTTTATTCAGCCAATTACATTTTTACAAACATTGAGTATATACAATAAAATGGGTCGCATTCAGTTTCAGCACTATACATCATTTGACGTCAATCATCATTTTCAAAACACTGTATATAGGTATGGTTATCCCGTACCTCTACTCTGGCGAGATGGTGGTTAAAGCGACGGTATTCATTTAGAATGGCCACTGCAGCTCCGAAGAAGAATGAGGAGATATCTCTAGCGAACCAGTAAAGAACTCCTACTGTCTTGGAAACAGCTTTGATAAGCAATCAAATAAAACTAAATTACACAAAAGATTTAAAACTCTCTCAAAACATAAGCACATAAATCAGCCTACCTTGAAGAATTTTCTAAGAATATACGTAATTCTTAAGATAAGGCTATTATGCATAAACTTGTTAATATTTTATTGTTACATTTCTATTCACAAAACCAACAAAAGCACGAATTACAACATAACATGAAAATAATTTTGCTCTAACATATACTCTGTTTTTCCTTAAATTATAATGGAATATAAAACACTGCGCGGGAAAAGAATAGAATAAATTTCAATCATTTTCCTTGTGGATTTTTAATAACTTCACTCGATGGACCCGTGTTTTTACTCATTGTATAATTATAAAATAAAAAATGACAGAGTGAAACTTCAGTACAGTAAACGACGTAACTGTAATGGCGGACGCTAGCACGGCTGGCCTTCAATACTATACTATATCAGCAATACTATTTAAATTAATATTTACTAGGAATTTAACATTGAGTTAAGTAATATTGTTTAATTTATTATCAAGCATGTTATTTAAATAGAGTACTCCAATATTAAACTTAATAATGCTACGCTTATGCCGATGAGCAAAATGACAGAGACCAGTAGACGAAATAAAGACAAAGAATAGAATGTCTACAGTGCAAGTTTTCCCGCAATTTTAACCAATCACTGAACTACGTCAAATTTGTCCCATCTTTCCCTGCTTGTAATCTTTAAAAAATAGAGTGTAAAATACACACACACTAAATACTTGAAATGTCAAATTTGAAAGATAAAAAAAAAACAATACTTTGCTATTAATTCTCCGATATGTTTTCCCACAAATTTGCAATTACCGGAATTTCGGGTTTTCAAAAATGCAACTTTATTATTGCACAGCGCAATATTAATGCGCCCCGTAATATATTAATATTTTATAAATATATTTTATTCCGTTCGGTTTGCAAATGCATAAATCATTAATGCTGGGCGCGGGCGAAATGCGGCGGTTCGCAATTTCGCGTACAACGAACACCGCGTGATTTATTTTTATAAAATATAGTGAGTGCATTAATGGAAACCGAAACGCCAAAATAAGTACACATATTTCCATTTGTAACGCAAATAATTTATAGACACGCGAGGTGCGCGTAAATACGGCTAATAATGACCATTGTGTGAAAGTAAAAGGCTGTTTAACTGTAATAATTCGTTGTTGTTCACGAAATGCGGAATGTTTGTTGTAATAATTCTTGGGTTGAATTTAAATCAAAAATAAATAATAAATTTAACATTATTTTACTAATAAAATTAAAAGAAAAGAATTTGAAATAATTAATTAAATAATTATTCTCTCTCAATTGCTTTGCAATATATTGACTTACGAATTAAATACAATGAAAAATAAATATCTACTGAAAAAACTACTTCTCAAACAAATAAAAATAACGTTTTTAATTAAAAAATTGCTATATCAGCCATGCTGAGATGTAACGGAAAATATTTATTCTATCGGGTCTAGTAATAATTAATGTCGTCAAAACAACTGTGATGGTAGATTAAGTTATTTATTCTTATTTATTTGTATATTAATCATATTTATTTACTTATTTATAGGTGTGACCGACTAAGTAATTGTTAACAAATGTATTATTTTGTCGGAGTGTTTGTTTATTTATTTATTAGGCGTATAAAATGTGGCCGGCGAGTAACCCCAGAAGTTGAAGCTGGAAAGTGGGAAGGGTTTTTTCAGTCGGTAGTCTTTAGGATTTTGTCCAAGAGGAATCCGATTCTATGTCCTTATATGGATTTCCCAAAAAATTAATGTAATTTTCGAATACATTTTTAAATCTAATTAATTTAAACAAAACAATTTAATTAACGATATAGTCGCTGTTTTTTTTTTCCTGAATTTAAAAGTATCAACAGCTCAGACTATGACTTTCTATCGTTCGTATTGCCAGTTTTACCATGTGGGCAAAGACTGGCGTTTCATGTTTCCTCAGTTTCCGGGGTTGTGTGAGATTCAATCGAGTGTGGCTCCAATTTCCGCAATTTCTTCGACTGGGTGGGCTTTAAGTCTGCTTATCATTTCTGATCTCCTCCTCTCTGCTTTTTCAATCGGGTCTTCGAAGTCTAGTTCTTCCTGGATGTCTTTGTTTGAGATGACGTATGGTATCCCTAGGGCTCTCCTGATTAAGGTTCAGTGGTTTGATCTCATTCTACGTTTTGTCGTCTCTGATCCTCTAATGGCGATTTCACGTCCGTACCCTGCAGTAGGCTCCAGGATACTATTTAGAATGTTCAGCCTGTTTCTGCTGGATATTTTGCTGTATTGTATCAGAAGATGGTCCAGTGATCTTGCTCTCTTCCTTACCAAACCGCCCCTTCTGTTAACATGTTGGTGGAAACACAATTTTCTGTCTATGGTTATCCCCAGATAGGTAATTGTTTTACGGAGCTTGATCTGGTTCTTACGGTCGATCCAAAGGTGGTTCCTCTTAGGTTTCTTACTTCCAAAGAACAGGGCCTCGGTTTTGTTGCGAATTATGGATATTTTCCATGTTTTGGCGTATGTCGATATTTTCTTTTCTTGTGTAGCCACAATCCCCTTTCCGGCGGTATCGTCCGCAAACTGGAATATTGAGACGAATATATTGAAAAGCACGGGGAAATGGGCGACCCTTGTGGTAATCCTTCTCTGGCTGTTTTTGGGTTGGAGAACTTGGAGTTTATCTTTATCTGGAACATTCTTCTATCTAGCCAGCTATCCAAAGTCTTGACCGACCAAAAAGGAAAGTCGAGTACCAGGAACTCGTATAGTAGGCCCTCCCTCCAGACCTTGTCATAGGCTTTTTCTACATCCAGAAGGGTGACTATCGTTGATGTCCTCGCAGGAGTACTCCATGGGCAGCCCCTTGATTACTACCCTCAGTTCCCTCTCCTTCGGTAATTGAAAAAAAATGGTGAGGGACCGCCTCTTTCAAAATGTTTAGGGTCTTTCTGTAATCCTCAATTGATTTCGTAAATATCTTTATGCCGCTGGATACGTATTGGTGCACGTCGATCTTGTTCTTTTCCAATGTTTCTTTTACCGTTTTTATGTGCGAAGAGTCCGCTAGAACAATCGGCGGAGGCCTTTTCCCCCTTTTCTCACTGTTCTCTCCGTTACTTGTACCGTTGGTGACAGAGACAGTTTGATTCTTTCTTGGAGTTTCGACAATAGGGATAAGTAGCCCCTGCTCGTTCTGCCTGAACATCTTGGGCGAAGCTTTATTGGAGCGCTCGTCTTTCTGCTCCTTCGCCACATTCGAAGGGCTTGGCGATTGAGACTGTAATTCTCTGTCCTCATCGATTGTGGCGAGACCTTCCTCCCATTGTACTTCGGGAATTCTTCTACTTTTCTTCTTCCTGCTGGTAGGTTCCTCGAAATCATTCGCCTCCAGCTATATTAACTTCTTTTGCATAGCCTCAAGTTTCTCCTTGATAGCATAAAAAACTTTTTCTTGAGCAGTGAGGTCTATTCTTAATTGCTCTATTTGCTGTTTTTTAACCATCTTTCTTAAATTTGAAATACTTTCCTCTGCCCCCTGTTCGGCTTGCATTTCATTATTTTCCTCAAATCTTGTAGCACAGCGAACTTGTTGTTGGATTTATTCAAATCCATATCTGTTTTTTCAGCGACCGCCATGCAGTGGTGGGTCACCCATGCAACACTTGGCCCATTCCGGGCGTGCTGCACTTCACTAACGTAACACAATAACTTTTATATTTTCTTTTTCTTCTAACACTTTAACGCTTTCCTTCGTACTTTTCACTTATCACTTGATTTGGAGACCAGAAACTGGCGGCGGAAAAATGAACTGCACGCTATCGATTATAGTCGCTGCTGTTGTTTTAAACAATTTATGCTTAATGCTTAGGTGGCATGTTACTCCCTCTATTATAAAATTCTTGAGTTTTTGATTTTAAAAAGTCGGTGAATCGGTTTTTGAAATGTTTTCTAAGAAGAACATTTTACAAGGAAAGAAACAGATGGTAATCGGATGGGGCAATGTCTGGAGATTATGCAGGTTGTGGGAGAACTTCCCAATCGAACTGGCGTAGTTTTTTTTTTCGCAGCTTTTCTTCATAAATAGAACTCGTAAAGTATGCAATGTTAAATATGATCTTCATCTGTCATCCTTTAACCCTAGTTTTGTAAAACAAAAGAGCGCGAGCATAAACTTTTTGCAAAAAAGCTTGTTAATTACTCTTCACAGTTTTTAGATGTACCACGCGTTTATTAATTACTCTTAACTAACAAAAAAAATGGTGATGTGTCCATCATGGTACTTGCCCCGGTGAAACTTATTTGATCGTATCAAATAAGTTTCTGGTTGAAAATTTAATAGGAAATCAAAATGATTAATAGAAAAAAATGATTGTTGTCTTTTAAAGTTAAAACCGAGTATTTAGAAGAATATTGTAATTAAGTGTGTTATTTCTTACCTTACAATGTGTTGAAATAATTTCTCTACATTCTTCCTCATTTTTTCAAACTATGTGAATGTGCTGAATATGACGGCACTTTGACGTTTTAAATAAAATAATTATTTTAATAATTAAAATCTCTAAGGGAATTTATCAGGTAATCGCTTATAAAATGAAAACCTGAGGCCCTACAATAAAAGTTTTATAATAGAAATTATTTACTTTCCAAGATCTAAAACTTTTATTTGAAACATTTTTCTATCCGAATTAAAAAAAAATGAAAAATTGCTAAGAGTAAAGTTGCACTTAATGAGTTTTGATTCTAACCAAAAGCTTTTCAGATCATTCCACTGTTATATAAAGCTTAGATATAAAGTTTGGGCTTAATCCATTTAGCCGTTTAGGCGCTATCGCGGAAACACAGACACACAGACACACACAGAGATTTTTCAAAACTCGATGGAATGGAAATTGGCGGTTCGGAAAATTTCACGATCATAATACTTTCCCTTGGACAGGGGTCCGGGGAAAGTAAAAACACATTAATTATTTAGACCTGATATAATTGAATGCCCAGCCTGGGTATTTGCCTGGGAAGTTTTTTTTTCAATGGATATTTGTTTTTTATTGCACTTAGTTTATAAATCAATACATTTCATATCAATTGGAAGAGAATAATTAATTCATTAATTATTTTCAAATTATTTTCTTTTAATTTAATTAAAACTGCAATATGAAAAATATGATTACTTAATTATTCACGGAATTCACCTGTTTTACAGAATAAAATATATTTATTATAACTAATAACAAAGCATAACAACGAACTATTAATTAAAATCCTAAGTAAACTGTTGGATACATAATATATTCTTGCGTACCTATACAATGATATAGTTACATATACAAATTGATCATGATAATACGAAATAATAGACAAAAAATTATCTGACGTTTAAATGTATTGTAAGGTTTGGCGTACCTTACAATCTTCGAACACAATTTATTGCATTCTTTGCCTAAGCGCGATATCGGGCTAAGTTGACCGAAAGTTGTTCTATGATGTTCATCATGTATAAACAGTGTATTACAGAAACCCACCAATTCACTTGATGAAATATGTCTATTTAAAATTTTAAATAAGAATCTCATGTCCGTTTGTTGGCTGCGAATTTCCTATGGCAAAAGCCTTAAGTGTGAGTATGATTGTTCTCATGGTAAAATTATCCCGTTGAAATTCAGGTTGTAAGAAATATAGTTAACAAATTTTCTTTGTACAGCTTCCATTCTATTAATGTGTATTTCATAAATAGGTGACCAAATTATTCGGCAGTATTCCAAATGCGATCTTATTAGTGAATTAACTGTTATGCTTCGAATATTGGTAAAGTCATAAGTAAAACCTTTAACAAAACGTAGAGACTTATTGGCCTTATTTATGATGATGTCTATGTGGGGACCAAAAGTTAATTTATTGTCAAATATAATGCCTAGATCTCGTACTAAATTCGACTTTTTTAAGACCAAATTATTGAGGGTATATTGTATATTAATCGGTAAATTTCTTCTACTGAAACTTATATATTGGCTCACATTTAGTGTCATGTCATTTAATTGGCACCATGTAAAAATATTATCAAGATCGTACTGAAGGAGGACATAAACCTCGATTTTTTTAGCTTGAGATATAATTTCACATCATTAGCGAATATCAGATGGGGGCATTGTAACACATTGCTGAGGTCGTTAATAAATAATGAGAAATATTGTATTAATATTTTAATTAATTATTTTCTCTTTTTTTTTTGTTGAATTTCTCTTCACTTCTTCATTTGCGGTTTTCAAAACCCACTTACGCCGTATTGATATTTCCCATATCATTCATATTATATAAATGTATTTCTTATCTATATTTATTTATTATAACTTCAAGATGGGAATAAGCCCGTTGCATATTGTTTTCACTATGAACTGTTTGTGATTGAGAAATAATTATTTTGATGCGTATTATTTTTATTATGTTTTTTGTCGTAATTTATGATTGTTAATTAACCCTTTTTATACATTTGTTTTGTAATGCTTTTAGTGTATCACATTTCTTGTAAACTTATAATATGTAATTATAAATTTAATTTGGAAATAGAAATTCTGTTAATAAAGAGAAAATAAATTTGTTTTAGACAATTAAATACCTCGGTCAATTAAATAAACATATTTTTTTCTTTTATTATTGTGGTAGATGGATTTCATGGAAATTACCTAAACTTAAACGGAATGTTTGTTTTGTTAGTAATAGGCTTTGTGTATGCTCAAAAGTCGTTCAGAAATAGTTCAAAGCATACCACTTTAGTATTTTTTTAGATTCACACATAAGAAAATGTTCACAAATATCGTTGTATCAATATTAAAAAAATAAATGTTAATATAAAATCTTTCCTACTTTTTGCTCATAAATGACGTCGCATCAACATTAAAACAACAATAAACGATAAATTAACATCTAGGCAACGATTGCATGTCCATTTTTTTCCTAAGTGGGTTTATTATTAATTTTTCGTAATTAAAATGTTTCTTTATGCCTTATGGTGAAAAGCGCAGCGGATATTTCAACTTGAGCCGAAAAATCAATGATCCAGCAAGAGTGATAAAGTTGAAATTAGGTGGGACGTCGACGTTGCTTTTGTGAAGTTCCAACACCAATATACCCTTATTGGAAAAGTGCGGTTATTGCATCCGCGCTCCTGTAAAGTATCTCTCGCGAACCGAAAAATTCATCATCATTCTATTTTTTTTCCTCTATATAATCCCACATGTATTACCTGTCGGAATTTTCACAAAAATTTAGCCCTTCTTAATACATCTTTATTGAGAGAAGAATATAAAAATGTTAGTTTAATAAATAATAATAATTTTTTAAATATACTATTTTGCGGATTGTTAAAACTAAGATATATCTTTATTTCTAGGCATTTATAAGTTATTAAATATATTTTATTGAAATTAAATATCTCTAATAATTAATTTACATAAGTTATATAAGTAAACATTGATTATTAATCAGTGATCTTTCATTCTTTCGTTGTTCAGTATTTGTCTATGTTGTAACATTTATGAGAAAGAAACAGTTTTATAAAAAAAGGAAAGTTATGATTGTTAGAGTTATTATCCGACTGATATGATGTATTCATGGATTGTTTTTAAATTTCAAAGGAATGGGGAAGGAAATTATTTAATTTAATAGATAATATTTTATTTAAGACCTTTGCTTGAATATGCGGCAAACTTACCCCACAATCCCCTCACTAACGTCCTAAGAAATATTGAAGTTGGTGAAAGATCAGCCCTACAAATGCTAACTAAAATTAGATACCCTAATAACCATCTCTATAATCCTTCCAATACGCTCCTTTGTGAAAACTAAAAAATCCGCTCCATAAAAGTGAAACTTGAAATCATTTCCTTAAAATTCGCTACCAACCCGTAAATAGCAATTTGTGTATTCCTCGTAAAGCTAAAGCTTATCCTACATTTACACACGCATAACTAACAATTCATTAATTCATTTCATCAAACTTTGCGAACAATTTAGACAAGAACGGTAGCAATTAAATAATACGACAAGAACAGGACAGGACAAAGACAGACAGAAAGGCCGATGGTCAATAACTAGTTTCTGATGTACTTATCAACCATGATTGTAAAAATTAAATATAAAAATTATGTGTATACGTTCAGAAATAAAGATGTAAATATATTTACATCTTTATTCCTTACAAGTTTGGTTTAACAAATATTATATTTAACATTTTTAACAATTTATTTAAACTTTAAATAAATGTTCTTGTAGGAATTGGCTATCGGCTGGAAGCCTTCAGCTAAAGATGTATATATATATATATATATATATATATATATATATATATATTTCTTTTAAATTTAAAATGAAGTAATGAATTGGAAACGTTGTTATTGAATTGGTTGCAGTTAATTAAAATAAATTATATATATAATATATATTTGAAAATAATTAATTAATATCAATTAAAAAAATATTTTGTCATTAGAAACCCCAACCTTAAATTACATAACGCAAGAACTTTAGTTTAATTTAAAAGAATATATAATACTATTTATAAAATAATAATCCGCTTCAACACAAACCCAACATTCCTTTGAAATTCAAAAACAATTCATAAATACATCAGTAAGATAGCAATAAGAAAAATAATTAGCCTTAATTTTTAATAAAACTTCTTTTCCTTTTGCTTACCTTTTAATAAATATACAGAGAGCTTTTTTTTATCAGTATACATTTCCCCTATGTATACCTCAAACGCATTGATCTATGTGTGTTTAGTTGCCTATAACACGCAACTGAACACACATATGCCAAATAAGCAACTAAACATACACACATTAATCGGTTCAATGCGTTTGACTCGCGTTTTTTGCAGGTATACACTTCCCCTAATGTATACTGATAAAAAAAACCTCGCTGTATATATTTTACTAAATATATTTGTGAAATGAAATATAAATAAATAAAATACAGAATATTAATACTAATAATAATGAAACTGGAGTTAGAAACTTCATTTTCGAAATATATTTAGTAAAAATAAAAAAAATAAAAAGAAACGAAAGAAGAATATTGTATTTACATTTTGTCAGTCAACATTTTAACAAAATATAATATCAATACGTGTAGAGAGCTGTATTAAAGAGGGATAAATCCTGACACACATGTCTGCAGATGGCCTTATATTGAATTATGTATGTTTCTCGCATTAAATATTCTCGAATAAAAAAAGTTGTATTATACAATACTTTATTATTATGCAACTATATGTCTATTGTGTAGTTCAATGTCTGACGTAGTATTTTGCCGAGAAGAAGTTGTTTTGGTTGATGTTTGTCTTAAAGTATGTCAAAAGGCCGCAGTAGCTAAAGAGAAAATAATTAACGAATTATATAATTGAGTAGATTAATTATTTTCATTTTTTATTTCATTTAATACATTAAAAAACTTGAGAACTGATTTATTTATACACGAGGATTATTACGATATTCTTCGACTTAAAGTGGAATAATATATATCATTTTTCATATATAACGATGGATATTTCACGTTTCGTTTAACCGCCTTTTGAAATGGAACAAGAAGCTCATAGGGCTCCGTCCATGTTTTATTCAAATATTCGACTTTAACAAATCCACGTGTACTCCCGCCTGTAATGTCTCTTTGCATATGTTTACCTTTTTCGAATTCAAACTAATCCAATTCCGCATTACTGTCTGCGTTTACAATGCACGTAAAGCGACGATTTTATTTTATTTCGGTTTTACTATCGATGCTAAATTATTGATGAAGACGATAAATTTGATGATATAGTAAAACAAATACGGATTAAACGATTTTTAATAAAAAAAGTGTTGCAGTTTTTTATTATTTTTATTTTTAGAATTTCATAATTGCGGCGATATTTTACATCTATTTTCAATACGCGAATTTTATTCAATATAACGAATGTGATATTTTACATTTTAAGAGATTTTTGAAACGACCGCACAGAAATATAAATAATTGTATAAAATTTTGTACATTTCTGTTCAGTTTGTCAAGATCGTGCCAAATTGAGGGCAATTAGGGATAATCCATTAGCGACGGATTAAGTCGTAAACGACCGTTTTACGATTATCAAAAATCGCCAGAATCCCCATCCTGTTATCTGTTATTCTTCTTATTTTATATAATACTGTGCCTCGTCTTGTTTCTAAACCCTCCTCTTTATGATTTGACCAAAACTAAATTTGTTAAACTTCCTCCCTGAAAGAGTGTTATCTTAACCATTGTGAGAAAAATGTCGAGCTTTTCAGTCGCTTCTGCTTCGATTATTTTCTAAGTTCTACATATTGTTGTATTTGTTATTTTAATATTAAGGTAAAAGAAAATAGGTTTAAAAATTAACAATTTTGCTCGTATCAAGAGTATACCAAAATTAAAATATTTAAAACTATTGGTTGCATTTTGTAGTTCGAAGTCCAGTCGAGCGATTTAAATACAGGGAGCGGCAGAGAAAATTACTTTTTTGAAAGGTTAATAAAAGTGAAACTATTGCAATTTCGTTTTTCATGCAGTTTTGAAAATTGCATCCATCAATGACGGCCGCCTTTGATTAAGCACTGATTGAGTTGATTTCTCTCTGAAGCATCTCCACCGGTATTTTAACGATGGCGTTCTGATTATTTGTTTTCAGATGGGATTGGTTCCATGGTCGATCGTTTTTAACGATAGACTTCAAATAACACCATAGGAAGAAGTGGCAAATCTAGAAAGCGCATCAACCAGGGGGATCGATTTCCTGAATAATTACATCTAGGCTCATTCTATGTGGGTCGTGACTCCATCTTATTGAAACCACATATCCCCGAAGTACATTTCTTCCAGATATGGAAAGAAAAATTCTTCGATCACATCATTTTATCAAACTGCATACGTGACAGAAAGCTCTGGAGAGCGTGACGGCCAAGGAAGATCGCCTCTGAAAGAGATAAGGCAACAAGTGAAGTGTTCCCTCAACAATTACATCAAGGCCGTGGCTCCGTCTTGTTGAAACCACACATCCCCGAGGATCATTTTTTCCAAATAGGGAAGACAAATTCTTCAATCATCTCCATTCATCAAGCTGCCTTCACCGTGATAGAGCGCTCGTTTTCATCAACAAAAAATAATAATAATAAGGACCAATGATCCTGACCGACGAAATTGCGCCCCTGACGGTAACACGCTCATAATAGAGAGGGAATAAAAATTGAGGTTCTAAACCCTCGAACGCACCCCTCCCAACTACCTTAAATTCACCTCTTGCCGTTTTTCGGATTTTTTTTAAAGGAAGTTTCTCTGTCGCACCTTGTATTTAAATTAATCGTGAAGCAGGATTATATTTTATTTTATTTCGGTTCTACTATTCTTGCTAAATTATTAGCGACCACGATTAAAATCAGAATATACTAAAACAAATGAGAAATAAATGAGTTATTGTGAAAATATTTATTGCAGTTTATTTGATTTTTTTTTAATTTTATAATTGCGGTCAAATATGATAACCAACACGAAAATTGCTGAAATACCTTGTAAGATTGTATGCTAAATTAAAACAAACTGTTGGCTGTATTTAGTAGTTTGAAGTTCATTCAAGCGTAAGTAGTTAAATTAATACTACAGCAGTTTTTCAATTTTGATTTTTTATTTGAATAAAATCTCACTAAAAATATAAATATATAGTAATAATTATATTTTTATTTGTTTTACGAAATTATAATTTTTAAGGGTTTGGTTTAGTAGAAAGAGATGGCAGTGATTTATTTTTTTAAATTTTTATAATTGAGGTCAAATGTGACAAAGAACAAAAATTGCTCAAATTCGAATAGCTGCAGAAGGATTTTGAGCTGCACCAAAAATAAACTATTGGATGCATTTTTAGTTCGAAATAATTACATTAATTTATTGTAAGTAGTTAAATTAATCTTTCAGCAGTTTTTTAATTCTGTTTTTTTTTAATAGGAATCTCAGCTGAAATATATAAATGTAGTAAAAATTATACTTTTCATTTATTTCATGAAATTTGTGTCTTAAATGATACGGTTCAACAGGAGGAGATAGCAGTGATATTGTGTTTTTTTAAATTTTAATATTGAGGTCAAATGTGAAAACCAAAAAAGCTCAAATTCGAATAGCTACAGAGGAATTGTGAGCTGAGTCATATAGAAATTATTGACAGCATTTTATAGTTCAAGCGATTTATGTTAAGTAGTTAAATTAATCCTGTAGCAGTTTTTGAATTTTATTTTCATTTATTTAATAGAAATCAAATTCCACCAGAAACATGAAATTTCTTCAGATTTTGGAAGGATTGCGACCTGTATCAGATTCACACTAATGATTTTCGTAGTAAATGTAAATTTAAATTAAAATACATTTAAGAACCATCTCATATAATTTTTAGTTCGCCGTAAGCCGTTTTTGCAACAACTTAACTTAAGGTTGCGTTTTAATAAAAAGAGATAGATAGTAAAATGGAATTAATTCATTAAAGACGAGTCAATTTCAACGATTAATTAATATTAATAAAAGTGGTATAAAAAGTTAAATGTTTTCTTTATATCATAATTAATTAAACACGCAGTACTTATTGCTTATCTACATAGCCTAATCAAGATTTCACTATTACCAAAGGACTACAATGGTGAACCAACAACAACGGATATGACAAACGTACAGTGAAAAAACTCTTATAGAAGAAGAACAGAAATTTAAAAAACGACTGTTATACAACACAAACCTCGAAATGAAGGAAGATAAGACATACGCTGCAATCCCGTACATAAATAATACGAGTTCCAAAACAGTGAAGAAAACAGACACCATAATAGTTAATAGTAAAAACCTCAAAAAAAAAATCCATATTTAATAACAAAATAGAAAATACTGAGAAAAACAAACAATCGGGGGTATATAAAATAAATTGTAAACATTGCGACGGGATATACATTGGACAAGCCGGTAAAAATTTTGAAACAAGAGAGAAGGAACATAAGAAATCAATTAGGGACGGAAAGTCATCAACGGCATTAGCGGAACATTGTAGTGCGACAGGACACCACATGGGGGAGCTTTCGGTAATTAAGATCTACAAAAAGGGGAAGCGGCTCAACCTATTAGAGGGAATGAAAATCAAACGCGCAATCCAGCTAGGGATTAACCTTCTTAACAACCCACAGAAACTGATCCATACTAACAGCGGGAATTTCCCATAATTTACCCCCAACCTAATAAAATGTATATAAAATCAAAAACTTTTCGAATTTTTAATTAGTTTAACTTTGATAATGATCTGCGTAGATCGAAACACGTGTCAGGAAACTGAAAATAAAAATATGGAACATAACAAGTGTCTTAATTTACCCAATATTAAATTACGATTCCATCAAGAATGTAGCGCCACAAGCATTAATTATATTTAGGTATTAGTTAGTTTGGGCCATGAGATGTTTTTGCAAAATTATAAAAATTCTGAACCCATCCTAAAAACTTACATTTCTTATACAGGGTGTCTTAGCATGCGCGCCGAGTAGCTTTACGGCTAAATGGTTTATTTTTTTCAAAATCGGCTTTCGCAGGCGTATGTAGGTCCATTAGGACCATATTTTAAAATTAGTTTCAAATATATATGGTTTCCCAAAAAAGCATGGCGTATCATAGTTATATTTTTTCTAATGGAATACCCCATATTTTATATATTTTTTTAGATTCTCTATTAGATTTTACTAATGTGTACATATTTTAGATTATTGAGATCCAGAAACACATTCACGGTCAAATTTCGTTTCGTGCTTATTTTAAATGGCATACCCTATATCTAATAGGCCTATCATGTAAGAACCTAATAGTTTTCAAGATATATCCAATTTTGTTAATTTTCGTCAGAATCATTATTATTTTAATATGACAAGGGAACATAAACCGCCATCTATTTCCTAATTTAATAATTATTATTTACAGTTATTCCAATAGGCTTTTGTTTATAAACAAAATTTATTTGACACTTTCGTATTATTAAAATGATTTTTTCCTTAAAGAATTAACATGATTCTTATAATAATGGAATTTTATGAAAATAGTCTTTTAGTGTACAAAACGTTATCTGATAGAAGACATTCTAATAGACTGTAGGGGAAGTTTTAAATACATTTAAAAGTGCAGGCAGTGTGAAGTATCTTAAAAAAACTAACTTGAATATAGTAACTAATAATGATATGTTCAATAAATACTGTTCAATAAATTACAAGTTTAATTCCATTGAATATTCGCCAAGTTTTTATCATATAATTTACATATGTGTAAATAAATAATACAAATAATGAATTCACAATCAATAACTTTAGTGTATTAATTTACAAAATATCTCAAAAATCATTTGTTGGGTCAACTGACTTTATTTATAAACAAAAGCTAAACACTTGCCTATTGGAATAATTCGAAATAATAAATATTAAATTAAACAATAGATGGCGCTTTGTTCCATATTATGAATAATAAATATGTCAATAGTTAACGAAAATGGATATATCTTGAAAACTATTAGGTTTACGTGTAAAATACCTTTATACTTTTTAAAAAACAATAACATTTTCTACAAGATAGGGCTATTAGATATAGGGTGTACCATTTAAAATAAGCACGAAATTAGACCTTGAATGTGTTTCTGGAGTTACGTTGAATTATCAAAACATCTTAAAATTTTAAATTCCTGTAAGTAGCCTAAAATATTCACCCATTAGTCTAATATACTAATACCAAATTCAATTTTGCCAAAAATATTTATATATTTGAAAAAATATTACGTTTAGGCATATGAATATATTACAAAAGTTAACTTTATTTTTCATTTAGAATCTGAAAAAAATATAAAATATGAGATATTCTATTAGAAAAAATATAACTATTATAAGTCATGCTTTTATGGGATACCCTGTATATTTGAAACTAATTTTAAGCTGCGAAAGCCGATTTTGAAAAAAAAAAAACAAACATTTAGCCGTAAAGCTATTCGGTGCGCACGCTGAGACTTGTCTAGAATGAACGAACGATTTCAACATAAAATTTTCGGAAATGCGCTGACAATTGATGTTCCACATTATACTGACATTTTCGTTGTCGCAATTACATATGTGTTTTTTTATCATTTACTCGATAAATCAAAATACGCCAGTTTTCTTGAAATAATTAATCAACTATTAGATTATTTTCCTCTATATTAAAAAAAAAACGAAATTCATATTCTGCACAATAGATACCGGCACTGCAAAAGCGGATCGCATTTTCCTACATCATAATCATCTTACGTGTTCATCTTATTACTGTTAAAAAGAAGTGGCTCCCAAGAAGGATATCTGAAATGATAGAAATAAAGACACACAACGACCACGAAATTTTGCACCAGACGGTCAATTACAGGCATAAGGAACGAAATGAAATTCTTCTTGAATATAGGAACAAATTCGAAGAACCGCATTGTTCTTCGGATCTACCAATAGCAAACCATTCATAGCTGGTAGAGATGAAAGTGATTACAGGCAAAAAACAGTTAATTAAATACTTCAATTAATGCATTAACAAACAAAAATGCTCTTAATAGGTTTAGATCATTAATTTATATGAATATAAGTCAGTTAAAATATTGGCAGTAAAATTCATAATTGTACCGGTTCATTAACATTCGCTTGGTGATAGTTGCGATATACATTTTCGCTTTTTAATCAGTCTTAGTATTTTACATTTTTAAATGTGTAAGTCAATACGACACGAATGAATACCAACAAACGATAAATTATTTCAGATACTCGTAGAACGTGCACATTTTTTTATTATTATTATTTCGCGAGTGCACGTCTCCTGTGCTGTACTCCGCAAGCGAGAAAATTGAAAAACTTATAACAACAGCTGAATTTATGTAAGGTGCGAAATAAGTTATTTATTTATAAATGTAGGTAACAAGTATCTGCTGGGACCCGCCGTAGGCCCTCGGCCCGCGCTGTAAGCCCGAATATACTTTATGATAAATGGATCCGTCTCCGGCGAAACACGGGGATACAAGGATGAGAATGGATACAAGAGGACGGGCCGTTGATGGAGGAAACTTGACTCCCGAAATGCGCATAACTCAAAAACTTGCAGCGTTACGCAATATGCTGGATTGTAATGGAGACCTCGGCCGAATCATTTATAAGCATATCTAATTTCGCAGAGTGGTCAGGATTATGGGTGTTGTTAAAGGGGGGTGGGTGTTAATAGCGTTTGGTTTATGTGAGGATATAAATAATGACCATTGTAATTTTAATTACATTCTTATTTATTTTGAAGTTAATTACTGTACAAGAAAATCAATAATTAATACAAGTAATTTGGAGCTAATTATATTTAAACATGTTTTTAAAAATAATTGGCCCGGCGCATTCACCATTTGTCGCATAGAAATAAAATCGCATTGTATTAAGGGGGTTTCATAGATATTTTGATCAAGAGTAATTTATAAAATTAAAGGAAAATTTGTTGCTGAATTTAGAAAAAAACGAAAATAAGAAGTAACACGTAAAGTTTTAAAACTCCACCACCCACTTCGATACAGTAAATAAAGGTTAACCAAAAATAAGGAGTAACTTGCTACAAGTGATTGAGCGATTAAATTTTCCCAATAGTATTGATAGAATAAAACTTTTTGCTATTAACAAGCGATTCTTTTTCTATTGAATTCTTAAATAAAAAAAAATGGTGATGTGTTCATCATGGCCCTTTCCGCGGCAAATTCGGCCAATTACGTTTTTAAATAAACAGTTAATGGTAAAGGAAAAATTATTAATTGAAAAAATGAATCGTTGTCTTTTAAATTTAAATCCGAGTGTTTGGAAGAATAATAGTTTATTTTTTACCTTAGAGTGGATCTACAACATTTTTCCAGGCTATTATTCTTTCCTGAATATTCTCATTGCGCAATATTACGGCATTTTGACATAAAAATAATTGTTTATTTCTAAGGGAATTTATCAGGTAGATGAAATTCTTTCTCTTATAAAATGAAAACCGAAGGTCCTACAATATCAATACAATTGTGAAGCCTCTCTTTGAATGATTGTCTGATGATTATTTAAATTGTCTTTAATAAACGCCACTCTTTCTAGTGTTTAGTTCCGTCGTCCTCATTGCGCTGCTTCCTTTGGTCGTTTATTTGCTTTTCCACTCTTAAATTCTTTTAATTTAATTGGTTTCGTGAAAACTTGGACGTTCAGCGCAATTCATTTCCCGGATACAAATATTTCACGAAACTCTCTAAAAAATATGTATTCGAAAAAAATATTCAATTTAGGGATTTATTATTTAAAACACCCTAGTAGAAATTACATCTTGTAGCAATGTTGACACCTTATTGATTTTCAATTCTACGATGTGAACACGACACTAGGTTGATACAATATTTAAATACTACTTGATATTAAATATTTAAATATTTATACAAGATTGACACATTATTGTGTCAAGTTGATACAATATTGTAGACACAATCTTGACTCGATAATGAATTTCTAGATTGACACAATATTGTATTTCAACTTGGATTTGAAGCTTCTAGTTGGTACAATAATGTTTCAATATTGATCTACAAGTTGTAATTCAAACAATATTCAATTTCTATTAGGGATTTTTATGAAAATAATGTTAATTATATTTACTAGTTGCCTGAATTGGTAAACTGTACAAGAAAAACTGGACTGTGTACTATATTACACATATTCTAGTTTACCAACGCAGTTCATTTAGACACTCCTAATAAATATAGGGCCGGTTGTATAAAGCGTTGTCAAGACCGTGATTGGCTGGCATGATAATAAACATGATGTTAGTTAATCAACGCTTGACAAAACGTTATTATGGTTTTTTTGATTCGATGTACAACGGTTAGTAATTAAAGAAGTCTGTTTTACGAGCTCGGAAAACGAATGAAAATATGAAGATAAAATTATATTTCCTGTAATATTATGACTAGATTTTTTAAACATTTTCCGTAAAATAAATTAGAATGTTAAAAAATGTAATTTTATATTCGTTTTGATGTGTTTCTTTTTTGTCCGTGTTACATTTTCGCTTCGGTGTAAAGCCGTACGTAACCTCAAATTTTCGTAAACGGGAAAAACATTCGAAACGAGTGTTTTCTTCTTGTTTCTATTTAGTAAAGTGTAACTAGTGAAAAATAAGTAAAAATGCGATTAAAGTCTCCTTCAATGCCAAGTTGAGGATGCAAAACATAGCAAAAAAGGCAGTAAATTATATTATTAGAAATTAAAATAATTAGTCGTGTGAGGATTGAAAAATACCCTTTTCTATTCATAAACAATTCAAAATTTCCTCCACCTGGAGAACATATTCTAATATGAGTACAATCGGTTAGACCCTATAATTCCTCCTACACCTCTAATTTCATTGTTTTCGAAAAAAAAAAAAAACCTATAAAGGGATATTTTATGATGAATGATGGTCTTAGGAGTTGATTTTTGGTGGTTTTCAGGTGTTTAGGTTTATATTTTTTCACAATTCAGCTCGAAAGTCGGGAGGTTATGTCACTGAAATATAAAAACCATTCTTTTGTTATTCGCACCTACTTACACTAATGTTACACTTCAGCACGCTTTTATTGTGTTAAAACGGCATTTAATAAGGAAATTAATGAATTTAATTTTCACAAAACTACGTCATCCGCGCGTCATTCATTAAGCGTACGTTCGATGGTCAACTTGCGTTTTCATTTCTACATTAGTTCTCAACACATACCATAGATGGCCAGCCAACCGCCGGAATGGTGCTCTACATTTTTTCGTTCTCTCTCTCATATAACCCTTTTTAATGTACACTTTCTATCTTCAAACCCTTTTATTTACCTAACCTAGATCGCCTTTTTTATGGAAATAACCTATTTTAATGAAGGCTTTCTATCTTCAAAACCTTTTATTTACCTAACCTATTTTGTCCCTTTTTTATGGATAACCCTTTTTAATGAACGCTTTCTATCATCAAAACCTTTGATTTACCTAACCTAGATCGCTATCGCCATCTCGTGATCGTTATTCATATTATACTGGCCGTATGTTCTTGATTTGAAATGTCTGGTTTGAGCGTTGTGACGCGGCCAACTTCACGCTGAAGTGAAAGAGGAGTAATAGGAGTGAGTCGTACAATCAATTGTATTAACTACTTTCGGAAATCTTCCGATTTCATGAAAAAAAAAAATAGATTTAACATCTCAAGTTCGATTCTCTTGTTTTCATGTATATGTATTGTGGTTTCAGTACTGCCATTCATCGAGTCCCTTTATTATTAATTTTACTGACAGAGGATCTGTGAAAGCCAACGTTATCAACAAAAATTTTGTCGAAACGAGTCAGTAGCGAAGAAACTGAGAGCCATGAGAATGAACTTTTGCTTTAACGGCATGATTTCTACGAGTAAGTGGCTTAATATTTCTACCAATTAATGATAGTAGTTCTGTAAATGCAATTTTATTAATCGTGTATTTTTCTTTCTCATCGTAGATTTCATATGGATTCTTTGTTAAAAGAAATCACCTCGTTCGGAGAAGAGGTTTTGGTTGTTCATTACCCACACTATTGAATGAAGAAAATCTTAATATTGACATTTTTTGTAATTAATATCATTTCTATTTATAAATATTGATTTATTTTTCAAAAATTATCTTACTTATTATTTAAATAATTCCAAATTATTTCCTTTTTTTAATGCATAATCTCAATATTAATTAATTAATCAGTGGTCGAGCATCGATTAACTAATAAGTGACTTGACGATAGGTTAACGTTACGTTAGCCCTTTATAAAATACAAAAGTGGAATTAACGTAACGTTAACGTATCGTCAACTAGCGATGCATCAAATATGTCTGAAATTGTTTTATAATATACAAAATGCACTTCACGATACGTTAGCATGATGTTAGAGTATCGTTAAAGTTGACGAAGCTTTATACAATCGGCCCATAATGTAAAATATTTCAATCTAAAGTAACTACCAAATTATTTATAATAAAACTAAAAGAACATTATCATAATAAATATTTTATTATATTAAATTAAGCAATTATTTGTAGCCACATTCATGAATTACTCGTATACTCGATAGATGTAATTACACAAAACCAAAACACAACATTAAAACAAACACTAGACACGCACAAATTATTAAATATTAATCTTGAAAAATGTAACCGTATCACAAATTCCTTCACCGCCTATTTTCGCCTATTTGTAGAAGACGGAATTTCCATGTGGGTTCCGTTCAGCCATTTCTTTTGCTGTGGTTGGTTAAACTTGGCTATGGGGCTGATTTTCCCCGGACATAGGAGTCTCTTAAAGGTGTCAGTCCGCGCTTGTCGTAGGCTAATATTGAAAGACATTCAATAGCACACATTCATTATAGCTGATTTTAAATTACAGTAGAGTGTAATCTGAAAAATGATTGAATTTTGAGATTATGGTAGACTGTCATCGCTATTTTACACGATTATCTTATTATTCTAACTAATTATACACAAGCAAAGGTGAGTTTAGGATGAATGAGGATGCCTAGGTATTTGTAGTGGGTTGAGGGGTAAATGATTTGGTTGTTTATTGATATGGAGAGAGGAGGATTATGTGATCTGTGGAAAGGGATTAAAAGTTGGGATTTGTTGGGGTTTATTCATATTCTCCATTTCGCAAACCACGTTTAAATAGTGTCAATAATGCTCTGTAGAGTGCTGAGTGCTTTGGGTATGGTGGGTGTATGGGCAATTAGTGCTGTATCATCAGTATAAAAAAGAGGGTAAGCGGATTTATCTATGTGTTTAGAATAGGGATGGTAAATGTCGTAGACTAATATATTGTAAAGTATAGGTGATAAGGGGGAACCTTGAGGGAGTAATCATTCAGGAGTAAAGGGTGTAATTTTACTTGGAGGGATCTATTTTTAAGGAAATAGTCGAGAAGAGTAATAAAGTGTGGCGAGAAATTTAGGGAGTAATATTTGTACAGCAAGCCTCGATGCCAGACAGAATCAAACGCCTTTTTTATGTCTAAAAATAAAATAGCGGAAGGTTTGCCCTCCAAGCTCGCTGTTTGGTAGTTAGGAATAAGGATAAGGATGTGGATCTATGTTCAAGGAATCCAAACTGGTGGCGAGGAATAATGTCGGTCACTAAAGAAAGGAGTTTATTTTTAATTATGGATTCATACAGCTTTCCTAGGACAGGGAGTAGGGTGATAGGTCGAAAGCTGTTAGGATCTAATGGGTTATTGCCAGGTTTGGGCATACACGTGATAATACCTTTTTTCCATTCACTCGGAAAAATTGGGATGAGTAAATGTGGTTGAAGATTTGGATTATGTATTTGTGGATATTGCTTGAAAGGGATTTCAGGACCTGTTGTTGTTTTTTTTTTTCCTTTTGCGAGGTTTTCAAAATATTCGTTCTCCTTTATGTCATCATTAGGGATGTAAAGGATATATACCAGGAATTCACCTGGGAAAGGAAGTTGATATCATAGTCTGGAATATTAGTGAAGAAGTAGGAATTTTAGAAGTTGGTAGCGAATATTTTTGTAATCTCCTTGTCGTTGGATACTATTTTGCTTGTTGTGGGATATGTGATCCTCAGAATAAAGTCAGTCTTTCTATATTGGCTAAATTTTTTTTATTTTCTACCAGTATTGTCTGCCGTGCAGACTGTTAATTTGTTCGCATGGCTTTATCCAGAGGTCACTTTTATGTTGGAATATGAGATAATCTTTATTGATTTTATTGAATCTTTTCTTGAGAATTGTATCTTCCGTTAGTCTTATATCTCTATAGAGTTGTCTTTTATATTTGATTAGCCGGAGTATATATTTGGGAATGATGACATTGTGGATTAGGTGTTGGATATTACTGGTACAGAGAAGGATATCAGGGGTTGTAGATTGGTTAGCAGACATGACAAATGTGGGTTTTATGAAGATGCGGACAAAGTTAGAGTTTGACACAAAGAAAGAGAGTTGTCTAGATTTAGTTTTATTAATATTGAAATCTCCGATTACGACAACATGATCATAAAGGAAAGCTTTTGTGAGGATAGATGTCTCAATGAGGGAGGAGGGATGGGTATATACTAGGAAGATATGAAGTGGAAATTGAGAAAACTCGATTATGCAGTGCAGACATTCATTCAAATAATTGTTTATTTTTGGAGGATTTGCCTTCAACAATTTGAATTCCTGCCTGACCGCGACAACAGAAGGGAGTAGAGGAAGGGATTTGGATGAAGGGTCAATTATGGAATTTGAAAGGTTTATCGGTTTTGGTTTCTACTAAAACCGATAAAATTTTATTATTGTATCATTCTTCGCATTCAATATTGTGTCTATATTGTATTATTGTATGCGCTAGGTTCGAGATTGAGAAAATTGTGAGGATTACGCTTGGAATCAAAATTTAATGTTAGTGGGTTAAAAGATTAAAATGAATATAAGAAGAAAAAAATGAAATTGTATATATATATATATATATATATATATATATATATAAAGAGTGAATGGAGGAAAGAAAGAAAAATTATGTATGAAAAAGCTGGAGTGTCAGAAGTGCTGACGAACGAATGGCTGGAAGCAGGAGTGGATGTGGCAGCATGGATGAAGATAAAATGGGAGGAAGTGGATGAGCAAGAAAGACAGGTACAACAAAGAATACCTGCGTACCTGGTCAGAAAGGATCTGAGTTCAGGTGAAAAGAGGGGGTTGGCTAGAGCTAGGTGTGGGTCAGAGGAGAAAGGTAGGAAAGTATGGATGGGAGAAGAAAATGTGAAATGTGTGTTGTGTGACAGCGGAATGGATACATGGGACCATTTAGGGGAGGAGTGTAAGGGCATGTTGGAGGAATGGACGAGTGGAAAGAAGAGAATAGAGGATTGGATGAGAGAGGATGGGGCAGGTGTGAAGATTGTGAGGAAGATAGGGTGGGAAAAGCAGAAAAGAAAGTCAATTTAAGTTGAATAACTGTAGTAATGTGATGTAGTTTTTTTTTTGTTTTGTTTTGGGAATGCCAAAAAAGGTTTTTTTTATATAAAAAAATTACAGTTTTAATGTATATACAAGATATAAATATTGATACAATATTGCTATAAGATACATTTCTACTAGGGCATTGAAAGTAGTTAATTCGCTACATTAAATGTTTTAAGTAATGAATCCCTTTAATTTTTTTTTCAAATAAATAGATAAAAAATAATGATTTATTATCATTGTTATAGTATTATAATGTCCTAACCAATGGATTTTGTAAAAATAAAAAAACATGTTGCACGGAATATCTTTCGAATGTAATTACTAATAGATCTAAATGTTCAATATCTAAAATTATAAAATATGTTAATTAAATAGTAGTTAATGTAATTACTTCCAGAATTCTTTGTTGTATTGGTGGAAAATATAATTTATTTTAATAAATAAATCATTAATCAATTTAAATTTTCGGTTGATAATTGCAGTAAATTAATGATAAATAATTTAAACAACAGCAATTTTAATTAAATCACAATTATCAATTAATCACAACAAATCCATTATTGTAAAACCCCCAATGAAAACTATTTCTCTCCAATACATTAAAAATCGCAAATGAATATTTAATTCGCACTTTATGGGAATTGAAAATACAATGACGCTTGTTTACTCTCAGAGCTTGAAGCCTTCCTGCCGAAACGACCTTTTCATGGAAGTAAGGTGGTTAAGCGGGAAGGATATAAAACCAATCAATTATTTAATTACCCGCCGCGGAGGGAGTATGGAAGTATCATTTCGAGGAGGGAAGGAAAGGAAAATTAATAATTAATTTATCATCGAGGCACTAACTCTGCGTAAAAATAACTTTATGCATACATTTCTCCTGTTGGAATTGAATTTGCATTATATTTGGGTTTAATGAAGGCTGCGCTGATAAATTTCTTATGCTTTGATTATGTCGATATAATGTTAAAATTTACATTAATTAGTGTGTTCATGAATGTTGCGTGGATGTTGCATTAAAATTTTAATCTTATATGGACGATTAGTTTATATTTGTGATTTTAATGGGGTTCTTGGAAACTATGGTCGGATTCGCGATACTTGAACTTATTCTGTTGAATTTTCTCTAAGCATCCCCCATATTGGGCGTTTCGCGACTCAATAGATACATCTTAAGAGTGTATTGCTTTGGTAATATATAGTTGAAAAATATGGTATATACATTTTTATCAAAAATGTAATGGTTAACGATTTAAGGGCAATTTAAGAACAGAAAGATATAATTATATGAAGATATATATAAATTTATTGTCTGATTTAATTAAATTTATAATTTTTATTAAAACATGTTACCGGCGATTAATTGTAATCGTCGTCAACGAAATTAAAATTTTCAATTTTAATTTTTTTTTTTTTTATAAAATGAGTTTTGGCCAGTACTCTACCTGCCGGCCGCCGCGGATTAACCATCGGGTCAACATTTACCTGACCCGAGGTTGGAAGATAACCGCCCGGCCCTCCGGATTATCGTGCAGCAATTAGGGCCCGAGCAGTAGATTAAGACGCCCAGGGAGAGGACACAGGCCGCCGTTGCAATTTGAAAGAAGAGAGATTACAGATTAACGTAATTCTTTCAAATTGCATTTTAACGGTTGGATTTGAGAATTCGCTGGAAATAATTATTTTGTTTACAATAATTATTTTCCAGTGAATTCTTTGACAACGGCCACGTGGTCCTCGAAAATCATCCCTACTCTGGACGATTTTCGGTGTTTAAATACGGGATGCATCCACCCAGATCTTCAGTCCACTCTGGTGCTGTACAGGGGGCAGCATGTGGATTCATGAGGAACTTTTGTTCCTCGAAATTTAACCTTCTCTCTGAGACAGGAAACTCTGACCGACGCAGACGCCAGATGTTCCAGACGTCGTTCCTGCCAGAAGAAGTCGACTCCAGGACCAGTGCTTCCTGAAGTCCACCAACGCCGAGCTTCACGGTTACTGGTGTAACCGTCTCGACGCCACACTGACGCTACTAGTGTAGTGTCTTATGCTGTTGCCGGATCCAGTCCAATCCAGGAACCTGCCGACTCCAGGAAACTCAGCCCGACGCCGACGTTAGCCGTTCCGCCGTCGTTCCTGCAGTCAACACCGACGCCAAGCATCTAGGTTGCCAGTACAACCGCTTCGACGTCAACACTACGAGGGTAGTGTTTGTTCCTGTCCCTGGATCCAACCCCGACGCATTAACCCACGGACTCCGACGCCGAATTCCGACGCCGAATTCCGACGCCGATCACAGGACGCCGAACTGCCGCCTGAACGCCGTCTCCATCCAGACGCCGACGCTACATCAGGTCTACCTACATATACACTGTGTGACTGCTCTCTCTGTTTTTTTTTTTTTTGCTAATTTTTTGTAAATAAATTATTTAAAAACCAATTGTGTTTTAAAGGTTAGTTGCTTCGTCCTTAAATCAACCTGAGCTAGTTGATAATCAGCGTGAGGTACCTTCCCTCCCGTTGACAAACATTTCTTTATAGTGATCATGTATCAGATACAGAGTGATCAACAATGATTGTAAATTGATGCAAGTTGGTACAATTAATAATATGAAAAGTAAATGCTCTAGATTGCTATTAGCGTGGCACACATTTTTTCCACAAAATAAATTAAATATTTAATCATAACTATATCATAACTATATATTTTACACTGCTTCACTTATATTCCATATCTCTTCTTCTGTCACTGCTTTAATTTCCATTAGGGCAATTCTCAAAAATGCAATGTCAAAATATGACGAGCGACGCTGCTAGTGTCAAATATATTTACTCTTTATTATTATTTTTTTTGATATGAACTTGACGCGATAAAACTCCCCACATATTTCGGCGGGAAATTTAACTTTACTACAATCATTGTTAATCACCATATATAAGATATAAGACAGAAAACAATGCACATTGTGTTATTTTGAAGGCATGTGAATTTCGCACATTTTTTTATTTTATAAAGTATACTTTGAAACGTAAAACCGAATATTTAAGATATTTGAAAAACTCCATGAAGCGCAATTCATCTTCGAAGTTTGCCATTCTAGTATGATGCATTTAAGACAGAAACTTGCGTTATTCTAAAGACAACATAACTTCGCATCCTATTATAAAATCGGCGTCAAATTTTGTATACCTATAATATTCCTTAACAAAATGGTATATAGCACAATGAAATGAATTATTTAGAATTCAGATTATAATTACTTGAAAATGAATAATTTTAAAACTTAACACATTACTTTGGCTCTACCATTAAAATTTGTCAAACTTTCGCGTAGGGTAGCAAACGGAAACCCGATGTCATTCATGTGTCCTAAATAAATACACATTAGACAGTGATCAATTTTGGGGATGCTATGAAGATCATAAAGAATCATGCTCCTGAAATTGTGGAAATATTTTTAAGATCTGTTGAAAAATTTGGAGTAGAGTATACAAATTATATCGGCGGCGGTGATTCGAAAATTTTTGCTGGTATTCTCAAAATGACGATGCGTTACTGAAAATGATTGCTTGGGGAATGTTCAAAAGCGACATCGAAATAAAACGAAGACTGAGAAGCTCGGAGGAAAAAGACGGTTGACGAAGAGCATCATTAAAAAATTAACGATGCGTTATGGTTTGGCAATCAGAAGAAATTTATTTTTTCGAAAATTTGAACAAGGCTGTAATGACAACGCTGATTCATTATTGTTCGAGCAATAAACCTCCTCACCATGAGAATTGTCCGGCAGACATCGAAAGCTGGTGTGAATGGTACAAAGCTGAAGCCATGAATTCTCATGAGTTTTTCAAGCATCCTGCTCGATTGATTGGCAAAAATGTGGAGAAACATATTTGTCCAATCTACGACAAGCTCTCAAACAACGAACTACTTTTCACGCAATGCTTAGGCGGGCACACGCAAAATACAAACGAATCTTCCAACTCCACTGTATGGGGCACGAACTCGAAACATCTGAATTCTCACCGAAAAATCGTTAAAATTCTGCGAACATGGCTGCAGGAATGTTCAACGAAGGATATTCTACAGTTTTAGGTACCATGCAGCTGCTTCATTTAAAAATCAAGATGTAAGATGTCGTACGTTGACGTACAACGGATCGAGAAGGAAACTCGCGGACTCGTGCAACTGCATCAAAATGGGTTTTTTGTAAAGAAATTGAAAGTTTACTTAATAGAGCAGGAATATCTGATCAGCATATTATTACCATAAGTAATCCAAAATTACGATTTTTTTATAGAAAAAATTTTAAAGCACGTTCTTTCGAGTTTTCGTTTTAATGATTTTTTTAAACTGACTGGCAGATTGCAAGAAATCCAATAAAAACAAAAAAAGGCTTGTTAGCTTCAGTTTTTTATATTCTTCTATTTTTGATCATAAAAAATAAAAAAAATCTAAACTTTCTTAGCAGTTTAATTTTTTAAAACATAAAAGCACATTTTTTCAAACGCGAGAAAAATTTTAAATTTCACATTTACCTAAATAACCTAAATAAATGTGAAATTTAAAATTTACTAATTTACTATTTATCTTCTAGATGAATTAAGAAAAACCCAAATAAATGTGAAATTTAAAATTTTTAATTATTAAAATTAACGTTTTCTTTGTTTGAGACAAAAATTGCGAGCTTCATCTATTCCTCCGATTGGAGACTGCACTTGCAAGGTGTTATACAAATGTGAATAAAAATCTCCTGCGTTTGAATATTTTTTTGCCAAAAAATCTATTTAATATTCAAATATGCAATAAAATAATCCAAAAAGTTCGCTAGGCTTGCTTGTTTTTTATATGTCTTAAAACAACTCCAAAGACGTTTTTTCAGGCTTATTAAAGCAGGATACCGCCTTAAATACGTCAGGGTTTTATACAATAGATTATGCAGATAACATAACTATACTATTATCTGGCAATTCTGAAATAATTTTGGCAAAAAGAATGACCAATGCCCTCAAGGTAGTGGAAAACTGATACAAGGAACAAGCGTTAACAGTTAACTCATCAAAACAGAGTTGTTAACGTTTATTAACTTGTTAACGCTTGTTACCCATTTCCAAAGACAAGCTATAGAATCATCGTAAGAAACAAAATACATGGATGTGATACATGATAGTAAGCTAAATTGGAAAAGACATCTGAGCACAAGATCTAAAAACGCATTCATAGCTTTAATTTAGTTCTCACTGATCACTTGATGAAACATTTTAACCAATATTGAATTTAAAATTGAAGGCATTGGGTTTGTTTCAATTATTTTTTTATTTATCAACTAGTTTCTAATTATCGTCATTATCAAGGAAACAATGTACAGAAAATATTTTTACAGAGTAATATCAAGTAATAATGGCGGTAAAGATGGGAATTCATAGCTCTAATGCACTGCAAGAAATCTATTGGTAGAACATGGGGACTGTTACAAAAATAATACTATCCCTTTATACAGCGGTGATCACACCAATTCTAATCTTCGCATCAATAGCGTGGTGGCCAAGAACCAAAAAAACGCGAACTTTACACCACTGGAACAAGGAGGACAACCTCACTAGGTGTAACACCACAAGACATCTTTCTTAAAAAAAAAAACTGAATCACTAACTGTACTGCATTTATACAAACTGGAGCTATGTAAAATACCAAACGATGATGGTTAATACTGGGACATTTTGGGACTCATTATAAATGATACTCATAAATACTGAGACATGTTTACCATTTTTCGCAAGTACATTTTCAACAGCAAGATAGAATTGAAGCATTAAAATGGATATTCAGTAAACAAAGTGACTGACCTTCATATGTTCATAGATACCTCAGTGACAAAAAGGAGCAGGAATCGGGATATATTCCAAGTAACCCTCACTAAAATGGAAACCATCTCTAGGAAAGGGCATAAACGATTAGGGTAGAAAAAGTTGCCATTCATCATGCAGACATAATTCTACAAAATAAAAATCTAAACGGGAAAACAATCCAGGTAATAGCAGATAGGAAAGCATCTATCAACATTACCATGAATTCGAAATTAATACAACTTGCTCATGAATGCAGAACAAGCCTAGAAATAACTGCATTCAAAAGCAAGCCATATATCCAGTGAACAAAGGGACATAAAAGCAGTAGAGGTAACGGAATAGCAGACAAATTGTCCCAGAAGGCTGCCAATGCATACATACAGGAACCAGAACTAACATTACCACAAAAAAACATTATATAAATAAAGTTATTAAAGATCAATTCAGAACTGATTATCTTGAAAGATCAACGGGGAAGCTAAATATAGAAAATATCTAATAAGCCTATCGAAGAAAACTTTAGTAGTGTCATAGGTTTACTAATTGGTCACTGCGCACTCAGGAAACATTTACACAGACTCCAGCTGAAAAAATCAGAGTATTATCGAGCCTGTGAAATAGAGGAGGAGGCGATGGAAAATATACTCCTGGAATATAATGCCCTCTCTCAAATGAGAAAAGAGCTATGGAGCAAAAAATACCCGAATCTATGCGATATAAGAGGGACATACCCGGATACATATTAATGGCGCCACCAGCACAAGAATGTCTCCACAGTTGAAAAAAAAAAAACATTTATTTCTAGGCTCATACAGCTATTGAGGTATAGGCGTTTCTATTAAGAAACTTTTTCGTTAAAAACACAATACTATTTTGCAACGAAGGTCAAAAACCATAAATAGAAACGTACGGAAATGTTGAAACAGGTGGATCGAGTTTTTTTAATTAGATAAAGGAGACTATACTGAATAAATACTAATATAATGATTTTTGTTACAAAACATTTATTTTCTTTGTCGGTCTGGAGATTTTTTTTAAGCTGTAGTGTATTTGTATTAGTATATTAAAATAAATTTTGTATTGCCTATTTTGTACCTGTGTTTTTTTAGTTGATAAAACGGAGCGCGATGAGCGCAGAGGACCGTGTTAATTTGACCAGCGATTAATAAAGTTCTATCACAAAATATTGTGTTTCATTTGGAAGTTAAAGGAAGTTGGAGTACACGACATGAGCAATTACATACACTGTTGCCTATGGTTTATTTTACACATATACATTACATTCAGAATAAAACAAACAAATAAATTAAATAAAAAGAATTTGAAAATAATTAATTAGTAATCAATTATTTTTCCTTTAACTACTACGACTTTTTGACTTACGTAAGTAAGTACTTTAAAACAAATATATTTTAAAACAACTATTTCTTGGGCTTATACCTTCAGAACTTGTATCACATAATGGACATTTGCTGTTGTATAGCGATAACAAGAAAATTGTTAGGCTCAACTCCAGAATAAGAAAACACGAGTTTCAATGATTTTATTGGGTTACTCTATGGCGTTTTGCAGGAAAATAACGAATCTAAAGTCTTTTTTTTTTGGAATCTTACTGTTTACTAAAGTAGTTCTTCATTATATTTATCTTTCTATAGTCTTTTTCAACTTTTTTTTTCATATTGATGGACACATTTGCATCAAACTAACGCTCCTATTTATTATTCACGCAAACGTGTCCATTACACCAGTCTAATTTTATGCTTAAATAATAATTATGTTATATTCGTCATTATAAACAGTAAATCAGGTAAAATTAAACCGCAGAAATAAAAATTACGATTATGTCAAAACTCATTATTTTTAATTGTAAAGATAGATAACGTAAATTAAAAAAGGTTATTCCACGAGAAAGATGATCTAGGTAAATAAAAGGTTCTCAAGATAGAAAATGTAAAGTAAAAAAGTTATTTCATATTAAAAAATGATGATATGTCTATCATGGTGAATTCGGTGAAATGAGTTTTTGATTGAACATTTAAATGAAAATTTGAATTATTGTTTTTTAATGTTAAAGAAAAATATTTAGAAGTTATTTTGTTATTCCTTACCTTATAATGTCTACAAAATGTCCCACTCTATTTAACATTTTTAGAACATTTTTTGAATTATGACGGCAATTTAACGTTTTCTTTGATATAAAAGTAATTATTTTAATAATTAAAGTTTCAACTGCCAATACAGAGAAGATTATAAAGATAGTTGTTTATCTCTAATTTATCAGGCGGATAAAATCATTCCGCCTATAAAATGAAAACTGAAAGTGCTGCAATAAAAGTTTTATAACAAAAAGTATTTATTTTTTTAAAATCTACAACTTTTGTTTAAAACATTTTTCTATCCGAAATAAAAAATCGCTAAGATTAAAGTTGCATTTAATTAGTTTTTATTCTAACCAAAAGCTTTTTAGATCATTCCACTCTAATAAAGAGCTTAGATAATTTGGGTTTAATCCATTTAGCCCTTTATATGCTATCGAGGAAACACATACACACAGACATTTTTCAAAACTCGATGGAATGTATTCAGGCGACCTCCAAACGTACATATTTGTTGAAATTGGCGATTCTAAATTTTTTTTACGATCACAACAATACTTTCCTCTGGACAGGGATCCGGGGAAAATATAAAGGGCCATGTAGGTTAGGTGAATAAAAGCTAAATATTTAGTAGAATACACTTTTTATTAACACTTTCTATCTTTATAACCTTTTATTCGTTTACATTATATTAAATTATTAATAAAATCACATAAAGACAAAAATCTTAATTTTTAATTATATATTCTAAGGAAACGGTATGTCCAATCTTAATGTAGACGAAAATTGGCGATTGTGTAAATTTAATAGAATTTCGTCACAAACAAATATTAAAACAGTGCCGAGAATTTTCAACTTTAATAGCGATTTACGAAAATAATGGTAAGTTTGCTAAAGAAACCGTTTTCAGATTCGTTATTTTGGAATTCTTTTCATTCAATTTATTTTAAATAACTGTGGTCAAACGAATAAATACTCTTTTATTCATTAAAAAATAATATATTTAATCTAAAATTATTTCATAAATATTTGAAGGTATATGACAAAATTCATAAAATATATATATATTAAATTCGCCGATGAATTCTAAAATATAAAAATATTAAGGATGTTTCATTTAAAAAATAATCCGAATTTCTTTTGCCAAAATGTTTATATTATGTGAGAAATATCCTTTGTCAGCTTACTTTAGATCTAAACTTATTAACTTGCGCCGGTCAGTACGACATTTATTAAAGTTCAACTTTTCCAATTTTCTATCCGACGCGGAAAAAGTACTCTCCGAAACACCATATGAATCATATGAGTCACTCTTTCTGAGATTTGGGTACATTCTCTGAAACACAGGCGTGAAGCGCATTTACTTACATTTTTGTATAACATATTCAAATTCCTTGTAATACACGCCAGAACAGATTTTTTTCAACTTTCTATTCAGCGTACCAATAAATTGACTAAATCCCCTATTTTTTCGATGTGCTCCCTATATAATACCCTGTTAGAACTGGACTATAGTGTGGATATCTTCTTTATTAAAAATAGGAAAATCTTTTTTAATGTTGCTTTAAGTTTGTTAACTCGTTTTTGAAGTAATTATATGTATTGTTTATGTGTTTCACTTATTTACTTATGTTTTTGTATTATGTGTTAAATATACACATATAATACAAAAAAATAAAAAAAATACATTTTTGTAATATTCATACTTACTTTATAAGAATGCTTATGCATTCTGTGTCTGTATGTAAATAAATAAATAAATTGTTTATATGTGTGTATATATTTATTTTAGTGTAGTAGATACATACTTAAAAACACATATCGCCTGTCCGAGCGTTTGTAGAATAAGTGAATTTGTTCCATTGTGAACGCACTGTATATATTCAAACACGACAGAGTTAGCAAGGCATGCATAATTTGCGCCATCCAGTGTGTATAGGGCTTATTTAACACTAGACACACACACAATACATCAACAGTAAACAGTTAACAGTATCTATATTGAATATAATAGGTGTCTTGGTTGTGTTTGCGCTCCACGTAACTGTCGCTCTTCATTTATTCCCCTGCCCTCCCCCAACTGCTCAAGTCGTTTTCATCTCATCACCCCCTCCTATATTACCTTCCTTCCTTCCTATTCCAATTCCCATCCCTGCGGATGATCCTGAGACAATTAATTCGCGGTTCATAACTAATTCACAAATACGCTCACGTCTCCAAAGTGAGAATCCAGGGGGTGCGGTATGATAGTGTTAATGAAATAGTGATATGTTGATGTGTGACGGAGGAGACTATTTAAGCGGGGATATAAAGAAAAGCTCAAGTAAATACTCTATACTTTATATTAAGTAATTTAATATATGTATGGACTAATTTAAATAAAAATGAAACTATTGGGTTTGTGATGTAATTTAGTTTGACGAAGAATTTTATTTGCGCCGTGTTAAATCGTCTGCGAAATGAAATTCCCTCACCTCTCATGCCCCCAAATCTCGGGAACACATTAGCGAATTTTATCAATTACAGTTCAACACATTTCAATTATATTATTTGGAGCGAAATAGATTGGAAGCTTTCTTTTTTCTTTTTCTTTTGGAGAGAGAGAGAGAGAAAGATATTCTGATCCGCTTCACGTAAACTACTGCAAAAGAAAATATATATGACCAAATAGATTTTGCTAAATTCAACTTCATTTTTATTATTAAATTCAATTAGACGCTGTTTTTATACATCCATCTTTATTCAGACTACAGATAATTTTAACAATATAACATAAATAATTACAATTGAGGTGTTAGTCTGTCTGGACTGCCGACAAGAGGTCTTTCAGCCCCCGTATTTCTATTTGTTTCAATTTTTCGCAATTTCTAAAATTTTTTTTTTATTTTCCACATCCAATTTTATATATAATGTGATTATTATTTGGGGTGCAAGTAGTTTTCCTTAGCAAAAATTATCAATCGACATAAAAAAAACTTCTGAATCCCCATATGAATTATTAAAACTATAGTCTTTAAATATGAAATCCTGTAATACAAATACATTTAAGTGTCTATTTTATTAAGTCAGGAAAAACATTGTTTAGGATAAAGCTAAGTTACTTCTTGGTTAATAAATCATATATTACGGATTTGGTTAACCAAGAGGTAAATTAACTTAATCGATCTGTTTCGATCTACATATTACCTATTATCCATACTCAAAACAAGAAAGTTAAGTTATATCTTGGTGAATTAAATCCGTAGTATATAATTTAGTTAACCCAGAGGTAACTTCACGTTATTATAAATAACGTTTTTCCGCATTAAATAAAAGACATTTTTTAAATGTGTTTGTAACATAAGATAAATGACGACCTCCATTTCCGGTGCGTAGCTGAAGTCGAGTGGTAAAGTTAGTCGTCACTCATTGCAAAGTTGCTCGAGGAATCGTATGAATTTCTCGCCGAATGTTATCACACAGCCAAATTTCGAGTGCTGTCAAGGTACACTTTTCCTTTTACGTGCCCCCACAAATAAAAATCACATGGGATGTTACCTCGGTATGAGGTTAGGCCACCGGGAAATTATGTTTTTTTGTCAGATTCTACATCAAAACCAAGGTTAACTTTCATAATATGTTCATGTGCGTAAACCTAATAATTTTTGAAATATTTAAATATTTTTGGAAAAATTGACGTTTCGAAAAAATATCATAGCTTTTAAATGGGTGAATGAAAACAAATGAAATTTTGTATCAGTATATTTGACTAATAGGTAAATATTTTAGACTATTAAGATAACTTTAAAATCTATTTTGATAATTCAACTTATCTCTAGAACCACATTCAAAGTCAAATTTCGTGCTTATTTTAAATGGCATACCCTATATCTAATAGGCCTATCATGTAGGGTAGGACATTTTATTGTCTCTCAGAAAATATAATGGTATTCTTCACCTAAACCTAATAGTTTTCAAGATATATCCATTTTTGTTAATTTTCGTCATAATCATTATTATTTTAATATGACAAGGTAACATAAAATGCCATCTAGTGCCTATTTTAATAATAATTATTGACAAATATTCCAATAGGCTTTTGTTTATAATGAGGAGACACAATTACAAGTTTAATAGACTTACATACGCCTGCGAAAGCCGATTTTTTTTTTTAAATAAACAATTTAGCGGTAAAGCTACTCGGCGCGCACGCTGAGACACCCTGTATACATATACACAGCAATTATACAAATAGCAATAATTCTGTAAGAATATAGTGTGTATATATACACACCCACATACACATGCATAGATAGGTACATACATAAGCTTTGCGACAATATAAGCATGTAGCTATAATTACCCTTTGGTATTTTATTGGTGCAAAATTATTAAGATAAATAACTGAAAGTTTTTTGATAACATTGCCATGAAACCCTTTTACGCCAAAACGGCACGAAGATATAAATAGCGCGCTTCCTTCGCGCAATTCTAATTTTGTCTATTTAAATTACATAGGCCTACCTTTTAGCTATTGCTGTTTATTCCATTTTTATTCGCTGTTTATAATATAACCGTCACAAAAACAATAGATTTTTCTCAATAGTATTCTTCCATTTTGTTCGTCATTTGGTTTATTGCAGTGAGCACTAATACCTGGGTTACCCCAGTAACACATGAGCTCTTTGGGCGCGGATCGTTGTACGGAGCCATGTAGTTTTACGATGTCCAAGCGACGAGGGAAGATCTATAAACTGCTGTTTTCGGGTACCTGAAAGGAATGGACCTATTTAGGAATTCGGCGAAGGGATTTTCTTCTCTTTATGTTGTCTAATGTTTGAAAGGTTTCATGGCTATAAAATTTAAAAGCGGATTATAGATAATTACGATTCGGATTTTGCTCATTTGTTATTCAAACAACCAGACAAAATAAATAGAAATATTTATATTTGTAGTTAGCGATTCTTCTATAAAAGCGCCGTTAACAACGTTTCCCTATAGGTACCCCCACAAGTAAAAATCACATGGTGACAGATCCAGAAAACGTGCCGACCATAGGATGTTACCGCGGTGTGAGATTAACCTAGCGGGAAATATTGTTTTCAGCAGCTCTATAGGTACAAGTGCCGTGTGAGCAGTTACCCCATCCAGTTGGAAATAAACAGTTTAGTCAGATTTTAAAGGTTGTCAAGTTACATTTTTCTCTTTAGGTACCTCTACAAATAAAAATCACATTGTGGCAGATTTGGAGAACTTACCGGCCATGGGATGTTACAGCGGTGTGAGACTAACCCAGCAGGAAATGATGTTCTCAGCAGCTCCATAGAAACAACTGCCGTGTGAGCAGTTGCCCCATCCTGTTAGAAACAAAGAGTTTAGCCAAATTTTGAGAGTTGTCAAGGTGGACTTTTTTCTTGAGGTACTTCCACAAATAAAAATCATATGGTGACAGATCCAAAGAACCTTCCGACCCTGGAATGTTACCGCGGCGTGAGATTAACCTACCGGGAAATGATGATCTCAGCAGCTAAATACACCTGACGTAAGAGCATTTGTCTCGTTCTGTAGGACACAAACACTACTGACAAGAATTCGACGCCGAAGAAATTCGGAGAGGAAGTATTCCCCGTCCATGGTTACATAACGTTCGGCATTTAGTTTTACAGTGCGATATTGTTTCTCGATGAAAAAAGGTCCGATCACTTCTGATTTACACATAGTAGCCCATATGGTTATTTTTTCATTATGGAGAGGACGTTGATGATTTTCTTGAGAATTATTTGATGCCCAGTAACACAAGTCTGTTTATTTACACAAGCATTTAAATGAAAACGAGCTTCATCCGAAGTCAGAATGATCATTACTGGATTCTCATTAATCATTCGCAACACGGTTTGTGTGAACTGAACTTTTCTTGGAAAATCTTCCTCTGGGCTTACCAAAATCCGCAACCCAAACAATCCTTTACATAACTCATCCATCACACTCCTATATGACAAAACTGGCATAATTCCAATATCTCAAAAATTACCTCAATTATCCTAAAAATTTGCCCAAATCCCGCAAACCAAAACATTCTAAACGAACTGTGCCTAAAACGAAACCTAAATATCCTTTCATAATTCCGCCATTTTGAATCAACTATTCATACTTTAATCAAGGACTAAATGACGGGCATTACACATAAGATAGTGACTTTTGGCTGAAAGACCGATGGTCGATAGCCATTTTAGAAATAATGAAATAAATTTTATTGTATTTAACAATACCTCAATAATGATGATTATATATACATCTCCCTCTGGTAGTTCTTGAACAATAGCGATTTTATACGGGTGAAAGTTCAAGTCTTGATGAAAAATTTAGCAAACAGTTCCATCAGACATTCGAAGAGCTTGAGCGTGACGAATATTTCCCCCATAATCTAACATAAATTACATTATCTATAGTACGTTTGAGAATTGTAGAGAACTGTGGAACTTAAAGAATGTAAAGAATCGAGAATATAAGAGGTGGGCCTATTCATTTTTATTTTGAATAATTGATTGATATCCAGTTGAACACATGGCTCGTCAGCTACAAACTCAATAACTACATTCCACAGCTCTCTTTTGAAAACGCACGGAGTACACCATTCTCTATTTAGTTAGTGAACACACTCAGTCGCGTATATAGGGGAAAGGAGGGGGTTGGTTTATCACTCCCCAAAAATGTTAAAGACTCATTAAAAATATATAACGTTTTAGCAATGTTGTATTTCATTTGTATTACATTATTAACACTAAGAAATCATAATTAGTACCCACGAAATTATTTCTATTTACAAGCCTGGAAATACTAGCTGCATATCTTTTTTAATTCAAAAAATCAGACAGCTTTTAAATATTTTTAATTATTCAAAATACACTACACATTTCCTTATTTTCTGTTTTCACTCTGGTTTACGCTCAACCGCTCCTATTTTTTTCCTCTCTTTTTTTATTTTAAAGGTCGAACGAAATCGAAAAGTGGTGCCGTCGGTGGAAATTAAATTTGGGTCGAGTTGGTGTGTGTGAGAGATGGAGGGGGGCGCCAGAATTTTCCGGGGAAAAGGCAAGCCGGTGGAGTAAAGTGATTGGATCATCGCATTTAACTTCATAACCATTAATGCGATTTGTTCAGACACTTTTTCTATTGAATTTACCGACCGATGAAAGTGCTCGTACGGCGGAGGCGAAGGGTAGGAGGGGAACGAGGGAATGGACAAATCTGATGCTCGACAGAGGAAACGTATTAAAATGAAAACGCCGCGTTAAATGTTATATATCAGAAAGCAAATAAATAAAAGTAGAAATAAAATCGAAGAATTTTACAAATTATATATTTTATTTGAAAAAAAAAAAATGAATTGACAATATATGGATAAAATTAAATATAACAATTAAAACACTTTTTAACTTTGTACTTTTTTATTTTGTGCGACTACAGTTTCAGCAACTTGGTTGGCCATTATCACACATAAAGTGGCAAGCTAAGTTGCCGAAACTATAGTCACACAAAATAAAAAAAAAGTATTATACAAACAAAGTTAGAAAATCTTTTATTGTTAATTTAACATGTATAACAAAGTAGAAGCCTCAACAATACAAAAAATTAATATGTAATATATATACGATTTCACCAGATAATGGTGACACCCATAGATAGATAGATATTGATTGGGCTGTACCACCGCGACCTTTTCAGATCTATTGTACATTTCATATGTCTCAGATGTCTAGTTCTAGCTTCAGTTCCTTGATTAACCATTCTCGTGACACCAATATAAAAATGGCTGCAAAAAAATAAATCCAAAAATAAAACAGACAAATTAATCTTCTGAAAAATTGTAATATAACCTATTTAAACTTGAGTTTTTAATCACAAAGAAAAAAAAATTCCTTGCTTCACTTTCGTTGTTATTATAATTTTTAATTATAAAATCGAAGAAGTCTGAATAAAAAGATTGTAATTATAATTTGTTACGGGTCAATTTTGACACGTAACCATTTTTGCTTGTGTAATTAAAATTAACTTGTTTTAATTGTGTGCTACCGAATATTTACCTTATTATTAATGTTCATATTAATTACATTTCTAATAACTTGTGTGTTGTTGACTTGTCAGTGTGATTGTGAGTGCGGTTGTGTGAATACAATCAGGAGAGAATAAATCTTGGTGATTCTCACTTCTAGTTGCGAGGTTGGGGCAACTAGGTCTTCTCTATCAGGGAGTTTCTGGTATAAAAGAGGGCATTTTGTTTTGTTTGTTTACTTGGGAAATTTTTGGTTATTAACCACCTTGATTTCATTTTTTTTTTTTGGCATCACTTACTTGAATATCATTAGGCCGTGAAGCTATTGGTCGAGGACCAGATTTAATTTGTACAGGGGTTAATTATATTGTGGTTGTTGTGTATGGATTAGTTGGTTATTTAGTCAGTTAGTTAGTTAGTTTTAAGTAAGCCACAATATATACGCTGTATAGCGGATTTAAGAGTGAACGATCAACAAGTGAAATCAGTGGGAACGGTAGAGTTGTTACTTGAAGTTGATTGAGATTATTTTTGTTGTTAGGAAATTTATTTCAGATAGTTCAGTTGGAATTTAAATAAGTTTTGCTCTAGTTATTAAAAAAGTGTTGTTTGGAAATAAAAGGGGGGGATTATTTTGGCCTGTGTAATTAAAATTAACTTGTTTTAATTGTGTGCTATCATATTAATTACATTTCTAATAAGGTAAACATTCGATAGAATACAATTAAAACAAGTTAATTTTAATTACACAAGCAAAAACGGTTACGTGTCAAAATTGAACCGTAACAAATTAAATACTCCAATAACTCAAATTAAATGAAGCAGATGGGATTTTAACCAAAAATAATTCAAATTAATACGAAGCCAAGATGGTGCTAATTTCAGACGGCTTCCAAAATAGAAATGATAACAAATAAAATATTGTTTTCTTGTCAATTCAATTTTCATGAAAATTATATATTTTTCCTCAAATACAAATGATAATACAAATGAAATGAATTATTTTTTAATGTATTTTTTAGCCCGATTTTATATTTTTTATATATATTGTTCTTCACTTAATGTAAAAATTGCTACCCAATGAAATATTATTTTGTATCTGCCCGAATACGCTCCTATTTTTCATTATAATCTTCGTTCAAAAGACACAAGAACCATAGAGTTGATTACCAAAATTCGACATTCTAACTATGAACACTGTAATATCCCAAACATAACTGAGCGGCACCAATCACTCTTAAAATTTGCATCAAATCCAAAAAATACTGAGATCCTAAATTATATGTAAAACGCAACGATAATACCTGTCCGAAATATAAATATCCCCCTCCCAATTACCTTTCATCAATTCATTGTACATGGTGTTTCTAAATTCATGCGAAAGATTTTAAAGGGTGATTTTCAGCAAAAAAAATAAGGAGTCTTTCATATATTTTTTTATTCAGAACCCCTTCCTCTTCAAGTTACAGCTCTTTAAAGTAAAGGACAAAAAATTATTTATTTAATAAAGGGGGAACGATAACCAATACAATTTAGAAGAATATTTTTGTGATCAAACTAACAATTTTAGTAATTATTTTCGCCTAAATTTAATTTAGAGACAGAAAAGTTGTAGATTGAACAACTTCATTTAAATCAGTTTTTGAATTAGAAAAATGTAGATGCATTAAAAAGTTATGATGCAAATTATTATAGGGGTTAATTTTTTCACCCCCTTGTAATAATATTTTAGGATTACAAAATTGTCAAAAGTGCCATTTTATGAGGAAGAGTTGTATGCAAAAATGCAATCTTCTAAACTTTTCCATTGTAGATATATAAAATAAATACATTTTTTATCCTTAACTTTAGAGGGCTGTAACTTAGAGAAGATTTTTAAGAATAAAATATTTAAAAAAAAAACGTTAATTTTTGCTGAAAAGTCATCCTTTAAAATCTTTTGCAAAAATTTAGAAACACTCTGTATAATACAATACATATTTTTTAAGCTTCTGTTATTATGTAATTGTCTTATAATTGCAATTTATGTTATTATTATTATTACATTTCATCAGAAGCGCAGAGATATTGGGCGCCTTCAGGGAAATTTTAGACATTTAGCGCTATATATGGCGGTTTTGTTAACAGCTGCATGGCTTGAAAAGCGAAAAATATATATGCTTTACCGCTTGATAAACCGCTGCAGCGCCACACATAAAGCGGTACCGTTCAGCGACACCACTTTAGTAAAACGGTGCAGCGCTACAGTTCACCGAACGCGCCCATTGACGTTAGCGAAAATGACGTATAATACGAACACAAATTTGACATCCGTTGCAGACTCAACAGATATTTACGTTGGGAGGCATTTCTTTCTAAAGCCTCATTTCTGAACAACGAACTTTATTATATTTAGGACGCACAGTGGTACAGATGGGTCGAAAAAGCGATCATAAGGAATTTTGATGTCTCCAAGAGCGGAAAATATTCACTAGGAGATAATATCATAAGAATTTGTTTAAATAAACTGTATTACTCTAAATTATATAATCATTTTAAGTATTATCTGATAATATAGGTGTCCCATTAATGGGTTCTTGTAGGATATCTGAGCCATTTAAAGAGATAGAAAAAAGTCTCGTCACCATATTTGCTTAAATTGATTTGAAGAGTTGCGTGAAGATCAAATGTAATTGATGAAAAAGCACTAATAACCTTTCTTCGTAATTTTATTTTTAATTCCATATACACATTTCGGACATAAAGTGACCATTATCAATGGATTAATACTAACTACAAAACTAAAATATCGGCTTATTACATGCAAAAAGAACCAACTTAGAAATAATGGCGTATGAGCTACACATGCGCCTCAGCAATATCGCAACTCCACAAATATGGGACGACTTTGAAAAGAAGATGTACACCGTGATCGGGAAAAAAGTACAGAACACGTCAACAATGCTACAAAAGAAGCTGAAATTCCTCATAAGGAAAAAACAGTTACTCCAACAACATATCCCATTAGATAACACGCAAGAACTTACCCAGACATTAGTGATAAACAAAACAAACATATCTTTCTCCGAAGAAGAACAAGAAACATTGAAATTCGGTTTAAAACATTCAATGAATCCGAAAAAGTTCCCTACTGAAGATACCATCAACGACGACATCGACATCGCTTAAATTTTAAATTATTAAATATAAATATTCTATGATTGTGGCTGTTACTTCATCAAAATTTAAAGAAAATGTTTATTTCTTCAGACTTAAAAAATGATCAGAATTTATGCAAACACCTAATATATAGAATTTTATTAACGAGTTTACGTAAGCTTAAAATGTAAATTACTTAACATAAATATTCTATGATTGATGCTGTTACTTCATGAAACTTCAAAGAAAATGTTTTTTTTTTCTGAGTTAAAAAATAATCAGAATTCATGCAAGTACCTACTATATAGAATTGTATTAACGAATTTATGTAAGCTTAAAATGTAAATTATTAATTATATATATTTTATAATTAAGATTTACTTCACGAAACTTCAAAGAAAATAAGCTTTACGTTTTAATAAAACACATTGCTAAACGATTTAAATTAAATTCAAACTACTAATATTCGGTGATTTATTTGTCACCTATAACATTTATAATTTTATGGAGCCACCCTGTATATCAGATTCAATTTATTCCATTGCGCCCGAGCTTGTGTGCAATCGATTTATTACGCTTAATGATACCATAGCAACAACAATCGAGTGGAGCAACAATGCAGCTTTAGTGCATATTGCTAATCGAATAATTATAATGTAATCAACTTTACGACTTGACTGCGCTTCTTATGTATTATTTATGATTTATCCAACGGTGCAATCTGCCAGTAGCCAGTGAATCAAAATTAATCCACGTAATGTTAATGGAAATTTTACACGAATTTTACACAGCCTACGAGTTAAATTATACAGAAGATGAAGAAATATTGTTTAATTTTATAAAAGTATTTTAATGAATGAATAATGATTATATAATTATTTTATTTAATTTCATTTTAATAAAATATTATCCCATACACAGAATTGTATATTTGGTGGGTCATGCCTATCAATATTGGTTCATGAAATAATTGTATACACTTCTAGTGCATAAATTGAAATATTGTTTATTATTGTATAAATTTTAAATAACTAAATCATTTCGATTATCTTTTACTAAATTAATTACTTTACATCAGGGTATTTCTGTTAGCGAACTCCCCGAGCAGGTTCTCAAATATTACACACGACAAAATTTTCGATTGATTGCTCGAGCAATTTTAGATGCAATATCTCGAGCAGTCTTTCAAGTAAATGCCCGATTATGAATATAATTCGAGAAGAAATTATATATTTTTAAAACAGTTGACTAGTTTTAGTTAATAATCTAAAACTAGTGAGCTGTTTTAAATATTTGAGAACCTGCTCGGAGAGAAAAATACAGTTATCGCAAAATGTTAGAAAACGATTGCGACTTAATTATCTGCTATTGCAGAAGTAAAATTAAATATTTTATTATTTAGAATATTTATCTAAAATTAATTAATGAACCACCCAACCTGAAAATTATAATAATTAATTAAAATGGATGTATACCTCCATTTTTTGAGCAATTTCTGTTAAATAAATTAAAAAAATAGGGTTATGAAATTATGTTTCTCTCTTCGTAGTATGTAGTAGTTTAAACTAATTATAATTTTGTAATGACAGTAATTTAAGTATAATTAAATTCCATATTTCCATTATACAAAATACCTTAACATTGGAAGATAAAAATCCTGAGAAATTTAATTAAACACGGGCCACTTATCGCGAGGCTCTCCATTGTTCCTGTATTGTGAAGGTAATAGAGGAGACAGTGCGATCCATCAAAAACAAACAGTGCTTAATTTTAACGCCGAGTGCGTGCGAGTTAAGTATAAGAAGTGGGCGAGAATTCTGGAGCGCTTTCCCCGTTATCATTAATTTCGGCGCGCTCCACCTTTTAATTATATTCGACCTGATTTTGTGCGTTTGACAAATACATTCATTCATTTCAGCGCTGATTTCCGCGAGATGCACGAGTGGATACTTGAAGACAAAATAACTGGAAAGGCGATAAATTATGAAGTGATAAAATGTCAGTTAATTATAAATTTAAAATATTTTGTATTGTACAGGCTTCTACTGGTTTGTACATATTTAAATTTATAATAAAAATACTTTAAAACTGTACTTTGTACAATAGAAATAATGTTCGTAGTAATTACAACGTTTTGACTTTGTGTAACTGAACTTTTTAAAAATTAAAAAAGTATTTATTCACTTGGTCAAAGCTTTTAAAATAAATTAACTAAAAAGAATTTGAAAATAATTAATTAGGGCAGAAAGACTCCAGGTCGATAGCCCGGACAGAATAACACAATATTTATTTTTGTTAAGTAAATATAAATATATGTATAAGCTTATGTAATGTTGTCTGATAAAGAGATAAAGATGTTTGTATATATAATTAATATTGTTCTCTTTAGCTACTGTAACTTTTTGACTTAAAGTAGTGAATATCGCATAAAGTATTTCACTTGTGTATTGTGGCCTACACATTTCTGATACAATACCATTTATACGAAACGAGCTGTAGGTGAAAAAAATAATCATCTACGGCTCAATATAATTTCTATTTTTTTTTTATTGGCATCAAGACAAGATTGTAAACATCAATTATTAGAGTTTTCGTTATTCCTATTAAATAGGTATTATGAAGGTATCATTAAAATGACAAGTTATAAAAGAAAACGCTGCATATTTGACATAAATCGGACAATCCGAAACGTATTAAATAAAGTCTTGAAGTCCACGTAAAAATAATGGATTTCTTTTTCTCAAACCTTTTATAATGTATGAACGAATAATAGATTATAATTTTGACTAATTTGAAAGTTAATCAAACTTTTAATATTATACATTTTATTTCATTCTACAGCAAATATTATTATTTATATTATTATTTATGAAATATCCATTTTACAATATACATTTCATTTGCAAAAACTAATAAATAAAATGTTAACTATAATTAGTGTATTGAATCCCAAACTGATCTAATAAAATCTTATTAATATTAAGATAATAATGCTCAACTTTACTGTTTAATACAAGAAAAACATACATAATAATTGTATAAAAATATACATTTTAAAAAACACAACAAAAAAGTATAACATATAATAAAATAAAAACAAAATATAACCGTTTGTATCACAGAATTTATTATTAAGCAATGTGTTACAAAAGCAAATTATCACAGATGGAATATCATGTAAAAAGTATACAGTAAGCATGCACATAGAAAAATTTTAAAGAACAGTATCATTTAATTTATTATTAAAATAGCGCACTAGATAAACAATTAAAAATTCACAAGCATAAATACACTAAAAATTGTTCACTAATTTTAAATCACCACTAACTTTTATTTACTATATTGTTTTTGTAGATGATGATATAATGCTGTTTAATTTAAAAGTAGTGGATACAAAATATAAGGAAGTATAAAAATAAAAAAATAATTCTTAATAAATAAAACAACAGTAAAAATTTGTGATATTTTTATTATTTATAATTTAATTTCTATTTATATATATTTATTATTATTTTTTTAAAACACTCATTTTAAATAGATATATTTAAAAAAATATATTTTTGAACCATATAATTAATAGTTGTCTCCACTGCATGATAGACTTGCCGGATTTTATACTACACATTTTCTTGTTAAACATTGCAATTGATGTCACAATTTTCACAAAAGCTTCCGTTACGACCATACCACCATAATCGGCTACTTCAATTTAAACAAGACAAAAAAAAATTTCCTCCTTCTTATCCAACTCCTTTTTTGTCCGTATTTGAACTAGCCCGACCTTCATTATGTCTAACCAACAATTATCCACTCCTGATGTTCTTCTATGCACAAGCAACATAGAACACCTTATCCTCAATCTTGAACTACTTCCGGACCTAGGATCAGACCACCTTTTAATGAAATTATCTTTCCTCCAATCTCCGCCCATTCATATCCCTGCCAAAATCCTATATAGACACAAGGACTGCGACATTACGAAAGTAACGAATGGCATGAACGATTTATCATGAAAACATTAACACAATATCCCTTTTCCTAAACCGCATAGCCAACTCCATCAAAACGAACATCCCCACCTAAACTAAAAATCCCTTCAAATACCCACTTCCAAAATGCATCCTACGACTGATAAAATATAAAATACAGCTTTACTGATATATAAGACTAACAGAGGTCCAGATAGTTAAACATAAATTTAAAAACCTAAACAAGGATATACAAACACTCATTTTTCAATAAAAAAACGACGTTTGTATAAGTACTTGCTCCAACATAAATGAGCTTCAAGGTAAACAGTTTTCGACTCAAGTGAAAAATATCAATAAGTACAAACAAACGAACTTTCATGAACAAATCCAAGACCGGACAAATCAAACACTCATCACTGACGAATAAACGATTGCCGATTATTTTGAAAAAAACATACACTATGACAAGTAACGAAAAGTATCCAAGATATTTCTAGATGAGATGAATTCCTGGTACACCTGTTTTACCTCTGGCTCAATCCCTTCACATCCCTCCGAATAATAAGCGAAAATGAGTACTTAGAACACCTACATAAAGGAAAAATCTCAGCAACTGGTAATAATACCATCCCCAAATCCATCTTAAAATCCCTCCCAAATTCCAAAACTATATTTTACAGATATTTAATTATAAATAGAAAAGAGTATTCATTCACTTGCTCACAGTTATCTAAAAAAATTAAATAAAAATGATTTGAAAATAATAAATAAATTATTTATTATTATTATTTATATAATTCAATATCCGGCGGCGTATTTGCCCGGGAAGTAGTTGTTTTAATGTGCATTTGTTTAACGTACTTACGTAACGTAAGTCAAAAGTTACACAGCTAAATGTGAAAATAATTTATTATTTATTTTCAAATCATTTATATTTAATTTGTTTAATTATGTAACATAAAAAAACCATCCCAAAATAATGGAAAAACGGAATTATAACATGTATTCACACAACCGGTAATGGCCCCTAAAAAAGTCCTAGGCAAGCTCCTAGAATCCATAACCCAATCAAAAATCCTTTTCACAATAAAAGATAAAATGCCACCCTAACAATTTGGATTTATGAAACACCGCTCAACCTTGATCCCACTCGCTATCATTACCTCCAACACTCAGACGACACTCCTCGAAAGAAAAAAAAAATCGCCATCGCTTTATTATACATAAAGGAAGCTTATGAATCATTTTGGCATCGAAGTTTGCAGTTTAAGTGTAACTCGTTAGGCTTCCCCCAAATATAGATAGCCTTCTAAGCAACCGAACCCTAACTTTTAGAATTCGTAACTCATATTCCAGGCCATTCTCCCAACACCGAACCCCCAATAAGGTTTACCACAAGAATCCCTTCCTTCTCCTATTTTATATAATATTTTCACATCATTAAATATAATACACAACATTAAAGGCATTAGTGAAGAGCAGGGCGAAACTTTTTAGAACCCTAACATATAAGCAACAAGGCATATCCATTGAAACTGCCGCGTATATCTATAAAATGATATATCGTTCTCTGCTCGAATACTCTGTCATCCTTGCCGAATGGTCAGCCGTAAGAATACTAAAGAAAATTCGACACCCATATAATCCACTACACAATCTTCCTAATACTCTCCTTTGCCAGAAAACTAACATTACTCGCATCAAACAGGGCTTTGAGATCCTTTCCCTTAAATTTGCTACAAACCTCCAAATATCTCCTTTATTTAAACAATTATGAATCCCTCGAAATCCAAATATCCCTCCAAAATATAAACACTCTTCATCAGCAATTTATCATTTCATCTCATCAAATAATGCGGACTTTCACAATGATGTTAATTATGACAATTATATAGATAATGGCAAGAACTGAACATAGGCAGGCGGAAAGACCATCGGTCGTTAGCCATTTCATATATTATATCGAGCGTATAACAAAAATCAACGACGAAGTTGGCGTTGGAAGTCTCGGGTCATGTCTGTACTAAGATCACACGCGCGACTTGTCAACATGACAACCAGTACTTTACGTGCGCGTGTGATTTTAGTTCAGTCATAACTTTAGATTTCCAATGCCAACTTCGTCGTCAATTTTTGTTATACGCTCGATATATGAACATAACTCTACAAATACTTTGTAATTAATTATTCAAACTATGTAGGAATGTTACACGAATAAAGATGTTTAGTTAGTTAATATTTTTGAAATTAATTCAGTATTGATTTAATAACCATTAAATTCTTAATTAACTAAATTACAAATATTATTTTTACATATTTTATTTCGAACAATAGCCAGTATTTACGTTTTAAAAATATGGTTGTTAGTTTTATGTTCGATTGATGTTAAAGCATCTGTTAAATTGGATATAGTTTTACGTAAGGGTCCCATTTAATAGGTTTATTATTGGATTAGTGGCTTTATACCCCGCAATGACGCCAACTATTTCCAGTGTTTGCACAGAAAGATTACTGCATCGTCGAACAATAATCGTCTACTTATAAACGAATGTTCAGTTAATGTGTTTTGTTTGGAATTGTAATAAAGTTATGGATTGACATTTAAATATATTATTTTTTAAAAATATGTAAAGGTACAAATAATTATTGAATTTAGTTTTAAGCTTACGAGAAGGATTTGTAATCAAATAAATATATTAATTTCAATTATTTACCTAACTCTTTATTCAACACCTTAGATGTACATTTTAATTAACATTGCGATTTATTGATTTATACTAAGTAAATTTTCTATTCTTTTTTATGGCATAAAATTTAGTTTGTCCGCGTAATTAACAGATTATGTATATTTATTTATTTACGGAATACACCTTTTGACAAATGTTTAAATGCTTAAATCTTATAAATACTAATGCAAATATAACAGTTATATAAACTTTACTACGCTTAAAATAATTACAGACAGAAATAATCAACGGAATTTTCTATAACATTAGATTAAAAAAAATTAATTGATACTTTGGACAGAGATATATAGCTGAATATGTCTATTATAAATAATTATACCATATAAAAATATTAATATGGAATTGTTATTGGGGCAAAAATACATTGAAATTAACAGTAAATTATGAAGAAGGTATTATGATGGCGTTAATAGATAGGCCAAGTATACAAAATGAGCTAAAGGCGTTTATTTTCTTCACCTATAGCTCGTTTTGTATACTTCGTGATCTATTATTATACAAGTTAAATACTTTATCCAAGATTTAAATAACAATACTATTGCTGCTTATGACAAGGGTAGACAGCGGCCAAAGGAATTAGGTGCTTGTCTAGCAGGAAACAGGCCCCATTAGGAACAGTAGTTCACTCAAAAAAGAATTTCTGTTGTTAAGCATGGTACCTCCGTTTATCTTCACAAATTGTGCATAAATTGAAAAGCGAAGCAACGGAAATCAAAAAAAAGAATTAATTAACTAAATTGATATTCCTTTCAAATTATATTTATATCGATGGAATTGAAACATTTTAGTGTACAAGTTATAATTTAAATTATTTTAATATAAATGAAAAAGAAACATCTCTGATGGGATTTGAACCTATGTACCCTGGAGGAAAATCACCCCAAACCAACTCGAGGAGAGCTAAAAAACACTCACTCATCCTCCAGCTTTGAAATTGAAAACATTCGAACCAATTTTGTACGACAGAGAGCAGAATTAACAAGATAAATTTAAAAATAATTTGTTTCTTGATCGAAGTAATAATATGGTATTGTAATTAGGGCATAAATACAGTGAATTGTAACAAATTTGTGTCATTGAATAAATATATTTTATTTAAGCTCTGTTTCACAATTTGGATTTTCACTCAAGCTGATATGTGAACAAGTAAAATAGTTCAATGAGAAGAGCATTTATTCAGTTGGTACAGCTATTTAAATAAATTAAATAAAAGAGATTTGAACATAATTAATAAATTAATTCCACATTTAGCCCTGTAACATTTTGACTTACGTTATGTAAGTACTTCAGAGAAATACATATTGAAACAACTACTAATCTGAAAAATACCCCACCAAACATTTAATGTTATTGATATAGAGAAACAGATGTATATAATGTAATTCAATGTCTGTCGGGGTATTTACCCTAGAAGTAGTAATTAATAAAATTAACATTAAAACTAATGTTAATTTTATTAATTACTTACGTAACGTAAATTAAATTGTCAGAGAGCCAAATTATTAAATAAAATATTAAATAAAGGCTGAAAGACCACGGGTCGATAGCCAGTTTCAGAGTTGGAAATATATTGTGAACGTTAGTGTATTGTTAGATATAGCATTGTAATTGTATATTCCAATCTCAGAAATGAAGATGTTTTTTATATGTATGTGTATTAAATAAAATCCCCGCTCCTTTATATCTTCTGTTCCGACATATATAATCCCAACCCCAAATATTTCAACCCTTCGAAATATATCTTACAATTTGCTGATTATACCGCCCTTGTAGCCCATACTCCTTTCCTACCAAAGCTCTACAAACCCTACAAGAACTCATTGACACATAACCCTATATACCCATCCGCCCACATTAAATACCTTGGATTTACTCTTGATCATAAACTTAAGTTACAAAAAACACGCATGTGACATTAAAAAAAAATAACAACTAGGGCAAAACTATTTCGAAACTTGACATACAAACAGACGGTCATAAAACAGCTGTTATGATTTATTCCACAATCCATAAATCCACCCTACACCACATCCAGGTTAGTGAGCTAGCTTCCCTTAGAACCCTTACATCGACATCCTTCAAACCCACTACATAATCCTCCAAACCAATTCCTCTACGACGCTACCTTTGTTATTCCCAGAGACGAACGCCTTCAATTCCTCTCCGGAAAATTCTCCAAAAATCCTCTTAATTACAGGGTCCTATCCCTATTTTGTTTGCACAGAAACCCCGAAATTCCTCCGAAATGCAAAACCCCATCAAACACAATTTTCGAATATATTTTTTTCAGTGAAAAGATGCACTCATTGATGACTGACGCTAAACAGAAATGACAAACCTTGGTAGAAAGACCTCTGATCGATAGTCGACAGTAACAGTTACATTACCTTATTTCATGTTTTCTTTTTTTAAGTTTATTAACACACAAATAATGATGTTGAATATATATATATATATATATATATTAAATAAAAATATTATTTCTGTACTATTTTAAATGGTAACAAAATGTTTCTTTTCTTTAAAAAAATCATAAACGAAATGTGTAAAAGTAAAACTTAACTAAACCAAGATTGAAAAATTAATAATGGTGAATGCGCCTGGATGTTGATGGATAGAAGACAGGAGAGAAACTTATTGTATTACAATTATTATAAAATGTAGCGTGCATGTACGTTCTTCGTGTTATTATACGTTTTAAGAGTGTATTTAATCCACTGCATTTTTAAAGTAACGGTCCTGTGTTAAATATAGTGTAGTTAATAGTGTGATCGTCTATTTTAAGCACTATCTTACCATTTCATTATTTTTGCATACTAACCTAAAAGTATCTTTATTTACATTTCATTATAATTAAAAATCGCAAATCTGACTTGCATTAATGTTGTACACTTTGTTATGACTGCACTTGTTGATGTAGCTGTTTAGTGCTCATCCTTTAGAGTTCTTCGGTAGATTCTTCCTAGGTTTAAATCTTAGCAACTGGATAATTTTTATAATAATTGCAATATATTGTAAAACTAGTTGCAACCTTCCTTTTTTCGTGGTCGAGTTAACCTTGTTGTGTTTTACTATAACAAGCCGACACGACCGACCCCGTGTCGTGAAGAAATTGTGTATTGTTTTTCCATTATTCTTTGCTTTATTTAATCTTTGTTGCTTCAATCAAATCATCAACATAATGAATTCAAAATGTTACAGATGCAAAAGCAAGGTGCAATCAGGAATTGATTGTACTCTTTGTAAAACATGTTTTCATCGAAGTTGCATAAAACGCTACAATGGATTTTCAGACTTTGACTTTTCATCTTCGAATTGTCCTAACTGCATCAAGACTGACGAAATAACGGAGAACCTAACACTCGTCCTTCCACCTCCACATATGCAACTAAATTCACATTTACGATCGCCTACGCAACCCTTTTTGGCTCCGTGCAGTCCGAATTGTGTGCCGCATTTGCTCTTGTCGTCACTTCAGGAAGAAATTGTTAATTTTAAACGTGAAATACTATTTATTAAAAACGATAGTGCTTCAATGTTGAAACATTTAATTAATAAAAACAGCAATGCGCTACATAACGACTTGTTTTCATTATTTAAATTTGAGGATTTAGAACAAGTATATAGTAAACGTACTACTACTTGTGTCAACAGTCCTCCGTTATCCCAAGATGCCATCAATCCTTGTAATTTGAATTTAATTAATGTTATTTCTGAAAAACTACATCAACTGTTCCGGAGATTTCTAACGGATACACTTCTGCTTCTTCTCTAACAACTGTGCTACCCGTCCAAGTACAGCGTCTAGATGATACTAATAATAAAAAGAATATAAAGATCATTTCAAAGAAAAAGAAGTCTTATGATCAAGAGTAAATCCAAGGTATTTAATGTGGGCGGACGGGTATGTGGGGTTTTGTGATATGGAAATAATATATGGGTGTTGGAGAAGAAGCAAACAGTTATTCTTGAGACAGCTGAAAACGTATAAATTACATCAAAAATGTGCGAGTTTGGGGCACATTTTTTCATATCAACAACTGTTCACCGGGCACTTCCACAACGGACATAGAAACGCAATTGAAGAACAATATTGGCTTGTCTAATGCAACGTGTATACCGCTAACCACTAATAACATATACTCTTCGTTCAAAGTTGGTTTACTATCTTCTTAAATTGACGACATCCTATCTGCCCAGAAGTGGCCCAAATGTGTGACTCTGCGCCCCTTCGTAAATTGTCGACGAAAACGCACGGGTACTTCAAATAAACCGGAAACTACGAGAGAGAGTAATAATATTTTTTACACCAAGCAACAACGCCTGTTCAAGGAATCTCACTCCCTCCAGTGGACAGAAGTCTCTATCGCCGTACAAAATGCGTTCTTCAAATCTCCATATTTACTATCAGAATGTGCGGGGTTTACGCTCTAAGTTGAACACTTTGAATACCTCCTTAGCGTTGATGGAACACACTGTTATTATTCTTACTGAAACGTGGTTGAATTTCCAACTCGGAGTTGGCTTTTTGATTATAATATTTATCGGTGCGATCGCGATAATGTAACTACCGGTAAATCTCGTGGGGGTGGTGTTCTAATCACAGTTTCCAAACGTTACATTTCTAATGTAGTCTACAGTTACAATTCCCTCTAAGAAGAGCTGTATGTAAACATTGGCATTGGTCGGGATACTTTTACATTTGGTGTAGTATATATTCCTCCTAACTGTGATTATACAATATATCAGAAGCATTGTGAGACTATTGAGTCAATTGCTAATTGTAACACCTTGCTCATGTATGGTGACTATAATTTACCCCATTTTACGTGGATTAACAATATCTATGGAGTAAGTACGGATTAAACCTGACCAACACTACTTAAGTAGCTAACTTATTTGGCTTACTCAACTATCAACACAATTTGCAACATCAACTCAGTTATCCTTGATCTGATTTTTGTGCCCATCGATTTTAATAATATGATTCAGCTCTATGAACCACAATTTCCGATCGTCCCTTGTGACGCCCACCATCCAGCTTTGGAGAGCTATTTAAAATTTCAAGCTATTAGCAACGAATGGCTAGAGTCAGGAAATAATTTTATTTTTGATTTTTATCATGTCGACTACGCAGCATTAAATAATGCATTTATTAACTTAAGGTGGGGTGATTTATTTAGTTGCTGTGATATTAATGAGGCATGTGAAAAAAATTATTTAACTCTCTTTGGAATTGTTGAGATTTACGTTCCTAAAAATGCACTAAAGCTAAAGCTAACCGTTTTCCTGTTTGGTTTAGCAAAGAACTAAAAGATCATATATTCTTAAAAAGCGCTCCATTAAAGGTTTATTATATCTCAATCTGCTGATGACTATGTTACTTTTAGCACTACTCGAGACCATTGCAAGAGACTGACAAACGAGCGTTACCATGATGTAGGCAACACTCGTTTGCCAGTCTTAACATTGAAAACTCATTAAAGCACAATCCGAAAGCCTTTTGGGGTTACGTTAACTCCAAAAGAGCTTAAAATCAGATTCCAACAACTTTTGTGAACGGAAATTCCCGTGTTAGCGACACAAATAACATAGTTAACCTCTTTGCGCAATTTTTTGGTTCTGTTTATTACACACTTAATTTAAACCCATCATAAAATACTAAAAGTACTTCGACCACTTACAGTAACAGTCACATAAACGAATCTATTCCTCCTACATTAAATATATTAGATATACTGAATGTGTTGTCATCTTTAAAAAATAACAATAGTCTTGGACCGGATGGACTTAGTGCCACCTTCTTCAAGAATTGTGCATTTTTTCTTAGTCATCCATAATGGCGTTTATTCAATGCATCCCTGCGTGAGGGTAGCTTTCCCACCTGTTGGAAGAGTGCTTATATCACGCCAATTTTCAAATCGGGCGTCCAAAATCGTGTTGAGAATTATAGACCGATCTCTATCTTAGCCGTAGCACCCAAAGTATTTGAAAAACTCCTTTGCAGTTATTTAACAGCGATACTGCAATCCTCGATCTCTATGTGTCACCATGGATTTCGTTAGGGTAAATCAACATCTACTATTTCTTTTAGTGATGCATACATTATTCGTGCTTTTGAGGAGCGGTGTTAGGTTGACTCTATCTATACCAACTTCTCGAAGGCATTCGATACTGTCGATCATAATTTACTAATGGACAAATTAAGGAAGTTTGGTGTTGATAATACTATGCTACGCTGGATAGGGTCGTATCTCTCGTGAAGATGCCAATTTGTTAAAATTGGGCGCTGTCTGTCACGTCCAATCTCTGTAACGTCAGGTGTACCTCAAGGATCACACTTGGCCCCCCTTCTATTTAATATATTTATAAATGATGTGGTGATCTGTTTTTCCAATGCTCAATGCCTTTTATTTACGGATGACATGAAAATCTTCATGAAAGTCCGTTCAATTAATGATGCCAAAGTTCTTAATGATGACTTGAAATCGTTTGCAAGTTGGTGCAGGAGCAATAATCTATCTCTAAACTTAAAAAAATGTAATGTCATTACATTCTCCAGTTAACAACGGTAGAATTTCTTTATTCCATATTGGGCGAACCCTTAATACGTTTAAATAGTGTAAAAGATCTGGGCGTTAGGTTTAACACTAATTTATCTTTTTCAATGCACATCTCTACGATAGTAGCTAAAGCATATCAATTGCTTGGATTCATTAAACGTAACGTCAAAGATTTTCGGAACCTTGACACAATTATTATTATATAACGCCCTGGTTCGTCCACACTGGGAGTACTGTTCTTGCGTATCTTTGCAGCGGCGTTGGCATTGAAAATATTGAGCAGGTACAAAAACAGTTTGCTAAATTTATTGCCCACAAATTTCATCTCGTCGGTAACTACTATGACCTGCTCAATATGTTTATTATTAAGAGTTTATATTTTCGGCGTATTGATTGTCCTGATGTTTTACAGTTTCTTGGTCTCCATGTTCCCGCCCGTCCTTTGCGAAATGCATCCATCTTTCATATACCATTCCACAGAATAGATTATGCGAAGTAGTCGGCTATCACACGCATGTTAAGGCATGCTAATGAATTTATAAAAGAATTCGGCTTTGACATGTCTATAGAGTCTGTAAGTTCTTTGCGACGTATACTTCGTCAAAAATTGTTTTTTTTTAAATGTGTTTTGTTAATTCTTTATTTTGTTGTCTGTTGATTAAATAAATAAATAAATAAATATGAAAATGAAGCTTTGATCAGGAAATAATCACATGCTACATGCTACATGTTTTGTAAATATTTATGTTATATTGTTTTGTATTAGTTGTATTGTCCTGCATGTGCTTATTAAAAGATAACATTAATAATATTTTAAGGATAAATTAAACATTTGGTTTGTTTCACTATCGTTTCCTGTTTACTTGACTAGTTTCGCTTTTTACAGCATTATCAGGCCATAAAATGTGGAAAGCACCTCTACAACGACAATGAAGAGATTTGGAATTTCCCAATTTAAAAATCCCCTATTACCTGACTACACATAAGCTGGCCGTTTTTTTCTGTAATCCACTTATGGTAATGCTGTAAAAAGCGAAACTAGTCAAGTAAATAGAAAACAATAGTGAAACAAACCAAGTGTTTAATTTATCCTTTAAATATTATTAGTTCAATATGTTTCATAAAGTAATAATTGAGAATATTATTCAAAAAAATAATACTATTAAAAATAAACATATTTTAAACTTAATCAAAATTAAATGTTACAGGGTTAGAAAATTTTAATGATTCTTCTTCTAAATTAATGATACACTTACGAATATGTAAATTTTCTTTAATAAATAAGCACAAACCGCATTAGTAAGCACTCGAGCTACCTCCCGTTAAATTCCGTCCGTCCCGCCCTCACCGGCAAAGGTAAACCAACTTCCAGAAAAGCATATATCTAATTCAACAGAGTGTTCCTTTATATTTCACGTGTTTCCACGAAGGCACCAGCTGCAGGTGATCTTCCGCAGCCACCACCGACGGCACCTCTCCCTCCCCGCACCTCCCCCTCTTTCCTTTCCCACTTTTGTGGCAAATTCGAAATGTTTGCACCGGAGATCCCAATCATATATTATGCATAGAGTATGCCGGATAGAACGGAATGGCCGGACCGTAGCCAGCGTAGAAACGTGGATAATTCTCCCGGACTTTGTTCTGACCCTCTTTTCATATTGTATGAGTTTAGAGCGAAACTTCTTCGGTCTTTCGCTTTCTCGAACCCACCATCCCCTTCTACCGTTTCTCTCTCTCGCGCGCGCTAAGTTTTCCAACTTACGGTCATTATTGTTGGCGGAAATAATGGTCGGTGCGGGGGTATAATAGGAGCCAGTGTGTTCTCTCTCTTAAATTTTATGGATATTCACTCGACGTCGGACTTCTCAATTCGAATTAAAATGTATGGCCGGGCGGGGTGTGTAAAATATTTCCCGGAAAGCTGAAATGTGTGGGTCCCATATTTCGGCGTTTCCAGCGCGGGGGGTTGTTGAAAATAGTTTCTCAAACTAAGTACATTATTTCGCGGTTTGCCGACCACTTGTCGTCCGCGATGTACGCTTCTTGATTAATTTCAGCCTTCGTTAGTTCCTTCAAATTTATACAATAATGTTACTGAGGCAATTTTAACATACTGTTTTTCTTACCACATATACAAAGTGTTAGCTATGAAGTGTTACAGAATAAATAATTTAGCCATCTTATCAAAAATAAGTTTAAATAAACATTTCACTACTGGTTCGATCCATACGAAACAGCATAAATTGTCTCAAAATCATGATGATCATGATGTTGCGACTGTAACTACGTGGTAATTGATAATTATATCACTGAATAAACAAAATTTTTAAAATAATGCATAATCTTCATGTTAATCTGCTAAACGAGCAAACAGAAATAAGGTACACGCCGCTATTTGAAATTTTGTAAAATTGTATTCAGTTTATCTGTTTGCGTGAAATTAATGTAATTTTTTTGTAATTTATGTCAACTGAAAATGTTAGAAGTCTAAACTTAAGTATTCTATAAATAATTGTGGTAAAAACATAGTAAGTGTTTATTCAGTGCATTATTTGAATTCAAAGTATTGCAAGACATATTATTGATAGTAACCTTTCAATTAATCCACTCGAAGACTCTCCAAATAGCGATATTTTCGAAGATTATATATTTTTTAGATAGTTTTGGTTGTCTCGTCAGGATTTTTAAAACACAATGCAGACCTATTAGAATTAAATACTTTTAAATGTTTCGTCTCTTGTTCAAACTTTTTTCTCTGTTTTAATGATAAAATCAAGGCTGCTTATAAGATTTTTGTGTATGAATTAAATTTTTAGTTTTAAATTTAAATTAACAGTAGCAACATAATGAAAGTGAGAATTACGACATCAATAAAGTCAAATTTTATTGGATGTAAATCATGAGCCCTATGTGGATTAATTTTCTTAGTCTGCTAGGATATCGCATTGACTGACCATTTCTTCATTTAAATTTGAGCTAAAAATGATACTCTGCTTCCACTGCTCTTCTCGACTCTATCGATAAGTGAATGTACCTACTTTCAAATATTTCTGTTTTAATTTTTCTTATATATGTACCCGAACAAATCCATTTATAAATTATTCTTGGTAATGGCATTAAGCTGAAATTAGTCGAAATTAAATAAACACATGTTAAAAGGAAAATAATACGAATTGAACTTAATTTACAAATAAAAATATGCTAGGATAGCACATAATCTTATTGATACAAGCATTTGTAAAGTCCGGTATGTATATCAAACTAGGTTTTACGTTTTTGCGAAAGGTGGGCGTGTTATACAAGACATATAGGCCTCGTTAGACCCCTAATGATTCCTCCCTGTAATGTATCTATGATCATTACTGAGCAGAGCCAACCCATCCCGCCAATATACGTTAGCAATATCGAGGCCCGTAGATCCCTAATTTTTACCATATCTTGGCCATTTCCCACTCAGTAAGGATTCCATACTGGACTTTAATGCTGGGCAATATGCAAGGATATGCTCTGCGGTTCCGTCCTACAAACAGCACCCTCTTCAATTTGGTGATTCTACTATCCCGAAACTGTGGAGGTGATCTCTCAGTTTGCAGTATCTAGTTAGAATGGCGTTAATTCGTTTTAAGTTCTCTCTTAACAGCTGCAGCTATTGATTGGTTGATGTTTCATTTTGGTACCCAACATTTTCCTTGTAAAGTCCTGCTATTGCTTGTTGTGTCATCCCATTTAAGTTATTTTTTTAGAGTGTCGGCAAGTAATAGCTCAGCGTATGAATGATCATTCTGGTCGCAGGTTCAGCAAATTCGTTAGCCTTCCTGTTCCCAATGACAGTACTGTGACCTTTCCCCCAGAATATCTCGAATCTGTTGTATATCGAAGCCTATCTGAGTTAATTGTGGCACTGTTTAACTGTCTCTGAGCAGGCATAATTTCTTCTCAGAGACTGTAGAGCAATTTTAGCTATCCGTGAGGATTCGTAGACTTTTATTAGTTACACAATGTTGGATTATAATTTCTGCTACCAAAACACATGGGTCTTATGACCACATCGTCATACGTGGGTTCAGGCATCATGTGTTCCTCATGACACGCCGAAATTTCCAAGGGCCTCAGTGCTTTGTTCATTTTGAATTCGATGTGCTTTTCTAAATTCACTTCTTGCCGAGGGTAAATCTTCGGTAAATTTCAATGACGTTAATGCTTTATTTTCCTGGTGAAGAGGACCATCTTCGTTTTAGCTGAATTAACTGACAGGGAGTGATCCTCACACCACCTGAATAGTATATTAAGGGCAGTTTGGATTTTATCAACAATTGCACCTTGCTGCTATCACTTACTAGTCTATCCTAGTAAGCTAAAAAGACAGTCCTGTATCAACTTTTATAGAAGTGGAAATATCACACTATTCTGTGGACAGCTTCTATTAACGACGCAGGTAATTGGTTGGTCACCACTTTGACTATTCTGTTGGGTAATGCATTGTCAATCTAGTCACAAAATTTATATGGTACTCCTCGTTTCGTGAGCTCGTTTCTTGTCTTGTAATTGGTCGTTTTTTAAACGCACCCTCAATATCCACAAAAATGCCTAAGGTGACATCTTTTTATTCAACGATCTATCAATACCGCTCACTACATCTGTAGGGCAGAGTCAGTTGGTCTTCCCTTGGTTGATGTATGTTGGACATGCACGAGTTTACTAGATTTGTTCTAATAAATTAATTACAGAGCCTGTAATAAAAATAAAGAGAGAGTGATTGGTTTGTATGGCTTGAGAGCTGTGTAATCTACTCTTTCAGGCTTAGGTGTGAAGACAACGCTACCATATTTCCAAGCCTTTGGGAAGTATCCCGAAACCAAACTAGACTGGAACAGCATTGCAATCTGCTCTAGTAGTAACCCTTGTCCCCAGTATCTGAGTAGAAATTACATCTGCTCAGGATAATTAAAAAGTGCCATAAGAAACTCAGGCAGACCTCGGTTCATAAGAGAGTTGAGATCTTCTAGGTGAAAGGGCACAGTACTGACATTAGGAACAGGAAGTCCGATACACTCGCTGGAGCTGCGGCTATTATCGTACGCCCGGTACACTGATGCGTCCCCTTATAAGTTCACTATATGAGTCATTACATCCCTATACTCTAAAAAAAATAGTTGTAGATGGGATGTTGCAACAAGCAGCTAACTTCAGTATCCAAATGAAAGATGAGCCAATAAATATATGCGGCTATCCAGAGAGAATTTAAAACGTATCATGGCCATTCTAACTGGATATTGTGGACTTATAGCACACTTCCACAGATTGGGGATTGTAAAATCACCAGATTGTAGAGGATGCTGCTTGGAGGAATCCACAGAGCATATTCTTATACATTTCCCAGCGCTAAACTCTAGTAGAAAAGCTGTAATGGGTGAGGAAAGGCCAAAAATGGCGAAAATCAGGGATCTTCCTGCCTCGTTACTACCAGCCAGATATCTTGATGAGATCGTGTCGATACATGGTCTCAGGTATCCTAGACAGTGGAAGTATTAAGGGCCTAACGAAGCATATGTGTGCTTGCGCGGCATGCGCACCTCCCACAAAACTGTAACCCCTTGTACCCATTGTAGTATGGCGGGGAAGATGCTGTACGGTACAGGCGCTTTGAAGGCAGAAATGCTGTTAATTATTATTAGGATGTTTTCTTTTTTTATTACTCGATCTGTTAATTCCCAATCTGCTGTTAACCCTAGAGTAATTGTATTTTTTTTCTATGTGGCGTGTTTACAATAGTACAACCAGCGAGCAGAAAACACAGACTCTCTTGGAGGTCGGCACTATAGAAGCCGTCCTCCTTTTTCAAAACTCACACAAATTGTTGATCCTATGAGAATAATTTCTTGAGTCCACTAATCTCTTGAGTGTTTTCAGTGTTCTCACAAAAGACGCGCTAAGAATGTAGGGGGTTGTATTAGGCAACCAAATATACACAATGGCCTACTCTATCAACAGCTATGAAGTACGCATGTTAAGGTTGCACATTGTTAACATGTAATTCCAGTGAAAATTTAAATAAACAAAATCCTCAACATTACCTCTATAGTTAATTAATAAATACGACCACTACAAAGAGGACCTCTGACGATGCTTTATGAGTTTCTTATATGAAATTATCTAAGCCCGTTCTTGTACAGGGTCTAGTCAGAGTTAAGCCTTGAGTTCTAGGCTCTATTATACTTTTTCTTTGTATCTTTCTTGAGGGAGACAAGTTCTGGACATCACCAAGGTGTGGCACTGAGGAATTCTCTTCTCCTCTTCAGTCGACATGATAATGTTTACGCCTTAAGTATTCACATCTGCACTTCCCTCGTAAGAAGGTCTAGTCTGGTGCTTCCAGGACATTCTGGTTTTCTGTTGTGCATTTTTGTCCGTATTTCTCGGATCTCAGGTTTGCATTGACGTTCTGCTAACCTTAACTGCAAAATTATCCGAAGATGGTCGACATTGAAACGTATTGGTTCAATTTCCAGTAGCTGTTTTTCCCTGAGATGCTTGTGGTAGCCACTATTATATCTATAATTGTTTGGCTGCGTATATTAACGAATCACATTGAACTCATTTTTGATGTCCCCAATTTTGTACTAAAAGAAGGACGAAGATTCGAGTAAATTATTTGTATGACGATTTTGCGTATGTGTTTTTTGACAGTAATTGGTCATTCAGCTAAATAAACTAATTTTAACGCGATCCTAAGGATGCATATTTGTTCCCAAAGTTATTTGAATGTAAAAATAAATTATTTTCGTGATAAATATTTGTTATTTGCATTTATTTGAATTTCATGAATTTATTGGATATAACGGCCATAGAAAAATATAGAAACGGTAGTACATAAAATCGATTAAAATTTGTGAATGAAGTGAATTTAAGTAATTAATGACATGAGTTAATGTGAAAGCATCACTTCGTTTGAAATTCCGGACGCTATCCGAAAAGAAGCAACTGCCGCAAGTGTACATCTGTTGCTGTCGAAGATAAGGAGCCGATATGAGAAAGAATATCAGAGTCTTTACAATGGCGAAACAGCAAAGGTGTTCAGAGCACCAATGATGATGTTCTCCTGTGCTACTTTTCCAAGGTGAGCAATACATTTTCATCCAATACCTTTTGAACAAAAATTTCGATGATAAAGGCCTGCTTGAAAATACATGAAAATATTGACATATCCATATTGGAAACATTTTATGTTCCTGAAGCGTAAGTCAAAATTTTATAAACTAAAAAGTAAAAAAATCTATCAAATGAGCCAATAACAAACTTTCTTGTGGACGCACCAGATCAGTACTTCTCGCTAGAAAAAGTCATACTTAGGTATTTTTTATTGTCGCCGTCAAGAACTTTTAAATTTATAGACAAAACAAATCCAATATACTAGGAGATTATTAATTATAATTCTGGATGATACAAAAAATAAGACTCGTCGGAATGTTATTATTACAAAAGATGATACAACTTTTAAGAGCTGGACGCTTTATAGAAAATATGCTGCCTTGCGCCTGGTCGGTAGTTAATGTGTATTTTTTGATTGTAGAAAAAGTAAATCTACTAAATAACTAGTATGAATTCATAAAATCGGAGATACTACTAAACAAATTACAGAGTTCCTAAAATTAGAGAATTGTGAATTAATGTTTCTTTCTTAATTTGTAACTTCATTTTCTTAATGCATAATATATCATTAGGTATCACGAAAAATATAAAACAATATACGGCCGATAAATCGCGTAAGTCTTGCATAATATATTTACCCTCTACTGCTAAATACTATAAAATATAATTGTACTTAATAATAGAAAATAGGATTTATTCACTTGGTCACCGTTGTTTAAATAATTTTGAATTTGAAAATATTTAATATTTTTTTATTAATTATTTTCAAATTCTTGTTATTTAATTTATTAAACAAGTGAATAACTTTTTTCAATAAAATGTTCAGCCACCATTCATCTAGCGTGTGGATAACTAGATGCCACATGAAATTAGGCCAAAGATGGCGCTTGCATTGTCTTTTATTTATTACGATTAAGTGAATATGTTTTTTTTTATTATTTTTAATAGCCAGTGAGATATTATTAAAATTCGAGTCAAAAAGATTTTTTACAGAAAACAATTTATCGAGATTTCGCATTGGAATCAATCGAGTCCGTTCATGAACGTCCTTTACCATCTTTTCCACCGGAGATCCCATTAATTTAATTAAAAACTTTGCAATTATACTGATTACAGCTATACTGATGAGATATGATATTCCGAAACACGTGTCTACAGATAGCCTTATATTACGTAACTTTTTTTTATTTTTTGCATTAAATATTTTCGATTCAAAAAGCGTAATACATTATACAATATGTTATTGTTGTGCAACAGTAAATGTCCATTATTGAACATTTGTTTAAAATGCTTATGTAACATAAGTAAAAATGTCATAGTAGCTAAAGATGAAACAATTTATTAATTATTTTCAAATTATTTTAATTTAATAATTTTACTTATTAAAGCATACAGCATTTTTTCTCAATTAAAAAAGTATAAACACAGCTATTACATGTATTACGCAATGTACATAATGGAACAAAACAAAAATCTGAAAGCTTACGTACATCCACTTCCCCTTTCCCTCCTTCAAATTCATTCATCTATACATTGAATAGCCCGCAAAAAAGGAAATTCCTTTGAACAGGAGCGCAGCCGTTTCTTTCCTTTCACACATAAAAAGAAATAAACAAACAATAAGGAAAAATAATACACACAGACATAAAGGAAAGTGTACATACAATATATTTTTCTGCGATATAAATCCAATTTATTGGTACGTTCAAGATGAGCCGTTGGTCAAAGGCGAGGTGAGAGCACGTTTTGTGTCTCCGCTATCTTTTCCCTCCCCATTGTGTCCGCTTAATGATATTATTCGATATAAAATGATATAATTTCATTGTGTTCCGTATTGTGGGGTATTACGTACGGGGCGTGGGAAAAAATGTAACAGCCTAATATTTCAGTTTCCGATAAGTTTATATACAATATTTAAAAAAATATCATTAGATGTTTATTGATGTTCTTTATTATATTCTAATTTTGTTAATGTGAGATATTGATACATCTGGATGAAAGTGTATTGGAGAGTTACGTAAATTTATTCATTCTGATGATTAATCTAGGGGATAGCCAATGTTTTATTCAATCGCCTCCTCCTCCACGAAGTTAGTTATTGCAACATCCATGGAAAATAAAAATAAACATAGAAGAACATACGAAAATCAATGGCGTATTGATAGGCGACTCGGTCAAAAATAATAAATAGCATTAGATAATTAATAATATTGTCACGCTTAACCGTGCGATACTCCGCCGAAAAGCCAGTTCCACTTGGTGTTGATTTTTTTTTTATTCGCCATTATGCACGTTCAATATGATGCTAAGTATTATTATTTTTTGTTTATTTTTTCGGAATCTCCATTTTACAATATACATTTCGTTTACAAAAAACTAATAAATAAAATCCAAACTTTAATTGGTGGATTGAATCCCAAAATAATAATGCTTAACTTTATTGTGGAATCGAAGAAAAACATACATAATAATTATAGAAAAATATATACTTTTAAAAACATAATATTTCCTGACGTGGTATACGAAAAAGAAATATAAAATAAATTAAATATAATTATTGGTATCACAGTATATATCAATAAGCAATGAATTTGCATAAGAACATTATTAGGTAAAAATATATGAAGAAAACATACACAGAGGAAATTTTCAAACAATACTGACAAAAATTGAAATACAAACGAATATATAAATGAAAGTGAAAGTCAACCGAAAATAACAAAATAAAATACGAAAGAGACATATAAAACATACTAAAGTAAATAGGAAATATAACCGTTTGTAGCACAGAATATATCACTAAGCAGTTTATGTGCAAAAGCAAATTATCGCTGATTAAGTTAAGTTTTATAAAGCAAACATACACAGAAAAAAAATGCAACCAATATTCCTTCCAAATGAATTAATAAATCAATAGAAAGTAATAAAATAAAAAGGCACTATTACAAATAAATAATAATAAAATAAAAATTATTGATATATATAAACGATATCAGATAAATTAATGTAACGTAAATGAGTTTTAAACTGCGTTAATGTTGATGAAAATAAACAGCAAATATATTAGCTAGTTGGTTAGTATAATGAGATGACAAGCGGAATAAGGGTATGTACCTTAACTGAAGAGATCGATGTATGTTAAAATTAGTGTTGGGCAAAATCGAATAATATTAGTAATCGAGTATTACTAAATGTGTCATTTTAAGTATTTAAAACGAAAAAGTAACTTCAAATTTATGTTTATTAATAAATGGGAAGTAATTTTTGATATTTTTATAATAAGTAACATTCTTAAAATTATAATATACATAATTTAGCAATAATAAAAGATCGACTTTGCCCATCACTAGTTAAAATGCAATGACTGTACCAAAATACTACAGTTCAAAAATCCATTCACCAGCTTATAAAAAAAGTAAAGTCTAAACACAGTCTTATTTCTGAAAGTGATTTAAGATTTACTAATGCCAGCATTTCACTGTTTTTTTTTTAGATTTAAAATAAAAAAAACAATTTAATCAAACAAAAACATAGAATCTATAACTATTGACTATGTAACCATAGTATAACAGTTTTTAAGTGTATCCTGTTTTACATGTCGAAAATATCGTTGGAAATGTTTCACTATTAAAAATCAGATTATATTTTGTAATTTAATATTAAAAAATAGTGAAACAATCAATATTAACAAAGTATGAACTATTATAAATAAAAACTTACTGTTTTTAGTAAACGTAACAATTGGTAATTCAAAAAAAAAAAATTCTTAACAAAAAAAAAGACGAATATTAATTTCGTATAAGAATTTTATGATAGTAATAATAGTTCCAGCAATGCGATGCTTAAAACGTATATCTCTGTCCAAATTATAAATTAATTATATTTTTTTAATATAATGTTATAGAAAAGTCGGTTGATTGTTTCTGTCTCTAATTATTGTAAGCGTAGTAACGTCTATATATAACTGTTATTTTTACATTAGTATTTATTAGATTTAAGCCGTAAACTTTATGTAAACATGGTTCAAGTATATTATATTCATTCCTTTTCTAAAAGCCATAAGAGGACAATTAATTAACCATAAAATGCAAATATTCACATTTCCCGATTTGCACTTTTTCTTCAAGATACAGATTATTACACCTGTAAACAAGGTTTTGTTGCTAATATACCTTTTGTCTTCCGTCTCATTTTACTTAGAATCCCTTCTGTGGGTGTAAACAATTTAAATACTATGCAAATATGTAAAATTAATCTCTACAAGCAAACGTAATAACAACAAAAAAGTACTTCGTGTTATATTTTAACTCAACGAAAATATTTGCACAAGAAATTAATTATATTGTTATATATTGATATTATTTACCGAGATGTGACATAAACATATATCCTTTTAACTGGAAACCATGTTTGAATTTTACTTCAATGGAATTGTATTTTATTCCTCTTTAATACAACGAAGCCCTTTGTATATCATAATACAAAAATAGCTAATTTATTAATATTTTTAAAAAAATTTTTAATGGTAAATACATATATAGGATGTTTTAAATTCATGTCTTACCATGTGGATCTCGTTTACGATAAGAAAATTGAGGGTGGGTTTCAATTTGACACTTTTACAGAATTTTATATTGATTAATATTTCGTTGAGAAAACTGATCTAAATTCCTTTAATTTCAAGAAAAATAAAAAAAAACACACGTTTTGTTTCTTATTTATATCTTCATTAATATAGAAAAAATACTTGTAAAAACTTTTCTTCACGAATATTTATTTTTAAAATTAATTAATTGTAAAACTATTGAAGTTGACTACATCGTAGTCGAAATACGTATTAAGTGAAAATAAATATTTGCTAAGAAAAGTTTTTAGAAGTGTTTTTCTATATTAATCATACAAATCTTCACACAACTCACAACCACTCATAACATTATATCTTAATTATTTGAGCAATATTGCCTCAAGGGAGTGAAGACATTCTTAAAGCATTTTTTATGATATTTGGTTTAAATGAGGAAGAAATGAATATATAAAATAAGAAATTCACATGTTTTTCACGAACTGCGTAGGTTATGTTGTAATAAAGTTATATTTAGACTGGGACCATTGAGAATCAATTATACTTATCCTTAAACACCTATATTGGCATTAAAAAAACATTAAAATACAAAAAACAAAATGGTGATATGTCCATCATGGTACTTTCCCCGGTGATATCGGCCAAATACTTTTTTGTATGAACATTTAATAGTAATTGGAAAATATTTAATTGAAAAAGAAATGGTTCGTTGTTTTAGTTATTTCTTACCTTACAGTGGCTTGATAAAATTTCCATACATATTTCCATAAATATGTAATTTCTTAACCATTTCTATGCGTTCGGGTAACATTTTCTGTTTAATTGAAATTTAAAGTCATTTTGACGTTTTATTTTGTCATTAAAATATTTATTTAAATAATTGAAGTCTCCACATTATTATAAAAATAACTGTTTATTTTTAAGGGAATTTATAAGGTAGACGAAATTCTTCCGCTTATAAAGGTCCTACAATAAAAAGTTTTAAACAAAAACTACTTAGTTTTTCATGATCTACAATTTTTGTTTGAAATAATTTATATTCGAAATAAAAAATGAAAAATCGCTAAGAAAAAGTTACACTTAATGAGTTTTGATTGTAACCAAAAGCTTTTCAGATCATTCCACAGTTATAAAAAGCTTAGATATAAAGTTTGGGTTTAATCCACTTAGCCGTTTATGCGCTATCGAGGAAACACACAGACATTTTCCAAAACTTGATGGAATGGACTTAGGGGACCTCAAATCGTGCAAAATTGTTAAAATTCGAAAATTTTCACGATCACAATACTTTCCCTTGGACAGGGGTCCGGGGAAAGTAACAAATAGAAGCACACTATGCTGCTGCTATCACCAGCAAAAAACAACTTAAGTCACTTCTCCGTGAGATAAAGTGATTTCTTTTTCGGATTCTAATCTATTGTTTGTTCTATTTGTATTTGTATATGTTTGTCATTTTACATTTTAACTTATTTATAACTTTTAATTTATTAGCTTTTTATAATTATACTTATATTGCAACCCTCCTTTATCTTTTAATGTATAGTTAGTATTAAGTAATATGTATTTAAATGGACTTACCGTTAATAAACAATAAACAATAAACAACTTAATCATCACTCAAGATTTACTTTTCCCTTCTCCTTAGTTTTTTCTCCATTCCCAGTCTCTTTAAGATATATACGCCAGCTCCATCTTCTCTTAATAACTCATCTATCTTCCTTCAACCATTCATCCATGCCTTGCATACTTCTTCGCATTCCTCACCGAATGCCTCCATGTATCTCTCTCATAGCCAAACACACACTTACCATAACTTTCTCTCATTCATACCATCAATCCTCTCTCTTCGGATCCACACTTGGCTCTAACCAAGGTAACCTTGTCCTATGCCGACATATCACTTTTACACAAATACCTTGGTAATCCACCAACCAGCTAACTATCATGCATAACCACCATCCATGCTTTTAAATATAAAGCCTAAATACTTAAACTCTTTCACTCGTTCTATTACTTCTGTCTTCCATCTCAGTTAACTCACTCTCCCTTTTTTCCTCTCTTCCGAAATTTCATCCACTTTATCTTCTTCGCATTCAGACATAATCCTCTTTTATCCATGTATCTCTTGATTATCAGTAACATCTCTTTTATTCCTACCGTATTTCTCGCTACTAGGACCACATCGACCGCATACCTTGGCATCAATTCTTTACTTTACCCACCCGTTTGCTTTTTTTAGTGTCTCATCCATTTTACTTATATACAAATTAAACAATAAAGGGCTAAGCGGACATCCCTGCCGTACCCCCATATATAACCTTACTTTACAGACATGTTTCTTCCCACTTTCCGTCTCAAATATGTTTCCTCATATAATTCTATTACCCATTCCACCGCTTCATCACTCATACCTCTCTTCTTTAAGCAATCAGAACAGTATCATACGCCGCTTCCAGGTCAATAACCAATGCATACATACCACCATTCTCACCTAAAACTCCCTCAATCATTCTTGTCAACTTAAATATCTACTCTTTTGTTCCCCTCCCTTTCGTAAATCCCCTTGTACCTGTGGGAAAAGTCTTTTTCCTCCTACTTAATTTTCTAAGCGGCTTCTTAATGCGGTCGCAACTATCTTGTACCCGGTACATATAATTGATATTCCTCTGTAGTTTTCCAAGTTATTTTTACTTCCTCCTTTGTAAACGGGGAACATCAGTTCCACTTTCCACCAGCTCGAGATATCCAATTTTTCCTCGTCACATCTTATTGAATAGCTCTCTAAACCTCTTCTTTTCTTCTTTTTCTATCATTTTCCACATCTCCGCCTTTAACCCATCCATTCCAGTCGCCTTCCTTCTTTCGCGTCGCTAAATGCCTGTTATATCTCTTTTTCTGTGAAGTCCTTAACGTCGCCACCTTTCTCGTTCTCCCACACTCGAAGTTTATCCACTCTTTACTTCACATTTTCTTGTCCACTCTTCTAAGGTGTCACCTATCTGCTCCCTCGAATCCCTTTTCTTAAAGATGGCCCAGATTTCAATTATATTTTTACATCCTCTCATTTCTTTGCCTAATTGTTCCAATTTCTACACTTTCTTCTTTTCATATATCTTGTATCTTTCCCCCGTCGATGATACCGTAATCCCTTTTTCCCTTCAGAAGCTGACCGCCTTTCTAACTTCCCTCTTCGCAATACAACATACCTCATCAAGCCACATACAACCAGTTCCATCCTTCCTTCCCACAATGACGTTTTATAACTCTTTTATTGTTTCCTCTTCATTCTAGTCGATTTTTTTTCCAAGCGATTGTCCATTTTTTTAATCTCCCTTATTCCATCCGTCAACTTATATCATTCCTGTTCATCCTCAATCCTTTTTTCTTTACCAATATTCACTTCACTTCTATTACTAGTAGTGGGTGATCCAACACTAACACTTCCTCCACCTCCATTTTTCTTATTTCTCCCCTTCTTATCCCTTTTATTATAATATAATCAACAGATGATTCCTTTTGTCTCACGTAAGTTTTATTTCCTTCCCAGCCACCTTCGGTGCAGTCATTCAAAACCTCCCATCCCTCTTCGGCTAACTAATCCCTCATCATCGTATTTTCCCTTTTTATCCTCTTGTTCTGTTAAAAACCTTTCATTTGATCACTCATTTCGTCTATTCCACCCATGAACTATGCCATTCTTGCATTAAAATCAACTCCTATTATGTATATTAAATAAAAATGATATAAATAAATAATAACTTTTGACTTACGTTACGTAAGTACGTTAAACAAATGAACATTAAAACAACTACTTCCCGGGCAAATGCCCACGCCGAACATTGAATTACATAATGTACACCTGCTGTTGCACATCAATAAAATATTGCATAATGCAACAAATTTTGATCCTAGAAAAAAAAATATTGTAAAAACAACAAAAGGAACGTTAACGTACTTACGTAACGTAAGTCAAAAGTCACGGAGCTAAATGTGGAAATAATTTATCAATTATTTTCAAATCATTTTTATTTAATATATTTAAATTAACTGTGACCAAGTGAATGATTAAATACTCTTTTCTATTTATCCTATTATGTATTTTCCTCCATCGTGGCTTCGCTCGTTTATTATTTTCCGCACTTCTATATATTTGTAATATTGTCATATTCTATGACATTAAAGTTGTATTCGTGCTGTAAAGAATTTTTGTAATAAATATATCAATTATCTTTACTTGATGCATTCAGAACCGTTAAAAATGAAATAATAAAAAATACAATAAAATTAAACAAGCAAAAATACTTTTCAATAAAATTTGATAATTGCCTTTTTTGTCCTTCGTTGTGTAATTCTTTGTTGTTATAAGTTCGGTCCAAGTCTGTCAGTTGCGTTTTCAGGCTCAAAAGACTAACAGGTACAAACCTCAAGCATTTACTTTTGGAAATGTTTCTGATTTAATTTTGTTGTTGTTATTGTGTAATTCGTTGTTTGTCAAATAGTTAGGCTCAAGTCCATCAGAATTTACTTTTATAAAACATTATTTCATTCCATATCTCCATAAATCATTTAATCAGTTAATATAAAAAAAAACAAATTAAATAAATTTTCATTTTTAAGTTTGATTAAGTACTTCTTGTTAATTTACTTTTAATTTACTTACATGACTTCCATCTTTACGATCTGAAACGATTTATCGATTTACAAATAAAATTAATTGTTGCGGATTGTATAACTTTAGAACATACTAGAGCGACCAATTCACGACTTTTTACTTATCGATTAATTTTGATTTACCTAATTTCTATTTCAAGTCTGCTCGAGCCACGATTACTTTGATTTTTTCATTTAATTCCTATCCCACGTCTGTTCACCACCGCGCTCAACTTCCGAATTCCATGATTTTCCTTTCATTTTTCTCTTTGAAACCAATTTTGATTATTCTACGATTTATCCCCTCTGCCCAAATATGGTCATGAACGCACCCATATTTTTGTAAACTCACTCGTTCTCGCGCATAAGATTTTCGCTTATGAGTCGATTTCACATAAATTTGCTACAAGCGCGTGCGGAATTTTCCCGCCGTAATAAGAACATTTACGCTATACAAAGTAAACTATTTTTGCTTAATTTTTAATTCTATATAATTTTGAGGTCACGCGCGTGCGCAATTTCCCCTTAAGAATATACACATTTAAATTTTACAAAAGTAAACAATTCGTGCTTAATTGTCGATTATATATAATTTTTGGGGCCAAGCGAGTGCGGGACTTCCCCGTCCGAATTTTTAACCATTAATAGTATAAAAATAAACAAAACAATTGTCACAGCGAAATTACAATATATCGAAGATTTCTGTTATTTAATAATTAATATGAAACAATTTTTGAAAAAAAAAAATTAATTTTGCGCACACCCGGTGTGAACCATTACAATATCTATATAAAAAGATCAGGTACCGAGGAAATGTGCACAATATAAACGTAATGTTTAAAGATACTCTAAATCCTTCTATACATAAAACTTCATTATGTACTCGTTCTTTTTCTTTCCAAATTGTTAAAATTATAATCAAATACCCTGGTAATCTTTTAGAAATAAACAAACAAAAATTCATTCAATTATATAAAAATTGTGTTTTAATTTAATTTAGCTTTATATTTTGTAATATAATTGTTATTATCGTTATTGTTATTATTGTTAATTTAAATAGCTACATTGTGGCCTTTTTCACCTGATGAGTGTAATTTTTCTTTTTATACTTAGGTTAAGTTGAAAAACAGCTGATATATTTTTTATATATGCAAGCTGAACTTCACATACTTCAGCATACATATTGATTTTAATTATTAAAGTATATGGAGAATACCTCTTATGTATATTTTTTATGCATTGTTTGAAATAAAAGACATTTATTTATTATTATTAGTTAATAGTGTATTAAACAAATAGTATTATTGATTCTATTAGTAATTTTTAAACGAGTAAATAAGATTTATACGTTTTTCTTCTCCAAGTCAAAACCTTAATGATTTTTCACCAGATTCCTTTTTAGCAGTACAGTTTACTAAATTATCGTTTGAATTAAATAGTAATATTATTTAAATAATTGTTTCAAATGTTCGTATGAAAATATTTTACAACGAAAATTTGTTTTTTTTATTTATTGTAATTTGATGAATTTAAATTAAAGAATGGGAATTTTATAACACATATTGTTGTTTTAATAATAAATGAGTTGGAAATATACGTAATTTTTTTGCATTTATTTCAGCAGCATACATGTATGTGAAATATATTTTTATACAAAGAGAGAGAGACAGGAAGAGAGAGTATATATAGATGTATACCTGCAGGCAGTGGCGTGAGCCGAGCACAGGTGCGTAGTGAGAGGGTGGGAATGTGGCGGTGGCGGTAGTATAAATGGTAGTAGGGAGGGAAAGGGGAGTAAATGGGAGGCTGGGAGGGCATCTCTGCAGCCTGGTCGATATTTCGCCACACGTTACGATTCTGGAGTTATATATAGTATATATATGGTATATAGAGATTTATGTTTGCATCAGGAGCGCACATAAATTTCATATTATTAATGAAAAACACAGCGCAGGTGAAAGGTACTAATAAATCGCCACACATACACATTCTCTCGCACACACATACATGCACTCTTAATAATCTAATGGAGGAGGACAAACTTTTGCATTTAGAATTAATGCAAATTTAATTAAATATTAAAATGTTTTATTTAAATTTGCTGTTTCGGAAATTAAATTAATTTGAATTAAATAAAAGAATTTGAAAATAATTAATTAATAAATTATTTTCCCTTTTGCTACTGTGACATTACGACTCATATTACATAAGTACTTTAACAAATGTCTAATAATTGATATTTGCTGTTGCATAACAATGACATATTGTATAATGCAACAATTTTGGAATCGAATATATTTAATTTTTTTGTTTGTTTATGCATTAAATATTTTCGATTAAATTTTTTTTGCATAATACAATATTACAATACAATATTTACAATATTGTTATGAAAATGTCTAATAATAGACATTTGTTAAAATACTTATGCAACATAAGTATTTTTGTCACAGTAGCTAAAGGGAAAATAATTTATTAATTAATTATGTTCAAATTATTCTTATTTAATTTATTTAAATAACTGCGACCAAGTGAATATATCCTTTTTTCTATTATTAAATTAATTTAATTTATTCCACTTATGAAAGTTTTAAAAACTCATATCATTAATAACTAGTTTCGATTTAATGTCAAATAAATTAATACAAATTATTTTATAAGTATATTTTTGGAACAAATTTTAAATAGAAACATTAGACCTGTGGTCAATAGCCCAGACAGAATAACTCCTACATATATTGTAATTATTTATGTTAAATTGTTTTGTATTATTTGTATAGTATGAAAAAGATGTGTGTTTATAGAAATATAAAACGTTTGTACGCATGAGATAACATAAAATTTATCTACTAGACTTATTAGAGTAATTTAAAGAATTAATTTAAGCCGCCATAAAAAGTCTACAGGAGAAGTTTTATAAATATCTAATGTGTTAAAATATTTTTTAAAGTCTCAATTTAAAATTTGTTCGAAAATTATAAGAGTCAATTTTCTAATAAAAAAATATCCTCATAGATGTGTTTCTAAATGTTCTGTATTTAGCTTAACATGTGGAGAATCAATGTAAAGTCTTAAACCCTGTAAAAACATAAGGAAGTAAAATATTTTATTTTGTTGCCACAATATTAAAATCTTTACTTTTTCAGATTAAAAACAATTAAATGGTTAATAAGAAATTAATAAATCATATTGTTATAAATATAGATTAATTCTGATAATTTTTATGTACGTGAATTAACCATCTGCATTATTTTAAAAAGAAAATCAAGTATAAAATCAAATTCCGATTTAAACTCCGCATCTCTCTTCGCCATCCCAGCCCACACAATTCCAGACAATACAAAAAAAAATGTGCGCGCACACATCTATTTATTTATCCGTCAGTAAACAGACAAAAACCATCGTTGAAAATTTTTAAATTATATTTTGAAGGTTTTAATTTAAAACTCATTACTCTCGCAATGCCCGCCCCGCTGTGAATGCAGATTTAATTCATTTGTTACCATCCCTCTTTCTCTCTCAAACAGACACACACACACCCAAACAACCGAATATACAATATCTGTTGACCCCTCTACGCCCCTCTACCACCCATGATATGTGTTCTGTATGCTAGTGTGTGTATTTATTTTGTGGTTCTGATGTGCATTAGTATCATAACCGCAGAATGCGTTCAACAACATGCAACATCCCATCTTGCTTTATTTGCTTGTTTTATTTTCATTTTTAATTACAGCCAGTACCTGCATTAATCAATTCGATATTTTGACGGTTTTGCAGGTCGGTCTGGTAATGGGGCGTATTTACATATTAATATACATTTTTAATTATTGTTGTTATACCGCGACTGCCTGTTGTGTTTGATTTGAGCAAGTGCAATTTGTATTTGTCAATTAGAATTTTTAATTACGATTATTGATGATTAATCATAATATGATTATTTTGTTTGTTAATATAAATGTATTTCAATATAAATAAATCAACAACTGGTGCCATAATTTGATTTTACTTGATAGTAGGCAATCCAATTAGAGGCCGATTTAAAATATTTATTTTTAATTTCTTCTATTAGTTTCTCATTGGGCACTTGGTACATGTTTATTTCTATTTTAAATGGTTGCAATATAAATATATTTTTTTAATCAGGATGGTGTAAGAGTCACAAACAAAAGCTGTAGTTAAAGCTAGGAATTCAGTACAGGCATATTTTCTTTACTCTTAATAGTTGTAGGCGAATTACATGAAGATGATTTTTAAAACACTGTTAACTTTTCTTCACTGGGTGTTTATTTGTACTAAATGTATATCGATCACGAAGTGATCATTATCAATGAATATACAATTAGGGTAATTCTACATTTAGTAAAAATAAAAACATGGGTTTAAATCCCATCAGATATGTCTCTTTTCCACTTATATTTAATTAATTTAAATTATATCTCAATGTTGTATATTGAATTTTTTTCAATCATCTTCACGTAACTCATCTATAAGTATTAAGAGGAAAGGGAATATGCCTTTGCTGAATTCCTTGGTTTAACTAAACATTTTGATTGTAACTCTGATACCATCTTGATTATTTATTGCAACGATTTAAAATAGAAATAAACATTTAACATCGGCCGCTAATTGGATTGCGTACCATTAAATATCACCGGTAGAAAAGAGAAATTGTGGCGATGGCATTCAATGGCTTGTAAAAGGTGAAATTAGAGTGATTTTGTAATAGAAGAATATTGTATAGAATTCGAAAAGTAGGAACCAACATGAAGGATTGAAATATGATGGATTATGATTGCGTATATCAGAGCAATATATATCGTATAATATGGATAATGGAGAACCTTATGGAAAATCTTGTAAATGGGTGATGGGAACAGAATATGACTGTCGGATTTTAATTTATGATATTTGCCCCCACAGTTACTATTACTATTTAGAAATATTATTAGATGGTGAAGGAGATTTAAAAGGAAATATTTGCAAATTGACGAGAAGGTTTTTTCAACTATGCTGATGAGCACTGCAGTTTGTTTTACTTTCAAGGAGAAATGTTTGGATAATAAATGTTAGGATGTTAGGTGAGTGGAAGTATGGTTATTTTTTAGATGTAAATTCAAAATACCAATTTGAATGTACATCTAAAAAATAATGACATAATCTATATGCAGTAATTTATGATTCCTGGATACAATTAAACATTTTGATTACGTCCTTACTCTATCTTGACTTGAAAATTAATTTTATATTATTTCCAGCCAATATAAAATCTTAGATTTAACTAAATCTTTTTATTATGTCTCTTACACCACATTTATTACAAAATTATATTTATATAATTGTTATTCAACGGAAATAGATTGTAAATTAAAAAATAAGTTTTTGCCTTTATAACAGAACTCAAGTAGTTTAATAATGAGTATTCAAATCAATGGTGTGCCACAAGGGTAAACACTAGATACTTTGCTATATTTAATATATTGCAATTAGTTGCTTCCTTTTATGAATAACCCTTCAATATTAAAATTATGTTTGTATCAGATAACCTACAAAATGTAATACATCTTGATAAAATTACAGTAAAAAAGCATAATCTTAGATATTTGTGAATAATTTAAGTTTGAATTTAAACAAAAGTGAGAATCTGGTTTTTAAGATTAGGAAGACGCTAAAGCGGGGTAAACCAATTATAAATATTATGGATGAGATTTGGAACTCTTATAACATCCGCACTTATTACTTGATTTTATGATAGCATGAATTTGTATATACAGAGAGGTTTTTTTAACAGTATACATATCCCCTATGTATACATGTAAAATACCCAAGTCAAACGCATTGGTGTATGTGTTTAGTTGCCTATAGTAAGCAACCCGAACAATCCATTCCTTCAACTAGGATAATCCAAAAAAACAATTAAACAATTTTCTATTTCTGTTTATGACAATATCGAAATGCACAAGGTGGAAGAATTTTCACGATCGTTTGAGTTAATGTCTTGCAGTTTCTGGTGGTCATTTCTAGCACTTATTCTAATTATTTATTTCAAATATGTCACACATTTTGAAGTTTAGCGTTTGACGTTTAGTTGCGTGTTATAGACCGCTAAACATACACACATTAATCGGTTCAATGCGTTTGACTTGTTTTTTTTTTTGCAGGTATACAGTTCGCCTAATGTATACTGATAAAAAAACCTCTCTGTATATTTAGTTGTCAAGAAAATGTATACATTCCTCCCTGAAGATGACCAATGGTTGAAACTAGTCGGAGAAGATATAAATAAGTGAAACAAACCAATTGTTTTAATTTTAATTAAATTATCATGAATTGACGCTAATAAATGTAGATAACCATAAAATAACACAATTTTTAGGATTGTATATTGATAAACACATGATATGGGATAATAATCAGGAAACAATGAAGATATTAAGAATAATTTTATTTTAGCATATAATTTAAAAATTTAAAAATACTTAATTTAACTTATATATCGAATAAAACTTAATACTAATTGTAAAACATACGATAATAAAAAAGGGCAGGAAAACCATTGGTCGATATAGTCCATATAATTTGGAAAAACACACTATATCAACTTCTCAACCCTGGTTAAAGACATCCGAAAGGTAAGAATCATAAATCAAGAAATTTGTGGCAGTTGAAACACCCTTTCTTTAAAAAGTTGTTGGAGAGTTTTATTTCCATTATTAATTGAATCTGATTTTCACAGTTTGAATAGTAAGGATGCTAATAAAAGTCTGCTCTTTCAGAAAATGCACAAATTAAAAAAAATACATCATCCAGAGCTTTTTAAATATTTTCAATTTTATTTATGAATCGACGAATTTTAATACATTTTTTTGTAATTCGGGAATTAAAAAAATTTCAATAATTATAATTTTAGGGTTACTATGATAAAACTTCCCAGATCCACATCATCAAAGCCTACTCTTTCAGAATATGTAAAAAACAAAATATACCCCTTCCATAATTTTCGAACTATTTCCGGTTTTATATCAAAATCGACGAATTTAAACGAAAATTACTGTAATTCGAGAATTAAAACATCTCAAGAAACATAATCATTGCGTTACCTTTGTCAAACATCGTAGGTCTATTAATTAAAATCTACTATTTTAAAAATAAGTAAAAAACAATCAAAAAATCTATAGATTTTTGAGATATTTCCGATTTAATGTCATAATCCACGAATTTGAATGCAATTTTCTGTAATTCGGCAATTAATAAGTCTCAACAATTATAATTTTTGCGTTATCTTTGTTCATCCTCTTAGGGGTCTTATCAAAATCTGCTCTTTCGGAATAAGTTAAAAAATACCCACTCTATAATTTTTAAGATATTTCCGATATTATTCCGGAATCGGCAAATTTTAATGCAATTTTCTGTATTTAGAGAATTAAATAAATCAGTAATTACAATATTTAAGTTTTCTTTGTGAAACTACCTAGAGATATTGACCATTATCTGATCATTTAGTATATTTAAAAAACGAATTGTTTTCGGGAAATTTCCGGTTTTATATCAGAATACAAGTGAAAAATTCTGTAATTCGGAAATTAAAAAAAAATCAATAATTATAATTTTTGGGTTACTTTAGTAAAACTTGCTAGAATTGTTAATAAAAGCCTACTATTTCAGAATATGCAAAATGCAAAAAATACCCACTCCTTTGTTTTTCAGTTATATCAGGTTTTATATCAAAATCGACGAATAATAATTTTGCAATTTTCTATAATTCGAGAATTATAGATATTAATTATAATAATTTTTGAGTTATTTTTGTCAAACTTCCTAGGAATATTAATCGAAGCCCAATCTTTCAAAATATGTAAAAAAAGAAAAAAATACCCCTTTCATAGTTTTTGAAATATATCCGATTTTTTCAAAATCCACGAATTTGAATGCAATTTTCTGAAATTAAAAATCGGGATTTTTATAATTTATAAGCTATGTAGATGAAACTTCCTGGGAATGTTAACAAAAGCCTACTTTTTCAGAAAATTAAAAATCCAAAAAATATCTCATCAGTTGTTTTTGAGATATTTCCGGTTTTTATCTCAGGAAACGATGCATTTTTCTGTAATCCGACAATTAAAAATCTAAACAAAATCTTAGTCAATCTTCTTCGGAGAGTTAATCAAAGCTTACTCTTTCAAAATGTATAAAAAACAAAAAACACCCCTTTCGTAGTATTAGAGATATTTCACAAATTTGAATACAATTTTCTGTAATTCGTTAATTAAAAAATCTCAACATTTATAACTTCTGAGTTACGAAGTCCAAATTCCTAGAGGTGTTAATCAAAGGCTGATCTTTCAGAATATATAAAAAACCAAAAAATACACCCTATATAATTTTTGAGTTATTACCTGTTTTATAGCGGAATCGGCTAATATTTTTGCAATTTTCTGTAATTCTGGAATAAAATCGTTAATATTTTCTATGTGTTTAAAATATGTTACAAAATACATGTAGCTTCTTTCTAATAAGTAAAAAAAGCATATTAGCTCAATCTTCCAGATGATGGTGTGTTTTTAAGAACCCTAAATGTAAATGTCGGCAAATGAAGAATTGATATAATATATTGACCACTTTAAAAGCATAAAAAAAATAAATTTAAATTTCGTTTTCGAAAAATTAGTTTAATTGTGCGAAAACGAAATATTTTATATCATTTCTTCATTTGACGACTTTCACATTTAGGGTTCTTATTATATCGCTTAGTTTATTAGGTGGGTGTGATTGAATTTGTTGACAGATTTCGATTGAAATATACATTGCGAAAATTAAATGTAAATTGAGTTACATAAAGATGATAACACTAGAAAATAAAATACGTTCTATTGACTTTTTTCACTATTTTATGCATATACATACATTATATATAATATAGTTTCAAATAATTACTCAATTAATCCAGCCCCTCCTAATTCCATTATTTCATGAAGTATAAGTGACGTATGTTTGGGCAGTGTTTCTACAATAACTTTTTTCAAACTTAAAAAAAAAACTATTGTTTTTTTTCCACCACTCACACATGGGTATTAGTTTATTTTTAACCATATAACCCAGTAACCTTTGTAAATTTGTAATTTCAAATTTGGGGGACAATCACACCATTCATACAATGACCAGCTCAATCTTGGAATCGAACCAGGGATTATTAGCCTGACGCTTAACCAGCGCCACCGAGGCGCACAAACTATTGTTTTATTTACAAATAGTGTATTATGGAGTTTATTCAAGTAAACGCCTCAACTATCGATAATATATAATCTAATATAGGGTTAAATAAACAAAATAGATTGTGTCGATATGATAAAAATAAATGAAATATATGCCATGGTTTATTTCCCTCTCGTACATCATTAATTATAAGAATAGCAATGAAATAAATATGAAACAGACAACAATGCACCTTAATTGAAATTTTTACGATTATTTATCCCGTGTCCGTGTGAAGAGAACAAGTGGTAAACACCATAAATCAACCGATATCAATAAACGGAAATACCGCAATGCAATGCCCCCATTATTCCCATTGCGTTATTATAATAGAAATGAGCAAATCCATAATACACGGTAAGAGCGAGGGGCGAGCGTTTCATTTGATCCACTGAGCAGCGAGGGTGCACCGCGGACACTGCAAATAAAAGAGGGGGACAACTCCGCACCGCGGGGCATGCACTCTTTTTTTTGTGAGTGCGCCCTAAAATTGTTTAATTAAAGTTAAGGGCAAACATACGTCATTTATACTTCATGAAAGAATGGAATTAGAAGGGGGTGGAGTAATTGAGTAGTTTTTGCAGGGCAAAGGGGGGATTGGGGTGATGTTAATGTGTCGACTTTCTTTGTCTTTGATCCCAAGGTGGTTTGGTGGGGTTTTTAAAAATTTAACAGGGGGCTGTCTAATAAATCAAGCCGCCCCTCAAGTGAGTCCCTTCTTACGGTTGTATTAATTAACGGCAATGACGTTTATTAATGCGGATGTAATTGTTCATCCATCATTAATTTCTAAGAAAACTTTTACGTTAATTGTTGGCTTTAAAAAAGTTTTTATGTTTTCACAAACAATGAGCATTTTATTTCATTTAACATACGAAAATGAATAGTAAACATATATTCAAGAAATCAATGATCTATTGATGCCATCAAAAATACAAACGAGATAAGTGTGCAATTTATTTAAGATTACTTCAATAAATGCATTGAAATGGACATTTTAAAACTTATAGGCGTGTTTAGGTAGTTTACCCATATTCTTGATAGTTGACTAAACCATGCCTTATTAAATATCAAAATTACAGTCATAGGGTTTATTTAAGTCCTTGATAAAACGGAATAATGAATTTATGAAGTATTGCTAATGAAAATGTATATTTCGAAGTAATTAGGGCGGATACAAAACTTATTAATACTTTCGTTTTTTTTGTATTGTATTTACATTTCTGAAGATTTTCCCATTGGTTACGTTGTCGTTTGATATAGTACTTTAATAGGAAAATTGTTACTGGAATGTCTAAATTTGGTGATAATTCTAATTTTTCGGCTAAATAGTTAGCAAATCTCTCTCTCTCTCTATATATATATATATATATTGACGCATTTATTCCGGTTTGATCCCGAGTATTTTCTTGGAATTGGTCCATTAAATCTTCAGTTCGACGTTTCGCTGACGTCGCAGTCATCTTCGTCGAAAAAAAAAACTATTTAATTTTATTGCTCCAGCAAACACTCTTTAGGCTTCTACGCACTACAACTAGATACTCGTATTTCTTGTTTGGCTTCTGGTGATTCTTCTGTTTTGGGATCCTGTTCGTGCTTTTCGTTTCAATTTCGAGATTATTTTCTGAAGGAACAGGTTCTGAATTTCTTCATTGTGTGAAGATAGTGAATTTTGACTGGAATTTAAACAAGTTTTCCAAATTGGTGGTAGTCTTTTGGCATCATCCCATTTATTTAAACTATTTGGCCTCTTTTGATTTTCTATTGCTTCTCTAATTATCCTTGTATGGAAGAAATCAGTCTTCTTAAAGTCTTGTTTTTTTTCGAAATTAATTGTATGATTTGAAATTTTGACATTGTAACAAGGATTTTCTCTTCTTGCTTCTGGATTTCTGTCCCTGTTTAGTTTATTTATGTTTTTTTTTAGAAAACCGATTTTGGATCAATGCCTTTTTAACATTGGATATTTCTTTATTTAAGTGGTGTTGGTCGGACAATGTACGTGCTCTTTTTAAAAGGGATTTGGCTACTGACGCTATTTGAGCTGGATGGTGATGTGACATCGCATTTAAGTATCCGTTTGTGTGTGTGGATTTTCGGTATACGGTGTAATTTAGTTGTCCATTAGGATTTCGGATAATTAGAGTGTCCAGAAACGGTAAGCGATTATTTTCTTCAACTTCCATTGTAAACTGAATTTTATTGTGAATATTATATAAATGAGATAAAAAATGGTTGAGATTTATGCCAAATTACGAACGTGTCATCCACGTATCGTAGCCAAAGTTTAGGTTTGAGCGGCGAGGAAATTAATGCTATTGTTTCGAAATCTATGCAACTATTAGCGTATGAGGAGATCCAATTGGTGCACCTTTCAACTGTTTAAATTTGTGTCCTTTGTTCCTTTGTATATGAAAAACAGTTGGAAGGTGCACCAATGGGATCCCCTCTTTCGTCAATAGTTGCAAATTTGTTCATGGTAGATTTCGAAAGAAATGCATTAAATTCCTCGCCACTCAAACATAAACTTTGGCTACGATACGTTCCAAGAAAATACGCGGGATCAAACCCGAATAAATGCGTCAACATATATATATATATATATATATATATATATATATATATATAACATGTTGACGCATTTATATATATATATGTCTTGTTGTTAGTAGAAATGCTTTGAGTTCTGCAGTGGATTTAGGGTTTAGGCTACCTTGGCGGTTCAAAAATTTCTAAATATTTTTTGTTTGTTTAAATGACAGGTTAGGGTGTAAGAAATAAAGGACAATTGGAATTATGTCCGAAAACGTGTTCCTTCATGGCTTTCCTGCGGCGCAGGAAATGTATTAACGGTTTATAGCGGTTGTCTCTGAGAATTGAAACATCGCTTAGTTCTGTTAAATTGTCTGTATAATTATGTGTGTTTTATTTTTTATTTCATTCGAATAGGTTTTTTATTTAACAAAAAATTAATTAAACCATAACTTTTTGCATAGTTTTTGTTCATTTAGATTTATATTATATGGTAAGCATTTTGTGTGTTTTATCGTTGTAAAATATAAAGCCCTTGCATTTTTGTCGTTTGGATTTAATTAGTCGACGGTTGCAATTATAAAAGGGATATTTATAAAAAATAATTTAATTTTTTTAGAATATGTTTTTCGATATATATCAGTTGAAAATATATGTAGTCTTATTTCTAAATCATGGGTATTGTGGATGAAGGATTTTAAGTCTTCTGTTACTTTGTCTACATTGCATTTATGGTATTGGAAAATTAATTCAGAAAAGAGGGTTTAAGCGTTGTTGTAACGTATTGAATTTAAATTGAATAGTTAAATGACCGGAGCAAAGATCATGAATTAATTGGATCGAGTGAATAAGGCAACGAATATTACAGGTATATAGGAATATATCTCGAGTGGTTCAATGATTTTCATTTTGTGATATTAAAATTCAGTCATTTTTAATATGAGCGGAATTACCAATTTTCATAAAATAGTTTTTCTACAAAAAAGACGAGTTACGTCGGGATTTACTTCTTTTCACATCGAATCGGCTATTTAATTATGTTTTCATGAAGCAATGATTTTATAAAACCGTATTTACATTATTGTTAGAATAATAAATTAGTATATGCAACCTTTAATTCGTTCTCGTATTAAAAATAATGTGCATTTCTTCTGATTATTTATAAAAAAACTATATTTGCATAAACATCTAATGTTAATGTTTACGTAATATTTTTAATAGGAGTATTTTTTTGTATTATTGACTATAAATCTTCGTTCTATAAACCTGAAATATTTGTTCATTTTTTCAATAGGTTTCGAGCTGTTTTCCGGAGACATAATAATATAAATACATAAGTACAACATTTTGTAAATCTTATTATACATATTCGGGGCTATTCCGTACGGGAAATATTAAATTCAAAGTATACGTTATTAATTAAATTCACATTCTATCTATATATATATATATATATATATATATATATATATTTAAAAAAAAACTATTTAGACTGTGAAAATAATAATAATAAATGACACATATTTTTTAAATCTTTTTTGGACACGTTATAATATTAAAATATTACTGGTACTGGTATATATCGGGTACCATATAGCACAAATATATTCTAGTCTACTACGTAATAAAGCGAAATACAGTAACTTCATAACATATATTACTGAAGCACTTACAAGGACGCAATACGAAACCTAACATCTTGGATGCCGAACAAGATATGTTATTTATATGATTTGCAAAAGTCATTTGGCTATCTAATAATAGTCCTAAATCAGTGATTTCACTTTTGCGCATTAAAGTTTGTCCATTAATAATATAGTCATTTTTAATAGGGGATAATCGACGACAGTAAGAGACTACGTAACATTTATTGATATTCAAATTTAAATCATTGTCACAACACCAGCGACATATTTTAGACAAATTATATAATTTATTATTATACAGGGTTATCGATTTTCGCAAAGAATCATTAGCATAAACTAATAAAGGACATGTTAATAAAGAAATTAGATAATTTCTGAATATAATAAATAACAGAGGTCCTAGATTCGACCCTTGGGGAACCCCAGATGTTGAGATGAATATATCATATTTATATCCGTTATAATAAATATATTTTTTCTTTTCATGAAGATATGATATAAAAAGATTGACATGAGAAAATCCGAATGTTCTCAGTTTTGCAAGTACTTCACTTATGTATTGTGTAATTACAGCCAAATTCGATACAGTAGAACGTCCTGAAATAAATCCATGCTGTTGTGAAGAAAGTAGCGATTTTATTTGTAAATACATATCAAAAAAACTTTAGAAAAAATAGATAATATCAAAATTGGCCTATAATTAATTAGCTCGTGTTTGTCACTTTTTTTAAATACTGGACAAATCCTTGCATACTTCCAAATTTTTGAAAACGTACTTGTTTAATTGCAAGATTTATAATTGTAGTTAAGGGCCGAACAAATACAAATCGACAGTCAAGAATAAGAAAACTGGGTATTTAATCATCACTACTAGTGAATTTGTTTTTTTTTTTAATTTACCTAAGCTCAATATCTCTGATTCTTTAAATGGCAAAGTAGATATAGTAGTACAATTGGAATGGCAAAGTAGATATAGTAGTACAATTGGAATGTATACATGTTGTAACTGTATCATTAGCTTGATTTTGTGAAAATACATCAGCATTTTTTTTTTTTTTTGGCAAATGCATTCACAATATCTTTGGGCTCTATATAATCAACCTGATTGTCATGAATACGACCAGGAATTCGAGAAACACCAGATTCACTGGGTATATAATCCCAAAAAGCTTTGGTATCATCTAGTATTTTATTCTCAGTTCCAAGTAAATAATGTTTATAAGCTGTATCAATTTTTATTTTAATAAGTCTACGTATACGAATAATTTTTAAATAATAAAATACAATTCTTTTAGTTTAATTAAACGATTTATTTCTGGTGTATACCAATAAGGAAAAGACAATTTATTTGAAGTAACCTGAGGAATAGCAGTATTTAAAATTGAATATAGTTTTGAATAAAAAATGTCTACATCATCACAACCCTCCAAGAATGACCAATCGGCTTGAAAAATTAAATCATATAATAATAAATAATTGGCTTTTTGGAAACTATAACGCTTGTTAACATTACTGGGAAATACAACATCATTATTACGCGTGAACAAATTTAGTTGAATTAATAATGGAGGATGGTGTACGTCCTCAGGTAGCAAAAAATATATATATTATAGAATTTTTCGCGAAATCTGTGTATTTTATAAATATACATTTTGTGAAAAAACATCTTTGTAGTTATAATTGTGTAATATTACTACAATAATAAAAATTACCAATTAAAAGTAAAATCAGTAATGCATATTTAAAATTAATCTAAATGGAAAATTAAAAAAAAAAACTTTATGACATAAATTGAACAGTGTTACCGTTCCTTTAATTCCTGTCGAAACTTTTCAATAATTAACAACATAAATCACACAAACTCTGCCCGTTCGATGGGAAGAGGAAACTAATTTCATAATTGATTGTTACATAAACTTGTAATTCTCTCCAGATTAGCAGCGCTAAATTTGCGGTCCTCTCTTTGTTAAAATCTCCTCTCCACCGCTCCGATCTGTTCACTCACCTCTCCCGTATCTCCCAATGAATTATATTTAAATTATTACATACAAATTCTGAGTTAGTATATATTAATTTGTTGTAACAAATACAAGCTTAATAATATATTTATATTTTTCACTAACCTTAAATTTGTTTCAGAGATTTGTGTTCTTATATTAATTCAGGATAACAAACCAAGTGTTTTAATTTTAATTAAATTATTTTAAATTAATTAAAAACTGTTTCACTGCGGGTTAAGTGAGAAATTAATTAAGCATAACGTTTTCTTGTATTTTATAATCATTAATTTTTCCAATTCATTAAGCTGTTAAGCTTTCATACATCGATACCAAATTGTTCGGATTCGTAGTAGAATGATTAATCATTTTAACCAATTACAAATTCTAGCAACTATATTTAACAAATGCGTATAAAATAATAAATCTTAAAAAATAACGATATGATAAATTAAAGTAAAAAATTTACCAAATGGATTTTCCTCTACCACAATATGAAAAAAATAAAAGTACATATTTTAACGACGGTGTTTTAATTGCAAAGATTTTTGCTGAACATTTGGAAAATACGTTTCAGGCAATTGAAAATTCCAATTATGACGGAAACTTTTTTTATTCAACCTATTATTTATAAAATTAAAAAAAAAGTTTTCGTCAATACAACTCACAGATTATTCTCTAGACAAGACAAATTACTTCATTATGCCAGCAAAACTCAATTGCTGGATTTCATTAATTTCCAAGATCCATCCTTCCTAATGAAATTCATGAGTTTATTATGATTTTTTGTAATTATTGCAACTCTTACTTATAATTCTCTGTTCAAAAGAAAAAAATCAAAAACCCGGAAATGGTCTGATCCCTCTAATTGGAACAATAGTTTTAGTCCCTAATCTAATAAGGAACACTTCAGCTTTCTTCTTCCAAAAAATCAACCACATTTCCTCTATTTATTCTTACCTTTAATTTGTATACCAGGCACTTAGGGTAATTACATTTCGGAGCAACATCACTGTTCACTATCAATGATCGCAGCCTCGCGACTTACCGGAATGTTTGCCTCGCTGATCGACCATCGATGGGTTCTCATAATGCTTTAGTTCACCATGGATGTTCTACCATTTTTTTTTTTTTTCATGGATTAAAATGTATTTTCATTTCAGTTTTATTCGAGCTCTGATAGCAGAATGATTTTCAGTGAGAGTGAAGATGATGTCTGTTTGACAGCATCAACTAAATAGTGGTTATTGGCGAATGACTCGTTTCCAAACAGAATATTTACAGCCTACCCAGTGGATTAGCTGAGGAACAAATTGGGAGAGTATCATCATCTACTTGCTCAATTGAAAAAAGAAAATGAACACAGCAAATGATTGACTAAACAAACAGATATGTAACCACCCTAGGTTCTGGGTGAGTATATACTCAGACATGTACAAAAGTAGAGGGGCAGAATCTAGGCCAATCCCGGATGAACCCACATCCCTACTTTCCTTCTGACCGCGAGGAGAAATTAAATTATGTGATTTTCCTGTAAAGAGTGAGGGTCGACTGCGAGGGTGCGATGAATGTATCGTAGTGAAGGTGCTTCGCTATGAACGCTCTTATATAAAAAATTCACATCGCTGTGACCGCCAGAGTCAGTGATTGTGGTCCAATACGTAACTACCCTTAGATGGCAAATACACGGTTTTAAAAAAATATATAAAGCGTTTGGGTCGGTTTGGCATATTGAACTCCTTTAAAATTCTCATTCCATCTAATAATTATTTCTTAGAATTTCCTCTCAAACAAATCCCGAAAAGTAAGTATTCGTCAAATACTTTCCCACTCCATTCCTATCTCACAAATTCTCCCCCATAGATCTTCCTTATCCTCACCTCTCCATAATATTTGCTGCTACTTTCCTCCAACAATCCCTTCAGTGATTGTTTCATTTAGTTCAAGCTTGCTATTCTAAATAACAGATCAAAATAAATCCTTCTAAATCTCAAATCTCATTCTTCTTATTGTTTGAGAGAATTTTCTTTCAAAAAATTAAATCTTCATTTTTGTCTTTTGAATTTAATTAGTCGAAAGGTGTAGTAGTTTTAATTAATTATAAATTTACTTTTTAATTTTGAAAATATACTTTTAAATTGTTTTCTATATATACGAGTTGAAACAAATATAGTGTTAATTTTTAAATCGTGGGTATTGTCGATTAAGGATTATAATTAGTGATGGTCAAGACTAATCATCTCAAAGATCGATTCAATCGGCTTGAATACTGATTAAAAAGATCCGATCAAGGGGTTTGAAATGATCGAGCTAATTAACAAGATCGAGCAGCTCAATCACTTGATGGATCTAGTAGTCGATCTTATTTTATTGGTCTCGCCCATCACTAATTTTGAGTCTTCTGTTCATTTGTTTATACTGCAATTTGAATATTGGAAAATGAATTAAGAAGGGAGGGTTAAGGCGTTAAATTAAAATTGGATGGTTAAATGGTCGGAGTAAAAATCAGGAATTAATTGAGTGAAACCGTCTAAATTCCAATTCCAAAAATCAGGAATTAATTGAGTGAATCCTTCTAAATTCCAATTCTTACCACCAGATTATAGCCCTGTCCTTCAGAATTACCATTAGTAACACCATAATTCCCCCTTGTATACATATAATAAAATAGGCAACCTTTTCTACAATTAAAAAAACTAAACTTTGTATAACACTAAATTAGTATTGTACAAACAAAGTTTAAAGTGTTTTATTCAATTGATAAACAATGTATAGTTGAAGCCTCAGTTATTAAAAACATTTTTGACTCCAAATTATCCTTTACACTCCACATCCTACAAGTAAAATCGCAATAGAGTCCAGCATTTTTTTAAAAAAGTCATACACTCGAAGAAATTAAATAAAAGTAACGCGAATGTTGGTATAATTATGTCCATCGTATATCTAATACAATATATTTAGTAGTTTTCTATATTTTTTAAATAAGTGACATTTATTTACATAAATATTTAAAATGTCAAAAATTAGACATATTAAACGAAACGTTACATAAATTAAGCAGTGTATTTTAAAATATCACCCATTGATTAAAAGTTGCTATATTCAGGGCCAATATTTTATGCAATTAAATTAATCATGAATTCGAAGCTAATTTTCCGGTAGTTTAGTTTCTGATGTACAAAATATTTAAAAATTCGGTGAACGCTACCTTGAAATAAAAGTAATTATTAAATTCAACAAAATTATTACAGATACGACTAATTAATATTTTGTGACGTTTACCACGTATTAATAAATACCGGATTTGTTAGATAAATTTTAATTAACGCCTTTACGCTCCCAGAAATATGTGTTATGAAATTCCGGGAAAACGCCGGGGCAATGTTGAATTTTAGCAATAATTGAAGAGAAAATTAATAATACCCCTTATAACTCCGTGCCGCCCTCTTCTATTCCGGGGATCCTCCTTTGTGTCAAATACATTACGACGGACAATGGATGTGAAAAGGCGAGTATAAAAGTCACCCGGAACCGCCGACGACCGGTCGCACGACCAATAATAAGACTTAATATCAAAGTTAAACGTTTAATTGAATTCCGCATTTATAGGACTGTCATGTTCACACTTATCTAGTCATACAATTCCTCGTATGAATAGATAAATACGAATACAATGTTTAATAAGAGATAGGATTACAAGAAAGTAGTTATGAATATTTATTATGATGAAAATGATAATTAATTAATCATTACATTTATATTATTTAATAATTTCCACAATATTAGGTGAAGCTATTCTTTATTGCAAAAAATATATATTTAAAACAATAAATATGAAATTTTTATTCATATTTATTATTTTTAATTTATTAAAAAAGTTAAAAGAATTTCGATAAACACCCGACACCCGATTTATATTTCAATTTCAGAAAATATATTTATAAAAGATTGTGTATTTATTAATTTATATGAATAAAGATTTTAAGTAAGTTATTAAATATTTAACAATATAAAAACATATGTTAAATTAGTATCTTTAAATTCTCAATTAATTTCTGATTATTATCTTAAACTCAAGAGAATTTAAAATTTCCAGCATCATATTTAACACGAAATCAATTATTCGTTTAGGCAAACAAGGGCCAAATAAATGCCGACCAATTAAATTAATATTTTCCTCTGAAATGGAAGCAATTAAAATTTTAAATGTTACTCGTGCGACTGATATAGGTAGAGTGCGATTTAATAATGACCTGACGCAATTACAGAGAGATTATTTGAATGAACTCAGAAAGGAGTTGGAGACGAGAAAGGCACGAGGTGAATCTAATCTCACAATACGATGTTTAAATAATCGCCCTGTTATTATCAATGATTCAAAACAAAAAACTGATGGTCTACTATCAAAATGTTGGAGGCTTTAAAGGAAAGATTAATTCATTCTTGTTAAATTTTAATGTATGTATTTATGATATTATTATACTAGTGGAAACATCTAGATTCAAAACAAAAAACTGATGGTATACTATCAAAATGTTGGAGGCTGTAAAGGAAAGATTATTTCATTATTGTTAAATGTTAAGTTGTCTATTTATGATATTATGACACCGACTTTGGCTCTATTGATTTTGTCATTCATAGAAAGGATAGATCCAGGTCAAATAGCATCAAGAGTAAATGTGGAGGAGTTTTAATAGTTGTTAAGCGGAACATAAAGAGCATTCAGTTAAATTGCATTTTATTGCAAATTTAACTCATTATCTATCTCATGCTGATGATGTGGATTCAATATCTAAAGCTAATCTGTGATCTTCTTCTATGCGGGGATTACAACTTGCCAAATGCTAAATGGGATTTTAGTCATAAGTCTATATTAAATGTTAATAATACCTGTGCTCTCGCTAGTGCTTTATCGAGCGTGTTTAGTTTTCTTAGTGTATATCAAGTGAACCAAATCCAAAATAATCGAGGTGCTATGTTAGACTTATTTTTTCCAATATAGGCGGTGTATTTATCAATGAAGCTAGCGACATTTTATGTGAGTCAAATAGGAACCATATACCTTATGCAATTAATTTACCCTGCACTTCAATTGAATTTTCCAACCACCACGCTGAATGGCATTACAATTTTAAAGCAGCTGATTATTTTTCAATAAACAACTACTTGTGCGGTATTGATTGGGATGAAATATTATCTAACAATTCCTTAGATATTAATGTTTCCACTTTCTATGATATATTGTATTATGTAATTAATAAATTTGTTCCTTGTAAATATGTTAGGCAATCAAAATATCCAAAATGGTTTGATAATGAGCTAATTAAGTTAACGTGTAAAAAATGAAGCACACTTAATGTATAAAAGATACAGTCGCACTCAACATTATGAAGCATTTATAACATTGAGGAGGCAATGCAAAGAACTAAACGAGCTGCTGTATAAGAATTACATTAATTCAATTGAAAATAAAATTAATAATGACTCTCAAGTTATTTTGGAACCATGTTAATGTGTGTAGGAAATCCACTGGATTTCCTAAAGAAATGTTTTTAGGTAATATAATTACCGATACCGCAGCAGGATGTGCAGATTTGTTTGCTTCCCATTTTTCTGAATGTTACAATGATAGCAGCAGTCCTTTATCTAATCTTAATTTACCTTCAATTTTCCATATAAATTGGCTCAGTGTTAATTTTCAAGATATTTTTTAGTTTTGTTATTCCCATTTTAAAAAAATGGGAGTTGATCTAATATTTTTAATTATCGTGGAGTATCTATTCAGTCGGCACTACCTAAACTACTTGATAAATTAGTTTCAATGCAATTGACCTGGTGGTGTACACAATATATTGTAGAAGAGCAACGTGGCTTCCTTTCAGGAAAATCAACCACCACAAATTTAATACTGTATCTTTCATATATATCTAATGCTTTGGAGGAAGGTTTGCAAGTTGATTCTATTTACACTGATTTCTCCAAAGCTTTCGACCGGGTTCAACATGAGTTATTAATTTATAAACTCAAATATATGGGCTTTAGTGGAATTCTTATTAAATGGCTTGAAAGTTACTTGGTGGGTAGATCGCAGTGTGTTCTTGTTGGGAAATATCTGTCAGAAACATATTAGTGTCGTCCGATGTTCCACATGGTTCACACTGCGGGCCACTTTTTTTCTTACTCTTTATTAACGATATTGTATCAGAAATTAAGAATAGCAAGGTTCTTATTTTTACTGACGATTTAAAAATGTATAAGAAAAGTCGTAACATCACAGACCAATAGCTACTTCAAGACGACTTAAATAGCATAGGATTATGGTATAAAAAATAATAAGCTTCATTTAAATTTGAATAAATGTTTTTCTATATCATTTTGCCGTAGTGGAAGGAAACATTTTGATAACGCATTATATGATAATACTCGGGTCACAAAAACTAAGGATTTGGATGTTATATTTAATATTTAATATACTAGACGAGTAATGATGTGGTGGCAATAGGGAATGTTTGTTGTCCGATATGTCGCGTCTGCAAACGTAAACATAAACACAATTAGAACCTCGCAGCTGTTCGATTTCCCTCTTAAATTCAAATCTAGGAAAATGCCAAACAATTATTTATCGTGGTTTATGATAGTCAGAATTGTTTAACATCGTCGAATCATGGAAATATCTGTCTAATACCGTGAGTATTAGTATCTTATCCAGAAAAATATGCAGATTTATTATTACTTGTTATGTTATTATTACATAAACAGCCCAGATGGTAATTTGAAATTGTAAATAAATATAATTTAATATTTTTAAATCAGAATAATAACCGTAAGACACAAAGATGAATTATTTCCAATGATTTCAATAAAGAGTTCGAAGAATTCATGAAATAAAACTATGACAATATAACAATAATCACGAATCAGACAATAAACACACGCAGAAATGAGCATATAAAACACAATCAATTAAAATATAGTCAAAAACACCAATACGAGCTAGTAATTCACCAACGAACTAACGCATTTGTGTTTTTGGGGTAGGCGTCAAAATCAGTTGTGAAGATACTTTGTGTTTACAAATCGTGTATTCCCTTTACGTTTTTCCCCTGTATGTTGAATGTCAACAAACGGTGTGTATGCTTCCTCCAATTATTCTAATTCTATGATTTTCAGGGTCTACCATGCAAAACGGCATTATGTGCCACACCGGGCATGCGCTTTTCCGTTGACCGTAAAAATGCTGCCAGCATTGAAAAGTAATTTATGTGTGAAGTTACATGCCTACTCGATTCACTTATTTATTTTGTACTTCTAAATGTACATTTCGTCCTCCAAATAGATTTTATCAATAGTTTTACTTCAAGTAAAAATGTTTTAAAGTACTTACATAGTGTTAATCAAAAAGTTGTAGTAACTAAAGAAAAAATAATTAATTATTTTTTTAATTGAATAATTGAATATTTTTCTAATTTTTTCAATTTGATTTAATTGTAACTCTTATTACACATTTTCTAAGGAATAAAAATATTGTATAGATACAGATTTGCAAAAAAATCTTTACACTTACCTTTGCATATTATACATGAATGAGCAGAATGTGGAAATTTTCGCAATAACGCAAGTATTTCTTATTTAGTCAGTCACTATTATACAAAAATGCGACAAATGTAACAATAATATACATTTATCTTCATATAACCAAGAAATTCAAGAATGAATTTTAATTCTCTGGAGGATATACAAGTCGGTCTCTTAATATATCTAGCTCTTGTACCCAGAATTTACTTATGGTAAATAAATGTAAGATAACATGATAACACTTATTAAAAACATACTTTATATTTGTCCCTTTTATTCCATCTGATTAATTAATGTATGTGTTGAAAACCCACGTCCTAGAAAAATCCGACAGAATTTCGTTAATCAAATCGAAATTAATTTAATTGGAGATTACTTCAATGGGATTTGTAATAGCGTGTCTCTAAAAATGTATACTGTGGACTTACTCATTGAATATGGAATAAAATATTCAATGAAACAACAATTTCCCGGACAAATACTCCGCCGAATATTTACTTACACAATAAACATTTAATCCATGAATACAATTTTAAACTTCTAATAATAATATTCCTCGAAATTCCTTTGTACAGCACACCCAAAATGTTGCGCACACATTACACAATATTTCCCTAATTCGAAGATAAACACAATGACTAATTGAAACATTAATTTTCATTTCGGAGGTGTTAGAGTGTGATAATATTCATATATTCGGCGATCATTCGTGGGAAATTTGAGATGCACGAACGCGCGCGAAAGGCTAATGAAACGGTCCGTTTGTTCTGTTCATCTTTATACTGTGTCAACATCTTTAGAATAATCGAGCCCTCAAATTCATGCGGATAATTCCCTCGCGGAATTAAGTTCATTATACAAGCAATATAAGAGATTGTTGAAATAATTGAAATGTACCAATTGTTAGATAGAAAAAAATAAGAAAAATACAAAATACTTACAAAATTCAGTATTCCCCGTAATATAATATAATATAATAATATCCTTCCTAAATACAAACATCATACAATCACCATTCATCAATTCATTTGCGCAAACCATCAGGACAGTTCAGCTAGCTAGCATAGATTTTTCTATAACTTCATCATAAATTTACGACAGGGCAGAAAGACCTCTGGTCGATAGCCCAGAGAGACTAACACCTACATGTATCGTAATTATTTATGTTATATTGTTAAAATTATCTATATAGTCTGAATAAAGATATATTTATATATATATATATATATATATATATATAAACAGTGTGTATTTATTTCAATTGAATTCTTGATTCTGTTTCTTCATCATGAAAATTCCCCATCCTTAAACAAAAAAAGTCATTTTGGTATAGATAAGCGAAGACTTTTTAAGTCTTTGAATTTTTAATATTAAAGAAAACGCAGAAAAATTGTAAATGTAAATAAAGTATTTATTTGGATAGTCGGAATCGATATATCAATGCAGGCCATTTAATTTTTAAAGATTATTTTATAAAAATGTTGCCCGCGACTACGTTTCACGTGGTTTATTTAAAAAGATCAATTAAAAAAGCCTTTATTAGCGTATAATTTCTCTAAATAAATAAACACCAACAAGTAAAAGAGAAAAACACATCAGTTTAACCAATCCTTTCTTTCTTCTGCCTCCCATTCCTGCATCAACTTCAGCAAGATTTTTACTCCAGCACTATCTTCTTTCATCCGTTTCGTTACTCTACTCAATCCTTTTATCCATTTTTTTTCATACCCTCACGTATTCCTCCCGCAGGTTCCTCAATGTGTCCTCACATACAACACACCTAACATACGCCATCCCTACCATCCATATCTTTCTTCCCCGCTCTTCCGAACCACACTGTGCCCTGGCCAAAACCCGTTTTTCCTCGACTGCCAATCTATCCTCTTTCGAGTACTTTGGAAGCTCTCCATATACCATGCAACTTATATACATGGAATTGTATGTACTCTTATCTATATATCCCTACCTCTCCTGTAGTTCAACTTCATTCCATTTTACCTTCATCCATGAAAGTTCAATTATGACACAACTTTTCTAAAATTTCTACCGGTGTCTCACTAATGACACATAAAATATTATCTTCCAATGGCTGGCGTGTCCCTAGACTAGTGACTAGTGACTTCGCGAATCCCAAAAATATGAAATAAAAAATAGTGTAGTGGGGTCAAACTGCATGATCTTGGTGGTCAGTTGACTGCGTCAAAAGGTGAGATTATTTGCTTATAAAATTCGCCTCTCAGTTGGATTAGGATATCGCGTATAGTGTGACATATGGCGTCCTGTTGAATCCACGTGTCAACCAAATCCATTTCTTCCATGGGTAAAAAAAGTCCATGATCATCAAAAGGTTGATCCATTGGTCGAAATGTTGCGGTCACCATTGTCTTTGAAGAAGTACTATCAAATGATGCCTGAGATCCATAAACCTGTAGCGGTTTTCGGGGTACATTAGCTGCTTTTGAACTGCCTCTGGCTGTTTTTCGGACTAAATTAGGCAGTTCTGGTTATTTACCCATTGAAACATAAATGAGCCATTCTTTTCCGATAAAAAAGCGAATCTTCGTCAGATTTTCTAAAGCCCATTCACCGCAAAGACGACATTGTGGTAAGTTGCCCGATTTTATTTCTTGCACTAGCTCTATTTTGTTTGGCTTCGTGCCGAGAGGTACTTAGTTAAAATCTTCCAGATGGACGAATAACACAAACCCAATTTCTGCGATCGGCGATAGATGGACATTAACACTGCCGGATATAGCAACAAAATTCTCCTCAGTACGTACTCTGCGTATACGGATTTGAAGATTGATGTCCAAAGGAGTGAAATTTGTGCGAAACTTAGTCACAATGGCATGAATGTGCTCGGTCCATAAAATGGACGTAATTTGCGAAACACGAAACACATTTTTTGATAATGAGATTCAATTATTTGCAAGCGTTGTTCTTTTGTAAATCTGTTCATCGTAAAATGAGCATGTACGGTTTCGGCACATGTCATGAATCGTGCGTCAACTGTCAAAAACTTAACACTGAATAACCAAACAGTAAAAAAAAATCACTCATTATAATGAAGTCTTACACTTAATTTCTGAAAACCATAGAGCACATTATTGTCACTCTACAAACTATTGATGAAGTAGCATTTACATTCGTGGAGCTTGGAATATGTTTCAATAATTGAAGAAACGGATTCAGTATTGAGTCGATTGCCAAAGATAAGAACAGTAATAAAAAAAACCTTTATTGGTATAAATCCACATAAAACCACAATTTTACAACCACAAAAGACAAAACAAAAGGTATTCCTTATACATATTCAGAATCTATTCTCCCTCTTCTTCTTTTCCCACACCAGCCTCTTCAATATCTCTACGCCAGCCCCATCCTCTCTCATCCAATCCACAAAACTCCTGCTCCCTTCCACCCACTCCCTACATACTCCCCTACATTCTTCACTCATATATCTCCACGTATCCTTGCCCCTACCACACAACACACATCTAACATACATCTCTCCCATCCACATGTTTCTCCCTCTCTCCTCCGATCCACACCTTGCCTTTGCAAGCAGGATCCTTCCTCCCTCGTATAACTACAATTTTGCAAGTAATCCGGAAGGGACCAATCACTTCCATACATTGGGTTATACCCACTCTCCGACATTTACCCCTCCTTCCAGTCACTCATTTGCCAACACCTCTGACATCCCTGTCCTCTCATATATTTCCCTTCTCATCGCACCCCATTTTCCTTTCGTTCTTATACTTGTTTCCCACACCTCATTTACTATCCTTTCACTCCCCAACTCACTCAATATCCTTTCGTACCTCAACACCCTTTCCATTGTCTCCACATGCATACTCCATCTACTCGTTTCCTGCAGCAGAATATATCTGGGGGTCGATTTTTCCACCCCCAGCATCTGCTTCAGGAAATACATTTGCTCTATTTCCACACATTTATACTCACACCCCCCATACTTCCACCCCATAGAACAATATTGGTTTTATGCAAGCATCCCACAGTAATATCAACCATCTGACAGAAAATTGATCCTTCTATACAAAGGAGATTTCAGTCTGGAGTTATTTTAATTAGTGGCGTTCTTGCTTCAAATCAGTTAGGTTTAAATTCAGGTTTTTAATATTTGTGAGTGATCTGCGGAGATCTTCGGCGGTGCGGTGCAACTTCTCGTTGGACAGGATGGCAGTGCTGTGCTGGCTGGTGCGGTACTGTGCTTGAACGGATTGAAGTCTACGTCTTCTTCATCCGCTCAAGAAAACTGCTTTTCTTCCTTGGTGTTAGTGGAGCTTTGCGACGACGTACCCTTCGATGGACTGGTTTTATTTGTTACCCGAATAACTGTAGTTAGATTTTAAAGTTGGCTGGCTGTGATGCGTTTGTGAGTCTTTACTGAATTTATTTTGCCCTTTGATACGATGCTCGAACCTTATACGCTTCATATTTGTTGCTGCACCATTTGTCGGTGGAAATGATGTCACTCTGGCGGCGGACGTGTTTTAGCGGCGGGAGTTTTTGCGTGTGACGCTCGGGTTCCCACAAATATTAAATTTAAGCGTATTTCACGTAACTTTAGTAGTTATCAGACTAAATTTTTACTATTAAGATTAACCTTGTTATATTCGATCGATTTTTATAATTCCATCCTCACGTTAGTATATTCCAACCTCTAATTATTTACTTGGTTTATAAACGAAGTCTAAACGCAGGGAAAGTTTTTTACTGTTTTTTTTTTTTTTTTTCAAGACTTTTTGGTTTACAATTTATTTGAAAACCCTGATATACTGCTGGAACTCAAGCAGCTTGACCAGTTGTGTCCAATGATCTTGAATATTATCAATTCATATAATCGATGGTTAATGCTTTTATTTGATAAAACTCAATGATACACTCTTTGTAAATAAACGAGAGTTTTTTCAAGTTTCACAAAATTTATTGTATAAAGGCTGCTACAATTATTTCGCCAATATTGTGGCATCATAAGGCAGATGATAGATGATTATGTACGAACTATACTCCCCACCCGCACCACTTATCTATCTGTTTTTAGGTATATATACTTCGCTTTGTTTTGTTGTAAAACTTATTAATCGATTAATGAAAACACTTTTTTAAACTTTGTATAACTGAAATTTATTTAGTGACTGTTAGTTTGATAATACTAATAGTCACTAAATAAATTTTAGTTACACAAACAAAGTTTAAAAAAGTGTTTTCATTAATCGATTAACAATGTATAACAAAGCAGAAGCCTTAACAATTAGTAAATTAACTTATTAATCATCTGCCTAATGATGTCATTGTGTTGGCAAAACAATTGTAGCAGTGTATCAACAATAAATTTTGTAAAACTTAAAAAAATGTTCTTTTGTTTACAAATACTGTATCAATTCATATAGCTTAAGTTAATTGTAATTCAGTCATTAGAAATACGTTGTTACAAATTTAAATTGCTCTTATAACAAATGTTATTTGATTTATAGTTAGAAAGCACACTAAATAAACATGCGTAATAAACAAGCTCGAATATGTGAATGAATTAGAATTTCTTTGTGATTTATAGCTATCATAATGCTTCTTTATAAATTGACGTAATGTTGTAAATATGGATAAAACAATTAAAGACATTTTTACTTGTACTTGAAAAAAAAAAAAGAAATGTATTCAATTTGATAATGATGAACACTAAACAACTTTCGGTTATATAAAGAAAGTTTTTGTAATTATTTTAAATATCGATATATAGGTTTGTTCGAAAAGTAATTCCGAATGATTCTTAATATTCTACATTTTTAACCGCAAATAATTATGGTAAAATACAAAATATTGTCAAATGATGTTTTTATTAATTCTAAGAAATCTGTGGATGGAACCTGTTAGACAGGTCGAATGATAGTCGTTTGTAGTTAATTCACTTGAGTTTCAGTTTGAAAATGACAAGTTGAAGTTGTCGAAACTATAAAGTCTCACTAATACAAATAAAGTTAAAAAGTGTTTGGTTTATCATATTAGTAGCACAAAAAGTAATATATATGCCTAAATAAAAATCAGACAGTGTACATTTGTTTAAGTACTGAAAAGATTTCCAAATTTAAATTATTAATTTTACCTTTTCACTAGTCTTTTTTCTTAGATTATAAAAATCAAATGTTCCAGATATTTCTTCTGTTCTGACTAATATAATATAAATTAAATAAAAAGAACTTGACAATAATTAAGAAATTATTTCCTATTTAGCTACTGTGATTTGTCGTACATAGGTACTTAAAAAAATGTTCAATAATGGACATTTGCTATCACATAAAAATAACATATTTCATAATGCAACAATTTTTTAATCAAAAAAAAAAAATAAATAAATAAAAGTAATGCAAAACAAATTACGTTTGTTTCTCATCAGTGCAACTGTGCCTTATGTCATTACAAAGTTGTTAAATTAAATCAATCAAACGTAGGCGATCTCCGGGAAAATAATCGAAAAGGACGTTGACGGACAGACACGATTACATGCGCAATCTCGGTTAATTGTCTTGGGCAAAACATCTTTTTCGACTCGGATTGAAATGAAGTCTTGCTGGCTATTAATATCAATAAAAAAATATTCACTTAGTTACAATTATTTTAATAAATGAAAAATAAAGATCACGAACTTATAAAAAGAATTATTTGGTCTGTAGCTATTGTGACATATAAAATATAGAAAATCAATTTTGTTTTTCTTTTTCGACTTGGATTTAAATAAAGCCTTGCTTTCTATTAATATTAATAAAAAAAATATTCACTTAGTTACAATTATTTTAATAAATGAAATAAAAAGATCTCGAAATTATAAAAATAATTATTTGGTGTGTAGCTATTTGACATATAAAATATAGAAAATCAATTTTGTTTTTATTTAACCAGTATTCTGAACGTTTTCTATTGAAACTACGTTTTTACTTTCCCCGGACCCCTGTCCAAGGGAAAGTATTGTGATCGTGAAAATTTTCGAACCGCCAATTTCAACAAATATGCACGTTTTGAGGTCCCCTGAGTCCATTCCATCGAGTTTTGAAAAATGTCTGTGTGTGTGTCTGTGTGTCTGTGTGTTTCCGCGATAGCGCCTAAACGGCTAAATGGATTAAGACCAAACTTTATATCTAAGCTTTATTTAACAGTGGAATGATCTGAAAAGCTTTTGGTTAGAATCAAAACTCATTAAGTGCAACTTTACTCTTAGCAATTTTTCATTTTTTAATTCGGATAGAAAAATGTTTCAAATAAAACTTTTAGATCTTGGAAAATAAATAATTTCTGTTATAAAACTTTTATTGTAGGACCTCCGGTTTTCATTTTATAAGCATTTATCTGATAAATTCCCTTAGAGATTTTAATTATTGAAATAATTATTTTAATGACAAATAAAACGTCAAAGTGCCGTCAAATTCAACTTATCATTCGCAAACGCCTCCAGTTTGCACAAATGAAGAAGAGTGTGGAGGAATAATTTTAACCTATTGTAAGGTAAGAAATAACACACATAATTACAATATTCTTCTAAAAACTGGGGTTTAACTTTAAAAGATAACAATCAATTTTTTCTATTAATCATTTTGCTTCCCTATTAAATTTTCTATCAGAAAGTTATTTGACCGTATTCACCGGGGAAAGTGCCATGATGGACACATCACCATTTTTTTTTATTTAGAATGAAAAATAATACTTTATTATAATCCGATATATCCCCGATTGAATAATTAATCGCGAAATACAAACTGAAAAAAAAAACAATACAGGAGTGGATTTCTCAATCAGGGCTGTGTGTAATTAAAAGCAAATATTATTCCATGAAATAAAAAAAAAGTGAAAACGTGCCTACATCAATCACATAATCCGTCAATACATCCATCCCACATTTGTACAAGTAACCAAAGATTACATCAATTAATAACCATTGACTCGCCGAGGGAGCTAGCAAATTTGCAAATTAAAGGAAAATATCGGATGTTTGCTTTAAATAGAGAGAGAGGGGTTGGATATTCAGAGTTTCTTATAATCCCGAAATATCGTATATCCGTTACAGTGGATCAGTTTTAAGCGGAAGAGGAGTGAGTTCTGTGTAGGGAGGGGGGTTCGGTTTTGTTTCATTCTGTTACCGGTTCGATAATCTGATTTCTTGCTTCTTGCGGTTGGGGGCGGGAAGGAGGGTTTGGATGTTGTCTTTAGGTAACAGCTGTCGGGTAACTAGACGTTTCTCGAGATTTCCAAGCGGTTTAACAGTGTGACTTACAAGTACTTGGCGTTTCAAATTATTGAAATCTATTGGAATTAAATATGCCATTCCACTTGATTTTATTGTACTAGAGAATATTATATTCAGATTTAATTTAACTGCTATAATAAAAGCTATGTTGTTTATAGAGTAGAATTAAAATATGCAATAAAAAATGGGGTTAACGTTTAAGATTCAAAAGTTATTATCCACCTTACCAAAAAGAAATGGTGGTGGATTTATAAAATGATTAAAAATAATAGAAATAATAATTTATACACTTGATCAAAGTTATTTAAAATAATTAAATAAGAAAACATTTTTAAATGCAATTAAATACATATACAAAAATGCTATATATATCCATGCTGGTGGCCATTTACTGTTTTCAAATTCTCTACTTATTTTTAAAGCCCATCTTCAAATAGCAGAAACCTCCTGTCTACACATCCTGACCCGAATCCACTATCTAAATAATCTACTACATAACCCTCTTAATGCCCTTATGTACAGAGAAACAAAGATTCCAGAATATCCTTTAAAAGTAACAAAAATATTCCATAAATTCGTATGGAATACATTGAAATATTATGTAACAATAATATAGCCATTATAGTTAAAATGCAATATATGAATTAAATAACAACAATTTTCAAATTGTTTTTATTTAATAAATTAATGAATTATTTCCTTTTTAGCTACGGCGACAATTTGACTTATGTTACATAAGTACTATAACAAATGTCTAATAATAGATATTTGCTGTTGCATAACAATACCAATTGTATAATGCAACAATTTTTGAATCAAAAATATTTAATGCAAAAACATTTTTTAAATTAAAATAAAAGTTACGTAATATAAGGCTATCTGCAGACACGTGTTTCGGGATTTCATCCCTCATCAGTACAGCTGTGCCTTACGTAATTGCAAAGTTGTTAATTGAATTGTTTAAAATTAATTAAAACGCACCGTCTCCTCTGAGATCCCGATGGAAATGATCGTTAGAGGACGTCTTTTGGACGTTTTTCTATTATTGCAATATATGAAGTATGATTGTATTATAAAGCGGATGAAATACCTCGGTTTTTCATAATAACAATATTATGAAAAACCGAGGTATTTTTATATTTATATATTTGAAATCCTCACATAATATCAGGACGATTTAAATGGAATCGTGCGTTATTTATATTAATTATAAACATTTTTTTTTCTATTTTTACAATAAAATTACTTGGTGTATTCGAGATGTATATTGAAATCCCTTAATGAGTTATTTGTGATGTTTTAATGCCATTTTATATCAGATGAAAGGGCAAAGGGAGGTATAAAACAAAACCCTTGATAATAACATCGGTAATGACAGAAAGAAAAGTACTAAAATATTTATGGAAGGTGATGGATTTTTGTTATTATCCGCCCTAACACGATATCCTGGATGATAACTGAGTGCACGTACTGCCCCCATGTCCTTCGTTTTTATGTTTATTGGGGGTGATTGGCGTTCGGACGTTCATTCCATTTTCGAGAGGGACGAGACGTTTTTAAAGGCCGTCATCTTTACACTGAATATCCATTTGAATTGTTATTAATATTTATGTCGGATGATTTTTATTAATGCCTTCGAGACAGTATGAAAGATCAAGGAATGGCCACTAGGCTGGGCTAGTTACTTTTGCAGGATACCTTTATAGAGCTAATATAATATTTATGGAGTTGTATACTTGATATCATGCGATATAGGAAAATATCCTTAATATTAATAAAAAGTGAAAATTGTATAGTATAAAAGAAATATAAATATAAATGATCATTGATAAAACGAAATTTATAAGTGATAATAATTAATTTATTTCAACCCACTTCACAATCCCTCCAACGAATACCTTTATGAATCCACCCAAATCCCACCCATATCCCAGCGTATATTAGCCCTAAGTAAAAAATTTGCCAATAATTCTGATAATCTACCCCTTCTTACAAAATTCTGTATTCCCCGTAACCCTAATATCCTTCCTAAATACAAACATCCTACAATCACCATTCATCAATTCATTTGCGCAAATCATCAGGACAGTTCAGCTAGCTAGCATAGATTTTTCTTTAACTTCATCATAAATTCACGACAGGGCAGAAAGACCTCTGGTCGATAGCCCAGACAGACTAACACCTACATGTATTGTAATTATTTATATTGTTATATTGTTAAAATTATCTATATAGTCTGAATAAAGATATATATATATATTAATTTATTTGCCCAATAGAAAGAGAACCAAATATAGAACAAAATTAAAAATAAATGCATTACAGCTAAGTCATTAAGTAACAAATTCATTGATAATCATACAACATATGACAAGACAACATAAAAGTAATATGAACTCATCACCACAGTAGTGGTATATTTCAATATATGTATACTAATGAAATAATAAATAATACAGAAGTTTAATTAAATTCATATTCTAAATTAAAGTTCACACTCTCGAATACATTTTATTAAGATATTTTAATGATAAAATATATCACAATCACTTATTGTAAATATGTTGTTTGCATTTTCAATCATGAAATCTATTCGAGCTTTAGATGTTATTACCGACATAGAAGTATGGTTATAAAAGGGTGTGTAAGTTCACGTCCCAGGAAACTGATATAAATAATATGAAACATAAAAAGTTCTAATTATAACACAAACTATATTAACAAGTTGTTTCATCAAGAGCACAGCTAAAAAAGTATTATATACAAACATTTTTATTCACACAATATGACAACAACAAAATTTTCTTAGTAGTCTATCATGGGCTATCGACCATAGGTCTTTCTGCCCAAAAAGTATTATTTTTATTGATTTGGTAATTTGACATTCGGCTAATAAACAAATTGTCAATTAATTTATAATCATAGTCCTCCAGTTCACAAGATAAAAAAATCATAGGTATATTTGAACTAAGAAATTTTTTTCTAAAAATGTTGACAGTTGCAGAGGTGTGCTAAAAAAATATTACTTTTTTTTTCAGATAAAAAAATGAAATTTTGTATACATATTAAGTTAATATTATTCAATGCAATAAAAATGTTAAAAGAGAAATAATATTACAGGGTGTTCGGAAAATAATGTTAGAAGTATGACTTTTCAAATATACACCCTACTTTCTTTTTTTAAGTTGTTATTAAAATAGGAACATTTTTTATATAGCATGCTATATGCTTCTCTTTTGTAGTTTTCAAAATATTTCACATTTTATGCAGTTTTTAAGACATTTTAAGAATTCATTAAATGGTTGACCAGAGAAATAACAGTAAAGAACCAACAATACTCTTTTATATTATTGTCATAATTATAATTTCGCATGATTTTGGCTCATTTATAAGATTAACCATTATTTCATATTCATTATTTTAGTATTTTAAATAGAAAATAGTATTTATTTGGAATTTGGTTTTCAATTTCCTTTATTGTTTATGCTTGATTACAGTCATTTATATTGTTTTTAATGTCCAAATATTCAATTCATTATTAAAATGATATAATTGAAGACAAAATAGAAAAGCATAGCGTACCATTAAAAAAATACGCCCGTTTAAAAAGTTACATATTTAAAATTATTTTTCGAGTACACGGTATAAAAATATTTCACATTTAAAGTTATTATTGAATAGAATTGTATCACTCTAGTGTGCTTAAAAAATCATTTCTCCATCTTAAAACAAAAATCATTTCTTTTTATAATAGAAAAGAGTATTATTCATTCACTTGGTCACAGTTATTTAAATATATTAAATAAAAGTGATTTGAAAATAATTAATAAATTATTTTCAAATTTAGCTCTGTGACTTTTGACATACGTTACGTAAGCACGTTAAACAAATGTACATTAAAACAACTACTTCCCGGGCAAATATCCACGCCGCACATTGAATTACATAATGTACACCTGCTGTTGCACATCAATAAAATATTGCATAATGCAACAAATTTTGAATCCGAGAAAAATTGATTTAGTTTAATTTGATTTAATATAATTGATTTAATTTTGCTGATTGTATTTGAGTTAATTTAATTAATTTATTTTAACATCTTTAAATTACGTAAGGCATAGCTGTACTGACGAGGGATAGATCCCGAAACACGTGTCTGCAGATGGCCTTAAATTAAGTAACGTTCCTTTTGTTGTTTTCGCATTGAAGAAATTTTTCTCGGATTCAAAATTTGTTGCATTATGCAATATTTTATTGATATGCAACAGCAGGTGTACATTATGTAATTCAATGTTCGGTGTGAGTATTTGCCCGGGAAGTAGTTGTTTTAATGTGCATTTGTTTAACGTACTTACGTAACGTATGTCAAAAGTCACAGAGCTAAATGTGAAAATAATTTATTAATTATTTTCAAATCATTTTTATTTAATATATTTTTTTTTTTAGTAATGATTTTTTCAGTATACCACTGCAACTGTCAACATTTTTAGAAAATATTTTTTCTATAGTAACCGTTAGCGAAAACTACTAACTATTTTATATTGGTGTAAAAACAATATAAAGAGGAACCGAATAAAAATAATATATTATAATTTTATTGGATTCCTCTTTATATCAATCTCATAAATATGGATGACCCTGTATATATGAACATTATTTTATATTATACGTCTTTAGAAGTCAAACAAGTTTTGTTAATAACTTAATGCTAAATTTCTAACGACAAGGGAGATATCTAAGACGAGCCCTTCGGTAACTCACCCTGTATATAGAACTCAAAAAACTATCAAAATATTCAACATTTAAATATTACTAATTTAATGTATTTATTTTTAAATAAATTGATCATGTGATTTAATTAATTTCCTTTTTTGTCTCTTAGTTATATTGAATGTTGCCTTATAATTTGTATTTGAAATCTAGTATTATTTATTTTTAAGTGTATATGTTTTTAAAAGTACTTCTAAAGGGATACTTTTAAAAACATAGATACAAGAAAATTAAAAAACTTCATTTAGTTTAAAATATATTTGACTTGAAGTAAAATCCATAATAATATTATTACATTATTATAACATTTAATTAAAATACATTTACTGCTTTAATTTCAGTAAATTACATATAAATATTATATTAGTTTTTCCGGAAAATATAAGTAGCATTTTATTTCATTTTATAGTAAAAATTAATGTAAACTATTGGAGAGAATACTTATTATTCTTTTAGAATAAAGACTGTTTTATTATTTCAAGAATATATTTAAAATGATAACTACAAACTATTTACTAAAACCATAATTTATAAACTTAAAAAAAAGTATGCACTTATTTATGGAATGGTGAGTAATAACTCGCAACAAGATCTCCATAATTAAGAGCGTGCGATACCACCTTCTTTTAAAATAAAGTTGAATTTTTAATTATTATTACAGATATTGAAAATCTGTTTTCACTAATATTTCAATTTTTTAGTTGCGAGGTGCACTATGATGCGTATTTTTGAATATAAAAAATAAAAATTAAAAAAAGGACACCATGTTACCATCATAAATATTTTTTATGAAATTTAATCTAAATAATTTTTTTTATAAAAAATATTTTTAAATGCAAAAACAACTTTTTTTTAGCTAATAAAAAATAGTGCCGTAAAATGCTGCCATAAAGCGGGATTAATGTGAATCACACTTTATGGGCGGAGTTGTCGTAAGCATTCGATCCCACTTCTTTGAAACAGTGTTATTTGAGTAAGTGTATATTTCTGAAATTAATTAAATACGATCCGTTCCTAGAACAATTTTTCGAGCAAACCCGGACTCGGGATGTCGCGCGGCCAGGCGCGTTGCAACTTAGCAGGCGACGACGGTCTCGTAATGAGATTTGTTTTTAGCAGAGCGGACTGTTTATTCATTCGTTATTACAACACCTTTATTACATTTGTACAAACACGATTAAAATGTTATTACTTATTGATTTTTTTTTATTATATATAGAACTTTTTCTCAATGAAGTGCGCATTGTTAACTTTGTTATTATTAGTCGAGTTAGAGAGTCGGTTAAATTAGCAAAATAGTAGCAAATTTTCCGGGGATTGCAACGAAAAATTAGAAAAGCAAAATAATATCGCATTTTCAAAATATTAACAAAACAAACATTTTTTTAATGGAAATCAATATCTCTTTTATGATCACATCACCAGAAGGTGGTTTTAACAAACAAATTATAGACCATTACACAAAAATTACTCGCAAATAATGAAGTTATTGGCATTTACGTATTTTGTTTTCAATTGAATTAAGTTACTATAAAAACAAAATACTTACAAATAATGTTAAGAAAGTATGTAATAAGTTAAATTTAATCTATTTAAATATCATTTATCCTATATTAAATTAAAAAAAAAATGCGAATTCTAGATCAAACGTTAAAGCGTTGCTCTTACAATGTACATCATTTACATATTACATCTTTTAAATTGAAGTACTCATTTTTGTTGTTGTAATGCTTAAAAAAACAAAATTTATATCGATTAAGTAGATAGTAAATTAACTGTCAGATTCAGAAAACAATTTTTTTATGTTGTTTCAGATATCAAAAGATGCATGTTCTGGTAAAAAATGATACCATCATTAAAAATATTTTATTTTAATTGTATTTTACCAGAATTGGTCGACTTACGTCATCCAAGGGGTTTAAATATTAGGTATTTAAAAAAAATCATTAATGTACTCCACAAATTTGTCCCAGACACCCATTATAAAATAAAACTATATACTAATATTAAAAATGTTTGAATTTCTGATAAATTTATTATAAATGACAATAAAATGTTAATAAACATAATTATAAAAAGTAAGCGTAAAAGATAAAAAAAATATTTATTATTTTCAAATTATTTTTATTTAAAATTAAAAAGTTCGAACGCTGAATCCAAATTTATGACAATTTATTAATGGAATCTTTTTATCTGTATTATAATCCTTAATTTTAATTTCCATTATAGATTGAGAATAATAGAATAGAAGAAGAATATTAAGAACTGTAATACAGTTTTTAATCTCAGGCAAATATCAAAATTTATGTGGCAAAATGTCTCTTTATAAATATTTAAATGTTTCTCCATTGCATTAAATATTGATAAAGCAAACACTTTTGGCTTAATCACACTTACTAATTACGTAAACTATTTAAAAAGGTTTTTTATTAATTATACAATAAATGTATGTATGGAATCATATATTTCTCTTGAAAATCCTTCATTCTTGAATTCCTTTCATTTTAAGAATTACTGTGAAAAGTTATATGTATAATTGAGCTGGACAATTATACATATAACTTTTCACGTTACCTGTTTGAAAACCCGTTTCCACATCAGTTTTGAAATATTTAATTAAATTTAAAACAATTGTTTAGCTAGCAGTTGTAAAACAATTTTTGTTTTTCAATTTTAATACATTTGAAAAAAATCTGACACCCTCGAAATAAATATCTCTGAAAATTATTTTTATGCCATAAATCAATATTATTTATAATACGAATTAATTAAAAATATTTATTTTATGATTATTACAGTGATTAAAATTATTTATAATTAGCATGGTTAACGGGAATTTAATTGTAATATTAGTGTGTTCAATAAGTGTGGAACCTATTGAATATTTCTGGAACCGTTTGTGGAATTTATTTTAAAATTTAGAATATATATTTGACTAATTAATTTCTATTTATGGAAATTTGCGATATCTTTTAGAGTTTTTAAAATACAGCGACAACTTGTTTTTTAATAAAGGGTGTTCAAAATCATTCTAATTTCATAGCGCATTGATTTGTATATTTGACTGTAATTATTTGTATCAAAATTTTGCCAAATAAATAACATTTTTACTATTTAATACATTTATTTTATTCGCATTTTTAAGAAAACCTTTATATAAACGTCAAATATTTACTGTTTTGCTACAATATGTTCAAAATATGTCGTAATCATCACAAAAACAATAAAATTGATTTTTTAAAATTTTTAATAGCTAGTTGCTAATATCAAAAGTATAATCAATAATTACGTTCTAACATATTTTATAAAAAATAATTTGAAACCGTTTCAATACACAATCCACGAATGCAGATCGATTGAAAAGTGCGGTCTATAACCAGAAAATACAAAATAAATAGGACGAATATGTGTATATTTGTATAGAAAATAAAAAAAAAAATATTACCAGTTTAGCAAAAGGATAAACTTCAAATTGAGTAATGCCAAAAGTTAGTGATAGTCGTATTTTTGCTTTAAATAAAATACAAAATATGAGTAAAATATTCAAAAATCATGTTAATATACATATATTTGCATGGAATAAATAATTTATAAAATAAAATGTAATACGCTATATTATAATAGATATCTTGAGGAAGATGTAGTTTTTTTTTCATACGTATATGTAAAAAAACAAATCCGTTTTCGCGGTTATTTGTGCCGGCGCGCGAGCGGTGAACTTGGCAGAAAAGACAAAGTATTTGTTTTGTTTATATTGTCTGTATTCATAAGTTTATTGTCATAATATTTTTTCTTTGATGATATTAGTTGTTCATCGTATATTTTTTTCATGACTCTATATTCATTTACATAATCACTATTATATATTCGTAAAATGTCATTTAAATTTAATAACTCTTTATAGTATCTAATATTTTTTAAAAGTTTGTTTTTATCGGACTTACATTTTATAGATAGAAAACATTCAATATATAATAGAATAGATTTGTTTAAGAATGCGTTCCATGATTCATTTAGTGTCGGTATATGTAGTATAGATTACCAATATATTTCTGGTAGTTTATTGTTTAATGTGTTAGTATTTGTGCTATGGGTTACCCTAGTGAACGCTCTAATTAATGGTCTGGCGCCAGAACTTACAGTTATATTAGTTAAATATGAAATATTTATATTTTCACTATTTCTTAGTGAAAATCTCCCGCAATAGTATAATTAACTCCCCCACCAGACAAAATATTATACAGACGCGCACACTAAATTCTAATTACATGAATTATCGAGCAAACTGAAATATCCGCTGTGGAAGAATTAAAATAAGTTCACGCTTCGCGAACAGTTTAGTCCGAATACGGAAAATTTGGTAAATTTGTTGGAGATTACGTCAGTACGTTTTCGATTTTAAGATTATTCGGTAGTTAAAGTTGTTATTATATTTGTTATGAGTAAATCGTAGTATTAAAAGTGAAATTAATATTTCTTAAGCAGCAATTATAGAGATGCAGGTTATGCGAGATGCTAGCCGCATCATACCTTGAAGAGATTAATTTTAGTGTAACAATAATTATCAAGAAACGCTCACCAAAAATTATTTGCTTTCAAGGTATGATGTACACTGAAAGAAATATTTCCAAACAAGTTTGATTTTCACTTGTTTGGCAGTTTCTTGAATGGAATAATCACAAAAGCGTTTAAACATCTAAACATAATTATCGGAATGAAGTTAAAATGGTTAAATTGTATTTGTATGTGGTGCTAAGTTAATTGTTTTTTCTACCAAATATTCTCTCTTGACCAAGTAACTATAGTAGCATTATAATGAATCTTGTTTACTATAAACATGATCTTGTTTGGATTAAGCAATACATTTTATTAAATCTTAACAAAGATAGAACGTTTGCTGGAAATACGTTACTTGGCATGCTCCCAGGCCGACAAGTTAAATGGTAAGCGTAATCATTATCATGTTTAAAATGATCACTTATTTCTTTCAGTGTACCTCACATCGTTCTCTCCCATTATAAATGTGGGCTTACTCGCCCATAATCGATATTTTAATGGATATCTGAAATTGCATCCCATCAAAAAACTAAATCTCCGTAAGGCTTTCAACTGTTACCGTTCGATAATTCATACAAAAAAGTTATATCAAAAAGTTTTTTTATATATTAATTTCTTTCCCCTCCTGCAGACGTAATTGCATCCAAACACAAAAGGAAATTTCTTCAGACGGGGGGTTGGATAAAAATTAACGGAATTTCAATTTTCTATTATTTCCCTTTCCCGGGATATTTTCTTTTCGTTCACGGCTGTCGGTCAGGCCTCCCCGCCCACCCTTGATCCGATTTAAAAGTCAATGCCTCGGGGTGACATATTGTGGTTTTCCCTTTCCTCTTCAAGACACACAATTGTGCGCGTTTTCTCTCCGCCCGGCTGTCTGTCCTTGTCGCTTTATTCGGCGCAAAGGGGGTCTCATGTTACTTTTTTATAACTTCATTTTTCGATTCATTTTTTCCTTTCTTTTTCGGATCTCGAGGCGGTGTGTTTGTTTGAGAGCAATTGGATAAAATTGCCTTCTGTGAAACAAAACAAACAAAAAAACAGAAAGCGCATGTATTTGTTGTTGATGACAGCCTCGACATTGTTTCTAATATTTTAAAATGTAATTCAAAGTATTAAAAGATGAAACAAATCAATAATTCATCATCAGCATGAAACATTCAGCAACAATATCTCATTCTTTCATTCTTTCTTGAAATTATAAATTCGATCTACTTGTGAAAATACCCGTGAAAATAAAATATTCCCTCCTTATTTTAATACGTAATATTTCCACCGGGGCGACGCTTTTCACGTTTACTTTTGAAATGTCATACACGTACTGAGCGAAAGCTTGCGGAAGATACGGCGCTTGTCAGTCAAATGTCCATCCACGCATCCGCGTTTTTTTCTCTTGCTTGATTCTCTTGTGAGGGGGAGGCGTTTTAAAGTAATCGTCTTTATATCCATACGAGGAATATATATATATTTTCAGGCTCTTAAAGGTATGGAATATTTTATCCATCGGTTAACGAATATAAATATTGTTCACGCTAGGTGGAGAGAAAAAAAAAGTGTATGGAAACGTCTGAATATGAATTGTAAATAAAGTCTGTCGTTTTTTTGTTGAGAGTTACATATATTTAAATATATAAATAATATTATAATAGAAATGTAAAAAAAGGAGTTTTGAATTATTTTAATAAATTTTAAAATTAATTTGCAACAGAAATATATACAATTCATATAGAATTTCAATTACTATAAATTAATTTCATTTAAATTTCACTCTGCTCAGTGAAACAAATCACAAAAATACAACCATCGCATTTTTACGAAATCGTTTTTTATAATCAACTCAGAAAATTTAATTAATCTTTTTACTTTTTTTACAAGCATTAACTTATTAATATTGCAATTAATTAATAAATCTTAATTTCATTTCGATATTTGAAAATGAGTCACCAATTGTTCAATGAGAAAGCTATTTAAGTCAAACTTAAAAATATTAAATATTTAATCAGCCAATTTTGGCTTCACGTCGATTCAGGATAATTATGAAGTTGTTTACAGTTCATAGAGATTATAGAAAGAGATAGATACAGATTTAACGGAAACATCCAAGTGTGAATTTAGAATCGACGATATTAATAATTTAAAAGTAAATGATCGAATTAATCTTGATTTTCCTTAGTTTACAAAAATTATAAACATGTGCTTCGACTGTCTCTAAAATAGGGGCGTGAAAATCACTAAAAATTGTCCAAAACAGAAATAAAAATCCCAAGAAAATATGAACCATTTATTTTTCTACTCCGTGGACTCCCATTAGTTAATCGATATATGGTCGATTAAAGTTGATCATTATTAACTAATCAGAGAATGTAATCGGAGTGGGTGCAAGTGGGCATTAATATAAATTATAAAATTAAGAAATATGTATAAGAGAACATCATAATCGCTTCTTCCCAATACATTATCTAGGTTCCGGTGTTACCAACATAATATCCTAATTCTAGTATTTAATACAAATAAAGTATAAAACATATACTTAACATTCAGCGTGTAGTATTTATTAGAAGTAAAATCGAAGCCTTGAAAGTTAAATTAATATTTCTAAGACGGCATTTATTGTGAAGCAACACGATGCTCGCTCTATAGTACCTTATTAATTTTTTGGTCGGCGCATTATAATTATAGTTTATATACGCGCGTACCAAAAAAAACTTGAGAGAGCATCCCGAGGTACCACCACAAATGCGGCCTAAGAAATATTAATTTCACTCTTATAGCTGCGATTATGCTCGTAATAAATACGACAACAATTTCAACCTTAGAATAATAAAAAAAACGGAAACGTTTTTGCGGAATTGCAGCCTCGTCAAATATTTACCTTAGTCTTCCGTATTCATATTAAGTTGTTCGCGATTCGTTAAATTATTTTAATTCTTTTGAGAATTTTTAACGTAGAATATTTATTGTGATTCTTGTTTTCTATTTTATTTCATTACAGCATTCTAAAAAAATAACATCCTAGGAATTCAAACTTTTTTTCAAAATTTTTTATATGTGGATGAAGTTGCAAATAACTGTCACAATGGCGACGATCAGCTATTTTAATGATAAAATGTCTTAACAGCTATTTACTTTTTCTAGCTTTGCTATTACGTCAATGTAATTCATATATATATATATATATATATATATATATATATATATTTTAATTATTAAAATTGTTGGTTATTGTTTCAATTGAAAATAATCTATAAATGAAAAGTATAAAAATTAAGCTTAATTAATTCCAGGTTACGCCATAATCGAAAAATGTCTCTAAGTGCTCCTCAAAGTCCCTTTACATTTGATTAACCCACTGGACCAGTCGCTGAACCGTAATCCTATCGATTAAGTATACAGAGTCCTACATCACAGCTTTGATAGTTCAGTTACTAATTAAGTAAGGACTTTGAAATTTTGGAAATATTACTTGGGTCCTAGGATGTACTTCAAGAAAATATTTTTGATTATACGGGGTGTCCCAAAAAGGATATACGGCATGATGATATATTTTTTTAAATTGCTTAATATACATTTTATTCATTACTTAGGCGCCTTTTATGATTATCTACACATTCATAAAATTTTATTCAAATCGGTTGAATAATACCTACCAAAAAAAATTAAAAAAATAGAAAAAATTGGTTTTACGAAATTGATTTAAAAAATTAATAAATATAAAATACAATCTTATGAATAAAATTATACAGGGCACTTATTAAATAAGGTCTAGCAATCCTAACAGTAAAATTTTATTGATATGAATTATACAGGGTATCCAAAATTTGGTGTCAATTTTTTCAAACTTTAATATGTTTAATTTTTCTTATTTCATATTGGAACCCCTCTACATTTTTACATCTTTCTATGCAGAATTAGAAATCAAACATTTTTCTTCCTATCAACCCTACCTCAATTCACCATATATTAAAAGTTATTTGCAAAAAAACTGCTTTTCTCGACTATTTAAATAGCCATTTTGATGAATATAAATCGAAGGTTGCTTTGAAAAACATTTTCTTGACATTGTAAACTTCAACTGTCAAAGTGACATGAGTCTACGTTAGCTTTAGTAATATTAAAAGTATAAATAATTGTTTGCTTAAGGTTTTCATAAACAATATTTTTTTTACAACGAATTCAATCTAGATGATCTTATAGGAATGATTTTCGTGTTTCTAAAAGGCGGAAAGAACTCGTTTTCACCTGTAACTACACAAGAAAACATGCAGCAAACAATCAAAGGCGTATTTCAAAATATTAAACCCGACCTATTACAAAGACTGGCAAGGTAATTTCATGTTCGTCTTCATTTGTGCCTCCAAAAAAGTTGAAAACATGTCTAAAATAAGTTCTACTATGTAATTTATTTTTAGAAATATTTTTGTTCTATCCTTTTAATAATATGACTAAAACAATGTTTTATGCAAAGTTTAATACTTTCATAATGTGTGATTTAGACAAAGATCTGTGAAACGTTTAGAACTGTCATTATAATAATTATAGGTAGATGACATACCTCTCAATAGAATGTTTTTGAAAGCAACCTTCGATTTTTATTCATCAAAATGCCTATTGAAATGGTCGAAAAAACTTTTTTTGCCAAAAACTAACTAATAATTTAGGTAGGGTTGTAAGGAAGCAAAATATTTTTTTTTATTCTGCATGGTATAAAAATATATAGGGTTTCCAAATTAAAATAAGAAAAATAAAATACATTCAAATTTGAAAAGTTTGACACTAAATTTTGGACACCCTTTATAATTCATATAGTGAAAGCAGAAAATAAAATATTGGGTCACTTCAAGATCTATTGTAAAATATGCTATAATGGATCCTGAAAAGCGAGATGCTATTGTCACTCCACACTGGCACTCTTGGCATTCCTTTCTCGATGATATTATAGTAAACTTTTAAAAAATGAAAATTTTGCGGTATTTTTTTTTTTTTTTCGAAAGAACAGCAAATGAAGTTTTAAGTCGCTTCAGGATTTATTATAAAATATGCTACAAAAGATCCTAAAAAGCGTGATGCCATTTTTATCCAACAGTGCCACCCTTGGCATACCTTCCTCTAAGATATTATGGTAAACTGTTACAAAGGAGAATTTTGTGGTTTTTTTAAGGAACAGGAAATGAAGTTTTAGGCCACTTCAGAATCAATTATAAAATATTGTACAATAGATCCTGAAGTGAGTGATGCTATTTTTATCCGACACCGCCACTCCTTAATTTCCTTCATCCATGTAAATATACTAAACTGTTAAAAAAATGAGAATTTTGCGGTCTTTTTTTTAAAAAAGATCAGAAAATATTTTAGAAAAATCCTGAAAAGCGTTGTGCTATTTTTACCCGACACTGCCTCTCTTGGTATTCCTTCCTCAATGATATTATAGTAAACTGATACAAATGAGAATTCTTGTGGTATTTTTTTTTCGAAAGAGCAAGAAATGGAGTTTTAAATCACTTCAGGATCTATTGTAAAATATAGTACAATAGATCCTGAAACGCGTGATGCTATTTTTACCCGACACTGCCACTCTTGGGATTCCTTCATTATATTACAGGAAACTATTAAAAATGAGAATTTTGCCGTATTTATTTTGAAAGAGCTGCAAACAAAATTTTAGTTGACTTCAGTTTTTATTGCAAAATATTCTAAAATAGATCCTGAAATGACCAGAAACTTCATTTCCTGCACTTTTACTTTCGAACAAATAACGCAAAATTTGTTTATTGTAGTCACCTCTATAATTAGTTCGCCAACTTAACTGAAACTTAAAAACTGTTGTTTTATTTACAAATATTGTTTCATCAAGTAAAAGCCTCATCCAAATACTAGATTGAACTCACAATTATAGATATACAGCAAAAATTAAATGAAAATAGAGAAACAAAGATAATTGATGTAGTATTGTTTGTTTCTGCTGTAAATTATAAAAATATTATATTATACTTGGATTTTTAAATAAATGCTAAACGATAAATCTAAAAAAAAACAGAATCATAATTAATAATTTTAAATTTATTCCATTCGTATCAACAATATAGATATAGATAGAAACAATATTCAAGTTTCTTTTTCATCGTTATTATCATTCCTACGTACATTTTCAAGAATACAGTGAAAATTCTAATAAAACATGGCTCCCTTGATTAGACATGACAATACTTAATATTTGGTCGTTGAGTATAAAAACGAAAGGTATCATTCGACCGTGACAGGACTTGAACCTGCAATCTTCGGATCCGAAGTCCGACGCCTTATCCATTAGGCCACACGGTCTTGAAGTTCATTTTCAGAAGTGGATATTTTAAAATAAATACATGCAATTGGAAAGGTACAAAATGAAAAACATTTAAATAATGCCTACGTATTCATTACATATTAATTTTTTTTTGTAAAGAGCACAAACGCGAGTAGAAGTACTGGACTGGAGGATTAAAAGAAAATTAGTAATTAGTAAAAAAAAGGGATTAATCGTATTTTATTGATCATTGCCAGAAATGTTCCTTGTTTAATTTCGTTGTAATTTAAATAACTGCAAATGTGTGAATCATCTTTGTTTAATTTTATTTCATTTAAATTAGTAATTTGATAAGAGGTTTATGTCAAAATATCGACCCTGCCTGTATAGTGTTTGTATTCTTTTGGGTGTATTGAGATATAACAATAGGATTTCTAGTAACACATTTTTTTTCTTTTAAAGTTATAATTTTATATATACGCATCTTTTCAGACTATACAAATTATACAAAACAATAAAATATAAATATTTACAATACTCGTAGATGTTAGTCTGGCTGGGCTATTGACCCGGGGTCTTTCTGCCTTGTAATAATTATTTATAGACACACATCTTTATTCAGACCATATAGATAATAAAAATTATATAACATAAATAATTACAATACATACAGGTGTGTTAGTCTATCTGGGCTATTAACCTACAGACGTTCTTTTGTCTCTATAATTCTGTTTTATTTAATTTAACAAAATCAGATTTCAATAATGAATTGAGTATATTAATTTCAGCTAATATTAATTGTATTTACAATATAAAGATACACTAATACTTCCATAACTGCGTTTTAATTCTTATTCTTAGATAAAATGAAATTATAATAAATTCTATCCTTAACATTTAAATAGAAAAGAGTATATTTATTCTCTTGGTCACAGTTATTTAAATAAATTAAATAAAAATGATTTGAAAATGATTAATGGAAATAATTTATTAATTATTTTCAAATCATTTTTATTTAATCTATCCTTAACATTTTTCACAAGCCTCTTCATTTTCAATATTATTACGTGTCAGTTTATAGCCCGCAACCTGGTGATCCCTCCCAGATATAAAATAGCAATTTTTCATTTTTTAATTCGGATAGAAAAATGTTTCAAATAAAACTTTTAGATCTTGGAAAATAAATAATTTCTGTTATAAAACTTTTATTGTAGGACCTCCGGTTTTCATTTTATAAGCATTTATCTGATAAATTCCCTTAGAGATTTTAATTATTGAAATAATTATTTTAATGACAAATAAAACGTCAAAGTGCCGTCAAATTCAACTTATCATTCGCAAACGCCTCCAGTTTGCAAAAATGAAGAAGAGTGTGGAGGAATGATTTTAACCTATAGTAAGGTAAGAAATAACACACTTAATTACAATATTCTTCTAAATACTCGGGTTTAACTTTAAAAGATAACAATCAATTTTTTCTATTAATCATTTTGCTTCCCTATTAAATTTTCTACCAGAAAGTTATTTGACCGTATTCACCGGGGAAAGTGCCATGATGGACACATCACCATTTTTATAATTAATAATGGGTGTTAATTTTCAGGAAAAATAATTTATATTTAATTTTGTGAATTTCTGTACTACTTTTGTGGTGACCCTCACCATCTTGGTTATTAGATTTTGCTATGTTGGTATTCTTGGTAAAATACATGTTTTCGTTATTAACACGTTAATATAATAAACATTAAATCACCCACCCCATCTTCATTGAGTTATTGGGTCGACGATTACCAAATATGTATTTCGGACAGGACAGGTAAGTACGCGACGCTACATTGTGGCAGAAAAATTGACAATGAAAACTACAACACAATATAACAATAAGAATAAAGAAATAAAAAATTAATATGTTCCATTTAAACCAATCGGGGGAATGGTCCTGATTATCTCTCTCTCTATATATATATATATATATATTAAAATAATAGATAATTATAATTTGAGTTGGAAAATTAACTGTTAAAATAAAAAAATAAAATAAAAATAACGCATTTTATAATCAACATTTTTAAAAATACTTTTAAATATATTAAAAAATCTCCCATTCTCCAATCTCCATGCCTTTTCGTTTTCCTCCTTTTTTATTTTTCGTAAGAAATGCGGAATTTTTGATTTACGCAAAAAAAAAGTGTGAAAAGGAGAGGGCATTTAAGGGTTTTAAAAGGGATTGTTGAAATATTTTAAGGGCGGAAGGAGCGTGTCGGCGAGCGTTTGTCGTCGTGTCATTACATTAGAAAGACCTTTATAAGCGGAAATCGATACGATACGGTGGCGGCGTTCAACAGATCAAAATGATAACGAGGTTTTATGTAATGTTCCCTTGGATTAAAATAAGACACATAACGTCTGATTGCCGGTTCGTGTGATTAATCACGGCCCAATCGACTTAATTGTGTTTTAATGTGGGTGTGATTAATTGAAAATTAAATTGTATATTTTCATATTGTTTTAATTTATATTTAAAAAAATGTTGTTTTAACCTTGGTAGACTACACTATTTGTAAATAAAACAACAGTTTTTTAAGTTTCACAAAAAATGTATTGTCAATCCACGTAGATGACTACATGAAATAGTAGTAGAAGAGCAGAAATTACTTCTTGTCGAAATTCATGAAATATTAAAGCTTTGTTAATAACTTAGTCATCAATAGTAATTCGATTAATGAAAACACCTTTACCTTTTTATAATAGAAATTTATTTAGTGATCATAGTTTCGACATAAGTATGAAGATGATAGGTTTAATTTTGAGAAATGTGAAATTACATAAAAAAGTGGAAACAAAGGTAAACATTTTTTTATAGAAATTATTAATAAATTATGTATTGCAGAAGAGAGGCTTTGTAAAATTTATATTTAACACCAAAGTAAAATAATCCTTAAAGGCTTATTTTTTCATGTTTACGTTTATTTTATGACTTATTCTAAATTATTTATTTAATATAAATTAGATAAATAATGAATTCTTCCGGATCCATCTTATAATCATTCGAATTGCAGTAAGGACAATATTCTTCTCCGTATATAAAATATTTTTTGCGAAAATAGATTTGAAATATCGATACCGTATCCACTCCTCTTAAGGTTTTGTATTAGATTAATTTTTTAGTGTGTAAACTTTTTAACTTCACAATAAAATTAGCGTAAAGCAATAAAAGTACGGATATATCGATTACAACTAACTTTTATCAAAACACTTTCACCCTACCTCACTTTTTTGTTCTTCGCTGTTTTATCTTAAATCAGACATAATGAGCGTATTCTTTACGCTGTCGATTTACCGAACGGCGTCTGAATCGTGTGTAATACGAGGGGTGGGACGACGTAGGCGGGCCATCAGTTGATGAACGCTCAGGTGATGGATCGTAAATAACGAAACCCTACATTATCTACTCAATGGAGCGTGTAATGATAAATACTGGGAAAACATTCTGCAAACACTTATTTCGATTGGATTGGATGTAGCAACACGTATTTAGATAATGTCGCACACTGGGGAATTTTACACTGAATAACGGACACTATTATGATATAGATCACGAATGGTTAGTGATCCCTCCGTTGGGAATGGCTGCGACGTGATTGAAATCCATATTTGGAAATTAACAAAAAATAAATCCGTAGAAAATGTTTAATTTATTGAACTTAAAATAAATGAGAATTAATAATTCATGTATTACTTAAACATATATACACTGTAATAGCTTTCCCAATGGAGATTTTTCAACGGAATCGCTTTATTTATATCCAAAAGCTTCTTACCTCTCGATTAAAATATAATCTGCTGACAGCAATAATATGTCACATGTATGACATATTATAGAAAAATAAGTATAAGTTACTGTTATATACATATACACATTTACAATTATAAGTTGTCAACACTCCGAAGTTAGCTTCTCCACGATATACTCACACACATATTTGGTTGGCAACTAAGTACTTTCTGTTTTGTGGTATAAAATAAAACACTTTTTTAAGAAAGAATGGTTTTTAATCAATTATATATTTTCCATTTTGCTTAATGACGTTTCTTTCAGCTGCGTGATTCCGCGCTCATAATATTCCTGCTCGTTATCAGCAAAAAACTGAACCAGGTGCGGGTGAAGGTCATCGTCATTTGTGAAAGTTTTACCATTCAAAGAATTCTGCAAACTTCGAAATAAATGGTAATCAGATAGTGCCAGATCAGGGCCGTATGGGGGATGTGGCATCACTTCCCAGCCAAGCTCCAATAGTTTCCCACGAGTTGCCTAAGATGTGTGAGGCCTTGTGTTATCATGGTGGAACAGTAGATCTTTCCGATTTGACAATTCTGGCCATTTTCTTTGATTTCTTCATCCAGTTTCATTAATTGTTGACAGTAAACATCAGAATTGATCGTTTGGTTCAATGGAAGCAGCTCAAAAAATAAAACACCTTTGTAATCCCACCAAACTGACAGCATGAATGCAAAGATTTCAATGTGGTGTGTACTAGTTCATCCTGCTTGCTCCATGATCGTTTTCGAACTATGTTACTGTACAGGACCCATTTTTCATCACCAGTGATGATTCTTTTTAAGAAAGGGTCGGTTTCATTGCATTTAAGATCGTTATCGCAAAATTTGATCCTTTGTCTTAAATGTATTTCTCTCAATTCGTGAGGTACACAAATATCAAGCTTTTTAACCAGCCCAGCATATTTTAAATGTTTTTCAATTGTTGTGTACGACTCATGTAGCCTCTTCGTAACCTCTCGAACAGTTAAATGACGACCCTCTTCAATTATGGCTTTGATTTGGTCATCATCAACTTCAGTAAGCCGACCAGAACGTTGCTCATTTTTGAGGGAAAAATCTCCAGAACGGATTTTTTTATACTAATTCTGACATGTGCGCTTTGTTAAGCAATCAGCACCATTAACTTCACAAATCTATTTGTGAGCCGCAGCAACAGTCTTTCCTTTACGGAAATAAAAAAGTATAATATGCCGAAAATGTTCGTTTCTGCACTCCATTTAAAATTAACCCACAACTAATAGCTTTAATAAAAATCACGCACTATTTGGTTCTAAAGTTACATTAATATGACCAATATCACCTGACAAACGGCAAAGTACAGCACTAACATAAGTTATACAAAAAAATAAAGCAACGCTCTCTATCAGTAAAAAGCGTACTTAGTTGCCAACCCAATATATGTTCTCATAATTTGACCATATCGTCATCGTGCACATTATGTATATTAGTTAATCAGTTAATAACAATAAATTATTATGCAAAATATTAGTGTAGGCGTAATTGTCCGTATCCATGAACTTCACTACATACAAATACAACAGTTACAATGATTTCTTCCTTAAAATTTGATGACTTTTGTATCTGCGAGGATATTCCAAGAGTTTTAAAAGCGATAGATTAAGAATATGACCCAAACGAGTAGCGGTTATTCATTGATTTCTCGAAATGTAGCTCAAAACACGCATTGCTTCACAATGGTAATAAAATTATCTTAACCAATTGGCCGTGCTGTGAACAGTAAAGAGATATATAACACAATGTCTGTTCTAATTAATCTTATAAAATATGAACAGCACAACTTCAAAATATATCGATACCTAAAGGTGTTTCGCTTGCACAAGGCGGGTATACCAAATAAGTCTATTTTTGGTGTTTATAGGACAATCGAACTAGAGAACATCACTACATAAAAAAAGTATGACCTGCTTCGAATGAATTTATTCTAGGACAAAAAACATCTTTAGTAGATCCAAAAAAGATAATCTTGCGCACATTACATATTAATATCACAATGTGAAAGCTTTAGATTCAAACCAGTGCTGGTTTCTAGTATCTACAAATAATGCGTCCACGTATTTCCGAAGCAAAACTAAACAAAAGATATATTTGTGAGCCCACAGATAAGTAAAATTATACAACATAGACTTTAACATCTAATCTATTGCCGTTGAAATAAAAAAATGCTTGTACAACGTCTAAAAAAGTTGTTAAAGGATTTTTTAGGGAATAAAAGAAATGAGAGATATGAGGAAATTGTTGTTGATTTATTGCGAAATTATCACGAGATGATTGTGAATATATTTCTTAAAATATATTTCCTTCACTTGCAAAAGCATGTTAGGGGATTACTATTGGTCCGTTATAAGAGAATTATAAGAAATAAAGTAGAATTAGTCATTTTTATTTTTGTATTGTTTTGATTTACAAAGGATGCTTGTTTTAATATCATTAATTAAAAAAAAATCTTTAACATGACTTGATGTTTTTTTTTATAAATTTTTTATAGGCTCAGTGGCTCAAAATCTATATTCAACTAAGGTACATCAAACGTGTAACCTTAGACTAGGTATACAATATCATAAGAAACGTTATTAAATCGGGAGAATGGAAACGTCTTAAGTCAATATAAGCATTGGAGATATAAAACAAGTAACAACTTGATACTTAAATAGTTGACGATACCTTATGAAATTATGCAATAGATGGATCTTGCGTTATCTTCCATTTATTATGATTCATATCAGGTATATAATTCCAACAAAAGTGTTATTTGTTAAGAATGCAAGCAATGAGTACTAAGATTAAAATTTAAGTCGTTACTCGTTATTTTATGACTAATATTAATCAAATATTAGAAGAAAAGATGTATGGGCTGAACTAGAAAAAAGAGGAGTTAAGAAGAAAATGATTAGAATAATCAAGGCCATATACAAAAATAACAAAAATATAGTGAGAACTAACAATGAAGAATCGGAGGAATATGAAACAACAACAGGATTAAAACAGGGAAGCATACTAAGTCCATTATTATTCACGGTTACACTAGATAGAGCAATAAAAGAAGCAAAGAAACACATGAAACCACTGAACATAGGATATTGGAAAATTAAAGAAACACAAATAGTACAGATGATATTTGCGTACGACATGGCTATAGTAGCAGAATCGGAAGAAGTCTTACAACATAACATGGACATACTCAATAGAGAACTAAAGAAAATTAATATGAGGATAAATCATAACAAAACAAAGACTATGATAGTCTTTAGATAGAAGAACACATCAAATAAGAATACAAGGAAAAGAAATAGAACAAGTGGACCAGTTTAAATACCTGGTGTCATATATTGTGAGTAATGGAAAAATAGACAAAGAAATCGAAGAAAGAGTACGTAATACAAATAAAATATTTCAAATGATGAAAAATACATTCCTAAACAGAAAAGAGATATCAAAAAAGACAAAAACAGAAGTTGTAAAAAAAGTAGTAAGACCAAATCTGATGTACAGCTGCGAAACATGGACGACAACAGAAAAACATCCAATGAAAATAAACGCAGCAGAAATGGAATTTCTACGGAAAATAGATAATAAAATAATAACAGATCGAGTAAGAAACGAGGTAATTAGAGAGAACCAGGAAATAGAACCAATAGACAAAAAAATAATAGAAAACCAAATGAGATGGTATGGTCATTTATGTAGAATGGGAGATGAAAGAAACGTAAGAAGAATATATGAATCAAAAACTCCATGCAAAAATCAAAAAGGTAGACCAAGAAAGGAATGGAATGACGAAATAAGAGAAGAGTTAGAGAAAAAAGGAATAAAATGGGAAGAAGCCAGAAAACTCACACAAAACAGAAAAATATGGAGAAAAACACACACAGGACAAACAATCACCTCACACTGAGAAGTAGAGAGGAACATATAACGATGTTATATAAGGCTAAATAAATAAATGAAATAATTATAACACTAATGAAATAATAAAAGTGGTACTGTAAACGTAGAACAAAAGTGTTCCAACGTAATTACTTTCACTATTATTGGTATCGAAAGTAACAAAATAATACAGAAAGGGCCTTATTCCTGAAATCGTTCGTATGCAATTGTCAAATTCACATATAAATTCCTGTATAATGATAGATTTCATACGACCAAAACGTTCGAAAAATTTCAGGAATACGGGTCCAGGTCCAGGACAGATAAACATTTTTGTTTTTTTCTCAATACTTTATGTTAATGTTTGTAAAAGTGTGCGTAATTGTATAAATAATGTTTTCACAATTTTTACTATTTTATAAATGTTTGGTACTGAACGCGGTAAATTTAAATACGCATTGACCAATGATACAGCTCCATGCAAAATCTATTCCTTTTTTGCAAATCTCATTTTTTCTCTCGCTATCGAGGAGAGTTGACATCCAGATGTGGACGCGTTAACACGTACGACCAGAGTAGTATCTCTTCGAGTAGGTACTAAGAAGGCACGCTCTTCCCCAAAGACGTCTTCATCGGCAACTCGGACTCCAGGAGAACAACTTAAGGTCGATCTCTCCACCCTTTTTAACCTTCCCATACTCAATTTTAGTTATTGCGTAACTCTCAGGCCCGACTCTCGTAGGACTTGTTTTCTACCCAACAATAAATTATATATGAAAATTTTGAAAAATCAACTACTAATAACAATTGTAAAGTAATAGGAATTCTACTTAAAAGAAACGATTACTAACTAGTATTAAAATTAATTAAATTTTGCATCTCTGATATGAATAAATTGGACTGATTAAAAGAAAGCGCTGCTGTCGTAGTTTCACTAGTGAACAACGAAGCCGAATTGGTATTATTATTCAAAATTTTGATGATTTTCTGAGGTTTTATATTTTAAAATTAATAAATGAATGGCATTTTCCATACAATTTTTTATTTCAAGCCAACGATTAATTAAGAGTGTAATTTTTCATTTCTAAAGATTAATTTTTATACATTTTATGGGCAACTAAAATATGATTACGCAATCTTAAAAGCAATGAACCAGCTTAAAAATAATTAGCAATAATTATTCAGTCACCATTCAGAATTACAGTGTGCAATTATAAAATTACCGCATTTTTTGCCACCCGTGGAAATAATCCGGAGCGATATAAAGGTGCGAATTAACCCTTATACACAGCCCCTATTTGATCCCCTATATTGCATGCACACACAGAGAGGGCCAACGCACATATAGGTACCCCCACGATTATAATTACCAATTACAATAAGCCGTAACACGATGTGGGGGGTGAACTTTTGTTGAAACAAAAATTGCCAGGGATTAACCGGGATCACGCTGCATAATTCAGGCTAATTTCATCCGGACCGGAATTGCATATGAATAAGTGATAAAACGACATTTCCCCGGACACGTCACTCACACCTCCTAGATTCATCCGACGAGAACTACAAGGCGGAATTATCTCCCACCCGCCGTCTCTCTCTACTTACCCGAGTTTCCCACTTCGCGTCTAACTAATTCACCAATTATGAAAGTTAACTATGTTAAGACGGACTTGATAAGGCAATTAATAATTCCTTGTAATATCCCCATTAAATCACAAACACTTCAGAAATATTCGCTTTGTAATATTAAATTATTATAAATTAAATAAAAAGAATTAATGATTAAATTAATTTTCCTTTAGCTACTTGGACATAATGATTTATGTTACATAAGTACTTTAACAAATGTCTAATGATAGACATTTGCTGTTGCATAACAATAACATATTGTATAATGCAACAATTTTGAATCGAAAATATTTAATTTCAATTTCACTTTATTAACGGAATTCCCATTTCCAAATTACACATTAAAAAAATTACAAGAAAAGTGTGACGCACTATAAACATTACAAAACATATGTATAAAAAGGTAAATTACCAATCACAAATTACGACAAAATGACAAAAAAAAATAAAAGTTACGTAATATAAGGCTATCTGCAGACACGTGTTTCGGGATTTGATCCATCGTCACCATAACTGTGCCTAATATAATTGCAAAGTTGTTAATTAAATTAATTAAAAATTAAAAGCGCTCTGTAACCTCTGAGATCCTCGGTGTACGTGAACGCAGAGGTCATATCTGGACAGGCAAGTCCCGCCATTTTTTTCTATTATGAAATTATTATTATTGTAATTATATTTAATTTTCTATGTATGCAAGAGGAATGTCGTTAAATAAATAAATTAATTAATAAAAAAAGTCGTACATTCAGAACAAAATAAAAAATATCCTACTCTCATCATTCACAAATTCATTAAGACGCTTCGAGACAGTTCAACAATTGAAGACAGGGAAGAAAGAACTCCGGTCGATAACCCAGGATTGACACACCTTCACTTTAGTGTATGTACTCAATATTTGTAAACAATGTGATTGTCTGGATAAAGATATTTGTATAAATAAGAAAAATATTTAATGATTGTTAAGGGTAGAAGCCTTAACTTATGTATTTTTCACTTAATAATTAATAAAACACAATTTCCATTCTTCACATATCTATTTTCACTGTTAGATGTACATTTCGAGCACCATGTACTCATTTTCAATAACTGAATAATTTAAAATTAATTACAACTGTTTATATACGGTATAGAGATTAGTGGAAAAACCTAAATCTAATTATGTCGGGTATCTGTTAGTGGACTGGGATTAAGTTTACTGGGAGATGTGTCGGCAGGTTTACAATTCTTTTTCATAACGAGATTTAACATTGGGTTGTCTAATGGGCTTAAATCTAAATTTAATAACCTGTCTTTATATTTATACATTTGGATAGCTTCTAACATGTTTAATTTGAAACTGTTTCACTGTTTTAATAATTTTACACCTGTAATAAGAATTGATGTCGGGTTTGGAAATTATGGAAAGCTATTGCTGATTTATGATGGTTTTGACTTTCTATGTGATAATTGTGTTCTTTGTAGCTTTTAATTTAAATACACTGTATCACCAATGTATATTTCCTCGCAGTTGTTACAATTGATTGAAAATATACCGGATTTATGTAAATGATCACTTTTGTTAAAGGTGTTATTTAAATCAGATTTTATTTTCGATTTACTGTAATACGCGGTTGTTAGATTGAATTTATTGAATACTTTGTTTATTTGGTGACAAATGGTCGGATTGTATATGAATTTAACACATATTTTTTCTTAGTTTCTTTTGTCATGTTGAGTTTTGTGCTAGATTTAATTTTATGATTCATTTTGTGTCTACTGATGAGCTTTTCTATCGTGTTTAACTGTAACCTAAAGATTGTGCTGTTTTTTATGATTGTTAATTCTTTTCTTCTAATTTCATTTGATAAAGGTAAGTTTATTGCTTTATAGATCATACTATTGAATGCTGCTAGTTTTTGTTTAAAGGGTGATGTTGATGATGTGTGAATGTAGTTGTATGTGTGTGTAGGTTTTCTGTGTATAATTAATTCTAGTGTTTCATATATTTTAATTATTTGTTTTTTTTTTTCGTTTCGTGTGTAAATGAAATGCTGGGGTACAAAATGTTTAAACTTTCTTTATAGAATTTATCCGTTACTTTTGAAACACCCTGTATATATACCGGGTTTTGCATCGGACGACGCACCATAGAGATTTCAATGTATTTTTTTAAATTCTCATTTACTTACTTCCCACGTCATTTTATCAAAAAAATCATAATATAGGTTTTTTGTGGGTATCAAAAAACTGAGTCTAATATACCCATTTAAAATATTTATTTATTTATTATCTAAATTCGAGATACACCTTATTTAAAAATTGCAATTTAAAAAAAAATAAATATACCGTACCTTGGAAAAATAATAACGTCGCGCTTACAACTGATATTTTTAATTATCTCTATTGACATCAAATAGTAAAAGTAATATTACCTATTGTATTAAAAGAACTTTTAAAATCAAATTATGTTTTCAATTGACGAAAAAATAGAAATGGTGAAATGGTTTTACGGAGGAAACAGTTCTCGAGAAGTAAGTGCAATGTTTAATGTAAAATGCCCAGATCGAAATATTCCTCATCACAAAACAATTACTAGATTTGTTAAAAAGTTTGAAAATATGGTATACTAATTGATCATTGCAAGTGTCATAATGAAATTGGACGTCCTCAAGTAGAAAATGAAAGTGTTTTTAATGTTGTGGCCACTACGACAGAAAATCCAACATTGAGTTTAAGACAAATATCTGCAAAGGTTGGCAGATATTTGTCTTAAACACACAGTTCTGTGTATTTTAAAAGCAAACAAGTTTCACTCCTACAAATACCAGTGTCACCAAGAACTTCTCTAAAAAGATATGTTTAAAAGAAGTATGTTTTGTTACGAAATAATGGAAAAGGTAAACGATGATCGTTCTTAAAAATATTTGTTTTACGGATGAATGCACATTTACTCTGCATAACGAACCCAATGTGCAAAAACACAAGTATCCTGTAAAAGTCAACGTTTGGGCTGGAATTTTATCGATGGAAACTTGACAGGAGAAAGTTTCCTGGAATTGTTAATTGAAAAAATAGCGTTAGCAATAACTGAAGTGGCTCAAGAAGACCAACAAATATGTTTTCAAATGGATGACTGCCCTGCGCACAACAGCCGCATTGTGCGTGAATTTTTAAACGACAGTTTTAATCGAAAAATAATTGGACCTAATTACGATATTCAATAATGTGGAAGATCTTAAAAATGTCTTTTGTGCCGAGTGTGGAAGAATAACTCGCTACCAGTTAGCGAATATTAGACGCGAATTTTATAATCGATTGGGATATTGCCAAGCTATCGAAGGAAATCTATTCGAACACTTGATATAGTTTTTTGTTTCTTGTTTCTTGTTTTGGCTTCGGAATCTAGTTTATAGTTATTTCTATTTTGGTGTTAATTAAACGATTATTCAGTTTTTAATATGCATAATGAGTTTTATTAATTGTCTAATTGTCTTTAAAACCTATAAAATAAAACTATTAAGAAATATTTTTGTATCCTCTACATGAAAACTGTTATTGGTTTTACGATAAAAGCACATGGGGAGTAAATAATTGAGATTTAAATAAATACATGGTCCTTTACATTTAAAATATCTCAAATGGGTGTATTAGACTCAGTTTTTTGATCTCCACAAAAAACCTATCGCTTGATTTTTTGATAAAATGACGTGGGAAGTAAATAAATGAGAATTTAAAAAAAAATACATTGAAATCCCTATGATGTTTCGTCCGATGCACCACCCGGAATATATATATATATATATATATATATATATATATATATATATATATATATATATATATATATAAATGCTATCCTATCGAAGGAGTGAGGGGCTAAAATGTATGTCAGGATAGCATTTTAAAAATAAAAATCGATGTATCAGAGCATTTTTATAAATATGTTTATTTACGATGTTATCGAATTTATCCGTTATTTTTGATACACCCTGTATATATTTAGCTATTATACTTCCATTTGCTTTGTACGAATGCTCTCTACACATCATTCAATACTTTAGTGGCACTTATTCACAGTGAGTCAATATGTGATTTAAACATTAATTTGTAATCAAATTCAAACTACTAAACTCCTGAAGTCTATAAATTTAGATCAATTGGACAAGGAATTACCGGCAATGACATAGGTTGAATTAATTTTAGTATGTGCGTGGTGATACATAAAAACTCAATATTTATTTAAGTTGAAGATGAACATAATGGCACCAATCCACAATGGTATTCATATTTTTCAAAACGTGGAAAAAGTCTGGCAAGTTTCTATAGGGTAGAGAATTTATGTGAGGTTATAAAGCGATTTATTATTAGACTAAAGGGATAAGCAATTATGTACGTACAGTCGCGGTGAATGGTGAACTCTTCACGACCATTGCGCGCAGAACCAGGTATACGACTAGTTCCATGCTTACTTGAAACAAAATACTACAAATAACATGGATTTACTTTGAAATGGGATTAAAAAAATCAGTTGTAATAGTTTTTAGTCACTTCTCTTTGTAGAATGTCTAGGTCCTGAGGTTAGATTTAATTTCCGAGGTGAACCATAGGGGCTATCCAAGTAATAATTTAGAAGTAAACATTGGCACATATCTGTATAGAGTTGGGTAGGTAGTTTTATTAATGCTTAGCCACTTCTTTCTTTATAACGTTTTGGTCCTGAGGTTAGATTTAATATTCGATGTGAACCATAGGGGTAGCCTTTTTATTAGAAGTAAACATTGGCACATGTATGTATAGAATTGGGTGGAGTGTATCGTAAAATGTTTTCAATATTTCATCAACCTCATAAATAGCTTCCAGACCACTCTATATAAAAATATAATTATTTGTAAACTAGTGTAATTAAGTCAGTTATTAGAAGCTTTTCTTTCTGTATCGTTATTCATTATTAATGACAAACAAAACACTGTTTTTTCAATCAGTTAACCTAAAATTGTTTATTCATTACACTTTCAATAATTATAGTTATCAAACCATAAGTGATTTGTGATTAATAATTGTTAAATCTTTGTTAGTCACGAATGATCAGTTATTTTAAGATTAATGAAAAAATATCGAATTATAAACATGAAGAGAAAATGAGTAAACATCTAGTGACAAATAAAGTTTTTATTAAAAAAATCAGCTTCAAGAAATCAAAGAATCAAGAAAGCTCGAGAAATATTTTTGTAGAAGTAAGAAGGCTCCACTAATAAACACTAGAAATACACGCATTTTTATTAAGAAATGAATTAAAAACGCTTAAAGTTCAATTTGCAACTATGTCTCTTAACATATTAACTCTCACGGCATGTTTTTTAAATTAAGAACAAAACTGTTCAACTTTTAACTAAAGTGCCCCCTTAGATGCTAGAAAAAATAATAAAAATCTAACTATTCAGGTATTTCTATATATGTAAAATTCACTTCTATATTTGTTGTAAATATCATACATACGACTTTTTTGTAAAGTTTATTGTTTACAATAATTTAAATCCTGTGATTTATCTATAATGCACTGGGTTAATATGGGTTAATATTATTGACCCCTGTGCATAGCCTACTAATTTTGATTAACTAATCACTGCCAAGTACTTTTCTTATGCTTAACTTTATTACTATTAACTAAATTAACAAATAATTTAATATTTTTTTAATAAAATTATTGCAAAATCCTCATTGAATAACAAAATATTATGACAAATATTTATTTCCGTATGATGGAAGCTCGAAAAACCAATCTGTAATTACCTACCGCAGTGAAACGTGTAATCTATAAATCTATAAATTAAACGTGGTTATGCTTTAGCAAATTATCACCTTGTAGCGCGGGTAATTGCACCTTGCAATTGAAAGTTGTTGGTTTTTTATTGATATTTCGAACTTAATTCACGGATTAATTATAAGCGATAATTCATGTTGATGTTGTTGCACGGTGTTTGCACGCCGCTGACTGTAATTATAAATATCAAGACGGTTGTAAATTTTACGTAATTACGTTTGCGTTTTTTAAGTGTGCTTTAAGCCATCATTTATTTTTAAACGATCGCATATTTGATAATAAATGATGATTATAGTGGGACTAGTTCGTGATAAGAATCTTCACACACGTAGACTAGTGATTTATTAATATAATTTAATGCATTACATAATTATGTACAATTATTTCTTATATTTAATTAATTTACTAAAATTATATTAATAAATTGATGAAATAAAAACTTTATTCTAATTTATAACAGTGTAATAAAATGCAGAGAAAGCGAATGATATCCTGTTGAGTTGATTATAGATGTAAATCGAGCCTTTGTCTGTCTTACTATAAATTTGCTCCTTGATAAATTAAATAACTGCGGTGTAAGAGAGGTAACAAATAGCCCCATTGACAGAAAGGATTCCGTAAATATAAAGTATATAACGCAGCATGGTTTAAACTTTTATAGTTTACCAGGAAATAATCAACATATGTATGCCGAAAGTTTATACTCTAGGTCCTATGTTATTCATACTTTACATGAACGACCTAGTAAATAATATCCAGAACCTGGTTTACATGTAATATCAAAAAATGTAATAAGTCAACTATTCATCTGGTTTCAGGAATATCAACTGGAAATAAATACGAGGGGTCTTTTTTATATTCTCGGACAAGGCATGAAAACTAAAGAGTAAAGGAAAAACTAAATTCACATTTAATGAAACGTTCAGCCACCATTCATCTAGCGTATGGATAACTAGTGATGAAAAACTAAAGTTTACTTTTCAACGTAGTCCTTCTGCTTTTAAATATAGGTATAATACCGCTTTTCTGCGCAAAATGGATATCAATAGTTGCTGTAAGTTCGTCATTGTCCCTAAATTTCATCCCCTTAGTGTTTTTTTTTTTGAGATTCTGGAACAAAAAGTAGTCACTCGGTACCAAATGTGGACTATAAAGGCGCTGTTGAATTTCTTCGAAGCCATAATCAGCTACAGTGGCTTTTGAAAGTCTGGAGTTGTGCACTAGTTCATTGTCGTAAACCCAGGTTTCATCTCCAGTAATAAGTCGATTGATAATTAAATCTGGTTCATCTTCACAACGCCCCAAGAATTGTTCACAGGTCAATACCCGAACACGCATTTGGAATGAAGAAAGCATTCGCGGCACCCATCTTGCACTAACCATTGTCATCCCAAGGTAATCGTGTAAAATTCTGAAAACTGTGGATTCTGAAACTCCTAGTGATACTGTTAATTGTCGCTTCTTTAGTCTTGTATCCTCCAATACAAAACACTTGTTTTTTTTAACAACACCTGCAGTAATAACGTTCACAGGGCGCCCTGGACGGAGATCATCATCCAGTGATTCTCGATTTAAACAATTTTGATCACTCGCAAATAATTGATTTGGAAGGGCAATCAACAGCCAACATCTCTTCATAAATAGGTTTTGGGCGTTTTCCTTGTTTTATTAGGAATTTTACAACAGCCCGGTAATCGATTTTAGTCTTTTCGATGAGCGACTTAAAAACTATCAGATAATAATATTAATAATGTTGCATTGTTTTGTAAATTGTCATACAAATCATTATGGCAAAAAACAACATAATCGAAAATTGCATCATAATTTAAAATAGTCCGGGGATATAAAAACGACCCCTTGTAAATCGAAAACTGAATATTTACGTTTTCACTCGAAACAATGTAAACAAAATCTAAATATACAGTTAACAATAGGTGAGCATCTTGTATCTTCCAGAAATTCTGCTAGTTTTCTTGTTGTAATCACAGATGAGCATCTTAACTGGACAAACCATTGTGCCAAACTAACAAATGATATTTCAAAATCCTGCCTCAATATAAATTCGACGAAACATTACCTTATAATTCAATAAGTTAAATCACTATATTTTGCAAGAGTAGAATCACGATTAAGCTATTGTCTGTGTTTCTAGAGTTGGTATTGATTGCGCAGAAACGCAATGAGTCAGAGGATTATGTCCTCTGATCTACTCAACCCTATTTTAAAAAATATCTAAACTGACCTTACCATGCTTGCTAATATATGAGTTTGAGTTAAAAATAAATACATACAAATTTGTTGAAATAAGTTGGGCTTTGCCATTATTAGACTTTTCCATTGTTGCAAAACTAAGAGTAATGAAAATATTTATATACGTCATTATAAGTTAGATTTAACAAAACATGCATAATAAGTACTTGGTGCCATGATATATAGCACTCTTTCAACAAAAATTGAAACTTGTCCAAATTTAACATTGTTTGAAAATTGGCTTTTTTTATCCTTTCTGGAAAACGTATTTATATGAAAACGAGTACTTTATGTAATTAATTTATATATATATATATACATTATACATCGATGGACAATAAATTCTAGTATTATTATTATAAAGTCTTGCTGTGCATATGGTGCGATCAACAAGGTATTATAAACTACTAAAACCTAATTAAATTGAATAAATTGAACGACGTATTGTTTCAAAGAGACCAACAATATCGAGTAAGAGACGAAAAATCATCCTATCGCGTAACAGCACTTGGCCACTCGTTGCAAGGGTAGAAAAAGATAATATCGGTTATTTTTTTCTCATTAATCACTTGGTAAAACATATTCAAAAATAATTTGGTTTTTAAATTAAATTCACTTGGTATCATTTCACTTATATGTATTTATTTTTCAACTAGTTTCTGCTTAATGCCATTATCAAGAATGATTTGCAAATGGACTTGTTCGGGTATATATACATTTTTCAGTTTTTATTAGGTAATAAGGGCGTTTAATATCGGGGATTTTCATTTTTTTTGCTTTTAAGGCTTTTGAAATTTTCAAACCCTCCCGGTAGTTAATCCCTTATTACCTGTATTTAAGATTTTAAAATCATTTGAAGAAAAGTGGTGATTAGATGTGATGCAATATTTGGAAAAATCGGTGGTTTGTTTTTTATTTTCTATATCTTTCTTCTATATCTTCTATATCTTTCTTGTGTTCTTTGTCCAATGTATACTACATCGCAATCATCACATTGTAATTCATAAATACCACGTTTCTTCAATTTACAATTTTCAGTTTTAATTTTATTATTAAATAACAGTTTTCCAAGTTAATTGAGTTAATCAAAATTATGTTGTTATTCTTTCCATTTAAAATATTTTTTATTTATAAGGACACCGGTTTAATATATTCTAATCTATTCCATGTTGTTAATTTTGTATTCGCCACACTATAAAAATATTTTCGTAAATGTAAGTATTGTTTCTTTCTCAGCATATTGTTGATTAAATCTTCATAATAGCGATTGTTCTTAGCAATTATTTTAATTGTACTTAATTCTACTTTACTTAAGGGAATACTGACTAGTCTGTGTAAAAGAGAGTGAAATGTACAATATTTAATTTGACTGTGTGTATTAGAAAACTCAGGTATTATGACGTCCGTAGAAGTTTGTTTACTATAAATCTTGTATGCTAGTGAATTATTCGTTGTTTTCGAGATTGTGACATCAAGAAAATTTAGGCTATTATTTTGTTCTTTTTCAACTGTAAACTGGATTTTTTTGTTGATTTTATTTAAGTAATTTGTAAATATTTGCCTGTTTGTGCCTGTCCATATACAAAATACATCGTCAACATATCTTGCCCAGAAATATATATGTTTACCTTCTGTTTTATTCAGTAAATTATTTTCAAAATGATCCATATATATATATATATATATATCTGATAATAAAAGGGACAGAGGTGTTCCCATGGGCAGATCGTCTGATTGTATACAAAATGTATTGTTAAATTCAAAATAGCATTGATCGTTGCAAATATTTATTAATGTTTTGAGTTCCATTTTTTTTCAAATCCGTTTTCATTTGACTTATTTAATTCTTTTTTATGATTAGTTTTAGTTCAATAATTAGAACTGATATGAAAAGACTTTTCACATCAAATGAAAATAATTTAAATAAAAAGTCACAGAGCTAAATGTAAAAATAATTAATTAATTATTTTCAAATCTTATCTATTTATAAATGAAAATAATTTTGCGTTGTGTGGAAGTGTTAAGTTTCTTAATTTATTAATGAGGTCTATTGTATTTTTTATTGGATACATCGGGTTGAAATTAATAAATTTAGGAATCAAATCATTTAAAAACTTGCATAATTTATACGTCGGGGCGTATAAATACGAAACTGCAGGATTATTTTCTTTATGGATTTTTGGTAATCCGTAAAGAGTTGGGGCCTTTGGATTCATCAATGTTAGTTAGAATCTCTCTGTCTGAAATTAGATTTGTGCTATTTTTTATTGCATGTTTAAGTTGGTTTTGAAACTTGGTGATTGGATCTAGTTTTTAATGCAAAAAACCTGTTTTTAATAACTCCTCTGTTTTTTATATGTATTCATCTTTATTGATAATTGTTATGGTATTGCCTTTGTCTGGTTTACACAAAATTAAATCATTATTTTTTAGTTTATTTTTTATGCTGATTATTTTTTTTGCTGTAAAAAATACGTGTTTTACTTTTATTGTGTGATTTATACCTTTTAATTAATTTTGAAGTTTTATTTTTCATGAGCAAACGTTCTTCTTCTGCAAATATCTTATTACATATAATTTCAGGATTTATTCCTACGGTCTCTAGATTTGATTTATTATAAATGTGTGGGTTATAATTACGAAAATATTTTTATAATATGGCGAATACAGAATTAACAACATGGAATAGATTAGAATATATTAAACCGGTGTCTTTACAAATCAAAAATATTTTAAAAGGAAAGAATATCAACATTATTTTGACTAATTCAATAAACTTAGGAAAAAATGTAAGTTAATAATAAAATTAAAACTGAAAATTGTAAATTGAAGAAAAGTGGTATTTATGAAATACAATGTGATGATTGCGATGCAGTATACATTGGACAAACCGGTAGGTCTTTTGATATCAGATTAAAAGAACACGAGAAAGATATCGAAAATAAAAAACAAACCACAGGTTTTTCCAAACACTGCATCACATCTAATCACCATTTTTCTTCAAATGATTTTAAAATCTTAAATACAGGTAATAAGGGATTACCACATAACTATCGGGAGGGTTTGGACATTTCAAAAGCCTTAAAGGCGAGTAAAAAAGTGGTCAATGACAACAAAGACCTTTAAAATTCCCCGATATTAAACGCCCTTATTACCCAATAAAAACTGAAAAATGTATATATACCCGAACAAATCCATTTGCACATCATTCTTGATAATGGCATTAAGCCGAAACTAGTTAAAAAATAAATACATATAAGTGAATGATTGCATTGCTGCTAAATCAACATCGTAAAATTTGAAGAAAATAACGAAAAATATTTGTATTAATATATGTTGTACCAAGTTTTCTAAATAATTGCCTTTTAAAGTGAAATAATTATCAGAAAACATGCAAGTAACCAATATTAGTCTATAAGAAATAAAATTGTTTAACTCAATGCGCTCCAATAATAATTGTTGGTTTAATGCTGCAATTATAATAGGATAGCACGATGCTAGATATTAACTGCATTATTAATTTTTGGTACGTGCGAAAACGAAACTTTAATTATGCACACTTTATGCGCCCGCTCCTAAAATTACCCTCGGTCAATGTAAATTGCAGTTGGCATCAAGTATTATATTGCTCCGCTAAAAAATGTTCTAATCGACTAAAAATTCTTATTGGAACATTACCAGTTTAACAATTTGTATTGCACCCTCTCACTTTATTTGCGGCCGTAAAGGTATGTAAAGACATTTTTTCATTACCTATTTCATATTCCAAATGCTAATGTGGAATATAATAAATTGTTATTTAAATATGAAAAAAGATTAAATTTTATTAAATGTCCATAAATTATACTCAATAACATTATTGGAGATATATTATAACAAAAAGACATTACGTTCACTTAATGCGTTTATTCTTATAACAATGGTGATCAATCAAAATAATAACACAATATGATACATTCGCAGGAAATCCAACAGATGTTTATACACTTTGAGGAAATTATTTCACTCGCATTTCCAATCCATTAACCACTAAATATCATCGCAGTTCATTACACGAAAAACGAACGCGTTTCGCATAATGCGTCGTAATAACAAATATTGGACACTAAATATGATTAATGGAAGTATGTGTAATTGTAAGAAATATTGTGTGTTTTTATTAATTCCATAATTTTTGCGTGTTCACTTTGTATAAACAAATTTATTATCAAATGTACAATATTGATTGTAACTACACCGAATTAAAGTTAATCAATTTGAACATGATAGTTTTTAATATAACCAAATCGCAATGAAAAAAAAAACTAACTTGGATTTTAAAGACGTTTACTTCGTGGTAAATTTTCAATTTTAATATAAAGAATCGGGCAGTCATTTCTATTTGTTGTATAAAAATTCAAGCGTTTTCTTTATATCAAAATTGAAAATGTAGGACGGAGTGAACGCTTCTAAAATCCAAGAATTAATTTAAGCCAATGTGGTAAAAACGTACTTAAAATTAGGAATGATAATCCTCAATACTCGAAAGGATTAAATCCTTTTTCCTATTGTCAATCAGAAATAATGTCAAACAAAAAAATAATCTGTTTTTGCCTAGACGACTTCACAATTTATGAACGTGTAGAAAGTGTGAGAGATTAGCAGCCACTTGAAATTAATTTAGACCAAATTAAATCCCGGTGTACTGTGAACAGGTTTGAAATAAAATTATTTAAATATTTTAATATACTAATATTTTGTTGAAATTATGTGGAAACCGCGCCTTCCTTTTGCATTCTAAGCAACTTCAACAATTTAAAGTGTGCATGTAATTTCAGTCATTCTATATAAATTTATAAGAATTATAAAATCAAATAAAAAAAACAAAATAATTAAAATGCGTAAAAACGTTAGAGAATCACATGTTTTTAATTGATATTGTAACATAAGGGCAATACAGAGTATAATAATAAGTATAAATATTGATTATTGCTTGAATAAACAAAATACAAAAATACCATTTGAAAAACTAAGTGCAGAGCAATTCATAATATTTTCAAAAATATATACACAAATATTAATTACTTACAATTCGATGCGCGCAATAACGAGCAATCATCAACCAACGAAATTTGATAGATGACCGTGACCGTATCTAATCAGCGCGTCCGCATTCGGAGCGAAGAGAGGGGTGAATATTATATCTGTCAAAGTGTTCTGCAACAGCCTCTCTTTACAATGCCGCGCGTCAAAAGTGACGCGGCGCCGTTATTGCCATCCCACCCCCTCGACGCATGATGGATGGATTGATTTTATATTGCTTTCATTCGCCCGCCGATTGATAAGAAACAGTCGGAATAATGCGACAATAATAACGCAGAGCCGAAAACAAAATAAATCGATTTGAATATAAATTAGGAAATTATAAGTCCAAACACGCACGCGATTGTGTTTCGTATTAAAATTTAAATAGCAAATATAAATAAAATGATTCAAAAATAAATATCAAAAATGTAAATGATGTCGGTTGAGATAAATTGCGAAATTCATGTCATAGTTCTCATCTAACTAATGTCGAAATGAAAAGATAAATTTGTAAACGATGTGATTTTTATTATTAATTAATTTTATTAATTTCACTAATAATTTTAGAGGAGTATTTTGAAAAATGCATTTGTATCAAACATCTATTTCAATAAAATAATAGGTCGAGTAATAAGTAACTTTCGTTTCTTTATGAGATATTTATTTTACTCTCATTAAATAAAAAAATACATGAATTTATTAGATATTCACCACCGTTATCTATAACCTTCTCCCAGCTTCCTGGCAGTTTATGAATTCCTACCTTGTAAAATGTGGCTGGTTTGGAGTGGAAGACGTTTTCGACAGCCTGTGTGATTAAAAAAAATTGTAGGGAACGGTGCAAGATTCGGAGAGTATGGAGGATGTGCTAAAACAGACCATCCATGCTCAAGAATATGGTCGGATATTATCGTGCAGTAGGATGACATTTTTGCGATTGACGAGTGCAGAACGCTTTTCATGTAGTTTTTCTTAAACTCTTTGCAGCTGCTGAACATATTTATCCGCAGTAATCCTTAATTTTCGTTTCAACAACTCGTAGTAAATTATTCCTCGACAATTCCACCATACACACAACAAGACTTTATTGTCATGGATGTTTGCCTTCGGATATGGTAGAGGTGGTTTGTCCTTATCAAACCACTGTATTTTGCGGACTTTATTCTCATAGGTGACCCATTTTTCATCGCCTGTTACAATCCTGTTTAAACATTTTTACCGGTCAGAGCAGACTTGTGGCGATTGAGCTGGGATCATCTTTATTCCGTTCACTGAGACTGTGAGGTAACCATACTCCTAACTTGTTGACTTTCCCTAATTTCTCTAGGTGGCGGATAACGGTTGATTGTGATGTATTCAACTTTTTCTTATATATATATATATATATATATATATATTGACTGTCGTCTTAGCACTATTGCCTTGTTTAAATTCCCAAAGCATCACATGACAAATATGTACTTTTCAACTCGCCATGTCAGAGGATAAAGAAGCAGTTTATTGTTTCATGTATCATACAGAGTTGTTGACAAAAACAAAAACTCGTTGTCATAATAGATTTTACATAGCCACATCGGAAGTTACATATGACTCGACTTAATATATTGTATGACCTGCGTACGACAATTCTTAGTCAGTAGGAAGAGTCGTGGATATATAAATAAAAAAAATAAAGTGATGCTTAACCACTTGGTTTAAAAATTGGTAAAATAACTTATCTCCTAACCAAGAAATTCAAGGGAAAAATCGAAGTCTTAAAAAAATAACGAATTATAAAATATTTAAATTATACACTAAGTTTAATGAATATCAAAAAGATATGTATAATAAAGATAATAGCAAAACAATAAATTATATATGAAGATAAAAATAATTTAATTGACAAAAAGAAAACTCAATATAACGCAAATATCAAAACCAACAATTATCTTAATAAAAAATATATCGAAATATCAATTAAATGTTAAATACACCAATATAAATCAAGTCAGTAATTACATAATCATAAATAAACTCAGATAGAATGACGTCACCTTTCTTCACATTATCATACAATTAAAAACACATAACTCAAAAAATATAATCCCTCTCCTTTAAATTTTTAACCATAAATGTTTTTTTTTTATAATTAATTTAATACTATTATTGTCTTAATTGGTATTGCTTCTTTAAAAAAAATCTCCTTGTTTAAAATTAATATTTAACTAAATCACAATAAATTAAATAAAAAAACATAATAAGCACTAATTTGTAATTTATTCCGTCACTTAAACACCAAACGAAATTGCATTTAAATAAATAAACCATTTTTTTTTTTCAATCACTTATCTGGAATTTTTCTTCCCAACTTTTCCGATTCGATCGCACCGACCTCTGATTCCACAGCAAAGCACAGAGATACTCGACCTTTCCAGAAATCCTCCTAACTCGGTTCCACGAATTCACCGTAGCGAAGAATTCGAATTTGGACGCTCTTCCGGGAACAGCAAAAACTCCAATAATTGTTTAAAAATGGATCGTTAAATTTCTAATGAAATTTAACTTCCCCAACGAGGCCTAAAATCGAGTTTCAAATTTTAGTGAACAACCCTAGAATTAATTATCACCAACAACACAGAAAAACAAAATGAACGGCTAGTTAAATGTAAACAATTCAAAATCGATAATTAATACACAATATAGAAGATATGGAAATTTACCTTAAGATGTAGTTTTGCCTCGCTTAATTTAATTTTAGAATTCAATGGTTGTGAAAAGATTACGATGATTCACAAAGATTTCTTCCTTAACACACACAGAACGTATTTTTCAGAACTTCATTCAACAACCTCTTGAGCATACATCTCGACAATTACTGCCGAAATTTTCTGTAAATTTTCATCTCCCCTAGAAATAATTAATCGGGCGCCACCTGCTCAAACTAATTAGCGATTGGCAATTTCGAATTAATGAACCTAAAGATGCGACTACACAACCCTAATATTGTCGCAATAATATTTATAAAACTCCCATAAAGGAAATAAAAACCATTACACATAATCTACTATACAAATTATAATAACTCCTCGCACGAGAGAAATATAACTGGACGTGATAAGAACAAAATATAAGATGCGCAAAGTCGAACGTACAAAAATACCTTTTCCGAAGAACAATGATTTGTAAACAAACCAACATCGCGAATTTGTCGCTTAAAATTCCTTTGAATTCCCTACTAAACAAGAGACTAAGTGCCACGGAAGACCCTGTTGGATAATCTCATAAAATAGGAAAAATACAGAACTCCTTTTATCTTTGAGTTTAGTATTTCATTTATTTGTTTATTTCAAACCCATTGTTTTATAAATGTTCGCATCCTTTAAAAATTTCCCCTAAATTTATCTCAAATTTTCGCTTAGTGATTACCACATTTAGATAGTGTTTAATATTTTTAGGACACAAAAGTGATTCCACCTTTATTTCTAAACGCAAGCTCTTACGCAACAAATAAAGGATCCGTCAGACATTAGGATCATTCGTCGTAGTGTTGTAGCACCTTATTATATAATATGATATGTGAAAATGTTAATAGCCAAGATTAAATTAAAATTAAATAATTCCTATTTATTTTTATTTTTGTTATATTGGGTTTTCTAAGTTAAATTACTGGTTTTGAGTTTAATTAATATTTTTATTTACAAATCATTTTTCCAATATCGAATGCAGCTATATAAAAGGTTACGAAACGTGAACGTTGCAATTGTAAAGTGGAACCCAAACATAAACTATAATTATTTGAAACACAATATTCTTGTAGTAAATTTTATAATTATAAACGAATACATTTAAATGAGACTCAAAAATATAGCCATACGAAAAGAAATTTACTATAATGTTTAGCCATCATAGCCATCTTAGAACAGATATTAATAAAGAATAAAATTTCAAAAGAAAAAATCAAAGAGTACTTACAGCTTACGGAACTAGTGATGAATTGCAATGTTTTTGAGTTTAATAATTCATTTTATAAACAAACCTTTGGTACGGCCATGGGAAACCCCTCATCACCGTTTCTAGCAAACATATTTTTAAATAATTTCGAAAACATTGCAAACAAGTCAATAACCCAGTTTCCTGAGATTTGGTTTAGATATGCCGACGGCATTTTTGCAATGGTAGATTCAAACCTCAATATTGATAATTTTATTTCTTCACTAAACAATATATATGACAGTATCAACTTCACGTATGAAATAGAAAATAACAACTCCTTGCCTTTCTTTGGATATTTTAATAACGAAAAATAATAATAAACTAGTTTTTGATATTTTTAGGAAACCAACGCATACGTTTAATAACATCCATTCCGAAGCTTTTGCACCAATGAAATACAAACTTTCGGCCTTTAATAGTATGATCAATAGAGCCTTCAGCATTCCGTTATCACACGAAGCAAGGAAAAAAGAACTAAAATTCATTCAAAAAATAGCATCGAACCTCTAATATAATAAAAATACAATTCAAAAATTGATTAATAGAATTTCAAATAAACACAAACTATTAAAAGCAACATCGTTAATAAGAACAGATACAACATTAGATAAAAAATAAGTCAGATTAAGTTATTTTTCCACAATAGAAAATAGTTTCAAAAAATTATACAACAAATTTAGCCTAACACCAGCGTACTATGTAAATACAAAATTAAGTACCCTACTGGGGAACACTTTTAATAAAATTTACGATTTAGAGAAGTCGGGAATCTATTCCATTAATTGTAATAACTGCGAAAAAATTTACATAGGACAAACCCAAAGAAATATTTTAACAAGATACAAAGAACATGTTGCACACATTAAATACCAGAATCCAGACAAATCTGCTGTCGCTAACCACGCTATTGAAACAGGCCATAAGTTTACAGTAAATAACATAAAATTATTAAAACAATTATCACATTGTCAATTAAATATGCTTGAGGCAATTGAGACGAAATAACATAAAAATAGATTATTAAATTTTTATGTAAGCCCGTCTGAGAATGTATTATTAGATTTATTGTAAATTTCAGGTACCCGCCGTATCTTGACCTTCCTAATACTTTAACCCCCTTTTTTTAAACCGCCCTTAAAACTTACCTATCCAAATCCATACCTATAGCTAATTAGGTTTCCCCACTAATAACCTTATACCTGCCTGTACTGACACCCGATAATCCACCCTCTCTCTTTATATATATATATATATATATATATATATATATATATAAATATCATTTGTATTTTCTGCTAATTTGTATGAACCATTGATAATGGTCACTTTGTGTCCGAAATGTACATCTGGTGAAAAATAAAAATAGTGAAGAAAGGATTCTAAGTGTTTTTTTATTCATGGATAACTTCTTGAATATTAGTGACAATTGGACAAGATATTTTAGCTGCTTAACTTATAAACATCAAGGTATTAGTACGAAGACAGCTGCACATATTTACCAAATTGTGAACCGTCCTTTATTGGATTATGCAGTTATCCTTTATTGCCATCCCCATTCGGTCACCCTGAAAAACATGCAAGTCGCCGAGATTAGCTCAAATATTTAAATAATTATTATATCTATAATTTTTTTAATTAATTTACGAATTGTGAAATATTAAGTGAACCAGGAATTTAAAATTGTTATTGATACTGAAATTAATAATTACGGACTTTACGTTAATGAAAATTTCCTATACTATATCTAAATAATTGAAATTAAATGTCCACATTTAACATCAGTAGAAACAATAACATCCAAGCAAGTAAATTTTGCACCATAAATTAATTATAATGAAATAATCTAATTTACATTTTCAAACTATCTTATAGCTTACGGAAAATTGTGTGTAATTGTTCGGATCGACTAAAATTCAAATTTGGCGCGCCTGCTTGAGAGGAAAACGGTACACTACACTTTAACGGGGTGTAGGGTGAGACGAGACGTGTAGTTTTATGACGAACAATGAATGACGGTCGCCTGGGATAACCCTGGTCCTGCTACGGTGTGCATGAGCTTCCTGGTATACCCAGACGATTCTACGCCAATGGACGAGAGTAAGAGACAAAGTCAAATATTGGTTCATGTTAGACGAAGATATACTTTTTATACACGTTAGTGTTTCGCTTTTCCACGCCGTAACTGATGAAAATGTGACGAACCTCTCACAATTCATTACAGTCCAATAAACACGGGACTCTTAAAATACTTACTAAAATCAGATACCCAAAATTCATAATCCTCAGTATCAATTCTATGGGTGAAAAACTTCTTTCTATCTCAAAAATTTACTTCAAATCCCCTAAACCTAGAGCTTATTAACTCCCTACGTATTCTACGTCCTAAACGAAAATTTCATGAATTCATGAATTCCTAAATTCATTTCACACAATTAATAACAGTTGAGTGACGTGGCATATCTGACAGGGACTTTTGGCATAGACTGTTAACGATCATTAACCACTTTTCCGTATATTTGTATAAGGACAAAAATACAAAATTTAAACGGAAATACCATTAATCAATAGCCAATTGGCGGACTTTTACAATATATATATTGTTATATTAAATGTAAATATTGTATTGTTTGTCAATGAAGATTACTGATTAAGTGGCAATTATTATATATACAGGGTGAGTTTTTTTCGATGTTCTCTATGGGGATCTCGGAAACTACAAGAGATAGAAAAACGGTTAAATGGGAAAGAAGTGTAGTTTTATAAGACGAATAAAATGACACGTTCAGAATATTTGAAAAAGTCAAGGGTAACTAGATATTTTGAAAAAAGTAAAATGTGTCAATTTTTTGAAATCAATATATCTCTATTATTATCATAGATAGAAAAAAACTGTAAAGGACAAAGTTGTAGAAAATTTTACACAGATTAATAATAAAAAACAAAAAAATGTTTCGCCCATATTTTGGGAGATATGACACAAACTTACCTTTTTTTAAATGGAAACAATAGTTGGCTATTGATTTCAAAAAAAAGACACATTTTACTTTTTTTCAAATTGACTTTTTCAAATACTTTGAAAGTGTAATTTTATTCGTCTTATAAAACTACACTTCTTTCCCCATTTAACCGTTTTTCTATCTCTTATAGTTTCCGAGATCCCCATAGAGAACATCGAAAAAAACTCACCCTGTATATACAAATATTTTTATTTAGAAGAATATGTATTATAGAACAATTACATATATTTTACAACTAAGCTAAATGTACATCTTTTCTCCTAAACCAGCTAACGACCTGTGGTCTATCTGCCAAATTATTATATTTTCTTTTTAACTAACTTTCCATCACGTATTACAATGTTAAAACTTTAATAGTGCACATCCTTTGAAGAAAGTGCGTTATTATTTTAAAAACCTTATAAACAAACAAAATAATTTCATTCGTCATCACACGTTAAAATTACAATATTGCGATACATTTTCATAAATATAAAGAAAACATTTAATATGTCTTTATACCAAGAATTGTTAATAGATTCAATTGTATTTTTTTTTAGATATATAGAGTTCTCCATAAAACTCCAATCCTTGAACTATGATTTTTCAGGACTTCATCAGTAAGCCATTAACGAATGATTTTAAATATTTGAATGTAAAAAAAGGAATTGCAACAACCGTAAAATATACCATGAACGAAAATAAATCACTTTATCCGTTTTTTTCTTTCAGCTCTTTCTAATATTCCACTGTCTCGTTGAGTTTGGACTTTGTGATTTCGTAATTGGCTTTTTAATTAATTACTTTTAGTGAGAAGGGTGAAGCAGCGGGAAGCGAGCTGGCGGGACGGGGGGGTGAAGGTTTTTCCCGAAATCACAAGAATCGCGAGCTTTTAATCTTATTAATGCGTTTCCCGGATTAAAAGTTTTCAAGTTCGCACACAGTGCTCCTTCCCCATCCTGCAGATATCTACTTTTATTGTATTAAATTATTAATTATAACGTGATAATTTTAACTAACAGATTTCCGGATTAAAGTCAGTGTGTTGTGATTGTGATAGAATTTAAGTTTTAATTAAAATATTATTTTTTGAGATACTATACTCATTTAAATGACACCCCTCTTTAATATTTATATAATATCTTTATTCGTGTAATTCTATGAAAGCATATGTTATTTACAATACGTATATTATAGCATATATTTACGAAATAGCTATACAACGATTATAGCAGTAATACAATTTTTCAAAACCATTTTTTATAGTACGATTTGTCTTTAGTCTCAAAATGGGCCTCAGTTTCAGCGATTACCTCTTCATCGGCGCTAAATTTCTTTCCAGCGAGAATGCTCTTGACGTCTGAGAACAGGATAAAGTCACTTGGGGCCAGCAGATTTGGAGTATACAGTGGACGCGGAAGCAACTCGAAGCTCAATTCATGCAATTATACCATCGTTTCATTTGATTTGTGACATGGTGTATTGTCTTGATGAAACAGCTCTTTCTCCTTAATATGCCTCTTTAATATTTAATAGCAGTTTTTATGTCTTTTTTTAAGGTAAAAGATTTCCGCACTTAAGACAGTGGATTATGATAATACTCAGTGCAGCTTACACAAAATAATAAAAACATATCTTTATTTTCCATTTTAATTACAATTTCTCTTAAATATAAAAGTAGGTTAAATTAAAAAAAAACTATAAAAATATTACTTTTTGGGAAAAATTTGCAAGTAAACTTAGTACAATAAGCCACCTAGGCTGCTGCAGTGCATCCGGATCCGCAAGGAAGACGGCCAACACAGGAAAAAAAGTAAACTACGATTTTTCGGTAGCGATATAGTTATCAGTATTCCAAGTAATAAAATAAAGGCTTTGACATCGGCATCATCAGGAATAACAACTTGAACAACAGTGAACTGTATTGTGTTTGGAGCACCGAAACATGTTTGTGAAAAATGTTTTACCCACGTATGAAAATGTAATGAAATATTTCCTTTGGCTTAGATATGATTCTCAAATTAAAACAGTATTTGTAATTAGTCACATTATTTCAAAGAAAATAATCGGCTTATGGAATATAACGTCTATTCGTGTGGTTTCATGTAATAGAATAGTGAAGAAATTTCGCGATTACCATGACACATATAGATATATTTGAAAGCCCTTAAAAGGGGGAATCATGAGAAAATAAAACAGTTCCAAGACGATGCGAAGAAGCTGTTTGATATATCCGCCTGTAAATGCGAAGATTTTAACGCATGTTGTTGTGAGGAAAGTTCCTAGAAGTGAACAGGTATTTCTTATAGATCAAAGGACTGGAAGAAACATAATTATCGGATCAGTTGATATGGTTGCGACTAAGAGCTGCAAAGAAGTTTGAAACGTAGTGCGAAGGAGAAGAAAATTGCAACTTCATAAGTAGTTGATGAATATGATTCACAGCTCTCGGATAACAGTAATATATCACCAGAATCGTTGAGTCCTCAGATTTTCGAACCGAATTCTCCAAAAAAGAAGAAAATCGGGTCAAATGAGAACCAATTATCAATTTACCTTCACCGGCTCTGGCATGTGAAAGATGATCGCTACTGCTGTCTTAGAATATGATGGAATAGTTTATCAAGTGGACAGTTCAAGAGTTGTTGATAGGCATAAGGTAAGAAAAGAGCAAAATAACCATGTGATATTTTAAAACAAGACCAAAACAAGGGATCATTTCAAGGACTTTACTTCGACGGTCGAAAAGATAAAACATTAGTTTTAGAAAACAAGGGAAGCAAGTCATATCGAAAGACTATTACAGAAGAACATTTTGTTTTAGTACAAGAACTAAATTCCAAATACATAGGCCATGTTGCACCGCAATATGGATCAGCTACTAACATAAAGACAAGTATTACAGCACATCTAGAAGACATAGGTATGGATATGAAGGACATAGTGGTAGTTGGATATGATGGAGCCGTCGTAAATATCGGACAGAATGGTGGTGTTATCAGGCAACTTGAAGTGTATTTTACAATACCACTTTAGTGGTTCATATGTCAGTTGCATGCCATCGAACTTCCTCTGCAACACCTTTTCCAGAAATTGGATGGTCCGACAACAGGGCCACGAGGGTTTTGGACCAATTGATAAAATGTTAATTGATTGCGAAAAACTTAAAATAGTCAAATTTCTTCCGATACTCGGGAACCTCAAGGAAATCGATGACAATGATTTAAGTACAGACCTAAAATATCTACTAGAAATATGTCGAGCAGTAGTAACTGAGAGCTTCATTCAAAGCTTGGCTAACAGAAATCCTGGTAAGATGAGCCATTCTAGATGGCTTACAACGGCGAATCGGCTGTTGCGATTATATATTGCCACTGAGACGCCATCAGAAAATCTAAAAGTATTAGCAGAATATGTTGTAAAAGTCTATGCTCCGGTTTGGTTTCAAATAAAATGTAACCGGTCCTGTGTCAATGGTGCTAATAATTTATTATAATTAATTCGGCTGTAAGATATCTCAGGGATGATAAAAAAACGTATAATCGATCCTATAATTCAACGTAATGGACACTTCGGCCACCTAGAAAATATTTTAATTGCAATGATGTGTTATACAAGAAAACACATCAGAGAACTTGCGATTAGAAGGATTTTGAAAATTAGATCTCAGCAAAAAACACCCGACGTTATTCGATCCTTTTAGATTCCGTTAGTAAACTTTCAGGCCTCTGAGTATATAGAATTAATTTCTTGGCGAGATTTTGAATTATCAGAACCACCCATGATCACAAAATATTCAAAAGAAGAATTGATTGATATGACAAACGAGGGAAAAATGAGAGATGCGATTCAAATTGAATTGTCTAAATTCCCGTGCCACATACAAAATGTCGAACGATGTGTTAAATTGGCAATAATTGCATCTTTAACCGTTTGTAGTCAACAAGTCCGAGATGACTATAACCGAATCACGCCGTTTGATGCCAAAATTTGCGACAAAAGCACAATACGTTTCAAGAAAATAGTTTACTTTCAACAATGTTGAATGGAGAAAGGTAGCAATTAGAATTTGCAGTTTCTTTTTTTAAGTAATGTATATTTTGTTTTATCAACAAGAAAAAAAAAACATAGAAAATTACCAAAACTTAAAAACTCCATTATCATTTGTAGGCGGCACACGGGAGCAATCCAAATCATTATGTGATATCACACATATTTTGCATTCTATGTCAATACAGTATTGGAAAGCAATTTTATTCCGTTATGTTTTAAAACTCGCATGAAGAAATTTATTCCCAAATAAACTAAATTTTATAGAAAGGAATTAGGTACATTCTTTACTCAGGTCTCTTGGGGCAGTGGAAAATATTATTTGAGAGTTCCCAGTTTTTTATGTTATTTATTAGCCTAAGAGGTAACTTTTTTGCTATTACGTAAACAATTTCATAAAAAATAAATATTCATCCATTTTCACTCCACCCTAACGCACACTTTTATCTTTCAAGTTGTATTTGGTTCGTGGAAAATAGTATTAATAATACTAAATATAAATTTTGAGGCAGGCTTTGGATAAAGTGGATAATTGGACTCATTAAAACCCTAGCAAATAAGAAATTGGAAAATGAATATATGTGTCTCGTAATTCATAACTTTTGATAGAAAAGAGTATTCATTCCCTTGGTCAAATAAATAACTTATATAAAAAGAATTCGAAAATAATTATTAATTTGTTTCTTCTTTTGCATTTGTGACAATTTCACTTACGTTACGTAAGTACTTTAGAACAAATGTACATTAATACAACTGCTTCTCGAACAAATACCCCACCGGATACATCAAACATTGTTGCATTATGCAATATGTTATTGATATGCAACAGCAAGTGTCCATTATGTAATTCGATATGTGGTGGGGTATTTACCTGAGAAGTAGTTGTATTAATGTACATTTGTTTTAAAGTACTTACGTAACTTAAGTCAAAATATCACAGATGCAAACAAGGAAATAATTTATTAATTCTTTTAAAATTCTTTTTATTTAATTTATCATAACTTTTGTTTTGACCATGAACCACCCATTTTTCTCATCACATATTGTTAAAGTAAGCTGCATAAGTTGAAAATACTTAAGAATTTGTTTACAGAACTACTTGTAAGTAAGAACTTTATACTACTTCAAATATGACATTGGGCCAGCCACAGATTGCATATTTTTTATAAAAAACATAACTTTTATTCGGACCAGGACTATACTTTTTTCTCATCAGATATCGTTGTAACTTTTTATACTACCACTCATAAATGATAATGTTCTAACATTTCAAGATGACAGCGTCAGCCATACATTGCACATCCTTTACAATAAAAAACAAACTAATGTTTAAGTCTCAGAAAATGGCTTTATCCCTACCTCTGTCCAGTTCTTGTGATTTTATTCAATCGTTATGAACAACATCACCGTCTTTGCAAAGTTCTCCAAATTAGTTGAGAAGAATTGACGAATTGTTAGTGAAGGATGTATATATTTAGGATTACGACGCATATTTAGATTTATTATAATATGAGCTATCTGATGGCAGGTTATCTGTATTTAGTCGGAGTGAACATATGGCATATGGCAAGTCTGAAAAACTAAAAATCTGTATCTAGTTTTTTTTTAACTGAACTTTTTATTAGTGATTTGACAAAATTAACGTATCAGTTAGTTCATAGACACTGAGATACTGCTACAATTGTTTCATCAATCAGGTAGATAATTAATGAAATAATGAAACAAATGTAGCAGTGTCTCTACAATAAATGCTTGTGTAATTATGAAAAAAAAATGTTCTTTTATTTACACATAGTGTATTATGGAGTTTCATCAAGTTAAAGCCTCAACCATCGAGCAACAGCTAGTGTTCTTAAAAAAAAATATAAGACCCATCTTTTTATTATCTTTTTAACAATTCAATCAATTTTCAAGCAAGTCCTGAAATTTTACTATGCGCTATGCACACAAAAAAACCAACCGCAGAGGTTGATGCCGATGATGAAAAAGCCGGAGGGGCATTATTGGTTTTCGATTAATTACCAATGCGAATCGTTTAGCCCGCGGCGGTGACGCGCAATGTTTCAGTATTTCAGCGCAGACATTCGCAAAACGGACCACACACTCAAAAATCTATACACACACACACAGTTTTTCAAACGTCAACGTTGCGGGTTTTTACTGTAATTAGCGCGCTCGGTCGGCTTTTTACAATTCTTTCATTTGCCGGTTTTCGTGGTTTCATTGAATATTTTATATCCTAGACGGATGAGGAGGATGTGTGGGGACTATAATTAACAGGTTTTTTTTTTGTGTTTATTTTGCGGCGGATTTGGGAGGCTGCATCTCGCGCTGTTGCTTATAAATTGGAATTTGATTTGGATTTGGAATTGATTGCGGTTGTCTGTCGAGAAATTACGTATTTGAATGATCTTTTGGATATTTCAGCATTGGCCGTTTTTTTTTTTTTCAGCAATGTAAATAAAAAAGTATTGACATTTCATGAAAAGTGAGATGCACAGAATTTTTAATTTTAATTTAATACATACTTTAAATTTCTAACAATTCACAACAGAGATTTATTTTAAAATTTAGTTTAAAAAAATATTAAGTTTTAAATATTTTTCTCAAAAGTAGAAAACATGCCTTAATTTTCTTGGTGGCATATTAATCAGCCTGAAATTTTGCAAGTATACCAAATTTAAATCTACCCTCTATCTGTTATAATTGGCGAGATCCCAATGGTGAGACTAGAATTAGAAATACGGTCAAGTTATACAAAGTTGATTCTCATTTGTACCGAATCCTATTAAATTCTCTATAATAAATTAAATATATCGTTCCGGGATATATCGAAGCAGAACCTTCAACGATTAATAATTCAAACATATTTCATTAAAAATATAAGGAGTTGATAATAAAGTGGAAGCTATAATTAATATTAAATCCGGTTTCATATTAAAGCAAGACAATTTTTCTTTACTACAAAACTCAGCATAAAAGCGCACACACTATCGCAACGACAATTTCGCTGTTCATTATTTCCGTATACATTTCATTTCGTTTGGGCAAAGGAAATCGGGTGAATCGAGAATTGAGAAATGAGAGTCATTATAAATATATCAGCGAACGCAAATTATCCATTTCTTTTGATGGGCTCTATCTTTTCACCTGCCACGCAACAATCTCATTACCGTCCGTTCGAACGGAGAACGCGAAGGAATATCAGCGAAGATGGGTTTCACCGATGTTTTCAATTTATAATCCTGCAATAATATATTGAAATATTGTTTACCCGTATTCACTTTGGATAAGTACCGTGATGGCTTATCAAAATTAAATTCAGATCTTAATACGATGTATGAAATATCGTGTTCTCACGGTTTCGTCTTAAATCGCTTAAAATGTAAATATTTACTCTTTGGACAAAAAAATAAATGCTCTGATTTAGTAAATAATTTTAGGCAATAATAATGCAATTCCGTATAGTACTAGTACACAAAACCTATGTGTCACACTTGAAATACAAAATGCAATTGATAACAAACTGATGATTTGTTTTCAATTGCATCAATACTGCCTTTGGTAATCTCAGAATTATTTACCATCATCGAGAATTTTAAAACCATAAAGTTATTTTTTTTGTGCGAATCTACAGTACTAACACAATTAATATACTGCTCCCCAAATCCTTGTCTAGACCAAATGACTAAATTTTGTATACAACGACTACTAAACTTCTGTATCAGATTAATTTTGCGGACTACGAAAATTCGATAGAATAAGCCACAAAGTGTTAGACTTAATCTGGTTGAACATGAAAAATCACAGCATAATTTAAATTTACTGCTTATTTTTTAATACAGGGTAATTACAAATGATGAAAACCATTTTTATTAATTATAAAAGTTAGATTTATACTTTTATAATTAATAAAAATAGCCATGAAAATAAAAAGGTTCAAAGTTTTTTTTTGTATGCATTATTAATGACTTTGAATATTTATAATATATTAATTCACCGTTTGATGCACGATAAAAATAAATATTCACATGGGGTGAAATTAGGAAATATCGGTGATCAGTAATGTAGAGTCAGGTCTTCATTTCCTCTGTGACATATTTAGCGCCGAGGAAGGAAATCATTCAAAAAGCCTCGTACAGCGAGTTGCCAATAGGATGGAGGTCCATTCATGAAGTCCTGTAAAATTTCCATAACTTGAGGAAAGCCATTGTTCCAACATGCCCAGGTACGCTTTTCCGTTTACAGTTGTTTCCGCAAAGAACAAGGGTCCATAAACCTTTTAACGGAATAAGGCACAACTCTGATTTATCTTTGGTGAGTGTCTCATGTTGCAATGTTGAATGTGGATTTTGCAATTTTACGAACATAGTATTTAATGACATTTTCAATAAGGAGGAAAGTTGCTTCGTCGCGCTGTAAAAATGTACCATCCTTTATCATTTCTAGCACATTAGTACAAAATTCTAGATGCTTCTCTTTGCCTTTAGGGTACAAATCCGGCATGTTGATTTTGCTTAAACTAACAGCCAATAGAGTTCGTGGTTCAATACCGAATTTAAAATAAAATGCCCGCTAGACTACAATTTGCTACTTACTTTTTGCGAACTCAAGAATGCAGGAAACGTTATACTCCACAGTAGCCATCTCACTCACAACTGACACTTACAACAACTTTGAACCTTCTTCTTTCCATGGCTACAAAACTAAATATAAAAACCTAGTTATCTTTTAGAAAAGCTTATATTTCGCTGCGATGTTCACAACTACAAAACTAGTTTATACAAACGTTTTTATTATATGTATATAATATTTAATAATCTTAACAAATCAGCCATTCCTGCAATGCTTTCGAATCAAAGTTTAAAATTAAAAAATACAGTTTTCGATATTTACTATACAATGTTCAAACAATTCACCAGTTTCATAATAATTTATAGTTTTTGTTTCGTAACCTGTTTTTAGAAAATTCTTTTTTTTATTTCTGTTCCATCTATATTAATATTTAACTAAAATTATCACAATAAGGTGTAATGGAAGATCAGGGAGTACCTTGGTACACATGTGAATTGCATCTTTTTTCATGTATTAGAACCACTCTTAGGATTCGTTTATAAATTTTTATATCTTTCTTTTTGTATTTTTGTTCTGTTCTAAAAAAAATAGATATTATTATATTGCTCACTGCTTAGTTTTATTTGTTAAAATATTTTATTTTAATATTTGTATTTTTTCTAATACCTCTATTGTATACTTTATTGCAGTTTGTAAATGTTTTTATGCTAATTTTATTAACAGTATACAAATCTTGGGGTATTTTGTAAACACCTTTATTTTTGGGATTATAAGACATCCCAATCTACAACACAATAGTGTGGATTACGGGTAGTTGCGGTAATTAAGCATCTGCACATTTCCGCAGAAATCGTGCGTAGCCGATTTCCATATCTCGAAAAATCTACTTGTGCAATGAAACGTCCATTTTCTCAAATATACCAGCCAAAAACAATAATAATTCATTAATAATATCCGATTCATTAGAAATCAAAACATTTGGTTTATTATGGGATTATATATCTGATTGCTTCAAATATAAAAATAAAGGCAAAATGAACTCACGAAACTTCTAAACGGAACGTATTGTCCTTTATTGGCCATTAATTTGATTTACTAGGATTTTTATCACCTATTATGGTTAAAGCTAAATTAATTATGCAATCCTTGTAGCAGCTCAAAATTAATTAGGATGAATCACTTCCATTTGAATTGCATTCCAAATGGAAAGAATTTATTTGTAATTTAAGTTATCTCGATCAAATTCAAATAAATAGAAATATTATGTTCGAAAAATATATCGACATTGAACTTTATGGTTTTTGCGATGCTTCTCAATCCGCATATGGGGCATGTGTTTACATTAATTCAACTAATGTGGACGGGAATGGTAATACAGCTCTGCTTTGTGCAAAATCAAAAGTAGCCCCATTACGGCAAATCTCGATTCCTAGATTGGAGCTTTGTGGAGCCTTATTACCAGCTCAAATAGTCAAAGAAGTTAGAAATGCATTAGAAACATTTTTTTAAAGGAATATTATTGGTGCGATTCGACAATTGTTTATTCTGGCTTCGGTCAGAATCAAATAAATGGAAAACATTTGTTGCTAATCGCTTTTCGCAAATTCAGGAGTTAACTAATTCAGGTCAATGGCTACATGTAAAAACGAATGAAAATCCCGCTGATTTAATAACAAGAGGCATTAATTAAAGAAAACTTGCAAATAATGAACTTTGGTGGCCCGGACCCACATTTTTAACCTCATGTTCAGATTTTTCACCTTTGATTAAAGTAGAATCTGATATTCCAAATCTTGAATATGAAAGACGTAATACATCAACCTGTATTATATCATTAAATATTCTTCGAGAGTTTGATATTAAACAAAATATTCAGATTTCAATAAATTCGTGTAACTGGTGTAACTGGTTATTGCCTTAGGTGCATAGATAACTAGGAAAATCACCACAATTAAAGGACCGATAACAACCGACATTTTAAAACGTGCCAAAATATCATTAATTAAAATTTCTCAATCGTAGCACTTTATAAATGAAATTAAAGACTTAGCCAATAATAAAAATCTTAATAGACGTAGTCCCATTTTGTCATTGAATCATTTCTTAGATAATGATGGCATTTTACGTGTAGGAGGTCGTCTTAAAAATTCAAATTATTCATTTGATGAAATAAATATTGGCCGTTAGCAGGGCGTAACTTATGTAAAAAAGTGACAAAAAACTGTATCACTTGTTTCAAATATAACATAATTAGGCAGCCACAAATTATGGGCAATTTACCTGAGAAACGTGTCTCTCCTTCAGGTCCTTTTCATTCATGTGGAATCGATTATGCTGGACCCTTTTTAATTAAAAAGAAAAGGGGTCACCGTTGGTTCTAAAACGAGCAAAGCGTATTTATGCATTTTCGTATTCTTCTCGACTAAAGGCATACATTTGGAACTTGTAACCGATTTAGCAACGGCTGCATTTATTGCTATTTTAAGAAGATTTTGTAGTAGACGAAGAAAATCTTCTCATATATATTCTGAAAATGGTAAAAACTTCATAGGTGCGAGAAATGAATTAAATGAGCTTGCTGAATTCATATTAAAGGATAAAAATCGTACAGAATTAATTGAAGACTCCACAAATTTTAAAATTAATTGGCACTTTATACCACCCCGTTCTCCTCATTTTGGAGGACAATGGGAAGCTGGAGTAAAGCCTTCCCTGCTTCCCTCACGTATGAAGAATTAAACACATATTTTGTGCAAGCAGAGGGTATCCTTAACTCGCGTCCAATAACCCCTCTGTCTAACGATCCTAAAGATCTTACCCCTTTGACTCCTGCTCATTTTTTGATTGGACGATCAATAATTGGGCCGTCTGATGCCGATATGACGGAAATAGCCGATGCGAGACTTTCGAGGTTCCAGTGAATTCAAAAGCTTACTCAATATTTTTGGAAAAGGTGGATAAAGGGGTATTTGTCAGAGTTACAACAGCGATCTAAATAGAAAGGACAAACCAGAAATGTTCGTGAAGGGTATCTTGTACTTCTTAATGATGACAGCGCTATCTCGTTCACGTAGACCTTAGGACGCATCCAGGAAGTACATCCGGGTACCGATGGTATCGTGCGTGTGGGAACAGTTAAAACTGCATCAAAGTTGATAAAACGTTCAGTGATGAGTATATGTGTTGTTACGTTAAAATTTCGATAAAGTGAATTATCCTTATCTTTATCTTAATTCTAAGGAATTAATATAGACAACTATACTTTCTTCTGTGTTTGAATTATTCGTTTCGACCGCGATGTTAGTTTTTGCGACATTTCCTTTTTTTGAGTCGGATTGCGCGTTCTTTTCCATTTTGGTGATCATACACATCATACACCCCGGTGCACACGAAATTAAGAGTGATTAGTAATAAAACCGTTGTGTTTTCCTCAGTGCTAAGAGGGATAATAATTCTCTTAATTTAAATAAAGTGAGTTACTCTGATATTTGTGGTAACTGCACTGCGCTTAAAGCGGAGAAAATTGTGCGTACGTTTGGGCAAACCTCACTCCATCTTAGAGGTAAGCGAAATTCTCGTCTTAGGAATTCTTGTCTAATACATAACGAATTGTAATAGGTTTTTATTGACCGGAATTAAACTCGGCTATGAGTTTCCTGATGACAATCCATTTTTAATCGATTGGATTGCTTGGTTTCGACAAGGTTTGGACTTCGGCAGGAAACGTGGTTGCTGGTAACAGTGGAGGTCACGTGTCTAGATCCTAGGAAGTCGAAAGGGAATCTGTTGCGAGGATATTCTGAGAGGACTAAGGAAAAGGCAAAGTTGTGCAAGGAAAGGTTGTAGAAAAGGCAGAACTGCGAGAGGAATGGTTGTGGAAAGGAAATCGTAAGGAGCGTGGAGAATTATTCAATCACACACAGTCGATAAGTACCCGTACTTACGTATTTTGTTTTGTTTATCTTTCTCCCTTGAGAAATATTTAATTGCGTGAACTGGACTGTTCATAATTAGGAAAGGATTAGATTTTTCATTTTTATTTGTGTTATTTTTAATTGAAATAAAGTTATCTGTTGTAATAGGAATATACGTGCCCCTGTTATATGAAATATAATTACCTAGGGATTATTATTAAGAAATTATTGACATTAATTAAAGCCGTTAACTGAATAACTGATTATTCAGGTAATTATTATTATTATTGTTTGCTTGTCTAGAACGTTAACTTAACACTATTATTATTTTAATTTCATATGTAAAAATTTGAATGTAAAGGTATATATACGTATATTTATCTACCAATATGTGCTAATATATTTAAGGTTAATTTTGAATGTATTTGATAACTTGGATTTAACCGAGTGCTCAGAATTTATAGAAGTATTAATACAGAGATATATTATTTTATTTTGTTAATTTAGACACTATTAATTACGTATCAATTTTCTTTTCTTTTGTTTTTCTCTTTTCGCTCATTATTACTGTAAAGAAAACTTTAAGTTCAAATATTTCGTAACGGATGTATTTTAGTTTGGGGTTTAAATTAAATAGACGTATTTGCTTAAAATCAAGGTTCGTGATTTTTCCCTTTTATTAGTATAGCTATTTCTTACCGCCCGTTAATCACGTGGCGCCCTTATTTTTACTCAATTGTCTTGAACAGGGAGGGTCACTGGATTAGTCTGGTCGAGCGGTAAGTAACAATAAAGTAGCTAAAAAAAAAGTAGCGTCGCAGTGTGCTACCAATGGATTCTTAATAATTTTTTTAATAGACTTTTACCTTTATTTCATATTCTTTAATTTTGTGACTTCATTGAAATACTAGGTAATTTCAAGGCGGGCTGCATGCTTCGTCTTATTTGTTAAAATGTTTTATTTTTATATTTTCTAATACCTCTAGTGTATACTTTACTGTAGTTTGTAAATGTTTTTATGCTAATTTTATTAACAGTATACAAATCTTGGGGTATTTTGTAAATACATTTTTTGGGATTATAAGATATCCTAATCTACAACACAATATTGCAGATTAAGGGTATTTTCGGTAATTAAGCATCTTCAGTTTTCCGCAGAAATCATACGTAGCCGATTTCCATATCTCGATAAATCTACCTGAGGTAATGAACCGATCCTTAGCTAGATACGTGGAATGCGCATGCACTCGTATGTTTCTCTCTGTTTTTTGTACAATTTGTAAATATTATTTTAGTTTTAAGTTAACTTTAATTCTAACTTTCGAACGCGAAGGTTGTATCCATTTTGTTAATTTTTTTTTATATTTTAAATTGGTAATAGACTTGTCAAACAAAACATTGTTGTTATTATTACCAAAGAACTAAAATCACGGGCGAATCCTTTGAACCAGAGGAAAGTACATTTTACCCAAACACTCACTTAAAATATTTCTAAACTTATTATGCTTTTAATATTCGTGGCTATTATCATCTTCATCATTTCTTGCTCATTACATAATATATTATCAAATTAATGATTTAAATTATATAAAAAATTAATTCGTTCTACAACTTTATAAGATAAGGAAAATTGTAGTACAATTTATAATATGAAAATATTAATAGAAAAAGAGTATTTATTTACTCGGTCACTGTTTTTTAATATTAATCAAATAAAGAGAATTTGAAAATAATTAATTTACTCAATTAAATAATTAATTAGTTATTTTATTTTTAGCTATAGCAATTTTTTGACTTACTTCAAAAAGAATAAACGTCTCGAGCAAATATCTCACGAGACATTGAACCACATAATGAACATTTGCTGTTGAATACCAATAGTATGAAAAGAAAATAATAAATTAATAATTCTTTTTTCAATTGCTCTTCAATTTATTGACTTACGGAGTAGGTTCTATTGAAACAAACCACTTCCTGAGCAAATACCCACGCTGGACCTTGAATTATACAATATTGCGTCTCAGAAATAATATTTATTAATTAACTTTTTTGAAACAAAAATGTTTTCAGATATCTCTCTTCAGAAAGTTTTGTTTATAAACAAATAGATTTTCGTTTCTTAAAAAAAAATGCTGCTTTATGTAATACTAAGATACAATATTCTATAATTTTATGTCAGGCGTGTTTTTTTTTTTTTTTTTTTTTCGGGAAGTAGTTGTTTCAATAGTTATTTGTTTTTCATATTCTTTATAAGTTATTGACTTACGAAGTAAATAAGTTAATAAATTTCAAAGAATTGAAGGAGAATTAATTATTTTCAAATTATTTTCTTTTAATTTAATTAAAACTGCAATGTGTTACAGTTCCATCATGATTTTAAATAATTGTAATATTAAAATATACAAAATTTATATTATTTTAGCAAGGAATTTTTCAATTTTAAATCTCAATAAATTTAGTGTTTAATTTCCAGTATTTCTTTAAACCCTTTGTAATGGTTAGGACCCTACCTGTCTCTGACAGAAATTCTTGCCGTGTTGTGTAGTAACCTTAAAGAAAAAAACAGATCCGTGGCTTACGCGAATGTCCTTTTTTTTTATGTTGTGACCTTTCCTAAACCAGGTAAAATAAAAAAAAAGGTAAAATAATTAAAACACAAAAAAAAATGACATCAAGGTGGTGATTTATTGTCTTATTATTACACAATAAATACTTGATGTATTTTGTATGTATTTTGGGGAAGACGCGAATCAGCTCTTCTACATATTGGGATGATAAAAAAAACCCTTAAAAAAAACTCATCCCGAGCTGCTACTCACACTTGACCTACAACAATTCACTCAAATTGTCTGTAAGCCAAGCCTGGGTAGAATTTACAATAAATTGATAAAAATAGGTACAAAAAAAGAATAATTACAAAAATAATTAAGTACAATACTTGCGCTGTCGACATCCACCGAATTTCCGCATCGTCGCGAAAGAAATCCCACCTGTGCGTCGTACTCGCGCTTCTCCCCGAAACCGATCTTCCCCTTGTCGTCGCGGACTCCCGGACCTGATGATTATTCTTGCGAAACCCCGAAACTAACGACCGACCATCACAGCGTCTGGATCTGAACTCCCCCCGCCCGGTACTATCCGTACGCCTTTTATTCCCGAATTCAACAAAGAAACCCAGAATTTTAGTGCGATCGTCACGTACGCATTTTTTTTTCGAGATTCCTTCTTATCGCCCGTAGACTAAACATCTGCGATCCCCCTCGATTTCACGAGCGTACCCATTTAGGGCCCGGCGTCACGCTGGCGGCGCGTCCCTACAGCACGGACCACCCAACCGAATATAAAAAAAAAAACAAAACGAAACAATACCGCAAATTAAAATTATACGTTCATACCAGGGTATGACCCATCACACCTTCTTTATACCTAAATTCGTCCAAATAATTCAAAATAAAAAACAAGAAGCATTATTTCCTACGAAAATCCCTTTCTCTATGAGCGCGTATAAATGTTGACATAATCGTTTGATATAATTAAACGCCAACCCTCCCACCACCCTATCTCTTCACTCGTACACGAAACAGCCGGTGTATAATTTATACATGCACGGCGAAGAGAAAGGGTGGCAGGAGGAGGTAAATGACTTTTTGCTCGGCTCTTCGGTCGACGGAGGGCATAACAAAGGACAACCGCGCCGAAATAACTATTGCATAACATTAAAACATTCGGATAATGTAACGATAACAAAAACGACGTATTTCCTAAAGTGAACCTTATGCATAAACGTATGCGGAGTGGAGGAGTATTAAATGGTTTTGTTAGAGTTGAACGGCTGAACGCTTTGCCAATTCCGATTAAAAGGACAACGACAAGGGCGGAGCGCGCTCAGACAGAGAGCGAGAGAGAGAAATGGAATTAGACTTTATAAATGCTAATTTTGCACAAATCGAAATGTTGTTTAATTGTGTTTCTTGTGAACGCTTTTAAATAACCGTTTATGCTATTGCGTCTGATTAACGTCTGCGATAATATACACACTAAGAGGCTTGATATAATAGAGGGTGGAATAAAGTTTGCAACTATTGAAAATGTTTGAAAAAAATATTAGTTTTTATTTGGAATGGTTCAAATTCATAACAAGCCCCATTCCAAGCCGACTGCCAACTCACTACTACTATTTAAATTCAATTTAATGTGTGTTTTTATTTTGTTTTAATGGTATATTTTTACTAATTTGTTCACACTAATTATTATAAAATATATAAACCACTTAATTATAACTTATGGCGCAATCATTTTTACCTTAATCCTTCCATCAATTACAGTTTTAGCATCGATAACACAAAATCATTCAATTTAAAAAACCGAACAATCAACGTGATTAATTAAGAAAGTAATTAATCCGAGCGCACGGCATTTAATCGGTTTGTAAATTAGCGTAGGCGCCGCGCCGAGGAACATTGCCGGGTCTTTGGTCCCGTTCACGGAATGGTTGATACGTCTGGACCAAAACCGCATCCAGATTAATCATCCCTTATTTTACTTCCAACATTATCAGGACGCAACTCCACCCCCGCGCAAATTCCCGTAATTAACAACACCCCATACATCATTTCCCTGATATTCCGGTTAAAACTATTCTCGATGATTTTAATAAATGCGCGCACCGTTTCTTGTTTCGTTTCATTTATCATAAAGTTTAACCATAGAAAGGGATGCTGTTGGTTATGTATTTTTTTTTAATAAAAAACGAGTGTTATATATCAAAGTCACGCGTGTACAATGAAGGATTTATGTGCGTGTGTATTGTATGCAGATATATTGTACGGTCTTTATGTTTGCGGTGTTTTATCATGTGCGCACAATTGAAAACATTTAAATCGGATTTATTATTATTTTTGTTTTGGCAAATGTTATTCATTTCATAATGTCAATGATTTAGACTAGAAAATGTCTACATCTTTTTAAATGGATTTATTGCTTTATATATTGTATATACAGAAAAATATACAAAATAAATAATAAAAATTACGAAATCAGACGTATCTGTTAATTCGCAATAGGTCAGGGTTTTTTTCGCCTTGATAGTAATAACATTATAAAAAGTATAAATATGAATTTAATTAACAAAATTAATAGCTAACTTCTTCATCTAACTAACAAGCATCTTTATTTCCAGGAATGAAACACATAATTTCTCTAATAATTGTTTTATATAACTTAAGATGCGATTATCTACATACATAAACACCTTTATTTCTGAGATTGGAATATACAATTACAATACAATATCTAACAATACACTAACGTTCACAATATATTTCCAACTCTGAAACTGGCTATCGATCAGTTGTCTTTCAGCCTTCGTTTATTTATTTATCGAAGAAATCTAGAAATGGTTACATTCAGTACTCGTTTTTGAATAAAGACTATAGAACTTAATCGTCGTCAGAAATAGGAGCCAATACATTTGAATTGAAACAGATTTTCAAAGCTCATCAGAAACAGATTAAAAAATGCATCAAAGAAAAATAATAGTAAATTTAGTTTCCGGATGGATTCAGATTTAAATAAATTGATTCGGTTTTTATTGAATAGTATATTTTTTTAATAAAAAATGTAATATTCAATCGTAGTTCCCACAAGCATCAATTTATTCTATTTGCTGGTAATATACATTATTGATTAACATCCAATCAAAAATTAATATAAGGGTACACGGGGTAAGTGTAAATTGGGGGCAAGTGGAACCTATGCATATTTAAATTGTTTTAAATAAGTGTAAGGTGGTGGCACCTGCCGGTACATTATTGTATTATTATCTTCTAGATATGTTTGGCGCGCTGAAAGTGTCAATGCAACTGTTACCCGTAAAACCTCATGTTATTCAGTGTGTTGCAAATTCGGTTAACTAGAAGCTAATTTCATAATTGGGTTCACGATTGTAAATACCTTAATTTCAAGAAATTACCGAATATTTTTGAGGTAAGTGTTTGTTCATAAATATCTAGGAAGGAAAGCGATTATAGTTAGAATCGTTTTAAATATTTAACCTCTAAAACCACATGGGTTCCACTTGCACCGGAAAAAAATACTGCAGGGGTAAGTGGAACCAGTGAGTTACATTTACCCCAAATAGTTTTTTGGATAAGTAAACAAGTATTTATTGTGTTGTTTCTGACTTATTACAGAAATGGTACGATATTATAAGCGAAAAACGGCACCGCCTTCATATACGCGTAAAGAATTAGAAAATGCGTTAACATCTGTAAGAAACGGTCAATTAACAGAGTATCGAGCCGCAAAGTTGTACAAAATACCTAAATCAACACTTTTTAAGCATTTTAAGGGACAAAGGGGCATAAAAAGCCAATCACAAGGCCGACCCACAGTTATTCCCCTGGAAGATGAGGTAAAAATTGCAAATGGTCTGAAAACCATGGAGAAATGGGGATTTGGTCTCCAAAAGGGAATTCTTAGAGACAATAGGCCAATATGTTCGTGAAAATAATGTATTTACGCCTTTCAAAAACGGCGTACCCGGGGATGATTTTTTTATATGGTTCAAAAAAACTCACAACTTGTGTCTCAAGAAGCCTCAAGCGGTAGAAGCTGATAGAAAGAAGAGTATAGATCCATTTGTAATTTATGAAGACTTTACAATTCTCAAAGAAGTTACTACCAATGTTGCCCCAACAGAAATTTGGAACTTGGATGAAATTAGTTTTTTCTTGGACCCCTTCCGAGTTAAGGTTCTTGGAGCAACAGGAATGCCTTCTTAAAGAGCAACAAGCGGTCCAGGCAAAGAGCACATTACAGTCTTAATGGCTGCAAATGCTGGCGAAAAACTTCCACCTTTAATAGTGTTTAGAGGGAAAATGTTTGGGACTCGTCGATGTCACCCGAGTCTGAAGGATTTATGGGAATGACTTATGCTGCAACAAAAAATGGTTGGATGGAAGCGTAAACTTTCAAAAATTACTTCATAAGAAATTTTCTGCGAAATATTCATGCTACAAGGCCAGCTGTTTTAATTTATGATGGACATGCTTCCAACATTGGTTTACCACTGGTTGAAAAGGCAAAGGACGAAGGTATTGTAATATTAAAATTACCACCACACACCAGCCATGTGTTATAGCCACTAGGCCTGAGTGTTTTCAGGCCGTTGAAAATTAAGAGGGATGAAGAGTTAGTGAAATGACAGAGATGCAATTATGGCAAAAAAATGCCAAAATCAATTTTTTCAACTATGATTGCCACCATTTGGGAAAATCTTAATCCAGATGTAACAAAGAAATGAAGTCATTCCACCAGAAAAGTTTGAACCGGAGGCGTACCAGAGGTGGTTAACTTATTTAGAGCAAGAAACTGCCGCATCTGTGCCTTCAACATCCCGTGCTAGGATGTCATCATCACTACATCAAGAAAGTAGACCAGATTCACCATCTCCTGCACAAGAATCTGTCGTCTTTCTTCCTGAAAACTCTTCTCCGTTACCACATGCACGAAGAAAATCATTTGAAACATTATTACAACATTTGAAACATGTTCCTCAAGTGAAAACTAAAAGGAAGCGTATCTGTTCAGGAGCAAAGATAATTACATCGGCCGAAGCAATACAAAAATTAGCAGATAAAGAAGCAGAAAATAAAAATTCCCGAAAAAGCTAAAATAAACAAAAGAATAAAATCACTCTTACAATCGATAGTGACGACGATGATAATGAAGAACAAGTCGAGTTTATTGAAGATGAATCAGATGATGGTAATATGACTGATGAAATCCAAGAAAAACAAATGATGATGAATTCATGGAATTGATAGACAAAGATTGTAATTCATTATCTGTGAATGATTGGATGATTGTAAAGCTTTCGTCAAAGAAAACGACCAAGATGTATGTTGCTCAGGTTACCGAAAAGGAACCTTACCTCTACGTTAAATTTGCTAAAAGAATTGATTCTTCCTCCTCGTTCTACTGGCCACATGTTGATGACACTAGTATCATTAATCCTGAAGAAATGTACAAGTTTTTACCACCTCCAGTTGTAGATAAAAGAGGAAGAATCAAGTTCAATATTAGCTTTGACTCTTACTGTTTATCTTATTGTAAAACCAATGATTTCAATGTTGTTTACTATATTTAAATAAAACATTTTCTAAGCATTAATATAAAATGAATTCACAAACTTTGTATACACTTGCCCTTTCACATTATAATGTTCAGGTAATAGTTACACTTGCCCCATGCATGGGTTACACTTCCCCCTTTGCATGGGGTAACTGTAACCCACAGCATCTGATATATATATACATTGTGTTGATAAGAAGAAGCTGCTATCAGGCGAGTTGTAGACATTTGCCTGATGTTATTTTATAGTCATGTTGATATTCTCGCCAAATGTTATGTTTCTTAAAGTTCAACTTCCTACGCTGATGCAAATCAAAATTGATCTAATAAAATTAGGGGCTCCACTAACCCCGGGTGACCTTATTTAAAGTAATTTTATGTCAACCTTAGCGAAGATCATAAACAATAATTATTTTTATCCTCATAAAGAGAGGATTGTGGTGATAATATATCAAGACTGAATGATATATAAAAAAACACTTCATACATTTTCCTTCATTTATTTTATTTATTAGTAGATGTACATTTCGATCACCAGGTGAACATTATCAATGTTTTACAAAGAATAATCTTAAAAACTAAAATTGTGATAATATATAGGTACACGGATTACATAGGTAGTGACAATTAATAAGTGCGCAAGAGAATTAGCTATATTAATGGAAAAGTGAAAAGATCGACAATCAAATTAATTTTATGAGGAAAGATATTGATAATGATCATATGGTGATCGAAATGTTAATCTTTTAATAAATAAAATAAGTGAAGAAAAGTGTATATTTTTTACACATCTAACTAATCTTCGCGAAACTCATATTAAGTATCAAGACTGAACTTTCTTCCAACTAAATTTTCGGGAATGTACGGACAATTTCTCTGTCCTTAAAACTTTAGAAAATAATTCACTTAAAAACTGTAATAATTGTATTATCAATACAATAATATGAAAATTAAATGAAGTTGAGAATGATATTTGTTTCGGTTACATTCATAGTGGTATAACATATAATAAAAATGACGATCAATTGGCGAATGTTTAACCCAAATAATAAATATATACACTCGAAATTAACTAACATTTTGGGTATATTTATTTTCGACAATTCTTTATCTAAGTCACGAAACAGATTGCTTTTCATTATTTGAATTATTTATGAAGTTATTTAGGTATAAACTAGAGGAAGCATTTCAGGTAACTTTTTTCGCACTTTGTTATATCGCAAAAACCACAATGGCCAAAATAAATACAAATTAATTAATAGGTAACGTTTTCTAATCATGAAATCACTCCTTAGGCCAATTGAAATTTAAAAAAATTGAATAATTTACTTTTAATTTGGGTTAACAATTTACATTGAATTCTCCATAAGCGCCCTTAAGGAGCGAATTATTCACCCAAAAAGGTCAGTCTTTGTACCTTAGCTACAGTATTACAAAATTTATTTATTTATTCGAATTTTTATATGTTGAAACAAAAATATAAGTTAAATTTATATAAAAGAGAAAGTCGACCTTCAGATGACTTTGAAATGGGCAATACCTTCAAGAAATACGAATTTAAACTGTTGAGTTAACAGTTAAGGTAGTTAGATATACTCTTTTTTATAGAAAAACTGGTATTTATTCATTTTTGTTTTTCTTTCATAATTTGCTTTGGTTAAGAAATCATTAACTGTAATGAGATGATCTTGAAATAGGTGATAGCTTCAGGGAATACGAATTGCAACTGTTAAATTAACGGTTTACGCCTGTTCTTATACATTTTTTTTTTCTTCATATTTTGCTTCAGTTCAATGAAAATAAAAATTAAAGGGTTACCTACTTTTTCTAAAGCGACACATTTTCTGATGTTAAGAGTGGGTGACCAAGGCGACAAGGGTGGTCATATTGACCACCGAAAACAGAATGGTAGCAACCGTAGCGGTATAAAGATTGATAAATTCAAGTTGTTAAAGTAACAGTAAAATAAATAAAAATATTTTTTAAATTATTCCCTCTTTAGTTAGTGTGACATTTTGAATTACGTTATGTAAGTAACAAATTTACAATAATGGACACTTGCTGTTGCATAATAATGATATATTGTATAATGCTCCAATTTTTGATTCGAAAATATTTAATGCAAAAAACAAAACATTATTTAATAAATGACCGTATGCAGATACGTGTGTCGCGATTTCAGTACAATTCTGCCTGATATAATCACAAAGTTGTTAAACTAAATAAATCAAACGTATCGTCCCACCTGCAAACTCCGGTGGATGCGATCGAGGACATTGGCGGACGCGAATGCTACGCGCAATCTTACCTAATTGTCTTCAGAAAAAAAAAATCGATTCTGGATTAAATAAAGTCTTGCTGGTTAATTTATTTATTTAAATAACTTTGAGCATGTGAATATTTGTGTCCATTTTTTGGTTGTTAAAGAAACGTGTTGAAACAAATACATTTACTTTAAATAACTAATTTCGCTGTTCATTCACAATCCGCTAATCAACAGAGTTAACAATCGATGATGTCAAGATAATTTTAAAATGGGTAATAATTTTAGGGGAAACAAATTACAACTGTTAAATTAATAGCTCAAGTTATTAGATTTATTATTTCTTACAGAGAAACTTTTGCTTCGATGTATTTTATTTACATGATATTCTGCTTTAGTTAAAAAATAATCAACTGTTTGTAGATATCCATGAAATGAATGATTGCTTTATGAAACGCAAATTAAAACTGTTAAATTAACGGTTTCTGTCATCAGTTATCTGAAGATGACATTGAACTGGGCAACGTTATAAGATTCATTCATTCTTATAGAGAAACTTTAATTCAGATTTATTTGAATTATTTCATAATCATTGATAACCTTGAAATCAGTGATTGCTTTAGGAAACGTAAACTGAAACAGTTAAATTAATATGCTTAATTAATTTCTCACTTAACCCGTGGTGAAACATTTTTGAATTAATTCAGGATGATTTAATTAAAATTAAAACACTTGGTTCGTTTCACTTATATATATTTCTCCGATTAATTCCGACCATTGGTCATCTTCAGGAAGGAATGTGCAACATATTTTAACAGCTAAATATATATACAAATTCATATTATCATATTAAGTGCGTACGTTATAGGAGAGTTTCAAATCTCATCCATATTATTTTCAATTGGTTTACCCCGCTTTAGCGCCTAATTTCCAAACTTTCGCGGAAGTTTAGGTACCGTCCGTTATTGCCCGAATATAAAACTTTACAGTCTGTTGTGTTAAAAAATGTAATTATTCTCGATTCTGTGTTGAGCAAATCCGGTTGAACATTTGTTAAATTAACATTTCATTTCAATAGTTGTGCCTCTTCTTATAGAAAACCTTTTGTTTTATGAAAATAATTCAGAAAATAATCGACAGTCCCTAGAAAAATACTCTGTCCGGTATAGATGCTCCTTAAATACTTATTGAATTTTGAGGAAAAGCGTCCGAGCCGAAAGCAAATTACATCCATATTTAAAACTCGATCGCCTCCGTAATATAAAATAATCATCCCCCCGCTTCCCCTCTGGAGCCCCAGATATACACTTATTATAAATTTCCCAATAATCCCCTTCTATCATTCGTAATTCATACACATCAAAAATTCGTCGATTTTAAATTTTTAACGAGCTCTCGAGGGCGAGCCAGTCAGTATCGGCCGGGCGGGGGAATTTTTAACGCCAGGTCTCATTTTCATTCGAGTGCATCTCGTTCCTCTTCGGTACGGCTAATGGATGTCTCCTGGCCCCCTCCTGCCACCTTCCCGGCTCATCTCCACCTCTCATAAACCCACCCCCGTCCCTGTCTCTATTTATTAATAATTGTCAATCATAAAATAAATTTCACGGGGCCTTAATGGATCTTTCACTTTTCATTTGTGGAAAAGGAGGGATGAGAAGAAGTGGAAGAATATGAAGAAAAAAGGAATGATGGAATTAAAAGCGTTTCGTTCTAATTTTGATGAGGGTATTTTTAGAATTAGGTATTAATAATGCTGTCGAAGTCGCTTGACTTTCTGTAATGGTTCTTTTAAGAATAATTAAATTTTATAAATAAAAAAAGGGTTTTCATTCTCTTGGTCATAGTTATTTAAATATATTAAATCAAAATGATTTGAAAATAATTAATAAATTATTTCCACATTTAGCTCTGTGACTTTTCATTTACGTTATGCAAGTACGTTAAACAAATGCACATCAAAACAACTACTTCCCGGGCAAATACCCACGCCGGATATTGAATTACATAATGTACACCTGCTGTTGCATATCAATAAAATATTGCATAATGCAACAAATTTTTGATCCGATAAAAATTTAATGCAAAAACAAACAAAAGGAACGTTACTTAATATAAAGCCATCTGCAGAAAAGTGTTTCGGGATCTATCCTCGTCAGTACAACTATGCCTTACATAATGTAAAGATGTTAAAATAAATCAGTTAAATTAATTCAATTCGTTTCGTTCAATTTTTTCGGGTTTGATTTAGATTGAATTAATTTGGTTTAATTTAATTTAAATCGATTTAGTTTAATTTGATTTAATATAATTGATTTAATTTCACGGAGTATAGTTGAAGTAATTTAATTCATTTATTTTAACATCTTTAATAATATCAGAGAGCTAAATGTGGAAATAATTTATTAATTATTTTCAAATCATTTTTATTTAATTTAATTACATTTTTGTTCACATTTTTCTCTTGATTAATATTCTCACTTATCACTTCGTGAAACTAATAATGTTTAAAGGATAAATTAAAACACTTATATTTTGTTTCATTTTTTTTCTATTTCTATTTTTAGGATAATAAATAAAATAATACCATGTAAAGTAATTTAATGGAAAGACACATGGTATTGTTTCACAAATTAAACCTGATTCCGACTAGTTTTAAAGATGGATGTAATTTGCTTTCGACTCGGACGCTTTTCGTCAAAATTCAGTAATTTTAGGAACATCTATACAGGACGGATGATCTAGAGACTATCGATTATTTTCTGAGCTAAAGCAAACCGTGAAAAAATAATAAATAAATAGTTTCCTAGTCCCACAGGCTAACGATTCCGTTCACTTAATAGTTTTAAATTGCATTTACTAAAGCAATCGATCATTTAAAGGTCAAACAGTTGATTAAAGCAAAATATATCGAATTAAAACTTGTATATAAAAACGGATGAATCTAATAACGCGAACCGTTATTTTAACAGTTCTAATTAGTTTCTCTTAAAGCTATTACCATTTTCAAGGTCATCTTGAGATTATCCATTGTTAACTCTATTGATTAGTGAATTGTGGATGAACAAAAAAGATAATAAATTCATAATAGCGTTAAAAGCGAAAATAGTGAACTAAATAGATAATAATTGTGAAACTTAATGTTTAAGTTATTCTTTAAATATTATTTGTTCACATTAAAAAAAAGTGTAAGTGGAACTGGCTATTTTAAGTGTAACAATGACATTTCTTTTCTTTCTATAAATTCAAATAAAATTCTTTGTTTTGGTTGTTTTTTCATTAAGTAGAATTAATAAAAAATAACCTTTATTGATATCCAAACAATTACATCCTTACATAATATAAAATTCTATCAATTTAACATATAGTCCAAATACAAACAAAAACTAACCTTTTAACTTTAACTTTATTTTATGGAATGCTCCATTATAATTGTTTACATTGTACAATAATTTACATATTTGTATATATTCAGGTATGTATTCCTAAACTATTAATAATCAATAAGTAAGGGAAGTGCTTTCCCAAATGGTTCAAAGAATTGATTCAGCGCTGCTTATAACCTCACAAACTAATATTTACGGGTATATAATTACATAATAGAAACAATAATTTAAATAAGAAAATGTAAAATAAAATATATATATATATATAAATAAAGTAAATTAATAAATAAATGTTGAATATATGATCACAGTTTTATTACGAATATGTTCATTTTGGGTTTATACCTAACACTGTAGGATAAAATATCACAGATCTATTATCACATAATTTAAAAAATGTATATAATAGACCCGCTGAGACAACGTTAATGAAAAACCTAACAAACAACAATTTAATATGTACATAAAATGATAAAATTCAGATAACAATGGAAAAATTAAATGAAATAAAATGAAAAATAAATAAATGGATAGATAAATAAATAAATAGTAAAAACATACAAATCCTACTGCTTTTAAAATTAGATGATATCTCAGAAATTAATACATTTTAGTCTATTCTTAAAATGTGAAAAAGATCGCGCAAAAATAAGATAATCATGACTGTTTGCTAATGCATTAGCGTATCGTATCATTCGATTCCTTACATTGAATGATGTAATACCCATCATTAACATTCAGTAGTTTGTTTTGTGAAACGGTATTCTGAATAATGGCTTTTGTCTTGACTGAGTGTTTCTTGGAATATTGAAATTTATTTAATAAAATTAGGCAAAATATAGCGTTTGCGTTGTTTTCCATTTATTATGAAACTAACCATTTGTTTTATGTTTTATGCAAAAGTTAAATTTATAGAATAAAAGGTCTTCATGAAACAATATTTTAAATAAGCAAAAAGTATCTTATCATTTTCTTTTTATTTATCGTAATATATACTTATTAAGCCTATAAAGACATGGTGTTTACAATAATTCAAAATTAACCCCCTTGCAATTTATCTCGCGTGAAATACTGAAATACATAATGGCATGCAAGAACTTATTCCGTCCGTTTCCTATCCTCCTGTTCTAATTTAGCCAACTATTATTAATCCTGGGCGACCAAACGTCCGCCCTATCGTTCACACCTTGTATGCATAGACCCTTGGACCGCATAAAGTTCACCCCCTGCGAACGTTTATCTTCCCACCTCCTCGCCCCAAACTGCCCCCCGCGCTGCAATCCTCTTTCCCACCTCACCAATTCCGACGGGCAATATGTAATTCGTTCTCCTGAGGAAGTCGCTGTCGCGCCGCCATAAATTATTTCATTTCGGATTTTCAGTACAAACAAATTGAATCTGCGTGGATGTTTCTGTAATTCCTTTCCCTGTTTAGTTTTTTTATTTCCTTATTTTATGTCTTATGAAGGCTTTAAGAACTGATCACGTTTATAATTCTGTTAATTTATAATGTATTAAATTGTCTAGAAAGCCTATCAAAGAATTTATTAATTAATTTGTAACTATTTTCTTTATTGCACAGATTAGACCGAAAATAAAAATACTTTCTTTAAGCTACAAAATATATATATTTAATTAGATGGAACAAAACAATATGCTAAAATATTGTTATATTGTACTACTTTAGCCTATTATTTTTTTTTAAATTGAATAGAAATTAGAAGATTTTCTTTAAGACAAAAAAAAATAAAAACATATATATTTCATCAGATGGAATAATAGCTGTTATTGTTTCATTGTAGGACCGTTTAAATGAAATTATTAATTGATTTAACTCAAACTGTATATTAAATTATATCAATTACAATTTACAATAATCGTCGCAATGTTGACGGTATGAAGTGTGGTGTTCATTTCTCCCACGAGTGTGTAACTCAAATCTCCGTTTGTATATTCAAAGCGCATGCGTGGTTTGGCTCAATACGGCCAGCCACGCTTCCCACGACCTCGCCTGTTTTGGCCAAATCCGCAGGATCGTTTCCAAGCCCATTGCAAACGCGCAAACTTATATGTTAATGAGGGTTGGGCTACGGTTGTTTATCGCTTTCGTTACATGACTTGCGGAAGAAAAAAATCATAAGTGTCGACCACGGATCGCTATATACAGGTTTTTTACATAGTCTTCTAGAGAAAACTGCGGGCAATTTTTTCAAGTTGACGTCATACTGCTCTTTTTTAATAATATTTAGTTCGGCCTCTGTAAAGTTGAAATTTAATAATAAAAATTGCGCAACTTTAATTAATTATAACTACTATCAAAATTAATAATGCACTGAAACATATCTCATTAAATAAAGCAACTCATGTTTAATCATAAACAGTCTTATAAAATGGTTGCGAGAAAGCATTTGGGAGCCTGTTGGGAAATAATTAAATGTGATACACAATACCGCGCGTTGAGCAACTTTTAGAAATGTTCGACTTTGACGATTTATTGTACTTACACCGGTGCACCTAAAAATCTGGAAATTCGTTTTTATAAGTTTTAAAGTATTCTTAACAATATGACATTTTTAATTTTCGTCTAATATCAATTTGAGTTTTGTATACCCCCACCACGCCTGAACCTTCGCGGCTCCAAATAACACACAACGCGTTGTGTTCGAAATGTACATTTAGTATGAAAAAAATACGGAAGTGAAGAAAGGAATTAAATATTATTATATTATATCAAGAAAACTTTACGTACTCACTAATAAATATCTTCATTACATATTTAATTTATATTTTTTTTATAAAACACTTATTTACTTTGTACTTTGAATTTATTTTAGTGACTAGGACTTATATAAAACATTGTTTCTGACATCAATAAATTGGAATTGACTTTTAATTTGATGACACGTTAAAATTGTTCACCAAAATAAATTACAAACGAAATGATATAGTGTTTTATTAAAAAAAACATTACTTACAATAGAAAACAAATTAATTGGATACTTGTACTATATTTTTAAACGTTACACGATATTTTTATTCCATCTATTGACCGATTATCATATTTTATGTTATTTTACGTTTAACAAGTGAAAAATGATTTACAATTAAAATATGATATTGAAAAACTTTAATTAATCATATAAAATAAATTAATTACTTTTCATTTTCTATTGGGTATAGTCCCAGAATAAAATAAACTTCTTTTAAATAAGACTGTACATTCATTTTTTCTCCTTCTATTTTCTGTTTTTAAAGTATCGTATGAAACTTAATAACTGTTCAGAAGGTCCATTTGTCAAGTTTCTTTTAACCGGGGCGCCGGGGATTTATATGGTTTCAATAGTTTAGCCCATATACGGGTATTAAGGGGAGAACGAATTTTTGTTTTTAAAGTGAAATGCTGCGGAAAAGTATTTATGATTAATGGCACTTCGATAACTGCATCGATAAATTGATTCGGAAATAATTACACTTCACGGTGTCATTTAAAACGGGCCAATAATTAATAAATGGCGCGCTGTCCGGATGAATCTATTTTAATTTATATATAATTGGCCGTTTTGTTTATTGTATTAATTTGAATCAATTTTGTAACGGTGGTGTTTCTTTTTGTTTTGATGTATGTAATGGATTATTATAAATGTTTCGGATAGAATTAAATAATAATTATTTATTATTTAATTATAAATCATTAATAAAAAGTATCATTAGTAATTTGTTGCCATTTAATGCAAATAGTGTTTTTATAAACAGGACAAGTTCGCCTTCCTTTAGTGGACGAAAAAATAATTCTCTACAATATATATTTCAATACTCTATGTTATTCCTGGATATTGTATTTGTCAATAAAGATTGTGTGTATATATTTATAATGGTTTAAATTACTTTTATTTTTATTGCTGTTATTTAAATCGACTAAATTATGAATTAGTTGCAAAAATAATCAATTTAAATATGTATTTTTCTTCATTTTCTGCCGCACTTTATGATTTACAACGTATGTAGAAATCAAATATTTCTTCCAGAAAACTACTTGTTGGACAAATTTTTACTAACATACAACAGATATTATCTATTGTGTAAATTAACATACAGGTTGGTGTATGTCCGAAAAATAGTTAATACAATATTTATTTGCTTTTGTACTTATATCGAGCTTATAACAAAAATCTCGATTTATTCGATGCTATTTTGCACGAGAAATGTTAATCTTAAAATCTATATTCATAACTAACTTAATATTCTATGTATACATATATTATAAAAGCTGTTTAGACTGTGATGGTGAAAATAACGTACACGTAAAACTTAACATTTCTTATTCGGAATAGTCCGGATTGTGTCGATATAAAAAAAAAACATTTAATAATAATTGACCATTTCACAATTTGTATTTCCTTTATTTAATATTTGCATTGATTTTCTATAATTTCCATCTATTTAATATATTAAAAGAAAATTATTACATGCAACGCAAAAATATATAACACTTCCATAAAACCAATTACTTGTTTACTTTTATTCATATTGGAATTTAAATTTTACGTATTTGTTTTATATCCGTGAAATCTTCGAATTGTATAGTAGGAATAATTAAATATTTTAGCTTTTTATTTATGACCGCATTTTATTTCCCGAAAGGCAAAGAAATATTAGCTCTGCTTGCTAATTATTTTTTCCTCCACAAAAAATTCTGAACTGAAAATCGTGTAAAGGGATTTACAATACTTCATTATTATACTGCCCATTCTTAATTTTAATTATTTTAATAATGATGGAACTGTATTTATTATTCCAGATATTAAATTTCAATTAAATGATATGCGGTTTGATGCCGTTCATAAAAATTGAAACACTAATAATAAACTAAAATGATTTAAACATAAACAAAATAGAAATTTCACGTGACTCACAACTATCTATATAGTTAAGATGACTTAATATGCGAAGAAAAGATGTTTGCTTTAGTGAATAAAAAATGCATTTTGATAGTAGAACATATGGAAAACTTTCTTATTTTAATAAATATCGAAACGTGCTGTTGTGGGTTACGTGAAGAGATTCGAACAATTAAAAATACAACACTTTGAATTCCTTTCTTCACTTGTTTATTTGTAGCTATATGTACATTTCGGACACTATGAGTCCATTATCAATAGTTAACAAAGTATAATATACTGCAATAGCGTACAAATAAACAAGTAATAAACGGTTTGTTTATTACTTTGCAAAAACGTAATAAATCTATGATCCAAAAAAAAACTGTCTCTAACAATGTCATTTTTGTATATATCCATGATTTTATTAATAAAATGTGATAACATGTTTTATACTAAATGTTGCTTTGAGTACGTGTTTATTATATTTTTCAATTTTTAATAACAATGGAGTTACAGAGATCATCGATAACTCCATTCCGATAATAACGATAATAACCCAAAAATAGTTAATGCCATCATTTTTATCATTAAAAATTGCCTCAACGTCACGAACCTTGATGATAAAACCAATTGCGAATCTATCATTAACTATTTTTAGATTATTACCGGAAGTTAACGACAAGTCATTTTCCGATGGTCTCTGTAACTCCGTTATTACTACGGTTTTTCGATATATTTTAAACTAAAAATAATCCACATGTAGCATGGCTTGTGCATATTTCTAGATATAGTGTATCTTATTTGACGGATAATGAACTACAATGGAAAAACTCTGTATGTATATGATCATTTAGTTACTTAATCCCTTTAAAAAAAAAATTACAGAAGCGTAGTATATGCCACCCCCTCTATTTATTGTATTATTAAAAAAACATACGAAAAAACATTACTATGACTAGCAATCCAATCTAACATCTGATTGGATTTTTTTAAAGATTTTAAGAAGTTTATACTTTTTTTTCACACAATTTTTCACAAATCCCCCCATTGATAGTAATTATTCGTATTTATACACTAATATAATAAGAAGCATTATTTTGATATGTACAAATTCACCGTCGCATATATCGATCAATTAATGATTTATGAGATAAATAATTTCGCTAATTTTCTCATTAAACGCCGTTTTAATTGAACTAAAGTGAAGTTTATTGCAATAAAAGTGTAAATAGGCGCATTTACACTTTTATCACTAAAGTGAAGTTTCATTTTAGTACAGTTAAACGACATTTAATGAGGAAATTAGTGAAATTATTTATCTCAAAAATTCGTCATTCATTGAACGATATGTGTTTTTATCTCTGAGAGTTACATTAGTTCTATAGATGGCCAATAACCTGAAGAGCACTGTACATTTTCTTGTTTCTCCCTCTCATTTAATTTAAACTCTAGACTAACCCAATTCCTTTCAATTAAAGAAAGACCTATTTTTCTTTCATTTAATCTTTGCAAAACCTAGACAATACATAACCTAATAACCAGACTACTTGTGCAACCTAATACCCATACTCCAATTTTTAAAGAGAATAACCATATTTTATCTAATTTAATGTATATTACACTTCGGCAGTGCATAACCTAGTAATTGAATTGAATTGAATATTTTTAAATTTTGTAGTGACTCCAGAAAGAGCCAATTGTAAAATTCACATGTAAAATTCCAATTTAAATGATAGATTTTATTTTACTGAAATTACGATTTATTTGATACTATCGCCATGATTTTACTTTGTTTTATAGATACTGTAGGTTCTACTACGAAATGCCAAGTTTGAGTGTAAGGGCACGCTTAGAGTGGGTTACGGTGATCCCATACCTTGAAAGAGGATAATTATTGAACACCTACAGTCGCATATGTTTAATCAGAGTTTCTAAAATGCGCACCAAAAATTGGTTTCTTTCAAGATATGATGTAGAAATAAATTCTACGTCAGAATATATAACAATCGTCAATGTTGCCTTATGCAACTAACTTCACGTTGAAAGGTGGAAACTACACTAGCCGAAAAGCACCTTATACAGGGTGTATCGCCGAGAATTCACATTAAAAATAAATTGATTAATAATATTTTTTTCCGTTTATGTAAATTAATATTCTCTTCTAAATGAAAATATGACGAAGATTCTACTACTTTTGGTTGTATTGGATATACCGGAACTAGGTACAATTTTCGTCATTTTAAAAGGAACCCTATATTTTTTTATTGCAACGTGCGATTTTATTGAAAAAAATTTAATGAATGGCTATACCGAAACCAAACTTTTTTTAGATTTTTCAATATTTAAGAAAATTCACATTTAATGAAATATTCAACCACCATTCATCTAGCGTGTGGATAACTAGAGATGACCATTTCGGTTTTTCAAACCTTATCAGATGATGCCTTGATGAAGGCGGCTGAACGGAAATTGTGTTGTTGTTATATACCTGATATTAGCCATAATGAATTAAAGACGACGCAAGCGCCACCTTTAGCCTAATTTCAAGTGGCACCGTCAACCATTTGGGTCTACAAGGTAGACGACCGAGAATCATTGTTTCGTCCACTAAAGGCATTGCACATGGCAATCACTAGTTATTCATACGCCAGATGAATGGTGGCTGAATATTTCATTAAATATGAATTTCGTTTTCCTTGTTTTCATAAACAAGAAAAGTTCGCCTTCCTTTAATGGATGAAACAGTGATTCTCGGTCGTCTACCTTCTAGACTCAAATCGTTGACGATGCCACTTGAAATTGGGCAGAAGGTAGCGTTTGCGTCGTCTTTAATTTATTATGATTAATATCGGGTATATAACCACAACACAATTTTTTTCATCTTTATTATTATTATGATTTAAGAATATGATTTTTTTTAGATTTTATGTATTTTTTAAAATGTTATGCCAAAAGGCAGATTACATTTATAGGAACGAAATATAATAAATTTATAGTACTATCCCTGAATAATATTCTCACGTTGAAACAGTTTAAAAATATTATACAGTGTGTCTTCAATTTAGTAAATTTAATATGATAAAAACTTGATTTTTTAAATGGAACACATTGTATATTGGTACATTTTCTGCCATAAAATTTATTTCCACGTTTATCAATAATAGAATTCCCCATACATCTTCCTTACATTTAAGATATTAACACAATTGTAAATTAAATGTATAGAATTTGATTTCTTTAAGTAGAATACCCCGTATATTTTACATATTTTAAAGTATAATTTATATGCGTATTGATCCATATTAGCATTCCCTATACTTATCTTATTTTGTTTTCAATATAATAAATTTTCTAAAATAGACGTTTTTTTTGTGAGAAATTTGAATTTATAATTGAATTAAATTATATTTATTGTTTAATATTTTTAGTCATGCACGTCTTATAACTGGATATATTAAAAAATAACGAATTAATTAATGAAATGCCTATTTTACCTAAAGAAACTTGGTTTTGTTTTCAAATAGAAAGCGTATTGTATCAGTAATTTTAGTTTATGTATTATGTATCATTAAAACCAACAAAAATGGGTATAGGGAATACTAATATGGATTAATGCAGCACTAAATTGTGGAAAAAAAGACAAGTTTTTACAATATGATATTTACTTGATTCTACAGTTAGTTTGAGACATCTTGTATTTGATTTTCAGTAATATTTGGTAGATCTATTAAGCCTTGGGGGTAGTACAATAAATAAAATACCAAATTAATTAAAAAAGTCATATATTTTTTTATAAACATTAGAAAATAGGAAAAACGCTCAGGTTAAGGTAAAGCAATAGTTAATAATTTTAAATAAAATAAATAGAATTTGAAAATAATTAACTAATTATTTCCTCTTCAGCTACTGTGACAATTTGATTTATGTTGCAGAAGTACCATAACAAATGTCTAATAATAGGCTGTTGCATAACAATAACATATTGTATAATGCAACAATTTATCGATATCGCGCATGACATTCGCGCAACCGCCCGGCCAAAAATTGTCACAGTAGCTAAAGATTATTATTATTATTTAATTTATTTTAATAACTGTGACCGAGTGAGTAAATCCTTTTTTCTATTGTTAATAGTATTTGTTTTAAAATAATATGCAAAATCCAAATCCATTATAAAAATGTATGATTCCATTTAAAATAAGGAAGTTGGTATAACCGGATATAGTAGAATTTTGAAAATATTTTCATTAAAAGGAACATACTGGTTTACATAAACGGTAAAAATTTCAAAATAATCCATAAAGCAGAAATCTATGTATTTTCAATATGCGTTCTCGGTAGGACTCCCTGTATAATAATCCTCGACACTAATTAGATGAAATCTCAAAATAAAGTAAATAGAAAGCAAATGATTTTGAAATTATAAAATCCTTAAAAAATAGTCCTCTCTCACATTTTCTATTTTCAATAAGTTAACCCAAAATATTTTCATGAAGACCCACTAATTTCGCTAGCTGATAATATTTATATCCTAATTACAATATATCCCTGCGATGATTTCATAATTTCTTTCCCTTCTTACGTCGTCTTTTGTTTTATAATAGCGGACATTTTTATCACAACAAGAACACAGGGTCGGGAAAATAGGGGCGATGAAGTGAAAAGAATGATTTTTCCTGCTTTTGTCTATAATGAACTGCATTTGTCTCACAGATGTAGTTCATTAAAACTGATTACGTACATATAGTATTTTTATTATTATTAGAATCCGTTTGTTTGAAACATTCGTAACGTAATTAAAAATAATGTTTAGTAGTTATAATTAATTGAAAAATAATAATACTGGTATAATCATTATTATAATAGATATGTCATTACAAATTTAGGTAAGAAGCTGACTGTTTATGATATTTCTTTCCCTTTTTATATCATCCCTTACTTTGTAATAATCGTTGTTTTTTATCGAAACAAAAACACTGGCTGTTGAAAATAGGGACAATGGAACCGTCACTTAAATTCGCAATAACATAAAATGTATTATTTTAAATACATTTTATGTTATTGCGAATTTAAGTGACGGTTCCATTGTCCCTATTTTTACAGCTCAGTTAGAGACAATTGTAAAAGTAACATGAATAATTAAAACTATTTTATACGTGAACGCACATTCAATAAATGAATAGAGCGGAAAGAACTCTGGTTGACAGAAAATTAAAGAACAAGATAGTAATGTTTAATATCTTATATAATAACAATATCATGTAATATAAATAAATTCGTACTTTGCGTAAAATAAAGATTTATTATTAAATTAATAAGCAACTCCAATTAATAATATAAATCATTTCATTGTGCGAATCATTAGGAGAGTTCAGCTAGCCAGCATAGATTTTTTCTTTGATATAATCATAAATTCATGACATGGTAGAAAGACCTCTAATTAAGACAGACTAACACCTACATGTATTTGTAATTATTTATGTTATATTGTTCTGTATTATCCGCAAGGTCTAAATAAATAGGCGTGTATATATAAATTAGAAAAATCTTTCGGGGATAAGAAATGGCGAATGCGCCGGGTTATATAAGTTAAAAATATTTTTAAACAAAATATAATTAAATACAACTGACCCAATGTACAGAATGTTTCATCATAAATATCCTTCTCTCTCATTTTCATATTATTAAGCTATTTATATCCGTTAAAATTAGCGATTCTATTTTTTAAGATCACAATGTTTTAGTTTGTACAGGGTTTCGGGGAATGAAAAAAATGACGTTTAATGGCTTTAATTAAATATTTTATTGACTATTCTATTCCACTCCTATTGCATGTAGCCACTGACAAGGAGGCTTGCGTTATTTTTTAGCCAATCACGTCAATTTTTAAGTGAATAAACCGATCTTGGCGTTTTCAACTGAGAAAACCGAAGTTAAGTGTTCCCTGAAAAAAATTGAAATAAACTTGATAAAATAGCGAAAAACATTTACTGACGTATATGTCAGTTGTAAGTAAATTATAAAATAGAAAGGTTTGGTGGCGCTTCATCATCCATAATAAATGCGGCGGTGACAAATTCCGTACCAAAAAATACAACAAAAACGAGATCATGTGTTTCGAAGCAATTTGAAGAATTCTGCGCGGATAGAAACTACCAGTTTTAATCGTCGCAGATTACGCAAGCAACAAAAGAAAATGTAAATATTTATAATAATTTCACGTTTCACTGCAATAATTTAAATTGTAGTATTAATAAATATAATTGTTTTCCTTATTATGTTTTTATTAATAAATCCTTTTTCGATTAAAATTGTTTTCATTTCTTTTCCAAATAATAATAAATATATTGTACCTTTTGTATAATTTACATTATACTTTAGATAAATGTGAACGTTGTTGAATAGTCTGTCCAAATACCATTCGTGATTTTGTTTTTAGCAATAAATTGTAATTTCTATTTGAGCAACTGATAGAAAATACGACAGTTGTCCTCATTAAAATCGCTAATCAATAAACTTTCAGGCAAAAACGAAATTTATTCAAGTAAATTTCAATCACTTTTGGTATTTAATATACGGAAAATACCGCATTGGTTGGACATAATCCCAAAACAGAACAAAAAACCTATGTATCTTACAGGAGCTCTTAGATCCGATTCAGAATTTCTATAAAACCTAATAATTCACAACTCATATTTCCTTATCATCTCAATAATTAATATCTTAATAAATAATTAACTCATTTCTTCGTATATTGAATAACATTCGTTCCGGAATTCTTCTCTGTAATACATTTCCACCACCACATTTCAAAATCAAAAATCTAGCTAGATATTTTAGAAAATGTTCCTATAAAATTAATGGAATATCCACAAAAAGGCTATTCATATATATACAGAGAGGTTTTTTTAACAGTATACTTATCCCCTATGTATACATGTAAAATACCTAAGTCAAACGCATGTGTTTAGTTGCCTATAATACGCAACCCGAACAATCGATTCCTTCAACTAGGATAATTAAAAATAACAATTAAACAATTTTCTATCTTGTTTATGACAATATCGAAATGCACAATGTGGAAGAATTTTCACGATCGTTTGAGTTAATATCTTGCAGTTTGTGGTGGTCATTTATAGCATTTATTCTAATTATTTATTTCAAGTTTATTGTTCTTTACTATTACTTTTCTTTCAAATTGTCTTAATAAAATCTCGTGACGTATTTTTGACAAAAAAGGAAATTGCTTGTGACGGTAACGCATGCAGTGTTAGTCATGATTTATTTCGTTGCGTTTCCAAAGAAAATGTTTTAGTTTAATTATTTTTAGAATTATCCTAATTGAGGTATTCGGCCACTTTGGATTCATTGAAAACATGTCTTATCCTCCTCTAGTACTGTTGGAATTGTAATACACGCTTGAAATTCGACTTTTTCTTCATTTGTATACATTTTCGATCAAATATTTCACACATTTTGAAGTTTAGCGTTTGACGTTTAGTTGTGTGTTATAGGCAACACACACTTGTATACTTTTCTTCGCTTTTTAGAAAAGTATACAAGTGTTTCTTATACTTAAGTCAACCTTCACACAACTCATAATATACACTGATAATCCTTTGAATAATCATTAAAAAATCTACGATTTTTCTTTTCAATTTATTTAATTCATTCAAGTTTAGATAATGCCTTTAGTGATTGCGACCTTCAAATAAACCTTGTTCGATAGCCAATTTATAAATTGTTACTTATATGACATGTATTTATAATTTTAACTAAGAATTTGTAAAACAACTTTAGTAAATTTATAAATACAGTTGTTTGTATATATATAACCGGGTTCCTTATGCATTTTAAGCAGTATTCAAACATTTTCGCCTGTATTTTAATACTTAATATGATTTTGATGAGAACAGCATTGCTCACTTTTTATAAAATAAATATGCACTTCCGAATAATTTCATTTTTTTTTTCAATTTAATACTGAATATTGTTAAAGTTCATTTTGGTTCTTCAGACCTTATCAAATCTGTATGTTTCATTTGCAATAATGCATTGATGAAGGTATTTTCCTCATCTCATAAATACGACTTATTCTGCATTGTATTCAAAACGTAAAATAAATGTTCGGTAGCAAAAAGAGATGATTGGGGGAAGACGAGGCAGACAGTAGGAAAGGATTGCATTTAATATAAGTAAAAAAGTGTTACGATCGCCATAGCAGAGAAAAGTGAACGAAGAGAACCAACAAAAGTAGGAAAAGGGTTAATGTTTTAATCAGATTTTAAATCTGAACGAACAAGCGAATATGGAGCAAGTGAAGAAAATGTTTGCTGTTTTCACCGAAGAAATACGAGGTATACGTGAGGAATTCAGAAAAAAGGAAGAGACATGGAGAATGGAAATAGAACAACTTATAATGAGAATAGATAATTTAGAAAACAAAAAAAAGAGAGGATAGAGAGCGTGGAAAAAATAATATAATAATTACAGGAGTGAAAGTGAAGGAAGAGCAAGCAAAAAAGGATGTCGAATCATTTTTAAAACAAAAACTAGAGGTGGAAATATGTATTGAAAAGGTACACGTAATAAATACCGAAAAATCGAATATACTGGCAAAGATTGATTCGTGGGCCACTAAACAGAAAAAAATGAAAAATAAAGCAAACCCAAAAAGACACACGAATTTATATCGATAACGATCTAACACAAGAAGAAAGAATAATACAGAAAGAGCTGAGAAGCATTGCTAAAGAACAGAAAGAACAAGGGAATACTGTAAAAATAGAATACCAGAGAATAACAATTACTTCAGAAGAATATGGATGGAATATAGAGGCGAATAGAGTTATACCAATGACGACAAATAGAACAAAAAAGTAATGGTGCCATATCACCATCAACACAAAAACCGAGTATCCTGGTCAATACTCCGTTTTTGTGTTGATGGTGATATGGCACCATTACTTTTTTGTTATACGGATAAGAAAAGGACTAACAAAAAGGAAGAAGCTAGGGTATCTTTTTGGAACGTTTCAGGTTTAAGAAAAAAGGTTGAACAAGTTGAATAAGGAATAGAGCTCAAAGATTGGTTAGTAGGCAAGGATATGGTAGGATTGGTAGAAACATGGGTCGAGGAGAAGGACTGGGAAAGGGTGAAAAATAAGCTGTCGTATGGATTTAGATGAAAATGTAAAGGAACGATAAGGGAATCAATCATGGGTAGAGAAAGAGGGGGAATTGTTACGGGGATGCGGTCGGATTTAGAGGAATGTGAGGAGGGGGTCATAGGGGGAATAGAAGGAGTAGATGGAAGGGGGTTCTGGAAAAGGGAAACGGTGTGGAGAACAGTAAAGAAGATCTCAGGAAATAATGAAATACATAACAACGTGGATAGAAGAGATTGGAAGTGCAAAGAATATTATAATAGGGGGATATTGGAACATACGATCGGGTGGGATGGGAACAATGAATATAGATGGAGAGGGAAAAGAGAGAGGACAACGAAATTCCAAAGATACAGTGACAAGTAAAAAAAGGTGAAGAGTGGGTTGAGTGGGAAAATGGGCATGGGTTAGAAATATTAAATAGGTGTGTAGAAGGTGATAGACAGGGAGAATAGACGTATACAGGGCCAAGAGGAAGTTCCGTAATAGACGATATTTTGGTAGGAGAAGAAAATAGGGATGATGTAAAAGAATTGACGGTGGAAAATATAAGTAGTGCAGATCATTTCCCGGCAATAGCGACAAAAGAAACTGGATATGCGGAAACGGAAGAAAATGACAGAAAAATTGGATGGAAAAGGCTAAACAAATATACTCCAAAAAGGTGGAGGAACTAAGCTTTGATGGGATAACTTCGATTGGTGAATAATGTGACACAATTAAGCATGTAATGGTCAAACAGAATTGAAACAAAAGGGTGAATGGTTTAACGAGAAATATAAGGCAGCGAAAAATCAATTGAGAGAAATCATGAAAAATTGGAGAAATTGGATAGGAGAGTGTAGAGACATAAAAAAGGCCCAAGAATTTAAAAGAGTGTGTGAGATAAGACAGAAAGAGTGGCTAGAGGAAGAAATAAAGGTGGTAATAGAACTGAAATCGGAGAAAATTCTTTGGAAATATATAAAGTAAAGTTGAGGATATAAAAATGCGGCAATTGGAGAACTACTTTCGGAGTACGCTGGGGGCGTTTGAGGAAGGAATTATAGGCGAAACAGCGAGAAAAACCTTTAGAGGCAATGATTTCACATTAAATGAGTTGGAAGGGGCGAAAGAGAGAATGAAATGGGGGAAGGCGGCAGAAGATCACATACGAGCGGAAGCATGGAAGTTATGTAGCGGGAAAGAAAAGGATAAAATCTTGAAACTACTTAACAGTGTATGGAGAGGAGAAGAAGAATTCCCAAAGGACTGGAGAGGGGGGATAGTAGTTCCAATACATAAGGGAGGACCAGCTGGGCAACCCAAGAATTACAGGGGAATTACGCTGATGGACCTCATAGGCAATGTCCATGGTTACAGAACGCCTAATGGAGGAAGTCGAAGCTCGAAGCTATTACCGGTGACACGGGGGGGGGGGGGGGCGGGTGGTTCGTTTATTTCGACCAGATAGCTACATTGAACTGGTTGAATGAAAGGGCGAGAAAGAGAAAGAAGAAAATGTATTTATTGTTTGTGGACCTGAAAGCGGCGTATGATACAGTGGATCGAAGAATGCTAGTGGAATGTTTGAGACATAAGGGTGTGTCAGAGCAAGTGATTCAATGGGTAAGTGAGGTTTATAGAGAGACTTGGTGTAAGATAAGAGTGGGGAAGCGGGAGTCGAAGCAAATGGAAGTGAAGCGGGGTGTTAGGCAAGGATGTCCACTTAGCCCTCTATTATTTAATTTATATGTGGCGGATATGGAAGCTGTGTTACAAAGAGGTCAGGCCGGAGGTATAGTGGTAGTGTAAAAAAAATATGGAGTCTGGCATATGCAGATGACGTCGTGGTAATCTACCACTGAATTACACGAAATTGTTAAACAGTTGGATAGATTTTTTAAAAATCTTTTTTTAAGTGTGAATGTAAATAAAACAAAATGGATGGTGTGTAGAAATGCGGGTGGAAGGAGAAGAAGGGAAGAGATTACGTGGAATGGTAAGAAAGTAGAAAGAGTGAGAGAATTCAAATACCTTGAGTACGTAAGTTTGAGGGTGCGGCACGGCATATTGAATACGCATGTAAAAAGGCGAGAGTGGCTATGGAACGATTGAAGAATACATGGGAGGGCGTGTTAGTAGATAATGTAAGAATGCATATAGTATGGAGAGATGCATGTATAAAATCGGTATTGATGTATGGAGTGGAAATATGGGGAGTGAACGGGAATGAGAGCATGGAAAGGGTACAACTGCACTATCTAAAAAGAATCCTAGGGTTGCAACGGACAACACCGAATTATGTAGTACTGCAGGAGTGCCAAAGGATGTCAATTGGATGGATGGTAGCGAATGGAAAGACGTATATGTGGAATGAATGATGAGAGATTGGTAAAAGAAACATGGTGGTTGAAAAATAAAGGGGCGAGGTGGATAAATGAAAGGGAAATTATGTATTAGAAGGCCGGGTGGTCAGGAATTATGGCAGAGGAAATGCTACACAGTAGTGCAAAGTGAAAAGTGTGGTAAGAGATTTACTGGCAGGAGTAGAACTGCAAGAGAGACAAGAAAAATGTGGAGGAACTAAGCTTTAATGGGATAACTTCGATTGGTGAATTATGTGACACAATTAAGAAAAGCTAGTCCTGCATACGGTGCACTGCACCACCCAGATATTTGTTTAGCATGAAAGGAGAGTATATGAGAATAATGGCAAGATTTAAATGTGGAAATGAGGAAAGGAGTAATAAAGAATGGATGGAGGATTAATATAAAAAGTGTGGTTATTGTGAGGAAGGGAGGGATCATTGGATGAAGGAGTGTAAATGGCTGAAAGGGAAATGGAATGAAAGAGAAAGGGGTATGGCAAGAGAAGATGGTTTGAGAGAGAATGATTATGGAATTGATGTGTGTAAAAAATTGCTTAAATGGAGACTAGGAAGATGTAGTTCTGATGTAAATAATTAATGACGGGTGGGATGGTTAGAATGATTACACTGGATTGGTTACTTAAGAGCATGTATGTAATTGTTAATAATAGATATTTTTTACTGAATATTTAATAAAATATTCAACCATTATTAATCTAGCATTTAAATGATTGTTGAAGATCATTTTGGTTCTTCAGACCTCGTCAGATTTGTATGTTTCATATGCAATAATTTATTGATGAAGGTATTTTCCTGATCTCATAAATAGGACAAGCTGTGGTAGACAAAGTAGCGATTCAAGGTTGTCTATCTTGTAGACCCAAATTGTTGACGGTGGAACGTATACATTATACGAAAGATGGCGCTTTGTGGTATCTTTCCAAATATTGTATATGTTGAATTTGTTCAATTATATGAATGGACTGTTTTGTAGCAGCATCTATAACTAAATATTTGTAATGTTGATGTAATTTAGGTAGGTTTAGGAAAATGTAACATAAAAAGCAATAGATTTTTCTTTGTAGAAAGCATACATTTTATGAGATATTTATCTTAATAATTAACTTCAAATATTTTATAAATTGTTATTACAACGGCCAAATAGAAAATATTTTTATTAATAATTTTCAACATTCCCCTGTTCGTATACTCACTTAATCAATTAAATTCCATTTATAAATCTAACTCTGAATTTATTGTTATTATCTATTTAGCACACGCTGTAAATTATAAGAGATAAGAGATTAAATGTATGTACAGAAATAGTTAATTGATTATTGGAGAGATACAAAAGGATAGGGGGGATATAGTTACGGGATGCGATGGTCTGCGCCGGGATTGGATGGAACTTATAGGAAGGATCCGATTGTATCTCGGGGTTTGTTTTCTAAAATTAATTATGATGATGTAGCTCAGGTAGATACAACGCAGCACGGAAGGGCCTTTCTCTCGCATCAGACGACCAAGAAATAATTAATTTTAGAAAATTATCCGATCGACTTATATAATAATTTTAATACCAAAGGTTTTTATCCAATTTAGGTGGATTATTTCACAGTGTGTTAATGAACACTTCATATTTAATAATGGCTAGCTGAATTTACAAGTGAAAATATATTGTAATAAAAAAATTATCCAGAGTTAAATATTTCTTTGCTATAAAAGTGAAAAGCTCTCAAAAGTAAAATTTACGTTTTTAACGATTTTAATGAAGGTACACTGCGTGTTTTTATTTTAAATAATTAAATTTATATATGAAAAGACTTTGTATGTTTTCGGCTGTTGGGTAAAATAAATAAATATTACACAAGGGGAGAGCAGACAAGATATCCTTAATTAAAAAAAGTAAAACAAAAAGAATTCCTAATAGAGTTATTGCCCAGCAGTGTCCATAACACAATATTGCGACCCGCCTCGCGTTGTGCCACAAATATTTCCGGTAATTGGTAAAATGTTATGATTGCACTGTTCACGTTTTAGCGCGCTCATATATTATTAGAAGTTACGGCGAAAATAGCTCTCATAAAACACAAAAATCCAATAAAGAGAACACACTGCGCTTATAGTATATCTATACGTGTCTGTATGGCTGTGGCTGTGTGTGTGCCTCTGTTATGCATGGTCCCCTATATGTATATATAACACAGGGAGGGTAGGAATAGGGTGGAAAATACCACTGGTGCAGATTGAGAGTTCCTTCAATCCTACAGCTTTTAACGAAACGTGGGGGGGAAGTTGATTTCTTTATCATTTTCTAAGTAAAAAGTAAAGATTTTATAATAAAAATCAAAGATCTTATTCAATGATTTGTTTCTCTGTGTTAATTTATTTATTAGGGTTTTAGTAATTATTTCTATTCCGTTTCTCAAACATGTCTGTTTAGCATAGGTATCCTTCAGACGGGGTGTTACCAAGTCTGAAGATATTTTTATTAAATTTTGTTGTTATGCAAATTCGTAAATTTCCTTACTATACTATACGTGTTAATAATTATAAATAATTATTGATTTTTGTATTTGTGTGATTATATGCTCTGATATATTTATTTTCAATTATATATTTGAGTATAATTCCTGTAACTGTTATTATTATTGATATTATTTTGACTTGCCGTTGTTTCCATAGTCTTTTAATTTCTTCAGCTAGCGGAAAGTATTTTTCTCGCTGCGTATTTTATTTGCGTGTTATTATCATTAGATACTGCTATATCTATAAGATATGTTGTTTTCGTTTCTTTATTAACCCATACATTATCTGGTCTGTTTGCTATTATTGTTTTGTCTGTGAGTATTGGTTTGTCGTAGTATATTGTATATTCCGGGGTATCGACAACAGAATCTGCTGTATATTTGTAGTAGGGCTCTTTGATTGAATTTTGTTGTTTATTATTGCAGAATGGATAATTTTGGCGACGTTGTTATGACGATCTATATTTATAAACAATTTGATTTTAAATTATTTCTACATATAGCTTTGTGACATTTTCACTTACGGAAATAAAAATGTAGAAATAATTTATTAATTATTTTCAATTCATTTTTATATAATTTATTAAAATAACTGTAACCGATTAAATAAATACTCTTTTCTATTTACAATTGATTTTGTCTATAATGTTACAATATGGTTCCAATGGGCCCAGGTAGCAGTTCTCGATAGACAATTTATTAATAAAAAAAATCTATATAGCAAAAAATTTACACTATCGAAAACCCATAAAAGGAATGTAAATAAACAAAGTTAAGGGGCTACAGATTTCAAAAGCATTGGATATTGATATGAGAACCAAATAAAATCTCGTTCGAGTCTATTGGACCCGGTCGGTAGACAAAGGGTTAAAAGCAAAAGATCCCGGAGTAGAAAACATGAACCGACTTAAGTCACTTCAAAAGCCACATTGGCTTTATATATTATCAAAAATAATTATGCTATCTGTTTTATGGGATTTCAAAATAATCGTTTTATTTAGAACTTCTACCGAGAAACACCACAATCAATTCTGAAGTGTGTCATCAGTTGAACAAATTTAAGGATTTACTTAAAGAAAAAAAAGCCAGAATTGTTCAATGCGAAAGGTATAGAATTCCGACAGGAAGAAAATGCGAAACGACAAGTTCTATCATTAGCTTTTAGATCCGGAATAAATGATAATCGGAAAATTTAAGGACTGGAGAGTATGGTGGAGGTGGCAGAATATTATATCCAAATACTACCATCTCATCCATTCTCTCCAGCGCTGGAACTTTCCGTTTATCATTTATTCGGGTCCCTGAAAAAAAAAAAAAAACATGGTAATACGTTTAACTCAAATTAGGAGTTCAAACATTTCGTCGATACATTTTTGCGATTAAAGAACTAAAATGTTATGAGTATGGAATCACGGCAGTGCAAAAATAATAAAAATAATGACAAAGGATGTTTGATCATAATCAACAATATTTACTTAAATTAAATATAAATTCACTACAAGAAAATCTTCTTTAATTTACATAAAAAAAACGAAATTACTTTCTGAACAACCCAACAGATTTGACAATAAGGTCATGTTAATTATTAATGAAAATTAATATATTTCGATTAGGCACACATTAAATCTTTCAATAATGCACAACATTTAAATCCACACGAAAGAGCAAACGGAATAATTTAATATCGATTACGCGAGGTGCGTGAACTTAGTGGAGCACCGTACAATCAACAGCAGCGGCAGGCAGGATTATTACACACAAAGCATGCCATCCTTAATCTATTCTAAATTATACGTAATTTATAATACTTTAATAAGAAACTGACAGCTAATGTCGGAATATATATGGATTAAGACACTCATCAAATGATAGCACGGCGACAAGGACGGCAACACCTGCAGCAGACAACCCCTTTTCTATTGCTTACACACACACGTGTAAAGTGAGAGACACATATACGCTAATACAAACATGCATATACTGTGGGTGGATATCCATTAATCTTCAGCAGGAAATGAGCTTCTGCAAATCAATTACGGAGGACTTGCAGTCCGTATGATCTAAATAAATTGGTTCAATATGTATGGTGTAAATATTATTAATTATATAAATTTATAGTTATCGTTATATTGAAACATTTTATTCACATAGTTAAATAGAATACCACGTCTGAACTTTATATTTAAATTCGCGAACCCAAATATTTACAGGATTTAGATATTTTGGCGGAATTCGAAAAATGTGAAATCTGGCGATTAAAGTAGAAAATAAATAATTGGAATTCATCAGGAAATTCTCCACTTAGTGAACCATAGCATTTAAAGTTAAATATAATGCGTTGTAAAAGTTAATCACATAAAAAAAGTTTTAAGTTAAAAAAATTTGTAAATAATTTTCAATGGAAAACTAAGAATTACTTCGTGACTAAATATAAAAATAAATAAGAAATGATAATAGAATAAAAATAATAATAATAATAGCCTGTATTGCCCAACAGGATTATCTAATAACTGGACAATATAAGTGAGAGTACAATAAAGAAAAAAATATATAAAATAAATGTACAATACAATCATATAACTGTAGACTAAAGACTATACACTTTGACCCAGTTGTTAAGCACTTAGGTTTTATTTGAATATATCATCTACTGACTTTTTTGTGAAACGACACATCGTGAAGATCGGCCACCAATGAATGAATGCTTTATATATCGAGCGTATAACAAACATCTACGACTAAGTTGGCATCGGATATCTCGAGTCATGTCTGTACTAAGATCACACGCGTGAAATGCTGGTTGCGGTTAAACAGTGACATGTTAGATATTAATTTTCTTAAATAGGTAGCCAAACTAAATTTATTTTAAATTACAATAGTCAAAGTAAGTGTTGAAAATGCCCACCGCCACTATCCAGGCAACTTTCACTCCTTCGCCTAACGCAAGTAAAAACATTTTGCAACATTAAAGGATTCTGGTTAATTTTATTATTTTTTCTGTAATTTTCTTCTGCAGGTGAACCAAGTTGTTAACACGCACTTGATAGATGGAGTTTTTTAGAAATGGCCACAAAAAGAAATCACATATGGTATTATCGCATGATCAATAGTGTCTGCAGCAATAGGTGTTCTTGCTCCGTCTTGATAGAAATATCCATATCTTAATTCTTCATCATCAAGTTGTTCGATAATGGGGGTCAGAATTTTTCTCTATACGATTCACCTGTTTGGGTACCTTTAAAAAAATGGGTCCTATTACGCGTCTGCGACTTATAGGGCACCAAACGCCATTTTTTGGGGATGTAGAGGTTCTTCGACATAAAAATTCTCGGGCTTTGCAGCACTCCTCATATTTTGCGAATTAACGTATCCGCTTAAATAAAACGATGCCTCATCTGTGAAAAATGTTTTGTCAAGGAGATCGTTATCAAAGTTTTGAAGGAACCATCGGAAAAATGTAACTCTTCTAGGATAATCAATTCTATTTAGTTCTTGTACGCAAGTTAATCGATAAGGGAACAAATGCATATCCTTTTTCAAAATTTTCTGGCAGGTACCAATTGATACTTCAGTTAATTGTGACAGCACACGAAGTGAAGTTCTAGGTGAATCTTCTATTTTTCGCACTTTGGAGTACGTTTTGTTGCCAATCCAGTTCCTTCCTTTCTACCAATACTTCCAGTGCCACGAAAGACGTACAGCACGTCGAATTCAGCGATGTACTCGAAAACAGTTATCATCAACGACAAGACTGGGAAATTGATTTCGAAATTACTCTAAACAATCGGGAACAGAATACTGCCACTCTCCACCAACTTTTCGCCCATTACGAAAATAATATTCAATCATAAACGTTTTATGTACCTTAGAAAACATGTTAACGATAAGTAGGGGTTATTGACAACTGACAATCAGTACTTTACGCATGCGCATGTGATATTAGTTGAGATATGACTTTATATTTCCAATGCCAACTTCGTCGTCGATTTTTATTATACGCTCCATATTATGGAAATCGGAAAGTAATGTTATTTATACACACGTTCATATTTCATTGTCATCTGTCAGCTCATTGTGTATCTCGAAGGCGTGCCACAGTCATTTTACGGTTTGGTGACTTGTTCACCTCTAAATGATTTAATATTAAACTTCATTTATAATTTGGGGTGAAATGGCCAAAAACCAGAAGAGCATATCCGGCATTATATGCTCGTAAGGATAGTAACGCAACAGTTGCGACAAAAAAAAACATTTGCGATTTTTATTCAAGTGAATTAGACATTCATAAATGCCAAAATATCTTTTTTAATTTAAAATCCAGTAAGTTTGATCTGTCTGACTCCAATAGATCAGGAAGATCAACGACATCAGATAACGGCATACTAAGGATTTAAATCGAAGCAAATTTATGTTAAGAGGAGGTTCCCCGCTACGCGGCCTTGAAACACGCAAGGAATCGAGGAGAAATTTCACACAGATATTGTTCCCCTTCCACTACAGCCGATGCGTGTGCTCGCGTATTCCCCTACATGTATCTTTCTCTTTCTAATACTTCCTCTTCTAATATTATTTGTTTGACACGGCGTTTATTTTAAATAGCGCTACTCGAAGAGAAAAATATCTATTGATGCAATACCGAGCATAAAAGAAAAATAATCGTTTTTAATTCTAATATAAAATATATTATTGCATTTCAATGTACATAGTAACATTTTAAAAGAAAACATGTTTCCAAGTCATAGTTATCTATACGTAATATACAAAACTTGACAATAAAAAAAATGTACAAATATTTATGAGCAGTATAAAAATCTCAAAAACAATAAAATATAGTTTTGACTTATCTATTTTAAAATAAAAATATATTTATTAAAACAATATATATATATATATATATATATATATCCAAAAAAAAAAATATATATATATATATTTTAAATTAATTCATTTACTATTAATTTATAAAATGAGCGTAACTTTTATTTCTATATTAAAAAAATAATAATAATAACAATCTACATTTAAATAAACCCAGAAAAGTTTGAAATTAAACATACGTCAATTTAATCTCACGAAAGTTCATTCTAAAGATTCTAGAAAGTACAATGAATATATACAAAAAAACAAACATTTTATTATTATAATGAGAAGCATTAGTAAAAAGCAGTACAATAGATCATAGAAATAAGTAAAATAATTTATTTTAATATTGTTTGGGTACTCATTAGAACACTTGTAATGTTTCATATTATTTATATCAGTTTCCAAAACGTGTTTCGCTCTGTCAAAGAATGGTTATAAAAGACCGAAATCGTCCCAGGAAACTGATATAAATAATATGAAGCATAAAAAGTGTTATAATTACAACACAAACTATATTAACAAGTTGTTTCATCAAGAGTACAGCGGAAAAAAAATTATATACAAACATCTTTATTCAGACAACATGATAAAAAATGTATTTTAACAATATGTACAAATCAATAAAAAGTATTATTTTTAATTTGGTGATTTGACATTCGGGAAATAAATAAATTGTGAATTAATTCATAATCATAGTCCTTCAGTTCACAAGATAAAAAAATCATGGGAAATTTGAACTAAGAAAATTAACATGAGGAATTACAAATTAACTGACAAAGAAAATTAAGCAAAAATATTTTCTAAAAATTTTGACAGTTGCAGAGGTGTGCTAAAAAATCATTACTTTTTTTTCGGTTAAAAAATGAAATTTTGTATACATACTAAGATAATATTATTCAATGCAATACAAATTTGAAAAGTAAAATAATTGTATACAGGGTGTAATGTTAAAAGTATGACTTTTCAAACCAACATATTTTTTTTTTTTTTCAAATAGCACCGTACTTTACATTTTTTAAATTGATATAAAAATAGGAACATTTTTGTATTTCGTACAGTTTATAAGATATTTTAAGAATTAATTAAAAGGTTGATCAGAGAAATAACAGTAAAGAAACAAACAATAATATTATAAGTTATTGTCACAATTAAAATTTCCCATGATTTTGGCTCATTTATAAGATGAACTATTATTTCGTACTCACATATAGATTTTCCATAACGCTAATTTAAATGGAAAATAGTATTTATTTGGAATTTGGTTTTCAATATCCTTTATTTTTGATGCTTGATTACAGTTATTTCTATTTTTTAATGTCCAACTATTCAATTCATTGTTAAAATGTCATAATTCAAGAAAAAATAAAAAAAAGTATAGGATGCAATTTAACAAAATTATGCCTGTTTATTATTTAAAATTATTTTCCGAGCATCCTGTATAAAAATATTTCAGATTTAAAGTTATTATTAAATAGAATTGTATAACCTTAGTATGTTTAAAAAAATATTTCTTCATCTTAAAACACAAAAAAATAATGTTTTTTTTTAGTATACCACTTATTTTTTTTTTCTGTAGTAACCGATAATTAAAACTACCAACTATTTTATATTGTTGTAAAGACAATTTAAAGAGGAATATAATAAAAATATAATATACATGCTTTTCTGTTTAAACGAACAAAGTTGATATCAATCCCATAAATATGGATTATTTTTGTCTCTTATTTTTATTGAATGTTGCCTTATAAATTGTAATTGAAATATAAAATTATTTATTTTTTACTGTATATGTTTTTAAAAGTATCCCATTAGAAGTAGATACAAGAAAATTATTAACAAACTTCATTTAGTTTAAAATATATTTGACGTGAAGTAAATTTCATAATAATATAATTACTATTATTACATTATTATAATGTTTAATTAAAATACATTTAAAAATACTGCATTTCAGTAAATTACATATAAATATTATATTATTTTTTCCATAAAATATAAGTGGCATTTAATTTCATTTTATAGTAAAAATCAATCTAAAATATTAGAGAGAATACTAATTATTCTGTTAGAATAATGAATGTTTTATTCTTCCAAGAATTATTTAAAATAATAACTACAAAACTATTTACCAAAACCATAATTTATAAACGGAAAAAATGTATAAATTTAGTTAGGGATTGGTCGATTACTTACTTGCAACAAGATCTCCAGCGGAATTTTGTGTATGTTGCCATTTTAATTTTTTTTTTGCGTACATTAGTTTGCTGTTATCCCTACTTTGTTTTTTTGCAACAAATGTAACCTTCTTTCTACACTTATTCGCTTTTCCCATTTTGAACACAATGATAAAACGATGAACACAAAACAAATTAAACTCCCAACGACCCTAGAGCGATAATCTCTACTCGGAATAAAGAAAGGAGGAATGCTAAAATTTTGTTAGTAAAACCAAAAACGTGTTCAGTTGATTTTGCCATCGTAAAATACCCAAATATGAGCCGGTGAAAATAATCCAGATGGCCCTTTCTTGGAATACGGCCACCCTAAAAGATCCACTTGAGTATGTATTGCTTTTTCTTCTTCTATTGAAAAATGAATATATTAGCTTTGTTACAGTAAGGTTCTTTTTGTAATATTTTGAAAAGCCATATAAAACAGTGATAATAAATAACTAAAAATCAAATTTCCACAATCAAAATTTATACTTTTAATTTGCTAATTATTAAATATTTGCATTATAATAAAAAATATGTATTTTAATTTATTTTCAAGAAACATCACTATTGATTTCGATTTTATTTGTTATTTCTTATTAAATCGGGATGATTTAATAAGAAATTGAAATGTTCGATTGAAAAAAAAAAATATTGAAAATCTTTTCTTTTTACTATGACAAACTAGTTCTTTTATTACATATTTGTTCCGTACTTAAATAATGTAAGTAGTAACGATAACAAAATTGTAAATACTTATTTGCAACAATTATTTTATATTTCATTTAAAAATGATGTATGTTGCAATTATATAAAATCTGTTAGAAGTACTAATACAAATTTTTCTTTGTTTTAATTGACGATATATTATAATAAATTATTTGTGTAAATATATTTTATATTGAATTAATCGTTATTTTTATAGCCTAAATTAATTTTTTATTGCGATTTTAAATATGTTTAATTTAAAATATGTAATTCCCTATTATAAAATAATCAGTATAGAAGTAAGGGAATATTACTGCAGAACAAAAAAAACGGACATTACTAATTTATATTAATAAATTAATAATTAGAATTTTAAATCCGCAGCCTATGAAATTTTATCCACGTGTTTTAATTTATTTCTGATCAAGAAGCTTATTCCGCAAATACTCGAGTCCGAAAAAAAAAATCATCATAAATTATTTCGTGTTTGTAATGCGTCAGTCATCCGAATGAAGAAAAAACACCGCATCGACGAGAAGTCGTGTGAGAGAGTTGACATTATTGAGAAGTGAGAGCGCCGATGGAGAGGGCCGGCTGTGTGAGAAGAGTAGGGATAGCGCACGAGAAGCGACATCGCGCAAACCGTAATGAAATTCTAAAAATATTGAAAACGCCCGATATTAATTGAAACTTATTTTAAGATCAAATTTTATAAAAACCAATGTTACCATATTGGCTAAAGAATAAACTTCAAATTTGTTGGTGTCAAAAGTTAGTTTTTGTCGTATTTTTGTTTTAAATAAAGTACAAAATATGAGTAAAATATTCAAAAATCATGTTAAAATACATATATTTGCATGAAATAAACAATTTATAAAATGAAATAAAACGCATTATATTAAAATAGACATCTTGAGGAATATGTAGTTTGTTTTTTCATACGTATATGTAAAAAACAAAGCCGATAGAAAGGTGGGCGTTTGTTAGTTTTCGCGGTTATTTGTGCTGGCGCGCGAGCGGTGAACCTCCTCTTAAACCAACCTTGATTACAAAAATAAATAGAGCAGGTATTTGAGTTCCCCATAGTCTGTCTTAAGAGAAGAAAGTCAACCAATTTATCATATGCAACGGCACTATACATAACCGTTTTTTATATCGTTTCATCGCTAGATATTAAAAATGGATCCTATATGATAATCCAAATGTAAAGGGCACTGGCTCTCTCCAAATGAATCATCACGAAATACTACAAAGCCAGGTTTACATCCCAAAAAGGAAATTTTGTATGTTTGGTGGATTATTTGCGTTAGCTTGAAGTGCTGAAACCTGAAGAAACTGTTAATGCAGACTTTTATTTTGAACAAATGGATCGAATGAATTAATCTTTAATTGAAAAGTATTCGGAGATCGTCAATAGAACAGGTGTTAATCGGCAACACAACAATGCAAGATGGCTCTGTGCAAGAGGAACACTGAAAACATGTGATAAATTGGGGTGGGAAGTATTGCCTCACTTAACATACTATCCCGATATCGTAGCTTCGGAATTCCATTTATTTCGATCCCTACTATATTTTTTTAGAGGCAAAAGTTGGACGATGTTTAAGATGCTATCTCGAGATATTTTACTCAAAAACCAATTAATTTTTATAGGTCTGGGATTGAAAATTTGCAAACTAGATGGCAAATGATTTTTGATAACGAGAGTTGTTATATGAATGGAGTTATAAAAATATATTTCATGGAATTTTATGTTATAACGTCACAATACATTCCGGTCCCTCTAAAATTGTAATTATAACTTTATTTCTATGTACAAATGTTACAAGAAATTATTCCAATAGGAATCATAAAAATGTGACTTCTATCTCTATGTTTCTGTGTAATGAAAAAAGTATAAAACCTGATGATAAGAAAATGAAGAAAAATTACTATTGCAGTAATTTAAATTTACATAAATGAAAAAAAAGGAAATACTCTACTGATAAGTGTTGAGTCATAAATGAATTTATTCATAGTTATTACAATCATATTGTTCTATCTTAATGTTCTTTTATTTATATTGTAAAGATTCAAATATCTTTATTCAGACAATACACATTTTACAATATAAACAATACATGATTCTGTTAGTCTCTCCTGGGCTATCGATCAATGGTCTTTCTGCCCTTATTTGATCTATTATTGAATTTTAAATTTAACTTATTTTAATGTCTATTCGGATACTATTCAAATGCTAACTTTTGCCATGGATTGTTATTTATTGTTTTTAATTGTATCTCGAGATATTATCAGTATTTTTGTGTTCATAATTCATGTATTCATTATATTCATCTGCTAATTACACTTTCATTCATATATAAATAAATGTATTAAGAACTTTTAAAATTAACATTAAAAATATTAATTTTATCTGCATTCCGTGTTATGTGGGCGTAAGAATTTAGAAGGAGAATTAAAGTTATCTTTAACGCACAGGTAAGCGAGGATATCATGGGAGTGAGCATTTTAAGCAACATTTGGGGAAAGTTATAAAATGCGTTGCTTAATGAGGATTATTTGTGTTTTTTTTTTTTTTTTCATTGGATAAGTTGTACCGAGGGTTGTTGGGATGTCAGATTATGTGATATTGAGATGGCTGAGCCGACTTTTCCGTCTACCCATATTTTGTTAAGGATTTATGGTCGAAGAGAGAAAAGATTGCGGCATAGTCTAGTAAAGGATGGAATATGCTATGGTAATTGTGTTCGGCTAGTCCGCCAACAAAGGCATCACAACCAATATCTTTGTTGTCGGATATGAGTGTCTTGATTTTAACTTTTATATTTGTTACGTGGGTGTGAATTTTAAATGAGAATTGATGATGTCAAGTTTGGCAGAAATAAAAAAATGAAATCTGTGGATTATAGTAGAAAATAAATAATTAGGATTTATTTGAATTAATTGAAATTCCCCATTTAGCAAACCATGGCTTTAGCGAGTTATTCAGACCTTGAATGCGTTCACCACGCTTTAGGTTGTAGCTTTAGGAGTAGTTATAATGTGGTATACTTTGTTTGGGTGAAAAGGATTGAGGGGGGGAGTGGTATGGTGGCGTTGGTTGTATCTCGGATGCGTACATTAAGGAATCTGTTTTTTTTTTTTTTTTTTTTTTGAGGGAGTTATCAATGAATAATATTAAGTGTTCGAGTGGAAGTAAGCCCTGATATGGAGCCTATTAAAATACAGGTCGAAATGTCTGAGTAGAGAGGACTGCGTATACCCAGCCCTAGGACCATCTACCCGTTTCGCAAGCAGGTTAAAAATTGTCAATTAAAGAAATATAAACTTATGGTAATTAAATAAAATTATTTTTGGAGATTCCCAAACTCCCCACTCTAATATTCCGGCCTGTATATTTAGTAGGCTCTGTTTAATACCATACGGAATCGAAGATTTTCTTAACACACTTTTTTATATTATAGATATTTTACGTGTTTGTAACAACTTACTTATAAAGTGAAGTTAATTAATCATTTTCATAGTAATTACTACTCTTTTCCCCCTTACGTTATATCACAGACATATATACAGACTGTCCACTGCGATACGTTTCACGGAATTTTATTCAAAAAATGTCTACTACTATATCTAATCCTTAATTAGATTCGATTTATTGAGATTGGGTTGCCTAATGATAAATATGAACCCCGTTACTTATGCAATAATTTATACACAAATATATCTATGAAACACTTAAAAAAAATCATAAAAAGCATGCGCCGCTTTTATTCATCGTCACCTTCGTATTCCGTCGCGTATCTACGTAATGCCACCTCACCCTACTTCCCGATAAACGTTTGGTATTACAACACACCCAACAATTTTATATCTCGCAGTAATTTTTGCTGCCGCAATGCTCTGAATCGTCACGTCAACATTTGAACTTTGGTTGATCGGAACATGCGCAATGCATTTTCCGCAGAATATCAGAAATTATTAGTATACTGGGTGTATGAGATGATAAGTCAAGGTAGAAATTTAAAACTCGTAATTATTAATTCATCTATTGATTTAAAAGGGAAGTCGCAAAGGAATATTATTTATGAGTAAAAAAAAAAAACATAATCAAATAAGCTATACACATTTTAATTTTAAGGTATAAATTGAAATTTCTATTGCTTTCGGTCACTTCTTCATTTTTACCAGTTATAAAATGTGGGCTTAATTTTATAACTGGTAAAATACCACATGGAGTTTTTAAAAAATAACCAAAAATATGTTCAAATCATAGGGGCTTCAGAGGTTTCGTGTCAATTACTTCAGACATTTAGTTAAATACATACTTTTGTCTATTTTAATTTTATTTTTAATTCTAATAATAGAATTAGTTTTAAATAATATATATATTATTCAATCAACAATATCTTTTGGTATTTTCTATAAATGTTTGTTTCCACAATTATTTGGTGTAACATAATACATAATATATGTTAATAAATTATTGTTTTGTTATTTACTATAAATTTACTGACTTTTATATTTGATAGTTTATTATTATTTGATTTAGGTACATTTATAACGCACGCGCCGAATTCATTTTATACGAAGCCGGGAATGCGTCATAAAAACGTAAACGTGTTAATTGAATAAAACTCTAATTAAAATATATTTACCATCTGCAATGAATTTCATGAACCTAAAAGTATTTAAGCACTTATATCATTTCTGGCTATAATTGTAACATAAAAATGTATACATTTTAATTGTTAGAATTTTTAATTCAATCATCAATTATGGACAGATAATTCAATGAATAGTAGTTTTCTATTTAACGAAAATGTAAATTACTGGAATGTTATTATTCAATTTTAATAAGGCGACAAAATAATTTTCTACTATCTGTTTGAAAACGGCACTCCGTAAATATCTTATAATCCGCAGAAAATTGTCAAAATGTTACTAGATTCAAGTGTATTGTTTCTACCTATGCTATTTTTTTACAATTCACTACAGAAGTATGCAAAGGAAGTTAAAGGACGTACACGAAGAGTACGTTTGACATTTTCTTTCTCAATGTAAATATCAAAGAACATTGCACATTCATCTTTTACCAAAATTAAAATATTAATAAACATACAATAAATACACTAAGCTAAAACACTTAAAAAATATCACAAATGTACAAACGTATCTTCGTTAATAAAGTGATTCTAATTATTTTGCACATGAAAATCATGCCTTTAATTTTTGCAAACAAAAATGTGACGTTATAAATTATTTCTTAAATGTCAAAACAGTTTTTTTAAAGCGTTTTCAACGGTATGGTTTTTTTAAGTTAAAAATACGGTTTCTCCTTTTTTTGTAAATATTCATAGAAATACGTTTCAAATATAACTTGTAAAAATTAAAAGCATAATTTTTTGTATAATATTTTTTTGTCTAAAAATCCATAGTTGTTTCCACAAATTTGAAAATATTATCATAACATTAATTTCTGACGCTATTATTTCATATTTTAAAATAGGAAAATTTTTATTTTACCAAAAGTTTTATTTCAAATTTAAAAAAAATCATGTTTGAAGAATTATCTACGAGTTCCAGTAATTTTAAAAATTAAATAGTTGGACGTGGACACAATGGAAATGATTGTAAATAAATTATAATGCTTTATATTGTTATGACAATGAAAAAAATATGTCTGATAATTTTTGCTCTCAATTATAAAAAATAATTAATAGAAAATCATATTCATATGCAGATTTTCCAACATTTGCTATTATTTTCCTTAATATTTGATTGCCATCGTTTTATATGTGTAACTATTTAATTCATTGTTTAAACGTCTTATAAATAATATAATATGAGAAATATTTTGAAAACTGCAAAAGTATGCTTAATGAAATATTTGTATCATTACATTATTTCAAATATTAATTAAAACACCATCTTAATATATCACGAAAAAATACTATTTTTTGACTAATTGTCCCTTAATTCATTATATAATTAATTGTTATTTTTCAACGAAAATATATGCATCATTCAGTTTAATAAATACAAATGATTATATATCGCATTCGCACCGTACTAACGGAAACTGAAAAACGAAATACCGATGACGGAAAAAGTTGACTCTGATATAGGAAAAAATGCATAACTCCGCAGTCAATTAAAAAATACCAAAATATTACTGAAAAATGCTATCGAATTTTAATATGATCAAAAATAGGATTTAATCTTCTTTATGTTGGTTGTTGGTCGTGGAGACTTTAATTATTTAAATAAAAATACTTGTCCTTTCTCTTTTTTATTTAAATAAAAATAGGATTAACAAACTTTTACAGAAAAATTAACTAACGGATTCGGATTGAAACGTATGCATACGTAAAAAAAATACAGAGAGAACAAACTATTTTTTTTTTCGACTCCCGTGTGTGTCGTACTAAAGTAAATAATATTTTTAGCAGTTACGTTGCTTCTTCGTTTATCACGAAATGATATTTGACTCTATCTCTTTCTCTCGCCCATTAACGTAGAATACTTGTGAATTCATTAAAAAGCATGCGCACCAAAATAAGGCCGGTATTATTCATCGTCAGTCGTCGTTTACCATCGTGTGTCTAACAACACCCCCTCGATTTATATCTCACAACTTGTGGTGCCGTTACTTGTGGAATTCAATCTACTAATGAGTCATCATTCATTGATACAGTCAGTTCCTAGAAGAATAAGACGGCTGTTTTTTATATGTGTCTTGATTTGCCTACATTACACATGCCTTCTAACATTTGCACAAAGGAGTCCGTGACTAACCTTTATAGAATCAAATTTGCCCGATTGGTATCTAATAGAGCCACACACCTACCCTAAAATTCCCTCTATTTGGATCTATTTTTCACGTTGCGCCATCTGGCCCTTGAATCCTTTTCGGGTGTCCAATTTTTAACACGCAGTGGACCGTCTGTATATTTTGTCTGTGGTTATATTTACACGAATTCTACAGACAGATTTGTATTACGTAACGTTTTTTTTTTTGTTCTTCGCATTAAATATTCCCCGATTAAAATTTCTTGCATTATTCAATAATTTGTTATGCAATAGCTAATAGTGTCGTTCAATATCTGGCGGCATATTTACCCGCAAAATAGTTGTTTCAATGAATGTTTTTTTATAGTACTATTTTTTTATGTTTTAGAATACCTTATACAACTGGCGAAGTATAATAAATGTTATAAAGTTATTTACATTTCTTGCGACGTAACTCAAAGAGAATGTTATTTCCTACATTTAACTATAGGCAGGAAACCGACCATTCCTTTTAATTTTTTCCTGGGAAGGTACCCTTGTTCTTTCCACTTCTCGATCCACGCATTGGGGTAGACGGATCCGTACACTTTCTTGAAGTACTGGCAGGGGGGCTGTAGGCCTCACCCTTTATCTTCTTGCATCTTTGGAAGTCCAAGTACCTTTGGTAGCAGGAATGGGTTTTGTTGGTGTTGGGGAAATATGGGCCGAAGGGGGCAGCTCGATTTCACCGCAGCAGGCATTTTATCTGGTCGGTTTCCAGTATTTCCTCCACTCCATTTTCGTGGTTTTGAAAAAAGGTTATATAAATTAATTGTTTTAATTCTTTGTACTAAATTTATCAATACAATTTTTTATTCTAATTATGAAAAAAGAATATATTCGAATTATAAATAACAAATTGGTCATTAGTTTTGAAAACCTGGGGTAATACATCTGAACCCCTAGCGAGAATTTATAAATGTGTAACAAATTTAACCTTAATAATAAATTGTGTTATGCAGAGAAATTTAAGTGTATTTATATAAAAAAAATAAAATATTTTCTTATTAATTTAATGAGTTCATAAGCTTTTAATAACTTCATTATTTATTTAGAGCAAACGCTTTAAATAAACAACTTGTTAATAATATTTAACACTCTAACGTATTGAGTAACGTCCTCAATACGTTTTCCATTTAAATAATGAATTTTACAATTATTTGTTTGGTAAAGAGTCATTACGGCGATGGCTGTTAAAAATGCAATAGCGTTAAATGCATTGGTTGTATAAGAGCGGAAATAGAGGTGTAGTTAATCCTTTGGCGCTGAATTATTTATTCAAATTTATCGCCGGTACCTGCACTTTAATTCTCTTAATGCGCCATATAAGGACTAAACGGGCTCGCCTTGCCCAGGCCATTTCAAATTATTTCCTCCCTGATATATTGCACGCTGTATGCTCTAGAAATTATTAAATGCCTTCATGCACAATTTTAACTACGGCTGGATTATGAAATAATATAACACAACACAAATGTAATGGAAAATTATGTTTATTGAGCGATTCTTACTTAATGTTTCATATATTTAAAATAGAATGAATTAAAATGAAACAAACATTAAATTTGAATTAATAATAAATACTTTTTTTAAAAAATTTTCTGCATTTCTATAATTACAATCAACGTGCATTAACTGCGATCAGCCCTGAACTAAAGTAACAGGCAACGATTCCCCTCTAATTATATAAAATCACGAGAGTCATTACCCGTAAATACTGTGCCGAATTGAATAGATGGTTGGATGGATAAATTGATAATACGCGGCTTTGAACATACACAACAAATTATATACATGATCGTACTTCTATTCCGCAGAATGTTCCCACATTCAGCATTCGAATGCCAACATTAGAATACCCTCTTAAAAGGTTAACTCGTAATTTACGTGGAGGGTTATCATTATGGGTTTGGAAATATATTTACGATTAGACGTTTTAACAAGAGAGAATGTTTCCTTAATACACTGTAATTTTATTGCTACTAAAATGGGTAGGTTGTTGCATTGTTGTTGTTAATAAGATTGTTGATAGTTTTTAGTATTTTTGTTTAAATTTATTTAATTTTTATGTAACATGTCCACAAAAATTAAATGTTAAATTTTATTTTTATAAGTGAAACCTGAGTTACTAACGTTGAAAGGAGTACCATCCCTCCTTCAACATTCACAATATTTTATTGATTGTAAAATCATTTTCACATTTAGCTCTGTGACTTTTGACTTACGTTACGTAAGTACGTTAAACAAATGCACATTAAAACAACTACTTCCCGGGCAAATACCCTCGCAAGACATTGAATTACATAATGTACACCTGATGTTGCACATCAATAAAATATTGCATAATGCAACAAATTTTGATCCGAGAAAAATTTCTTTAATGCGAAAACAACAAAAAGAACGTTACTTAATTTAAGGCCATCTGCAGACACGTGTTTCGGGATCCATCCCTCGTCAGTACAGCTATGGCTTACACAACACCGCTTTATTTATTTTGAAATCATTTTTATTTAATATATTTAAATAACTGTGACCAAGTGAATGACTTATATCAATTATTGTCGTACAAACGAAAAATAATTCAGTATGTGAAATTCGAAAATTGGGTTCTACACTTTCAAACTGGATGGCCTGTACTTTCTTCTTTATATCCACAGTGTTTTCATTTAATATTTTCATTATTTTATTTGAGAATCCTTTTTCTGTGGAATATTGTAGGTACAACCTGATACTTTAGGATAATTAAATATCCCTTCATCTTACAATGAAATTAAACAAGGAAAATTTCTGGCAATGATCAATAAAATTCGATCAAACCCTTTTTCTTCTTGGACAAATTTCCGCTTTGCATCCATTTCAGTGTTACTTATGTATCGATGTAATTTTGTATGTATTATACGATAGGTCGTTTTTATATTCCCAGACAAGGCACTAAAACAAATGACAAGAGGAAAAATTAAATTTTATTTTTCAATATAATTCCCCTGCTTTTGTATACAGAAATAACACCGCTTCAATCCAGTATAATAAATATTCATTTTTTTTTTTCGCAAAATTTCGCTCTATAGCTGCCATTAGTTTGTCATTGTCCCTAAATTTTATCCCTCTTAGTGTTCCTTTGAGATTCGGGAACAAAAAAATAGTCACTCGATGCCAAATCTGAACTATAAGGCGGATGTTGAATTTCTTGGAAGCCACAATGAGCTACAGCAGCTTTTAAAAGTCTGGACTTGTCCATTATCGTGGGGTGTAGACATGATTCGCTACATTCGGAGAGAGCCACTGCCTTTTACTTTTTGAATTATCGTAAAAGAGCCATTTTTCATCCCCTTGTATCAGTCTATCAAAAAAAATGCTTTTGTGTTATACCACCGAAGCAATAAATTGCAAGTATTGGAACGATTAGATTTGTTTTCTCGGGTAGATTGTGTGGGACCGAAACATCTACTTTGCTTACTTTCTCAATTTGCTTCAAATGTTCTTGAATGGTTAACCAAGATGGGTTACGATTGTTCAAAAGTTCTTCAATGGTCTGACATGGATTTGCTTCCACTTTCGCTCTTGAAGTGCCATTATCCTGAGTTGTTTGTCTTTCCGATCGATGAGAGTCAGAAAGACTGAAATCATCGAACTTGAACTTCGAAAACCACCTTTGGCATTTACAAACATTTAAAGCATTCGAATAAACCACACAAATGTTTTTTGTAGGAATCTATGTATTGCAGAAAAGATTTAAAATATTTATAACAGAACAAAACAAGTCACTTCAATTTTAAAATGCCTTTGACAGTACTCTGAATTATCAAATGAGCTGCTAGGTGACCACAAAGACCAACATGCGCAAAAACGACATTACTTTCCTCCTAATAGTGCCGTTAGTAATCCATAAATTAATATATGCTACTTGGGTGGCCTCATGGTCTTTACCATCAGATGACTAGTTCTAACTTCGCCTCCTTAATTCATGCAACTATCCTTGACAATGCGTCTTGGATATAGCTTTCTATGCTTGGTTTGACGGAGCATAGTTTAAGAAGACTGTGCCCTACTGTTAGATCGATGTAAATATTATGAGTGGCACAGAATATGAAGAGTATTTTCCTCTTAATCCTTTCAGAATGTAAATTTCGATTTTGCTTCTAGATCCATTTTATTCAAATATTTGTTGAGTCTACTATATCTTATTAGTAGATTTATTGAAGACCTTAATGTTTTCTTATTTTGCTTTAGAAGGTCCATGGTAAGTTTTTTGATCAAAAATTTCATCTGCCCCTCTCCTAGTGTTTTCACCGATCATTTACTGACTTGTGTCTCTATTCAGCATTTAATTCACTTCCAGACTTTGGATTTTGCAATGCCACAGGAGGGAAGAACCTTTCGGTAATACCGTCGTACCGTGGGGAAGATATGTGGTCTTAATCCTGGCAGGACGATATGACATTACACAAATGTCATTAGCCCCATGCTTACTTATGGCACGGTGGTTTGGTCGCCTAGGACATTACTTGGCACTACTACTAAGCGGTTATTACAAGTGCTGAGAACCTGTTATTGTATCATAGATGCCATATACACAACCCCAACAATGGCGATGGAAGAGTTGCTGTGTTTCCACTATTGAATCTCCATGTGGAAAAGGAGGCCATGGCCGCCATACTTCACCTTAGGAATAGTGGTGTCTGCGATAGTGATAGAGTAGGGGAAACAGAATTAAACTGTGGAGGAATATCTGTGGGGATATTGAGGCATGCTGTAACACTAGTGTGGCGGGCGCATCCTACGATATTACTACCGAAACTACAAATCTGCCATCAGAATATACACAAACGGATCCCTGAAAGAAGAAACCTCGGGTTTCGGAATTTTCTCGAGGACCCTGAATATTCAGAAAGAAATAGCTACGTATAGATACAGCAATCGAGCAACTAGAGTTGATGGGTATTGCACGCGTGGCTGAAATCATTCTCACCGCTGTGTAACAAATAAATGTTCTCACGAACAGCAGATAAACTCTTTAATCTCTGAGGGAGTATTATATTTGCTCGGAAATAATTAACGAGTGCCACAATAAACTAAGGCAAGCCTCGATACATAATAAAATAGAGGAAACCATATGGTATCTGAATGAAAGATCAGTCAATTATTTCCTGCGACTGTTCAAAGCAAACTTAAAACGAATTATCGCTATCCTGATAGGTCACTGCAAAATCAAAGCACACCTCTATACACTGGAGATTAAAGAGCCGCCAAACTGTAGAGGGTGGTGCTTGGAGGACTAAACCGCGGAGCATATCCTTGGATACTGCCCAATTTTCCGGATTTGAGAGAGAAGATCCATACTGGGTGATGAATATAGCAACAATTAGGGAACTACCAGCCTCGATACTGCTAACCCACCTCGATGAGGTGAGCTGGCAGTGGTGAAGACTGGGATTTTATATTTATTATCCCATAATATTATACTAAAGTAATAATAGTAATTATAATGTAGTCTTGCATCTCCTCATTCGAATAAATTACGAAATTAATCCTGCTTTCTGCTTACACAGAATCGGGGCGCATCAGTGCGCAGTGAATGAGAGCTGTGACGTATTGCACTCCAGTTTTCAAAAACTGGGTACAATTCAGCACTAACAGCGAGAAGTAAAATGCCCGAAATACTGGTACAGTAAGCAGAAAATACTATAAGTAAGTAATACTTTGACGTAATGTGCAAGTGTCACTAAATGCCAACAATATACACATTAAAAAAAATCGACAATTGACGCCTGGTATCATTAAATGTACAGTATGTATGTGGAATGCACTAAAAAGGTGATGGGATTGATTTCGTGAGAAATGGAAGGGGAGGGACTATAAAAATAATATCAGGAGTACAAATAAGTTTCCGCCGTTTGACAAAAGATGGCCCACCTTCTAGTACGTTGCAATTATCACATGTGTAAAATGTATTATCGTTTGTTTGGGCATCGGGTAACAACATAACCTTGAAGTATTAGTGACTCTGTATCAGCACCACATAATTAGTTTCGTGCGAAAATTTCAAGTTTTGTGCCGAATAAGCATCATTTGCGGGAACTTTTGATTTACTTCTTTAATTTGAAGAAATCTGCAGCTGAGGCACAACGATTGCTTGTAGAAGCGTATGGTAAGACCGCTTTAAGTGAGAGAAGTTGTTGTGAGTCGTTTCACAAGTTCTAAAACCATGAGTTTGACGTGGAAGACAAAGAACGCAGTGGAAGGTCTAAAGTATACGAAGACACGGAATTGGAAGCATTATTGAAGGAAGATTCGTGTGTCAAACGCAAAAAGAACTTGCACTTACATTATAAGTGACTCAACAAGCAATTTTATAAATCGTTGGTAATGATTGTAAATAAATTGGATTCCATATGAACTGAAGCTGAGAGACGTTGAACGCTGATTGTGCAGGTGTGAAATGATGCTTGTTAGATATAAAAGAAAGGTTTTTTTGCATCGTATAGTAGCAGGTGATGAAAAATGGATCCATTACGATAACCCAAAGAAGAGAAAATCATGCGGACCACCTGGCCATACTTCAACATCAATAGCCAAACCAAATATTCATGGACAAAAACTCATAATGTGTATTTGGTGGGATGAGCTTGGTATCGTGTATTATGAGTTGCTCTAAGCGAACTAAACCATTTCTGGAGTTCTCTACCGAACATAATTAATGAGATCAAAGAAAAACGCACCTATTACTGCTCCAGACATGACAAAATAATTCTCTTACATGATAATTCTCGTCCGTATGTTGCGGTGCTGGTCAAAACCTATTTGGATCACTCAAATGGGAAGACCTATTCCACCCGCCATATTCATCAGACCCTTCTAATTATCACTTATTCCAGTCGATAACTCATGGCCTGTGTAAGCAGTGCTTTACATCATATGAAGATACTAATAATTGGGTCGATTCATTGATAGCTACAAAAGATGAAGAATTTATCCGACTTGGTATACGAATGCTGCAAGAAAGATGGGAAAACTTAGTTGCTAGTGATGGACAATACTTTGAATAAAAGTTCAGTACTGTTCCTTCACAATAAATTGCAACTTTTTGGTAGAAAATGGCGGAAACTTATTTGTACTCGTAATAATAGGACTAGGAATGGCATGTATTTGTTATGTAGTTGTCCTTCCTGAGAACGACTGATGGCCCGGACTCGTCGTATTCTTGCTCGGAGATCCAAATCTGTTTGAAGGTGGAAACGGACCAGAGGATAGTACCTCTGATCCAGACAAAGTAAGTCCTTTCTGGTGGGGTGATGATCTTGATATTCATGGTGGATGGGGCCAGGGCAGTGATTTCCTTCTGCATACGGTTGGTGATTCCTGGGTACAGGGTGGTACCACCGGAGAGTACGTTGTTAGCGTATTGGTATTTGGTTATCCCAAAGGGTGGAAGCAATAGGGGCCTATCGAGTCCTACAAATGCTTGTACACACCATTTACTAAATCAATTTACCAAGAAGGATAAATGTCATTTCCGAGTCTTATTTGCCTAATTCGTCGGCTTTATTGTGTACAATTGAGAGGATTTTTCTGTAATACATGATCTCATATATACCAATCGACGAGCTTTTTTTATTGTTTTTGGTAGGAATGATGCGAAATTGATTTATCTATAAAACTTCAGTATTAAGTCTGTCATCCCGCTTATCTTGGCATAATCCAGTAACCTATAAAACACTGCAATAAAATGGTAAAAACCTAAAATCTGTATTTCAACGACTGTGTGTCTGTCATTTTTTGATTTTCAACTGAATAGCTGGAGATATTATATAAACGTCCAATTTCGGATGTTAAAATCACTTGAACCATTTTTTTTAAGATGGCCTTGGTAATGTATCTTCTTGTTCTTTATTATATCACGTTTTATATGGATGAAGGGTGAAACATCCTGTATATTCGATTGAATTAATTTAATATGAAATTATGTAAAATAAATGTATTTATGTAAAATTATTTTATTTTGTTTTACTGAATTAATATCCCGGACTCAAAGCCCCAGAATGGAGGGTTAATAGATATAAAGCGGAACACGACCACCCCGGAAGAAATACGACACACACACGCACACACCGCAACAGCAACACGTGCGTGTTTACTTATTAACCCCCCAACAACATAAGAATATTACACAACCGAAAACCCCATTAGTCTTGCTTTAACAAAGAACAGACACGTGGCGCGAGTAAATTGAATATTTCACCCCTTATCAACAACTATTAGATGAATATAAAGTTGCGTAGATATTTATAAGATTAGAAAAAGAGGTATTAACGGGATTAGATATTGTGAATGCAAAGTATTAACGCGTGTGTTAAATTAAAACGGAGCTTTTCCCGACCCCCGTAAACTAATAAAAGACGCACGCCGGCGTCATCCTTGTAATATAATCAAATAAAGATCGTCTGGGCCTCTGCAGCGTTGCAACACGGGGTGTACTCTCGGTACTCTGTAGAGCAGGAGAGGAGGGTGAAAGGTAACACACGCACCCACATCCACGCACGCATATGCGTAGAAGGGGCCACCGCCGGATCCGGAACTCGGAGGAGAAACAGTCGGGAGAGTCCGGAATCCGGAGTGTGGCGCGCTCCTGTTGCAGCAGCCAGCAGCCAGCCAGCAGCAGCAGCTCCGGTCCCTTCATTCGCGTTCACACCACCGCACTGTACACGTCCGTGGTATTCGCGTTAAATAAATCACCACCCCCACAATTACAGCTATTAATTGATTAACCAATTAATCAATCATGCCGGTGTGGTTTCAGCAAGCGCGCGTCGGGATGCCGGCATCCGATTGACAGACTTTTGTGTCGTTTGCTGCTTATTTTCTTTTTATTTTGAATTCTGGCACGAGTGTATGCCGCGGGAAGTCGTCGGTGTCGTGTGAAATCAACTGTGCTGTGCGCGCGTGTAATTCGCCGTGAATAATCGCGAGATTAACCGCCATTTAAAAGAGAAGAAAGAAGGTGGTTGGTGGTTAACGAGCGTGCTTTGGATAATTTTCAAGGGAATCAACACTGGAACACTAAATTAAATAATAAGTGTTGACGATTAATTGATTATTTAATTTTTATTTAACACCCGCACTCGATTAAATATATTTACTAAAGGTTGTGTTTCATTATTTTAATTCTTAATATTTCATCTCTATAATTAATACACATTTTATCCTTTAATACTGGAATTTCGACAATACAAACTCAATTGAATAAGAAACACATTTTTCAAAATAATTAATAACTGCAATCAATTTAATAAACTCTTCTGTTAATTTATTATTTCTTTGTTTATTAAGTATATTATTAAATATGATCCAAATAATTAGAAATATTTCTTCACTACTTTATTTGTTACCAGATGTACATTTCGGAGGCAAAGTGACTATTATCAATGGTTGAGATTTTAGAATCAAACAATTGATAATGCTCACTTTGTATCCGAAATTAAAATGTGATAAAGTAGTGTAGAAAGCTTTCTAAATGTTTTAATAACGTTAATATCGTCTACATGTATCTCATTCAACCCAAATATATATAAAAATCACTGATACCCTACTGAACAGTTGGAGATAAAATGATGAAGCAATTTTTTAATTATTTAAATAAAAATAGTTATCCTTCCTTCAATTTTTTTCTTTTTTTATTGAAATAAATATATATGTCTTAAATTAACTTTTAACGTTGTTTTTAATGTTAATATTATTTGAGCACATTTTGTTCAGTGGGACAGCACACTTGCCTTCATTGGTTTATTTTTACTTTCTAAATGTATATTTCAGTAACAAATAATTATTAATTATTGTCTCAATATGTACAGTTTAAGTAAATATTGATGATGGTGGTTGAATACAATAAAAACAACATTATTTTAAATTTTCAATACTTCAGGCCTTTACAAATACAAACATTCTTGTTCAGGCAAATACATTGTACATTTATGTATAGAATACATATTGATGTTGGACCATCGAGCTGAGGTCTTTATTTCTGTAAATTTATATTATATTATAAAATATTTTTATATGTAGACTTCTTAAGATTATTAACATATAATTAATCACAATCAGGCTAAATGGTTCTTAAATTCTTGCATCTCTGACCGAATAATTGTCGTAGTGTTATAAAAATAATAGCTTTATTTTTTTAACAGAATAAAATCAATTAAGAGAGAAATACAAAATTGTCGTGTTCTCTGTAATGAAATTGTGAAGCTCTAAAAAGTAAAACTGAAGATTATTTTGCTCCATAAAAACTCCATAAAAAAATATGAAAATTGTTGAAAATTAAATATATTTTGTTAAGGTAATCTAAAGTAATAACAGATTTTCTATAATTAATATAACATATTATAAATCGTAATTATTCTCAATAATTAATTAATTTTCAATTAGTGGAAAATTCATTTCATTATCTTGCGACGAAACATATTTAAATAATAACATTTAACATTTCTTAAAACTAATTTTACAAACTACTTTTAATTTTAAATTATATTTATATTTTATATAAATTAATACGAATAAGAAAAATACTGTCAATGAAATCAAATGTTCAATTATAAAGGGTATATATCAATACGTATGTAAAATCCTCACTGATTTTTTTATTCAATAAACACAGTTCTTTGTTCAATTTATACCTTTAATGATATTTTACCATTTATCAAGTAAATGCATTGAAAATGAATTATTTTAAATTGTAACTTTTTATTCAATGAAATAAAGTCTTGATATTATAATCATGATTCAATCAAGTAATTAATGAAAAAAATAGAAAAGATTAATTACAATTCCTATTTCACGTTGGGTTTTTTGTTATTTACGCAGTGGATACAGCGTAAAATACGAATTGAATTTAATATTTTCTCATTCATTTTCAATAATAAGAGGATTTTACTTAATAGAAGAAAAGTTACAACTGAATACAATCCATGTAAATACATTTATATAATTCTTTATTTACGGTAAACATCCTTTAGCAATAAATATCTACATATCAAAGAAATATACAAAAAAAGTAAGTGCAGAAAACATAAGGTGGCATATAATATTAAATCTAAGAAATTATGTAAATTTACTTGATAAAGAGTAAATATTGCTTGAGTTTTATAAGTACAGAATGTACGTAATTAAAACAGTTGGATGTTGTAGACATAATCTAGATGTTATAATTACAGCTGTTATACAATAAAAAATAGTTATTAATACAATCCACGATTTATTAATTGACACAATATTTTGAAGGTAATATATTAATAATAATAGCAAAGAGTAAGATAAAATAATTTATTAATTATTCAATTGGGTAAACTAATTATTTATTTGTTTTATTTATTTCAGCAATATATAAATTTATGACGAACAAAAACAAAGGAATAATAATTAATTATAATTTTAAAATATACAATTTAACATATTGGATTTCAAGAAGAATTCGAAGTTAAAAGAGTTTTCATTACCAGGAAAACGAGGTATAGCGAAAATTATACTCACTAAATAAATAACAGAGTTATACAAACAGAAATAAATAAATATGTAATTTGAATTTAGTAATTGTTTTAAATTAAATAGGAAAATATATTGACTAGTAATTTTAAATCATTTTTAAAAATCATTTAAATATTTTTGAGTTAATTTGAATACAAATATATTTTGAAGATAATTAGAATTATTTAGAGTTGTAGTTCAAATACTATTAATTTATATAAAACAGATTTATAAATTTAAAAAGCATTAAATTCATTTAAAGATATAATCAACTAAACAATTTCTCATCTATAAATTTAATTTTCTCATCTATTCTACAGATAATGGAGATAGAGCTAATTCGAAATTTTCAGCTGATTTTCAATAACATCCACTTTATAGAAAATAATAAATGATTAATTAAATTTTGAATGTTTTGAATTCTTTGGAAAAGTGTTCAACCAATTAATTTATCAACTAATCTATAAAAAAACATATTTATATTTTTTTAATTAAAGTCCCGTTCTTTAAATATTTAATAAAATGGCTATATTTTATTTTAAGCTATTTGGAGCATTACTGTAATGGTTTCTGTTTGTGATTAAAAGTTATATATTTTGAATCTGTGATGGATTTTTTTAATAAGAACACAATTAAAATGAAATACATTATATTTTTTTCTATAGATTAGATGAAAAAAATATTTAGTTGAACATATCTTCACAGAATTCAATATAGTAAAAAATTAAATTATTTATTTTTCATATAAACTGGTTTTTATTAAATATCAGTCGGAAATTTCAAATTGTCTGTATCTAATCTGTAGATTAGGTGAGGAATTCGTTAGTTTATTATACCTTCAAGGGAATTTGATACTTACCCAACTGATTATATATATATATCTTTAAAATTTATATTATTTTTTTTATATATAAATTAATTGTATTTAAATTTCAGACTCAAATATTACGTATTATCTCCACAATATATTGAAAAAGAAATTGACAAAATATTTTAATATTAAATTAAAAGTTTATGGACTTCCAATTAATAGATTGTGTTGAAATGTTTACCTTTTATGTAATCAAATATGTTCTTTTTAATGTAAATATTTTTAATATTCTAACACTTTAGGTTATACCGGAAGTCGACACCAACTTCATAATTTCAAATGAAACTATATTTTTTATTATAGATTTAGATTCTACATATGATTTTATAACAAAAACTATTAGCCCTAACCATTTTTTTAGATATCTAATTGGAATACTATTAGCCCTTGCTGTCCTTAAATCTAACCATTGTTTTGAGATATCTGAATACTTATAAAAATATCAGTTTTAAGAGGTCATTTTGAAAAATTTATCACGAGGTCACGAGATGGAAGTAAGCCATTGATTAGGTATTTTCTACATTTATTGTACAACTTCCAGGCTAATTAGTTTTGTTCTACCAAAAACAATATAAAATATTATACAGTGTGCCTCAAACTAATTATGAAGTTCAGTAAATTTCATATGGTCAAAACTTGATTTTTTTCTAATGGAACACCCTGTATATTTTCTCACAGTAAGATGTAGAATTTACTTTTTCATTAATAAAAAAATCAAGTTTTAGCGTATTAAATTCATTGGACTTCGCGGTTAATTTGAGACACATTGTATAAAATTTTCTATTATTTTTTGGGGTTGTACAATAAATGTAGAAAATACCAAATCAATGACTTACTTCCATCTCGTGATATAATTTTTCAGTGACCTCTTAGAAAGTGATATTTTTGTAAGTATTCAGAAATCTAAAATAATGGTTAGATTTAAATACAGTAATAATTCCAATTTTCATTCCTGTGGCTTCATTCTATTTTATGGTCTCATATTTTAAAATGATATAAAAAAATATATTAATTTTCATAAATATGGAAAAATCTCATATTTTAAAATGATAAATGATATAAACGGTTCGGTTTAAATTTGAAATGTAAAGTATAGGTTTCCATTTTAAATAACGAAGTTTGAATTTATTTTTGGTATAACCGAAAGTGATAGAATCGCTTTTTTTAAATTTATTTTGCGGAAATCATTTTTCTACAAAATGATAAGCATTTACATAAATCATCACAAATAATAAATATACAAATAAATCAACTTTATCCCAAGTGGTACGAGAGTTTAAAATTAAGTGTGGTACGGTAATCTCAGTGGTACTTATCATAATAAATATATATTGTTTTGAAAATATTTTCATCAAGAAGAAAATATTTGTTTATATAAACTGTAAAAATTTCATTACAATCCAGCAATAGGAAATCTTTATTCTTTTAAAGTGATTTATCAGTGAGGCAGCCTGTATACATCTTAATTCGAACTATATTACTTTATACAATTATTCATTTTATAAATATTAAATTAATAATCTTTATTAACAAACGTACTACTACACCTATATATAACACAAAATATTACAATACATGCTGTAAGAGTTTGCCAATTGGCAATCGCCTTTATTAAATTATTATTAAAAATTTGTATTATTGAATAATTGGTATTAATTGGTATTTACTTTTGATACGGGTATGAATGAATCACCCTAGGATTTTGATTTGTGGGACAATAAAAACGTTTGGATAACTGGTGATGGCCATTTTGACCATTAAATATACGATTAAACTTTATTTATATCAATCTTTTTATTACAGAAAAAATATTTATTCACATAGTCCAATTATTTAAATAAATTGAATAAAAATTATTTGAAAATAATTAACAAATTATTCCATCTTGAGCTACTGTAACACTAACTTTTGTTACATAAGTACTTTAACACAATTGATCAATAATGAATACTTGCTGCTGCATAACAATAACAAAATATAGTCATCTGCAGACATATGTTTCGGGATTTTATCCGTCATCAATAAAGCTCTGCCTTTTATAATTAAAAAAATGTTAAATTAAATTAATCAAGTAATAAATTTTTTTGCATATTTTTTAATAGAAATTAAAACCAATCAATTTGTATTATTTGTTTGAAGACTTAAATATTGATTCACTTATGATTGAAATTCATTTATAGATTAAATGAATTTTAATTTTAATTGATTTACAATATTTTTATAAATAGGATTTAAATCTATTGAACTAAACATCTTCTTGTACATAAATGTCTTTATTGATTATTGATATATATGTTGGTAGTGGAGAATGAGTTTCCTACATTTCTTTTAATTAAACTAACTAAATACTCTAAATATATTTCGGGAAATTTTTGGAGAAAGGAAAGCAGTTTTGTAAAAAATATTATTAGAAAATTTGTGAATCAAATATTAATTTAAACGGCCTTTCATCCTTTCCACATAAAAATGTAAGTTTTATGTAAATATAAGTTTATTGTCGAATTTCCAGTGTTAATTGTACCGATTAACTTGATTTTCTTGTTTTTAACATGGAATATTGTTTTCGGTTTATTGGGGAAACAAAATGAAAGAAATAATAGAATCAAGAATTAAATAATTTCAGTGTTCAGGATTATTCAATCCAAACATATAGACATAATTAATAAAAGTATTTGTTTTTGATGCTTGGCATTTTAACCAGGCAGGATATTCGAAACAATTATTTCAATAGGTTCGTTACATAAACAAATACAGCACTATTTATACCATCTATACTAATAGCATTGTAAACTTTATGGATATCATTTAATTCTACTCACAACAACAAAGCTGAAAAATGAACATACTCGATTTTAATGAAACTACGAGCCTTTCTAACCAATTACTTAATTCAAAACTTAATTTTCATGTATTTAAATGATATTTCAGCAAATGTTAATGACAAATTGAATATATTATATATATATATATATATTCAATGACCTTTTCTACCCATATGGGTGTAGGGTTTAATGACAAATTACTAAAAGCTATTTATCAGCCTTCATCTAGCGTATGGATAACTAGTGATGTTCTCATAAATAGGACAAGTTCGCCTTCCTTTAGTGGATGAAACATCGATTCTCGTTTGTCTACCTTGTAGACCGAATCGTTAACGATGCCATATAAAATTAGGCAAAAGATGGCGCTTACGTCGTTTTTCATTTATTATGATTATATAATATTCTTAACATTGATTATTGTTTTTAGATTATTTTCTATTATTGTCTTTAGTTCCTCTCCTTATGTTGGAACTAGTCTGTTTGGCTTCTAACTAATGGAACTGTGTTTAATAAAATAAAATAATGAAAATAATCAAATAAATATTTATATTTATATATAAGAATATAGTGATAATTGATTAAGTATATCACACAAAAGTTATTATATTGTATGTGAATAAAAATCATTAATACTTTACACTTTGGCAAAATACACTTTTTAAAATATGTTACGTTGCTTGCGCAAATAACTCATTCTTCCGGTTGTAACAATTTTTAAAAGGCTTGTCTACAACTGTAGTCCGCGCGACTAATAGAGGGTCTTTTTTTCGATTTAGTAAAGGGAGACAATCTGCATTAAAATAAAAGTAAAATAAGAATCAATAAAACGAAAACAATTTGAGTTAGTAGCTCATTGTAAAAAATAAGAGAATCAAAGGAAGAAGCATAAATAAATAACTGTGAATTAATTTTAAATTCCTCGAAAAGTTTTAATTTAATCATAAATTTTCAGGAAGCCGAGTATTTCAGATGGAAGCAAAATAAAACTTTAATGAAATAAACAATTCCAAGCTGCGTGCTGTTTACATCGTTTAAACCAAACAAAAAAGTTGAAACTTCATAAAATTTCGTGTTTTGTATTGTAACGCCAAATAACGTGATAAACAAAAATAAACAGGATTTAAATAAGGTGTGTGATTTTTTATTTAAATAACATCATAAAAATAAAATAAATGAATATTTCACCAATGTCTCAATTTTAATTATATTAAAACAAATAATATCACAGCTGGAGATAAAAAGTGAACTAAAATCTTGAATTGAATAATTAATTTGATAAATTGAATTCAGAACAGAGAACCGAGAGTGGATTTAATAAGGAAACCATAATATTCGAAAGAGTTAATTGAATAAAAATATATTGAATCTTTGCAAGGATCAACGGATTTTGAGATTATGAAAAACAGTTTTTAAGATTTTATGGAATTAATTGATTAAAATAATTAATTTCAAAATACATCAAACCGATTTTACGCAACAAAACAATAATAACAAGAAGGTAATCCCCCTTCCCGTTGAATAATAATTGAATAACAATTTGAATTACAAATTTCCACAATGAGATTAATTGAATAAAAAATACTAAATTTTAAAATGATTCACTAATCCAAAAAAAAAAATCCGTGTAAAAGTTTTCGTGTTTAATGTAATGAAATAAACTCTAAACAAAATCCATCACGTGTCTGTGCTGCGTGAATTTAAAATATTTTCGAATTAACACAAAATAGTTATGGCGCGAGTTTTTTGATAGTTTCTTCCAGTCCGATGGGTGCGTTCGTTAAAATGGTCGTGTTTAAAATGTTTGTGGTGGTCTTGCTGGGAATTGCGAGCAGCGCGGTGTTTGGACTCTCTCCGATACACATCGATAACGGTGAGTCGGCAATTTATTTTACAAATACAAACGCGACGATCGATTTAATTAGAAAATATATTATTTGATACAATGCAAAATAAATAAATAAAATTCTGTCTATCTTTAATCAATCAATTATTTTCTGAAATTATTACTTTTGTGTGATTTATAGTAGTAGTAAATATCTTTATTCAAGGGACTTTTACATTATATTAAGTACAGTATTGTATAGTATAATACGGTATATAATCTGAGGTTGTCCTTTCATAGGCTATCGAACCGAGGTCTTTCTGCCATTGTAATTTATATTTATTTCAGAATTGCTTGTTTCAATTAAAATAAAAAAATAATTTTAATTTTATATTATGGTAAACATAAAACTGTAACCATAGACATAAAACATTTTTTTTAATCTATAGTTATAGTTAAAATGAAACTATAATAATTGAGGCGTTTACTCGATAAAACCCCATAAATCACCATTTTTAAATAAAACAACTGTTTTTTTTTATTTCATAAAATTTACTCAGCCTGATGATGGCAATGTGTTGACGAAACAATTGTATCAGTATCTCTACAATACATTTTGTGAAATTTTGAAATCTGTTCTTTTGCTTATAAATAGTATAGAACTGTAACTATTAATAATTATGAAGTATTTTAATTAACACACTTTTTGTTCGTTTCACTAAATTTTCATATTTGTGTTCCGACTAGTTTTTACCAGTGCTAATTTTCAAGGAACTAATGAAATGACAAGTACAAACATTTCGATACAAATATAAAAATTTAGTGAAACGAACAACCAAGTTTATTAATTAAAATACTTCATAATTATTACATAAAAAATGTTTCACCACGAGATAAGTGAGAATTTAATTCAAAATATAGCCATTAATAAAATAATTACTATTAATTGTAAAAATTGCTTTTCTTGTATCTACAAATGTATTAGATTCAAAGATATCTAATAAATGTCTAATATTCTGTAAGCGATTTCTGTAAGTAATTTTAATTACAATTTTATTTGTTCATTTAATAACAGTGCGATCCTAAAATTGTTGACTACATGAACTAGCGCAGCACTTTTTAAACTTTATGCACTGGTAGTAATGTAAAATCTATGAGCGATTTCAGAAACACGCACTCGTTGAATTGAGTGAGTAAGTGTAGAAGAAAAAAAAATCAAACAAAATTTTTAATATAAATCTGGAAACAACAAAAAAAATTCTGTGTTCTATATAACACAGGGCGTTTCATTTACGACATAATACTTTTCTAGTATTTGAAACGTCCTGTATAATATGAACTTATTATTATAAAAAAAAACTCCAGATCATTAAAACCTAGAACACATTTATTTATCAAACTGTGAAGGCTTGCACGACCAGTGTGATTTGTAGTGTTGATTTCTGGGTAATTGGTCTGTGGTCGGTTTGAGTTTGATTTAAACTCAACAGACCACGGCATAATTATGGTTTTTACTTCCGGATCATTGGGCCGAGATCTGTTTGAGTTTGGATCGAACTTCAACAGACTACGGCCCAATAATTCGGAAATCAACACTATTCATTTACTTTGCTACTAGACCAAGCCAATAGCTATTACTTTAAAATTAAAAATATATTCATATCCAATTCTATAGAGCATTTTTTTAAATATTCTTCAGATCTCGAAAAAAAAAAAAAAAAATGCATAAATAACCGAAAAGACTTATTCTTATTGTATTCAAATTGAATTTAGAAAAAATTTTAATATTTAGTTTTTTTATTAATAAAAATGTTTTACAAAGTGATTAGTGGGAAACAGATTAATCAGATATTGAGAAATTTGAATCCTTTTTTTATTGCAATTTCAAAACAAAAATAAAAAAATCTTATGGAAAAGAAAACATAAATTAATGAAAACATTTTTTAACTATGTTTATATAATTGAAATTTATTTTGTGACTATAGTTATGACGTGCTAAAGTGGTTTCATAATTCGAAAACTGATGCATAGCAAAGACGAAGCATTAAAAATTAATAAAACTTAAATTCGTTTTTCGCTATATTCGGTCAAGTATGGATGATTTCGGGATATCATTTTTTTTTTAATTGTTGCACTGTATAATTTAATGTTAATGTATTTACAATTTTAGAGAAATAACTATTAAATTATAGGCTTCGTCTAGTAGTTAAGTAAATGATTTCCAGCTTTTAGTGCTAATCAATCTTAATCTAACTCATCGCGTCACGTACCGCAATACCTAATACAGCGGAAAGAGAATACAACCGTAAAAATCCACAGCTCGGAGACATAAAGGAAGCCGTTTACGTCGTTCCGTCCAAATAGAGAGACTCTTCAGCTTTACCTAATACAGCTCATCACCAATTATAACCAGTCGATTTTTAGCATGACAAACGTTTTCCACAATCCACTCGCTTTTTATCTCCCATCCAGCCAACTACAGTTTTAGCATGACAAACACACTTTTTTTCCTTCACTCCTTATCCCATCCACAGCGACTTTTAACTCCGCAAAAACCAAACCGACCCCGCGAATGAATAAAAGATCTCTCCCTATCCCTCCTCCACCCCGGCCGCACCAGAGAATCCCAACAATGCAAATCGTTTCAAATTTCAAATAAGTTCTTCTTCTTCGCTTGTAGCAGCAGCCCCGGTGAATCTCCTTTTTTTCCTAAACCACCCCTCCCATCACCAACCGACAGTCTCGTCGGGAGGGATTTGGATTTAGCATTCGGACCGGGGGGATAATTAAGAAAACTTCAGGATCCGCTGAAAATGCGGAAAACAGTTTTTGATTAGAATAAATTTTTACGCGACCTTCTACTCCTCGTCCTTCTAATTACTTCCACCAGATTCTTTATCAGCTTTTCTTGCGGACGCCCGCTCCTCGTGGTGACTTTGCATAAATGAGTGAAGTGCTGGGTCGCGTTTTCGCCCCAGTGAAAGTATTTCCTCCCTTTTTGTGGCAGACTGAGGGGCTGTTTTATCACAATATTTAATTAACTGTGAATTGTTCCAACTCTTAATTAACGCAGGAAATTATATTAATTTCTATTATGTATTGAATTTTCTTTTTTTTTTAATTTGGATTTTAATTTCAGATTCCAAGAATTGTGATCAATTATTAAATGTTATTAGGCGTGTTTTTAGAATTTTTAAAGATTCAACATTATAGATTTTTTTTTTTGGTGCGAATATTGTTTTTCCGATGAGTAAGTAGACAATTTGTATTATGTTTTTTTTTTCTTTACATTTTTAAATTCTATACTTTAGGCTAATGCTATTATTTATTTTTTTCTTAATTATCACGTCGTGGATTGAATGAGTTTCTTTACGTTCTGTAATGTTATACTCGGATCTTTCTTCAAAAGTTCGAATCTTTATTCAAACCTCACAAATTCTTAACCGAAATCGAACAAAAGCGTAGGAGTGCAAAAATAGCAATCACTTCCCTATTACGATTATTTTCAACAGACCGTATATTTAAATTTATTTTACGGAAATCTCGTTTCTACAAAATGATAAGCATTTACATAAATCATCACAAATAATAAAGACACAAATAAGTCAACTTTTTTACTTGCAGAAAATTTTCCATAAATTGACTAATAATTCCAATTCCTGTTGTGTCTGTTAAATGTCTAGCTAGCTCTTGGAAAAGAATTAATTACTAATAATTAGCTAGATTTAGCGAAATAGATATCTATAAAAAACTTGGGAGTATCTGCCATTTGAAATAATAACATAACCTTGTTACAGAAACGAGTAATAAAAATTATAATAATAATATAGAGATTAAAAATAATAAATTCGTGGGGATTACTCAGACCTGTAAAACTCCATCGTATGCCATTAAGTAAAAATTTCTAGAAAACAATTATCCGATACCTTATTGCATGTTACGTTTTACTCGACGGTTGGGCCCAGGTAAATTTCGCTACCACCGCTTCTTGCCCACTACCCCAAAATATGCGAACCAATCGGAATCTTTTGCCCCCACGCATTTATACACTTTTCGCTCCATGAAAATAAAAAAAGAACACATTAATAATAATTATTTGAATCGATGCATATCAAAGCTTACATATTTTCAAACTTAACTTATACTTTTAAATTTATACAAAATTCTAAAAAAATGTAAAAGTTTTCTATTTACACTTAATTCGCAGCATCAAAAATAGTGACGTCATCTTACCAGTAAGATGCTTAACGACGTCACATCCCTAAACAAATATAATAAGTTTATTAAAAATCTAAATAATCATAAATATAATAGGGGAGTCCGATGGGCGAATCTCACTCGTCGAGTTATATGAACGTAAATATAAAGGTCAGTCACGGAGACTGTTTCTGTACAAATTTTCCCATAAATACAATACAAATTGCTGTGTACCATATTTTTAAACGGTTTAATATTTGTTCATTTATTTATTTAACACAAAATAATATGAAATTTATGATTACTTCTGATTTAATTCGGATCCCAACTGAATTTGTTATGTTTAATACGTGAGTCTTTAGTTTAATTATAAATCGTTTGATTAATTAGACTATTAACTTTTAATATTTAACTTAATAAACGTTTATATAGTTTAAAGGTAACACGTAAGGACAATGACACGAGGGATGCGTCTACAAATATACGGCGGCGTCATATTGTCTTATAAAGTATTAGAAACGTATGCATGACGTTTTACAATTATAAAAATATTTGAATAAAAATTCTATTGTTTTGGGTGGATCCAACATTTTCGACTATATACGGCGAATGAGTTAATTCACCTGGAGATCCTCCCGAACTAATGGTACTGGGAGATGGTCTGTTGAATTATTTAATGATTTTTAATTTTAATCAAAAAATCGATTTCTGATAAATTAATATATATGTAATAGGAATAATGATATATCAATTTTCCGCTGCGCTATTATTTAATATTTAGTTGTAATAAACAACACGATTTAAATCGTAATGACAAAATTGTTTGCTTTAATTATAGTTACTTCATTTTTGATACATTTTCCTCTGGCTAAATGTAGCTGTTGATTAAGACGCTATATTACAATCTGTACATGAAGTGTTGAATCGTAGGTATACGAGGTCAAGTTTTGAGTGAAGCATAGCTACCTCAAGATTAATCTTGTATCTAGTACGAACAACAAGTACTACAATTGTGACAAACAGTTTTATTTTGAATTTAGAATGTTATTTTTATATATCATACGTATAACAAAAATCGACGACGAAGTTGGCATTGGAAATGTAAAGTCAAGTCTGAACTAAAATCACACGCACACGCGTAAAGTACTGGTTGCCATGTTGACAAGTCAGTTGTCAATAACCACTGATCTTAGTACAGACATGACTCGAGACTTCCAACGCTAACTTCGTCGTCGATTTTTGTTATACGCTCGATACAAAATCCGTGGGTGGAAGTTAATTTTATAAAGTGGCGAAACACGTGCCTCCGATTTTATTGTTTAAAATCTGTTTGGACATAGAAAAGTTCGTCTAAGGAGACGAACTTTTCCTATAAGGATAGGAAAACCGTGGGTATTGGTTAACAATTAAAAAGACATTTAGAAAATACCTGATTAACCTGAATAACGTTCGATTTAGACTTAGAATATTTTGTCTCATAATACGAATCAGTTTTTTGAAAGATATAAAAAAAGTTACAATATATACCGCTGATTTTATTGTTCCCAATCTATAACTAAATCATCAGCAACAATTCAGTCCTAAAAACAAGTACTTAAATGGAGATAATCACCTTAATTTTCTACTGATTACACGAAATGCGTAGGTAAAAGTTTAATTATTTTTAAAAATCCACAAAATACATATCACTGATTTTATTTATTTAAATCGTTAAGTAGACCTTCAGCAACAATTCAGTACTATTACCAAGTTTTAAATCGTGACAAACACTATCGTTTTGGACTTGGAAAGTTCGTCGATGTAAGATAATAGAATTAGGGTTCCGCATTTTGTAACTTAACAAAATAACCTCCACCCACGGTTTTCGTATAAAGATATACAAAAACCGTAATAAAATATGGAACCCTAATTTTATTATCTTAAATCGTTAATTAAAAAAAAAACTAATTAGTGACAAATATCTTCGTCTTAGTCTTAGAAAAGTTCATCTCATTATACGAAATCCGTGGCTTAAAGTGACATTATTTTTTTTTTTTTAAAATATACAAATTACACACCACGGGCTTTATTGTTTTAAATCGTTAACTGGACTTTTAGCTACAATTTCGAACTAAAAGCAAGTATATAATCTGTAACAAACACATTCGTTTTTGATTTAGAATATTTTGTCAATATACGAAGTCCGTGGATGGAGTTACAGAATACATACACCTGATTTCATTATGTTAAATCATTAATTAGACCTTTAGCAATAATCTAGTACGAAAAACAAGTACTTAAATAATGACAAACACTTTAGTTTGCTTAGATCAATTTAAATTGATAAATGTAAATATTGATTAGTGGCTAATAATTAAAAGTTTTTATTTTATCTTAACTAAAACATTTGTAGTGATAATTATTTTATACATGGCTTATTTGTATGTCTTTTTAAAACTGTTAATTCTTTTTAAAATATGCAAGTTACCCGGAGCATCCGCCATTGTAGAGGTTCCGGACAAATCCGTGGTTGGATAATCCGTGAAAACCCACATAACGGTTAGTTGTTCTTTTTTTATTAAATTTATTTATAAATAACTTTTCTTGGGTACATAGGAATAGCATACAGATATATTTTAATGTGAATCACAAATGTAAAATATATCGACGGAAAATACGCAAACCTATCTCAACCATAAAAAATGTCAAAATTAGGAATAAACCCGGGTAGAATTTAAAATTCTTAGCATTTTGCCTCAAATGGAATAGATTATCAATAAACTAGCATAATGTAGCAAGGAATAATTGCTTAAAATATTTTTTTTAATTATATTTTATTAACTTAAGTAAGAAATCTACTATGAAATATTTTTGGAAGTAGTTTCGATTTTTGGTAATTATTACTTGACACTAAACCCTTTTAGGACAATTTTCGAAATTGACGAAGGGTCAAAACCAGCTGTGTAAATATAAAGTATTTGTGAAAGAAATCATAATTTTGTCTTCAAAACTTTTTCGTTTGTTGTTAATTCAAATATTAATTTAAATTTTTTTATACTTTAATAATTGAATCATGAAACGGTTTAAATAAATATTTAAAATATTGAAGAATAATAAATAATTTATTATTATTTTCAAATTCTTTTTATTTAATTAAAAAAATATAAAAATTTTCTCAATATAGCCTATAAATAGGAAATATTTCAAATATCTAATTCAACATTAGATTGTCTATAGTCCGGACATAACTTTCGATTGAATAAATACCATGCCTGGGCTATTCTTTTTCCGATGTACCAGACTATTCTTTCACCATATATAGTCAAACATAGTCAATATCATTGGCATTGGAGGCAACTTTATCATTCAACGATAAAGTTCATATTGATATTGACTATGTTTGTCTATATATGGTGAAAGAATAGTTTGGTACATCGGAAAAAGAATAGCCCAGGCATGGTATTTCTTTTCAACAGCCCGGCCAAATTGAAAAATATTAACTATCACATAGAATAGTGAGGTTCTATGTGATAGTTAATATTTTTAGTTAATCAAAGCAAATATACAGTGTGAAAGAAAACTGAAACATCCTAAATGTATTGAAATATAGTGGACTAACCCAAAATCTAAGGGAGAGGGTTAAATCACCATTTTAATTTGGAAATATTTTCAAGTATTGTCAAAGTACTGCACATGTCATAAAGTTACTTACTTTATGAAACAAATCTTAGAAATGCTTGAAACAGTAACAGAAATATCATTTAAATATTTCATGGAAGAATACTCCTTTAAGAAGTATTGGAAATTTCTATATCCCTGGATGCTTTCCGACTGCTACGACAAATAATTTAAAAAAAATTATGGGAACATCCCGATTTTAAATTTCAGTTTACAGACTATTATCTATTATTAGTAATATTATTGACTTTTGTTACATAATCGAAAGTTTATGAGATTTTAATTTATACCCTACGAAAAGCCCACCTTAATTGCACATTTTAGTTATTGTGTTATACTACTGCAATATATTTTATTAAATATAAGTATTTTGCGATCCAAATGCACGTTTCTTTACTATTCTAATGTCCATAAAATATTGTACAATGCTCGACCGTTACCTGAAATTTACAGGCTCGCCTGTATTTCCATATAACGGTCTTGCAATGTAAATAACTATAATCTCTCGCTATCTCGCAATATCCTGATTTGCTGTAATTACGCTGTTTTTAAACGTGGTAATAACATTAATATACAAAAAAACTATAAATCAATTTCAATTATCTACAACTTCGCCAAAGTATTCGAGCATTTTTTTATATCTTATACAGACAATCTAAGCCGAATATGTCACCCACCTACATAGTTTCATTTCTGGTAGATCTACGGTAACCAATTTAACAGTCATAACACAAAAATTAAGTCAATCTCTTGACTCACTTGTTTATACAAGTTGACGTTATTTAGACAGACTTTACACGTGCCTTTATACCATTAAACATTAAATTTTACTAAAGAAATTAGATATTCACAATTAAATAAAAACACAATAGTATAATAATGTTTCTACAATAAATAACAGTGAAACTAAAATACTATTGTGTTTTTATTTAATTGTGAATATGCAATTTCATCAAGTGACAGACTCAACCATTGAATTCTTTGACATCTTGGAACTATCTTCCAAATTTCTTGAATCTTGTCATATCTGATTAAGCATAAGATTTACGTTTATAAATCTCATGAATTTCGGTCTCTATTTGACGTACCACACGGATCAAACTTAGATTCTTTATTGTTTAAAATATTTATTAATTAAATTATTGATAATAGAGGCTTCTACTTCGTTATACATTGTTTTAAGTTTTAATAAAAACGCTGATTCACTTTGTTTGTATAACTAATTTTAAAATTAAAGTTATACAAAGAAAGTGAATCAGCGTTTTTATTAAAATATTTATTAATGACTCAATTGCTGTTTTTTTCTTCATTTGTTTATTATTACATATCTTGTTTATTTTTCAATATTATAATTAAGAATATTTCTCAGTACCTCTTTCTGTATTTTATAATTTAGTTACTTTTATGAACTTTGTGGCTTATGTTAATTATGTTGAAAAATGGAGATTTCCGTAGAATAAATAAATAAATTGAATCAACATCATATCTAATACGAGAGTAAACAGTTGATATAAAAAATATAACAAAATTGAAACATATTAAGATTAAATGTTATTGCAATAAAACCTGTGTACTATAAGTGATGGATGCGATAGAGATAAACTGTCCCTTAACGCTGATAAATGTGTTATTGTTACTTATACGCGTAAAATCAATCCTTTGTTATTTGTCAATTTTATTGACGACAATATCCTAATTCGTGACAGTGCAATTAAGGACCTAGGAATTACCTTTGATGCTCGCTTAACATTATCTGAACATATTAATAACATCTCTTCATATATATATTTCTTCAGTAGTGAAATTTAAATAAATAACAGGTTGTTATAACAACCCATTATTTATTTAAACTTCACTACTGAAAATGGAAATATAGTTTCCGAAATATATTTAGTTTAATAAAAAATAAGGAGAAGAAAGGACAACATTTTTTATTTAAATAATGAAAGCAAAATAGTTTTTTTAGAGAGAAAGAGCTTTTTTATCGTTAAAACAATATACAGGGCTAGCCGTATGTGGTGGTTTGTTTAAATTTTGATAAATTTATTTAACAAGTTATAATTTACGTCACTTTGAAAACCGACTGTCAACGTCTTAAAAATTCGATGATTAAAAATCACCGATGTTTGAACAATCTACAACCATGCGCAACGCACACTCTAAATTTAGCCAATATAAAAATATAACCATTATTTGCATTGTATGTACATAAATATATAAATTCAGGTTATGGCCGAAAATAAGTAATCCAACTGTACATCACTAAACGTTTAAACTTTTATTTAGTTAGTAAAGTGGTGCGTAAAATGCGACGCCGGATTAGCATAGTGGATTCGCCTCTGCCTCCACGTCGGCTCTTTACGTCTCTAGCAACAGGTCTACACTTGTATCTACATCCACTACCAGCACGCACCACACCAAGCCAAATATAGTTAATTCAGCTTGAACCAAATACAGAAAACCGCTCCAAAAAATAGAAATGAGGAAAAAAGATAAAATTGCATTCGACGTATAAATAAAACAGAAAGGGAAGAAGGAACGAAACGAATTAAATCTCCCGTAAAAGCATTTAAAGATGCCGCTCCGTTCAAATCGGGAGGACATTGTGGTTGTTGATGGACGGACGTCGGTCCTAATATAGTGGACAAGTACCCAGTGGTGGATTGACGTAAATGTGCTCTTTGTTTTCAATTTTTAGAGATGCTGTTTATTTATGTGCGTGATACATATCGCACGTAATTTTCATGGAATGGATGTATTTGCAATTTCAATCATGTGATGGTCTCAACCAGTGGTTCTCAAACTTTTTTGTACATAACTATATAGTTTCGAGTTTACGTAAACTGATTAATCACAAATTAAAATACAGTTATTCTTTATTACTTTTTTTAAAGAAGTGAAGTAAGGAATAACAGTCTTTTTGTACACATTGAAATTATTAAGTGATTATTTAAATCAGTCGTTCTTATTAAACTGTTTGTTCACACTAAACTTATTAAATAAAACTCATGAAACCGCTTATCGTTTACAAAAAAAATTGATAGGTTTTTTAAAGTAAGTTTATACGAAACAGATATTGTCATGTAATGTTCAATGTTTTTTTTTAATTTTGTTTCTTCCTTATTTTAAAATTTATGAGTGCAGAGAAATTCATTTATTTATTTATTTACGTAATTCACCATTTTACAGTTAATGTTTACAACTAAAACAATATAAATTTCATGTACTCAGAATGAATTATAAACGAGGTAACAAATGAATTACAAGAAAATAATAATTACAAATACAAAATACAATAAAAACAAAAAATCCGATATTAACATAATGATGCAAGTATTGATTTTACATAACGTGGGACAATGATTCTATAGCAAAGGTAGCATTAATGTTGCTTTAACATTTTCATTGAGAAAATAATAAATACGATGAATAAATAATGTGCATTAATACATTTTTTTAATTAATTAATTTAATTTTGTGATAATTGATCTGTGATATTTTCTTACGGTGCTTATACCTATACTTAATATTAACATAATTGTAATAAAACTGTGTTCATATATTTAACATCTATTTATTAATTTTCTTCACTTTTATTTGCTTAAATTTTATTATTACATTTTCTTATTTAAATTATTGTTTCTATTATGTAATTATATACCCGTAGATGTTAGTTTGTGAAGTCATAAGCAAAACTGAATTAATTCTTTGAACCATTTGGGAATGCACTTCTCTTACCAATTAGTTTTTAATAGTTTAGGAATGCCTACCTAAATATATTCAAATATGTAAATTATTGTATAATGTAAGCAATTATAATGGAGAATTCCGTAAAATAAAGTTAAAGTTAAAGTGGGAGCAATCTTGTAACGTACTTGTGGCACCTCTTTGGAAAAGTACCATCGTTAAGTTTACGCTCTAAATATTAATATATATTCATATATCTCTTACATTAAAAATAAATGTACCTTTCTGATTATACTAATTAATAGGGTTAATGTAACATTAATACAATAATAGAAGAGCATTTATTTACTTGGTGACAATTATTTAAAATAAATTAAATAAACTGAATTTGAATATAATTCATTTACTCAATTGAATAATTGATAACTTGCAGTTTTAAAATATAAAGAGAAAAAATTAATTATTTTCAAATTATTTTTATTTGATTTAATTTAGTTGTATGTGTTTAATTAAATGTTCAACTTGAGAAGTTTATGACCTCCATTTAACTAGCCTCCCTCCCTCCCACTTCACAAAGAATTTAAAAAAAACAATTCAGCATAATGCACTCTTTATGCTCTTCTTATTACCTTAAAAAACTTTTTTTGCACCCCTTTGGTTTAGCGACAAAAACAATTTTTTGGTGTGGGGGAGCGGGGTGGGACTAGCAGCACGGATAGCCAGCCCCCATCTAAACTATATTAACTAAATCGAAAAAAAAACAACCTAATAATGCACTTTCCAAAAAGTTTTAATGACATTTTTGCACCTACCCCAATTTCGAAAAAAAAAATTGTTTCGATATACTTGCCGTTTGCACAATGACATTTGTTTATAAAATGTTTAATGATTGATATAATTTATTTAAATAATATTCGAACTATGCACTTATAATGCCCTATATAAAAACGTCACAAGTAACTTTTACACAACACCTCTGTGAAGTTGGCCTCCCAACTTTCAAATTTCATAAAAATTGTTGGAGTTCTGGTGGCCCCCCACATATTTCTAGAGTTCTCTATACATATAAAAAATAGTTCCGCCCTTTTAACCCCTCCAAAATCAAATTGAATTAGAGGGGGGCCAACTTCACACTCATGTTATTTTAAAATGCTATAACTACTTTATTATTGACTTTAGAGCAAAAATTCAAACAGAAACTCTAATCACATTTACAAAAATTAAAAAAAATAACATGCCCCTCGGACTTTAATTAATTATTTACAGCAAAGTTTGAGAGGCCAGAACTTTTTTATTATTGATAATAGAGAATTCATTCATAAGAATAATTTATAGAACTAGTAGGGGGGCAAACATAACTCTAATCACATTTACAAAAATTAAAAAAAAAAACATCTCCCCGGACTTTAATTATACCAACCATCTTAATGTTTTCTTTAAAATACCTCTTACATGAATAAAAATTAATTCATTTACTAATGATTTATTGATTGCTCAATTAATAATAATAAAATGTGTCCAGTTTGCTGAAAATGTAAGAATATATTTTATTAACAAATAGCATTTTTTTTTTCACTATAACAAAAATATGAGTTTAGATAATAACATTGGCTATGTTTTGTCAATAACAAAAAAGTTCTGGTCTATCATACTTTTTAAAATATACAAGGTGTACATAAAATGAGAAAAAGCTTGAGGTAACTTGATTCATTAATCAATTTTGAGTAGAAAATTCAAATAAAAAAAATATTGTATGTTTCTTCATTAACGTTCACGAGGCCATTGAAATAATAAATACGTGAGTAGAAATTAGTAATATTTTTAAAATATTTTGATTACAATTATTTCTATGAACATCCTGCTAAACATTGCAAATGTTTATGTAATGTCAAGTGAATTATTAATAGCAATAATTATACACAAGATGTTAAAAACACTTCAGGCATACATTTTTAAATTTATTTTTATTTCTATTCTTACTACTTGAAATTGATTTATAAATCGAGCTACGTAAAGCATTTCACTCATTTTCTGTACACCTTGTAACTAACTGATAGAAGTTCTGTATAATGTTTTCATTTTTTGTAAATGTGATTAGAGTTCTGTTTACCCCCCAACAAGTTCTATAAATTATTCTTATGAATGAATTCTCTATTATCAATAATAAAAAAGTTCTGGCCTCTCAAACATTTTTATAATTAATTAATCAAAGTCCGAGGGGGAGTATTTTTTTTAATTTTTGTAAATGTGATTAGAGTTCTGTTAAGCAACCACCCCCCCCCCCCCCCCCTACGAGTTCTATAAATTATTCTTATGAATGAATTCTCTACTATCAATAATAAAAAAGTTCAGGCCTCTCAAACTTTGTTGTAAATAATTAATTAAAGTCGGAGGGGGATGTTTTTTTTTTAAATTTTTGTAAATGTGATTAGAGTTCTGTTTGCCCCCCACAGAGTTCTATCAATTACTCTAATGAATTTTTACTCTAAAGTCAATAATAAAGTAGTTATTCTAAAATAACATGAGTGTGAAGTTGCCCGCCCCTCTAATTCAATTTGATTTTGGAGGGGTTAAAAGGGCGGAACAATTTTTTATATGTATAGGGCACTCTATGTGGGGGGCCACCAGAACTTCAACAATTTTTATGAAATTTGAAAGTTGAGGGGCCAACTTCACAGGGGTCACGAAACACCCCTCTCGAAAAAATACTTATTTTCTATATCCTCACTTCCTCAAAATGAAAAATGTTTATAATATTGTTAAAAATAGATGGAATCCCATTAAAATATTTTATTATAATGCATCCACTGTGCTCAATCGAAAAACGTCAAAAGCAATTTTCACAGGCGACCCTTAATAAAAAAAATATTATTTTTATGTTCTAACTTCCCCAAAATGAAACAATAATTTTAATTTTAGGAAAGTTTTAATATCCATTTTTTTTAATCGCTCTGTTTAATTTTTCGAGTAGGGTGTGACTGTGAAAATTGCATTCAACGTTGTTCGAGAGTGCATAGTGGATGCATTATTATAAAATAGTTTGGTGGAATTCCATCAACTTTTAACAATTTTATAAAAATAATTCATTTAGGGGAAGTTGGAATATAAAAAACAATTAATTTTTAGAGTAGGGGATGACTGTGAAAATTGCTTGTAACGTTGTTCGAGGGCGCATAGTGGATGCATTATTATAAAATATTTTGATGGAATTCCATAGAATTTTAACAATTTCATAAACATAATTCATTTTGGGGAAGTTGGAATATAATAAAAATATTTAATTTTCGAGACGAGTGTTTGTGTGAAAATTACTCGTGATGTTTTAATATAGTGCATAGTAGGTGCATAATTCGAGTATTATTTAAGTAAAGTTTATATCAATCATTAACCATTTTATAAACAAATGTCATTGTACAAACGGCAAAAATATCAAAAATATTTTTTTTTTCTCGAAATTGAGGTATATGTAAAAAATGTTATGAACACCTTTTGATAGTGCATAATTTAGGCATCGTTTTTTTTTTCATTCAGTTGATATACAAGGTGTACAGAAAATGAGTGAAAAGCTTTAGGTAGCGTGACTCTTTGACTAATTTTTATATAAAAATATTAACGAAAATAAGTCACACGGTCCTTCCTTAAGCCTCACGGGCCACTTAAAAGACCTATATATTTGGCAACGCTGGATCAAACAAGTGTGCATTTATCCTGTTTATAACTGCTACATCATCCACTGGAGGTGTTGCATACACATTTTCTTTTACAAACGAGCGTGCGTCGTTGCCAGATCTATTTTCATTAAAAGAATGCTTCTGATGAAGTTATAAAATTGTAAAAATATCCGATTTATTAATCATTTACATCAATGCAATTATACACGTGTCTAATTGATTGTTAATGCTATTGATTTTTTACAAAATATTTAAAAAAAATACTAATTTATAGTCACATATTTAAAATTCCGAAGACCTCGTGAGCCTCAATGAAGAACAATACAACATTTTTTTTATTTGGATTTTCTATTAAAAGTTAATTAATGAATTGAGTTACTTGAAGGTTTTCACTCATTTTGTGTACACATTGTATACTAGATGGAAAGGCTGGCTATCCGTACCGCCAGCTCCCCCACCATTTTTTTGCTAAACTGCTAAACCAAAAGGGTGCAAAAAGGTTTTTTACGGTAATAAGAAGTGCATAAAGAATGCATTATGCTGCAATGTTTTTTTTTTTTAATTTTTGTTGAAGTGCAGGGGGGCTGCTAGTTAAATGGAGGTAAGTTTATGTTATATGTTTCACATATCTAAATTCACCTTTCAGATATTTAAAATTTCTTTCAAAATAAAAGGTATAACAGTTGCATAAATTGAAACATTTTATATTCAATCGAGGAGCACACAATACAATTGCTACTAAACGCCCCATCAGACTCCCTCCCTTTTTTCCCTTTTTATTTTATATAATTTTTAATTTGATTCATTTACTCGCGGAATTATTCGCCGTGGGGGGCGGGCGGAGGAGCATTTTTTATCATTTTAAATGGAACGCCTCAATTTATTTTAATCACCGGTCGGTCGGCGGAGGCGAAAGTTGGAAGCGGGAGATTTTATTACGAAGGGTAACAAGGACAGGACAATCAGTTTTCTTATATTGTTCACTTTGACGGTGACGCTGAGTTATGGCCGTAATTATTTTATATAATTCACCTGCACAGGGAAAAAGGCACAGTGGATTATGTTTAATGAAATGAAAGCATTTTCTAACGTAATTTTCTCCGAATGAAATATTTTATTCATATTTCGTTATTTGCATACCGTTTGTGAGAGTTTTTTTTTAATTGCGCGCTTTGTTTTAGTTTTCCATTAATTTAAATGCATATTTTCAGGAACAAACAAATAGCGATAAATTTATTATTGCTAATGCGAGGATGTATTCATATCCAATTGGTGTAGAACAGTCCAATGGATTATAAAAATGCGTTAACATAGCTTCATGAGAAACTCAAATCTTTTTTGCTAGCCTAGCCACTATAGGTCTCCGATGTGTTGTGAATTACGTAAAGGGATTCGAACAATTGAAAATAAAACACTTTGTATTCCTTTCTTCATTTGTTTCAAGTGAAGAAAGTAATAAAAAGTGTTTTATTTTTAACTATAAGACAAATCTGAAATACAAAGTCTTTTATTAAAAATAAAACACTTTTCCTTCGGTCACTTTCTATTATTCATTAACTCATGCATACATGACAGTTCAGCTAGCCAGCATAGTTTTAATTTGCAAATCACCATAAATTCATATCGAACAGAGAGACCTATGGTCGATAGCCCATGACATGCTACCAACACAATTGTACATATTGTTATAATAAATTTTGTAAATTTTTGTTGTCATATTGTCTGAATAAAAATGTTTATATATATATATATATATAACACTTTTGTAATTATTTCTTCACTTGTTTCAAATGAAAAGAGTAAAACAAAGTGTTTTATTTTTCACTAAATAACCTAGGTTGAGTAATGTGTAGTGTTGTATAATGATGAAGTTGAAAATAAAATTCCTTACTTCACTTGAAAAAAAAAAAAAATACCATTGATAATGAATAATTAGTACTTGAAATGTACATCTGGTTTATTAATAAAATTTAAAAGTGAAACAAGGAATTTTAATTATTTACTAATTCATTTTTATTACAAAAACGAAACTCGTTTATTTACTTTTTATCGTTTGGGGCAATTTACGAATTGGAGATGAATAAACAGCGAATTTTAATCGGATGGAACCGGTCGGGTTGTGCTGCAGCGCGCAAAAGATATCTAATTAGTGCAATCCCTTATTTTCGTTTTTTAGTCGTCCTCGTTGCGCTGCCTCCTTTGGCCGTGTATTTGCTTTTCCACTCTTAAATTCTTCTAATTTAATTCGTTTCGTGGAAACTTGGACGTTCAGCGCAATTCATTTCCCGGATAAAATTATTTCACGCTAAAAAAATATTATTCAAAAAAAAAAAATTAATTTAGGGATTCGTTATTTAAAACATTGAAAGTAGTTAATTCGCTACTTCTTAATAATTTTGTAGAATTGGGGTTGAAAATAATTAATTAATCTTTTTACTTCTTTGTATAACTTGGATTGTTCATTGCTGGCTATAGTTTCAACAAACTTAACACTTTTGTTTTGATAATGATACGTTAATGTTGTCAAAACTATAGCCAACAATAAACAAACTTTTTAGAGTGTTCTACGAAATAATTTTATAGGAAAGGAGTTGAAAATAATCAATGAATCTTTTAACTGTGTTTCTATAACTTGTTGTTTATTGTTGGCTACAATTTCGAAAACCTTTGCGTGCCATAATCACATTTGTTTTGATAATGACACGCTAAAGTAGTTGAAACTAGTCAAGATAAACAATCCAAGTTGTACAAACAAATTAAAAAGTGTTTCAACATCACCATGGTTTCGACCGTTACTGCCTGGTAATTCATATCAAATTCAATGAAAATATTACTATGTTTTTTTACCACTTTCTGTTAATTATATATATACAGATTTTGCACAAATATATTTTTTTACTAATTAGGTTTCGACAGTATATGTGTAATTATCAAATAATAATATTACTTCTTTAATATCAAGTATCATACTTGATAAAGACACTTATATTGTCGAAACTTAAGTCGTAAAAAGTACTTATGTATTTACTTCCATTTTGTTATACAATGTAATTAAATTGTAATAAATGAAACAGTTCTTAAATTCAATAAAGATATCACTAAGTTTTTACCACTGGTATTAATAACATCAGGTTCCTCGGACCAAAATATGACGATTCAACCAAACTTATCTATATACATAAGTTAACCGTTAAGCCGGAATTCATCTTCAAACTTAAACAAAATATTATTTGTTTTATTAATAACAATTGAATGCTTTATTCGATTTCAATGAAATTTACTATGGTTTAATATGATAATATAACACATCATTTTAGTTAATATGTGTACCATCGCTTGATGGTAAGTGTAAAATATAACATAACCTATAAATAAATACTTAAATATATTTTTATTAAGACGAGTAATAAAATCTTTAAGAATATTATTTCAATGAATGTTCAATTTAGAGTGTTTTTTATCTCTATAAATTTCGATAATTTGCATAGTTTAGTCGTAAAAAAATAAAATTCAAATTAATACCTTCTATTTATTGAGTAATATGCGAATTTATTTACCCGGAAAACGTAAAAAATGTTACTTATTAGTAATTAATGTAATTATTACTAAATATTTGCCATACATTTAGTTATTAAATCATTACTTATTTACCCAAAGCATTCTGGACGCATTTATTTTCTAAAAAAATAAAATTAACATGTTAATAAATAAGTAATGATTCAAAAACTAATTTTATAGCAAATATTTAATGTAATAATTACAATAATAAGTAACATTTATTTACGTTTTCCGGGTAACAAGATTCGCATTTTACCAAATAAATAGAAGGAATTGTTTCGCATTTTTTTTTCCGACCAAACTGTGAAAATTATCGAAATATATAAAGAGACAAAAAATACTCCAAATCGATCATTCATTCAAGTAATATTTATAGAAATATTAATACTTCTGTAACTAAAATAAAGATATTTAAGTATTTATTTATAGGATATGTTACATTTCACATATATCATATAAAATATAATATAAAACCATAGTAAATTTCATTTAAATCGGATAACGCATTCAATTGTTGTCATAGTAATTAAATATTATTTTGTTTAAGTTTGAAGATGAATTTCGACTTAACGGTTAATTTTTGTATACAGATGAGTTGAAACATCATATTTTGGTCCTGAGGTTAAGCCATTTCCCAACATTAACAGGTCACTATTTTATAATTAATAAAAAGTGACAAAAAGATAATAATATTAATGGTTTTAATATTTAGACATTGGTAGTTCAAATTGTATGAAATAAATATGAATAAATTATTAAAAATCAACCAATAAAATATATATTAGGTTGAATAACTAGTCAAGAATTTAAAGTAATTCAATCTAATCTGTGTTTTATTCGTTGATTTTTATTAATTTATTCATAGATAGTAATATTTTTATTGAATTTAAAAAATATTTCATTTATTACAATTGAATTACATTGTATAACAAAATGGAAGTCTCAACAATTAACAATCAATGGATCTATTTTATTAATTGCAGAATTCTTTATTTCGTAGCGAAATGTTCATAATAAATATTTTTAAAATGGATTTTTTTTTTCTCCAATTCCTGTAGTTTTTGAAGATATTTAAATAAAATGTAAACGCGATTATTGTAAATAAAATGAATCAAAGTAAATCTTAATAATATTTTAAACAATTACTTCCTAGGCAAATACTCTGCTTATATTTCAACAAATTATTTTTTATTACTAACATTTAGTTTTTTGAGTTTAGTATTTTAAGTATGGAACGTCGAAGCATTAATAACATTTAAAATTACCGGAACACCTAAATAATTCTCAAACAGTAATAAGAAATGTTTCAAATACAAATGTCTTAGATGTAAATAACTCGTCATTAAACTATATTTTGAATAAAGTAAATAGAATAATTTGAAAATAAGTAATAAATTATTTTCTCAAGCAAATTTCCAATATGTAATTCAATATCTGGCGTGGTGTTTGCCCGAAAAATAGTTGTTTTAATGTACATTTGTTTTAAAATACTTACGCTACGTAAGTAAAAAATGTTACAGAATCAAAAGAGGAAATAATTTATTAATTATTTTCAAATTATTTTATTTAATTAATTTTAAATAACTGTGACCATGTGAATGAATACTCTTTTCTATTGATATTTTGAATATACTTGCTAAACAAGTTATAATTGGGTCAACTTGCGTTTCTTAAATGAAACTCAATATATTTTTACATTTTTAAATTATATATCCTGTGTTCTCAAAATATATTTAAATAATACCTTGTTGGTGTTTAAGAAGCTTTTATTTGATTTTTTAATCCTTTTGTTTGGAGAATTATTTAGGCGTTCCGGTAATTTTAACTAATTAATTCTGAGTCACTATACAGGGTCTCACTATGGGGATCTCGCTATTATAAGAGATAGAGGGTAGGTTTAAATTCGGCACTTTTGTACAATTTCATGCTGATTAATATCCCGTTGAGAAAACTGGGCTAAGTTTCTTTGTTTTCCAGAAAAATGTAAACAACTTAAAAATGCTATTTTCTTTATTTATTTATATCTTCGTTATTTGAAGCAATATTTCAATACAATGAAGACATTCTTTTTTATGGTCTAATCAATGGCGTATTCAATTTACTAATAGCATGTTTCGTTTCTTCCGGACCATCATCAACTTTCTTATTTCTTATGGGCGCCATATTCGTTTTTTTATCAGGTTAAATTCCTCTTTTTCTTCCGTTTACAATGATAAGATATATTATAACTTAATTGTAATTAGTTATCTTCCTTTTTGGAATTTTCTTGACACTAAAGAAGCACTCATTCTTAACAACTAGATGGAAGTCATTCTGTCATTGATTGTCAAAATTTATAATGAAATATTACTACTTATTAAATATTTAAAGTATTGAATTATTGCTTCAAATAACAAAGATATAAGTAAAAAATATAATCGCACTTTTCATTTTTTTAAATTTTTATTGAAAACAAAGAAACTTAGCCCAGTTTTCTCAACAGGATTTTAATCAGGATGAAATTCTGCAAAAGTGCCGAATTTAAACCTACATCTCTTATAATAAGCGAGATTCCCATAGTGAGACTCGAATTTGAAATACCCTGTGTAGTCGTTCAATGTCTATTGTGATCTTGCTATAAATGTTTCATCACGCAAAAAGATCCTACAAAACAATATCACAAAGACCTTAAATTACCAATAAATAACTTAACAACGCTGATTTCCGATAAAGAAAAGTACTACTTGTACGAGTATGAATCCACAAACTACGAAATTATATGGATTGATAAAACTTCACAAAGAAAACAATCCTATTAGACCAGTGGTGTACAAAGTTAATGCTCCCGTATAACGAAAGAAATTAAATGAAATCATTTCTAAAAACATTAAATTCCAATCTGAATTTTCCATAAGAAACAGCATAGAATTTGTAAATAAAATACTCGTTTCTATTTAAATTAGAAACATTCGTCTACCTAATACTCCAAAACTTGTATCTTTTGATGTTAAAAGTTTATTTGCGAACGTGCCTTCAACCGTAGTTTTTAAAATTATTAAAGACAGACTAATAAAAAAGGAGGAAATATTAAATAATTTGCCTCTCTTAAAATTATTTTTAATTCGACAATAAATGCATCCACCCGAAGGATGGCTTAGCCATGGGAAATCCACTAAGCCCTATGTTATTTATGGACCATTTTGAAGAAGGATTATCTAAATTGCCTGCTTTTAATAAATGTATTTATTGGTATAAGTACGTGGATGACGTGATTTTGACATTCAACGATATGGACAGGTAGTTAGATTCATTACTATATTACACAATACGAAACCTTTAAATTTACAAAAGAAATAGAAGTGAATAGTTATATTAATTATTTAGATTTAACAATTAAAAGTATTAACAATTAGCACGATTTACCACAAACCAACTTACACAGACACTACAATTTTAAATCCAACCACCCAATAACACATAAACTAGCAGCCTATCACAGTATGGTACATAGATTATTAACAATACCGATGACAAAAAAATACTTTGTTAAAGAATAAAAAATTATATTTCAAACTGCCAATAACAATAGTTTCCATAAATCCACAAAAGAAGTAATAATATCAAAAAAAGCAGACATTAATTCAATTTATCAAAGATAAATTTTTAATTGATTACAAACTAATAACATATACACGTAAAACCATCGAATATTGATATTGCATTTGAAACTATTAATTCATTGGGTAACACTGTAACAACAATAAAGATAAAACAATAAAAACTAAACAAAGTGGTGTTTATTTGCTAACTTGCAAAGACTGTTCCAAAACTTACGTGGGATAAACAGGAAGATCGTTCGAAAATTGAATCAAGAACACAAAACCAGTTTCGAACTAAAGAAAACAAACTCTACATATTCTAACTACCTTATCGAAGATAACCATCAATTCGACGAAAATTTCAAGATCCTACACACAGAGGAAAAAGGCTTGAAATTAAATATTATAGAGAGTATGGAAATAAAGAAAAGAAAATTCACAGGACATCTTAACGACAAACTGGATCTCACAAATTCACCACTATTTAACCTGAAGTTGAAAAAAAGCCCTCTTATAAACTCATCAAACTTTTTGTATATATACTATGACATCATTAATTCGCCTGAAGAAGCCATAGTGTGATGAAAGAATTATAGTGAAATTACAATAGATATTGAAGGATTATATAGCGATATTTAATATAAGTAGTTATGAATTTTTAACAATTATTACTTTTCAATCAATTAATTTATTCTTTATTTCTTGAAAACAATTTTTTTTATCATTTAGTAAAACATTATCAAATTAATTAAAGGTATAATGAACCCTTATATTAAATAAAAATAATTTGAAAATAATTAATAAATTATTTCCACATTTAGCTCCGTGACTTTTGACTTACGTTACGTAAGTACGTTAAACAAATGCTCATTAAAATAACTACTTCCCGGGCAAATACCCATGCCGGACATTGAATTACATAATGTACACCTGCTGTTGCATATCAATAAAATATTGCATAATGCAACAAATTTTGATCCCTTGTATATTTAAAATATTTTGTAATTCATTTCTCCTTGTACAAAATTAGTTTTTATTAAAAAATTAAGCAAAGTAGTTGCAAAAATCTCTTTCATAATGCACTAATTAATTTAAAATCCTAAAATCTTCTAGAACATAACTTTACGCTAATTTGCCACAATATTCATAGAATTAGCAAGATTCCCTTAAGCGAGATACACATAATCGCTATAATCGTTTCCCGGTATGCGTGAACATGCCGTATTTACATATTACACCGCGGCTTTCCTAAGCTTTCAACTTTAATACGCCTTATCCCATATATATACGCTACGTATATACTTTATATGTAAATTTTCCCGAAAATTAATTGTATTGTAAGACGAGAGGAAATGTACAAATTGATCGAAATACCCCAATATTACGAGCTAATATTCGAATCTGGGTTATCCAATTACAGGTGTAATTCAATTTCGGTAGAATGTACGAACGGCATTTCAGAATATTAATTATCTGCGCGGAGATGGATATTGTTGTTGAGATAGAAAGTACGTTTTCGGAAATACAATTTTAGTTCATGTAAAAATAATGATCTATGTAAAAACATATTTATTAATAAAATTACATTGTATTTTCACAATATTTATATAATATATTTTGATGTTACTGTGTCCGGGGTATCGACCAGGGTAAAAGTCTGTTTTAAATTTAAAGTTAGGCAATAAGAAAAATCTGTGCTATATAGGTATGTTGGCACAAACGAATTTACCTAAAAAGAAAAGGTTTGTATTAACTCGGTCACAGTTATTTAAAATAATTTAATATATTAGTTGTAGTTGCCTTAAGTAAAAAATGCCAATAATTCTGATAACCTGCCCCTTTTTACAAAATTCTGTATTCCTCGTAACCCTAATATCCTTCCTAAATATCATCCTACCATCATCACTCAATTAAACATAAAACAGCCAGATAAGTATTTTTAGTACGAAATGTAGTACTAAAAAATATGTCAGTTTTGTGATTAGTGACTCACTTTTGTTTAAGCGCACGTCAAAAAAAAATGGTGATGTGTCCATCATGGTACTTTCCCCGGTAAATACGGTCAAATAAGTTTCTGATTGAAAATTTAATAGGAAAGCAAAATGATTAATAGAAAAAGTTGATTGTTGTTTATCAAAGTTAAAACCGAGTATTTAGAAGAATATTATAATTAAGTGTGTTATTTCTTACCTTACAATGTGTTGAAATCTTTTATCCACACTCTTCTTCATTTTTAAAAACTTTGCGAATGTGCTGGATACGACGGCACTTTGACGTTTTATTTGTCATTAAAATAATTATTTCAATAATTAAAATCTCTAAGGGAATTTATCAGGTAAACGCTTATAAAATGAAAACCGGAGGTCCTACAATAAAAGTTTTATGACAGAAATTATTTATTTTCCAAGATCTAAAACTTTTGTTTGAAACATTTTTCTATCCGAATTAAAAAATAAAAAATTGCTAAGAGTAAAGTTGCACTTAATGAATTTTGATTTTGACCAAAAGCTTTTCAGATCATTCCACTGTTATATAAAGCTTAGGTATAAAGTTTGGGCTTAATCCATTTAGCCGTTTAGGCGCTATCGCGGAAACACACAGACACACAGACACACACACAGACATTTTTCAAAACTCGATGGAATGGACTCAGGGGACCTCAAAACGTGCACATTTGTTGAAATTGGCGATTCGAAAATTTTCACGATCACAATACTTTCCCTTGGACAGGGGTCCGGGGAAAGTAATAGAAAAGAGTATTTATTCACTTGGTTACAGTTATTTAAGGTTGCGGTTTAGTAGAAAGTGATAGCTATAGAGTGAAATGGAAATAATCGTTTGAAAAAAGAGTCATTCTTTTAATACGAATATGTATTTTTTTATCTATCAAGTATAAAGTATCAGTCTAAATAAAAAATAAATCGTTAATTTTCGTGTATTACGTCAATTTACTAGTTCAAGTTAGAAAAGAAAATTGTAAGATTTAATGAAATTAATAGGTCATGCCTGTTAAGTTATTTGAATGCAGAATTTAGTGAAATAAATTTTCATTGCACAAGTTTTTATTTGCAAAAATTTAATTTGAAAGTTGCTATAAATTTGATCAATTTTTATTGTATTTCATAATTGTTTTTCACACAAACTAATCATTAAAATTTTTAATTCATCTGATGAAATTCCTGGTTATTTTAAGATTACTTTAATGTATAATACAATATTGTTCATTGATCACAACAGCAATCTAACTCGAATTAGTTATTGCCCATATTTATGTAGCTATCTCGTCTAAACCGCAACCTTAAATAAATTAAATAAAAATGATTTAAAAATAATTAATAAATTATTTCTATATTTAACTCTCTGGCATTTAGACATTTTATAAATACTTTAGGTAAATGCACATTAAAACAACTCAATGTGAAAATAATTTATTAGTTACAATCCAATTATTTTTTAGTTTTATAATGATAAGTGTAAATTGTTCAAACTATAATAAATACATTTTTTGTGTGATACAATTTTATTCATTTCAGTTATTAACAAATCATTTTTATTTAAAGAGAAAATACACTATAATTTACAGTTCTATAAAGGCGAAAACGCAAGCTGGGTGGCTAAATAAATGTTTATGGTCCTAATACTGTAACAGACAATCACGCGCAATTTTCATTTCTTCGATTCCGTTCCCATAATTTCGATGTCAAAGATGCACCACGCACTGGAAGACCAATTGTCGAAAATATCGATAAAATCATGGACATTGCCTAATTTCTAAGAAGCATCATCAACAAATCTGGGTTCACTTAATGAAATAATTCACTAATTAGTTTAAATCAAATAACAATCCCGAACTTCAATTCATAAAACCACGATAAATAGGTTTTCGAAAATCTATCCGTTCGTTCTTTGTGTGCGTGGTTATTTAGTAGGCCGTGAGCATTCGGGCAATATATCTCCTTTCTTTTGATAGGGGGGCAAATTAGTTTTACCGCCGTTGCCGCCGCACAAAACTTTCGAAAGGTATTCAAGAAGAAAGTAGCGGTGCGCTGCTATTGCTGGTGCTGCTGCCGATGCTGTTGGGGGAGAAAGGGAGTAAACTTGTAAAGAAGCTAATTGAAAATCGAACCCGTCGAACAGAAAATAGGGGGAGGGAGTGGAAAGTTGTTGCTATAAAACAGGTAACAGTGGGAAGGGGGGATGAATCGTCGTAAAAAAAGAAAAATGTCAAATTTATTTACTAAAAAAAATGTTTAAACTTTCACGATATACTAGGTTTTTTTTTTTAATAACCTATCATAGGGATTTACATGGAAAAATCTTTTCATTGTATTAGTGGCTTTTGTATCGTATGGATTTCTAGTATACTTTTAATACACATTAGAATTGGAGTGTTTTGTGTGAACTTAAGGACTTTTAAATTATTTTAAAGAGTTAATTGAGGCTGTTCTGTAAAGGAAATGTTAAGTTTAACGCGTACGTTAGTTTTATCATCACAGTCTAAGCAGCTGTTTAATTAATATATATATTCATAGAATGTGAATTTAATTAATAACGTATACGTTAAACTTAACATTTACTATAGAGAATAGCCCCGGTTATGTTTTAAATATTAATTTAAAATTATGATAACCTTCAATATGTAAGTTTAATTAACAGAAATAGCTCAAAGGTCAAAATACATTTTACAGATAGGCTAGGTTATTGCTTAATTACGAATGGATAACAATTTGATCATTTTCTATAAGTTTTCTTTATTATCATTAGTTAATTTATTAAAAAAGTTATATTAATAAGTTAATATTATCATAATTTTAAATCAATATTTAAAACATCATAACTCTTGAAAATAACACAAAAAATGCTTAAGTTTGCACAGCGTTTTCAAATTTAAATGTGTCTTTAATTTTATCAAAATCCATAAGATAGAAAAACCATTAAATCGAGGTAAAGGTTTTCGTATATAGATCCCCATGAGGCATAGTTTAAAAAATGCCCCGTGTATAAATACACATCTTTATTCACACTATACAGATAATATTGAGCGCATAACAAAATAACAAAATTTGACGACGAACTTAGCGTTGGAAGTCTCAAGTCATGAGGCAAGTTAGATTTCCAATGCCAACTTTGTTGTCGATATAAAAAAATCGCTCGATATAAAATAATATTACATAATAATATTGCAGTTTTCACAGCCCATTTACGCCGCATGGATATTTCCCATCTCATTCATATTACATATTTTTTTTTATCTATATTAATTTATCATCACTTGAAGATAGGAATAAGCCGGTTGCATTTTGTTTTCACAATGAACTGTTTGGGATTGATAAATAAATATTTTGATGCGTATTATTTTTATTTTGTATTTTGTCGAAATTTGTGATTGGTAATTTGCCTTTTTTTTTATATACATATGTTTTATAATCTTTTTAGAGCGTCACACTTTTCTTATAAAATTTTTAATATGTAATTATAATTGTAATTTGGAAATGGTGATTCCGTTAATAAAGTAAATTGAAAATTGAAATAATTACAATACATGTAGTGTTAGTATGTCTGGTCTATCGACCAGATGTCTTTTTGTCCAGTTAAAAAAATACATTTTATAAAGACAAAAAACCTCTAGTCGATAGACAAGACAGACTCTAACACTACATGTATTGTAATTAAAATATTCAATCAATATTTATTCTACACATATGACTATAGAGATTTTAATTGGGTTTACATTATAATTTTTTTTGTCACTGTTAATTATTTGGGATTTCCAGAACAGACTACGACATTGTAATCACTCGAATTACTAATTAATCTAAATAATCTTTGGGGATTCTTTAAAAATCAAAGGCTTAAAAGCCCTACTTTCTAAGTTGTCCGCTTGTCTGAGAAGTTAGTAATTTTAGCCCAACCGCAAATCCGTCTGAAACAGTCAATCGGCCGACCTTAACAAAACCGTCCGATAAGGCCCCATGTTAATTTAATGGAACTGATCAAAATCGCTTAAAATAACAGAAAATGATTGTTTTTCTGAAAACTAATTAGTCCATGTTCTTTCTACAATCATCAATATTACTCAAGATTTTTTTCCTTATTTTTTTTAGAGGATAAAATATTCCAAAAGTTGGAAATATCGTAAAGAAAAAAAATGAAATTTTACCAAATTACATTTGATTTTATACGAAGTAAGCTTTGAGAATTTTAACCATTACGATGAATTAGTTTTTGGTTAGAAGACTTTCGCTAAGTAAGCCTTCATAAGTAGCCGAAAATTTTGATAAAGTTTACAATTATATTCTGAATGTCTTAGCAAACTTAAGGAAAAGATTTTTTAGAAAAAAATATTTATTTTCTTTAATGCTCCATTCTGAGAAAGTCTGCCTTTTTAAAATATCTGTGAAAATAGATGTTTAAGTATAAATACAAACTTATCCGAAACAGCTAATAAGCGAGTCTCATAAGGTCCCATGTTAATATCACAGATTAATTCAGGTAACTCACAATGATTTTAAATGATAAATTTTGGAGAAATTAAATAGTATACACCTGGGTAATACTGACATGGTACTTTGTGCTGTAGTTATAAGTGGTGGTGGAAGGTAGTAATACCTTGTGGTCGAGACTATATCGTGAAGTACAACAGTATTTAATATAAAATTTGTGTTGTGTTCTATTTTAAGGGCTTGTTCTGAACTTGATGCCTGTAAAATGGGCCAAAGTGTCATAAATAGGAAAAAATAACAGTTCCATAGTAAATTGAATTTGTGGTGTCTTGCCGTTTGCCTTTTTTAAATTCGTAATATATTTTTTGCATTTTTCCACTTTGAAGGAAATCAAAAATAGTTTTTTGGTCAAATAACTACCATTTTCTTTTATTTATTAATAATTGTGGGGTCTTACTGTGGTCGGATTATTAAAAAGAAAATAAAAAAATGGTAGTCATTTCAGGAAAAAAAAAAACTATTTTTTGGCAGATTTTGTTTTTCTTCAAAGTCAAAAAATCTTTATCGAATTTTTATAAAGGCAAAGAGCAAGACCCCATAAATTCAATTTACTATGTTAACTGATTTTATTTTCTATTTCCGACTCACTGGGAAGGCTGAGGAATGCGCAGAATTAGACAGGACGTGCATGTGTCCGACTAGAACCGTCATTTTTAATGTTTTTTGGAAATTTGTAGTCCATTGTGTGGCCAATACAACTGACAAAACCGCATTTCAGAATATTCATCTACTTTGAGAAAAAATACCAAAGTTGGTCCATTTTTAGGGCGTCACGTCCTGAACCTCTGCTAAAGGTAAAATGTCATCTCCTGGTAATGGTTGAAAAACAGGGTTTGAAGAATTTCTTCAATTCTTGACTATATCATTTTTTGCAAGTTTTCTCTCACAACACGTATTCGAATGAAATTTTCAAGTATATCTAAAGTGAATCCGCACAAAAACAATGTTGATGGCATGTAAAGATTATTTGCGAAATATAGCACCATTGAATTTATTGCACCTACATTTTTAAGGAAAAAATGACCATTGGCCATCTGCAGATATTCCTTGCTACGTCGTAGCCGGCGCTACTCCACCTTTCGTCATTTTGTAGTCGACAATAATTTCAGGTTTTCCTATTTCCTGGTCAATATTATAATCATTGTGTTGACTGGACACCAGTAGTACGTTTATATTCCCTTTTTTTAATAGAGGAAATCAGAGTAATTTTCTCATGGAAGAAACACATATTGAATTATTTTAATATATGAATAAACTCATAGGATAGTTCTTGTTTATTTTTACGTATTGTACCCAATAAGGTATGTTTACGTAAATTAGTTTTACACTAGAAAAACTTCTTCGAGATCCATTGATTGTTTCGCAAAGGCGTTCTGCTATAAAACTTGGAGAATTACTCACACCGTCCGGACCTTCAGGCAGTAATTCACGTTACAAGTATAATATGACTTGAAGTCAATCATAACAAAAATCTTCAAACTCGAAAGGTGTTTAGGCTGTTTTGCAGTTACCCAAAATGCATTAAAAATCTCTGTAATTAGTTCCAACTTATCTTTCTCTCGCAATACAGCACGTGTATCCAAGTCATCAAACATCAAATTAACTAGCAAGAATCTAAATCTACTTAGAGACAAATATTATGGTGTTGATATCATCAGACTGTCATAAGTCGTCAGCATTCAAACGATAGGTTTTAAGAATAGAAGAAAAATATAATACAACAAACCAAAAAGTGCTTACATTTCAAATAAATAAAATAAATTTAGAATTTCTTTCGTGCATATACCTGTTTTGTGAAGATCGAATTTGTCTATTCGTACATTTAACGACAGAGTTAAATATATCCTCAGTAAAAAAATGTTTCCAAACCATTTGTAGCCACCGCTTTTATACCGGTGTTAACGTACTTGTTAACAAAGTTTTAGATCTTGTCCTTATCATGCTTCTTGGTTGGTGCTTCATCAACTATGACACTTTAGTCTTTCCCAAAAAAATATGGTCAGGTACGGTCTCCTTTGCTTTGTTCGTCTCCATCGCTGTCTAAAATATCTTGCTCTGTGTCGATTTCTTATACTACTACTGTTCCACCAGTCATCGCCTTCATCATCGTATCGAATATAATTTTTCCATTTCTACCAAACATTATGTCTTCAACCTCTGTAGATGCTTCTGTTTACCACTCTATAAATGCAATAAAAAAATCAAAATACAAATGGGCGTAGGTTGATAGAGGCGCGGGAGAGCATTGTTATACACATAATAAATTTTCGGCATGTTACCGGCACTTTGTCCCGTCAACATATTTTGTATATTTTATTCATTTTTATTACAAATGAGTAAAGTTCGCGCCACTCGAACTAAGGTTGCATAATGGAACCTCGTCGGAAATCTAACGCCCTCTCACATCAGAAGATTCAACTTCATCCCTCTGGCGGAGAAAAGCAACACTTCTTCCAGCTATTGGTACTCCAGTGGCTCACAACCAAAAGGGTCGACTGTCCCTGGATTTTCCCGGATCCGCCACATCTGGCCTGACCTCTCTACCTGGACCGATGCGAGCGAACCCTTCGGCCGGGTAACAACGAGAAGCGCGTGACGTCACGGTTTTATGGCCCCACGCTTGTACGCGGATTATAATAGAACGGGCCAAAAACGGAAAAACCCGATTGTTTTTCGCGTAACCGCGAACCACACCAGGACGCCACATATGCCACTAAATAGCTGGAAGAGAGAGCTTCACAATGGTCGTAGTTCGAAGCCAGGGAAACATATGGAAGCTTAGTAAAACTGCAATACTCTGATGTGGGAAGCAATTTAAGATTTCCCAATTTTCCGACGAGTTTCCACGCCGCAACAATTATGCATAAACAATTGCCTTAGTCCTCTTTATGTCTGGACAAAATTTTGTTAATATAAATTGACGATTTATACTTTATTTTGCGTCCAGACATCGTGACGAATTATTTGTTAATAAACTAACGTTTTATTTCTGGCAATTGTTTATGCATAAAGGCAGAAACACTTTATATATATATATAGATGTTTTTTTGTACATATGTTTTATATATGTATATATATTTTTTTTTCTCTGTCAAATTATCTTGATAAATTTTTTTTCTTGTGACGCAGAGCTGCCATTTTTCGCCCACGATCAACGTGTGTGACATATGCATAGATGCATCATGTTATTACACACACGTTGATGTAATTTCATTCAAATATTTTTGATATTTATTTTTGAACTTATAAATTATTTTCGGGCGAAAGATGGTAGTTTACCTGAGGTGGTCAGGGGGAGAGGGCAGGCTAACTGTATAAAAGAGCAAGCCCTCCGACCACTCAGGGAAGTCTGCATCCCGCCGTCACAATTGTCGTAAGTGTTTGTTTATTTTATTATTATTTTGTTAGTATTTTTTTTTTTTGTACTTGTATATATTTTGTTGTGTTATTTTTTGTAATATATTTATTAAACTTTCAAAGTGATTCATTCCTTCCTCTCAGGCCACTAAAAGCTTAAATAATTTTTACTAAGTTGGAAGTTATTTGGTTAGTTACATTCGACACTTAATTTTTTTTGAACAAATTAAAGGCCGAAGTACCCTACCCGATAGCAGGCATGTCGGTTGTTTTAAAAAATATATATCTTAGAAAAGAGTATTTATTCACTTGGCCAAAGTAATTTAAATAAATTAAATAAAAATTATATAAAATTAATCAATAAATTATTTCCACATTTAACATCTTTAAATTGCGTAAAGCAGAGCTGTACTGACGAGGCATAGATTCTGAAACACGTGTCTGCAGATGGCCTTATATTGAATATCGTTCTTTTTTATTCTTTACATTGGATAAAAATTTATTGCATGATGCAATATATAATTAATATATAGCAGCAGGTATACATTATGTAATTCAATGTCTGGCGGGGTATTTGCCCGATAAGTAGTTGTAGCATTTGTCTAAAGTACTGACGTAACGTAAGTCAAAAATGTCACAGAGCTAAATGTGGAAATAATTTATTGAATATTTTAAATCATTTTTATTTAATTTATTTGCATATCTTGGATTAAGTCATACGAGTTGGTGTATCTCAGAAACGTCAAATTGTTTTTTTTATTCTTAATCCAATTACGACCAATGTTTATGATGTCATAACCTATTGGGATACCGGCGGTTAATAGACACTCGTTACATCTATATTGTGAAAATTGCATAAAAAAAGATGTAGTGTTAGAATATAAATCAAAATTCTAGATCGATTTTGCAATTGTAAATTTAATTAAAAAAAAAATAATAATAAAAAACCCCTAATCACATTTGTTCGAGGATTTGATAGTCACGGCACGTAAATATTAGTTCTATGCCGCCTGGAGGTCGCATCGTTCAGCATTTTTTAATAAAATTTGCTATTACAACAGTAAAAACTGTACTTTAATCGGCTCTCAAAAAATCGCATTTCCCTTTTCAAACTACTTACAAAATATTCTTGAGGGTGCGGTTTAGACGAAAAAGATAGCTATATAAATATTGGCAATCACTAATTCGAGTTAGATTATTGTTGTGATCAATGAACAATATTTTATCATACATTAAAGTAATCTTAAAATAAGCAGGAATTTCATCAGATGAATTATAATGTATTTCCAATGTTTATTTTGTGTAAAAAAACAATTATGAAAAACAATGAAAATTGATTAAATTTATAGTGAATTTTAAATTATAATTTGCTAATAAAAACTTGTGCAATGAAAATTTCAAGGATTTCACTGAATTCTGCATTCAAATAACTTAGCAGCCATTACTTATTAATTTCATTATATCTCACAATTTTCTTTTCTAACTTGAACTAGTAAATTGGCGCAATACACGAAAATTAACGATTTATTTTTTATTTAGACTGATACTTTATATTTGATAGATAAAAAATGTAAATACATATTCATATTATTAAATTCAAAAGAATTGCTCTTTTTTTCAAACGATTACTTTCATTTTACTATATAGCTATTTCTTTCTACTAAACCGCAACCTTAAATATAAGGTTCATAACAAATGGAAGACGACGTAAGCACCACATTTTGCCTAATTTCATGTAATATCGTCAACGATTCGAGTCTACAAGGTATACAACCAAAAACAATTTGAATAATTGCAGTAACAAATTCATTTAATTTCTAATACTACTCGATTAAATATTACTCAAAAATAACAATGAAAATATGTTTCATAGTTGTATTTCGTAATAACCGGCAGTACAAATATATAAACCTTTTCCCTCATATTGTACCCCAGTAAACCCGGCGAGAGGAAATGATGCCACCTTTTGTGCTAGATAGAGCAAATAAGAATAAACGAACAACGCCATTGTGTAAGTAATTTCCGACAACTACTCTCAAATAAGATCCCAATTTTATCATTTCGCCAACAAAGAGATACATTCACTCCATTCCGCAAAATAAAATAAAGGAACAATCCCAATTTCATTATCAAGTCTACGAAAAAAAAAAATCCCTCACAGGGAATTTATTGATATAGCGTATAATAGACATTTCTTTCTCTCCCCTACTTCCTCGGACGTTTATACACGCGTGTGAGAAAGTCTGAGTGTGTGTAGTAGCATGACGTAAATCCGTTTTTAGCAACAATGGAAAACATCAGAGGAGAGCCGAGATTAGACTTCACGCGAGTTTATTTCTATTCCGTGTGCAAGGGAGGAAAAATATAACGTATTTCGATTCCGCGTTTGTGTAAATAAGAAAGAAAAAGGGAAAAAATCCAATCTGATATTTTCCTGAAAGTGGCAACAGATGTGGTCAATGTAAAATGAGAATAATTCATTTCCCGGCGCGCCGGGGAAGAAAGGAAGTTTGTTATTCCCGTGGAACGGGTTGGCTCGAGTCGGGATGTCTGCGGAAGATGACACACTTTTGAGGAATAAAGAAGAGCCGAGTTTGGGATTCTGATTAAGTCAAACACTCCATTAAACTTCATAATTGAATTCAATTTTCTGCGGAAAGGAGGAGCGAGAAAAAAAACGGCGGAGGGTTTTTTTAATTAAATACTTTTCGTGTTTGCACAGGCCGTTGCTCGATAATGAGAAAAATCATGTAAATATTACACGGATGCCAAAAAGTGATTTAAAATTTTGAGAAATCTATAAAGCCTTCTCAAATTTGAACTTATTTTCTAATAAATATATTCTCGTTACCTTAACATCTAGAAATTAATATAATGATCTAGCTTAAATTAAAACTCCTTTCTTCAAAATTTTATTTTTAAATGTTAGATATGCATTTCCAGTACTACGCAATCATTTTCAATAGCAGTTCTTAAAATGTACATCCAATATTTAAAAGTTACAATGTGAATAAAGTAATAAACAAGTGTTTTAATTTAAGTTTTATAACTTCACATGACTCAAAACCAAAATAGTGAAAAATGATTATATCGAGCGTATAACAAAAATCGACGACGAAGTTGTCGTTGGAAGTCTCGAGTCATGTCTGTACTAAGATCATACGCTGAAAAACTGGTTGCGGTCAACATGACAACCAGTACTTTACGCGTGCGCGTGTGATTTTAGTTCAGACGACTTTAGATTTCCAATGCCAACTCGATTTTAGTTATACACTCGATACTTCCTGTATAAATTTTATAGGCGACGTTAGAAACTTGCATTCAGATAATCTTGTGCCAGATGGCTTGTTGCAGAATCAGCAGCGTATTTGCATACCACTGGGTTGTGAAATTATTTATGGATTTTTTAAGCAGGTGGGCTTAATTGTATTGTGGTATAGTATATAGTGCAAAACTGTATAATTGATCTTAGTTTGCATTTTTATTCAAGATAATATGTTCTAATATCCCTTTCTGATTCATCAAATTCTCTTTAGAAATTGCATCATAAATATACGCCGTGTAATAAATCTGTAATTATCGTAATGCACAAATAACATTGGAAATAGTGAATACGAGGGTAAATTGAAAAGTTTCCGGAATGGGCAAGAGTTGGCGCGCGTATCGTGAAATTGTTATGATGGTTGTTAAGGCTAACCTATTTTAGGAAAGCTGTCAAATTTTCAGACACGTGCGTCGTTCCGTTTATGTTTACTAGAATATCTTGTGAAGCAATTCAGGCACTTTTGCAAAAATGGATAAAAACGAATTTCGTGCAGTCATCAAACATTTCTGGATGGACGGGAAAACGGCGACGGAGATACGAGATATTTTGCAGAAAGTTCATGGCACATCCACACCTTCATTTTCGACTATTAGTTTCTGGGTGAGCGAGTTCAAACGTGGCCGTACGAGCACCAAGGATGAACCACGCAGTGGACGTCCAAAAACGGCCACAAATGAAGAAATGGTCGATAAAGTCCATGATCTCGTGTTAGCCGATCGACGAGTGAAGTTGCGCGAAATAGTAGAGACCACGGGCATCTCATATGAACGTGTGCAAAATATCGTACACGAACATTTGGGCATGAGGAAGCTCTCGGCGCGATTGGTGCCGCGTTTGCTGACTATGGACAACAAGCGAAATCGTGTGACCACTTCGAAAGAGTGTTTGGCCTTGTTAAATCGTAATCCAACGGATTTTTTTCGCCGATTCGTGACCGTATACGAAACATGGATCCACCACTACACACCAGAAACCAAGCAGCAGTCGAAACAGTGGATTTCTCCAGGCGAATCTGCTCCGAAGAAGGCAAAGACTGTCCCATCTGCTGGAAAGGTCATGGCCACCGTTTTTTGGGATTCGCAAGGTGTGATACACATCGACTTTTTGCAGAAGGGAAGAACTATCACGGGACAATACTACAGCGATTTATTGGATCAATTCAACGGCATTTTGAAGGAGAAACGGCCTCATTTGCAGCGAAAAAAAGTGCTCTTCCACCACGACAACGCGCCGGCCCATTCATCCCGAATCGCCAATGCTAAATTGGTTGAATTGGGCTACGAGGTGGTGCCGCATCCCCCGTACTCTCCAGACCTGGCCCCGTGCGACTTCTTTTTGTTCGCAAACATGAAGACTTGGCTCGGAGGCAAGCGCTTTACGTCAAATGAGGAGGTCATCGCCGCCACTAAAGCTTATTTTGCAGAGTTCCCGAAATCATATTTTTCTGAAGGCTTAAAAAAGTTGGAGTTATTGAAAAATAAAAACAAAAACTTGTTCAATTACTGCGTTTTCTTGCCCATTCCGGAAACTTTTCAATCTACCCTCGTACTTTATGAATAATTGGTTTTCAAAATTCCAAGTTTGGCACTAATCAAGAAGTGGTTATCATAAAAGTTAACACCGGGTCTGCTACTCCAATTTATGCGTGCATTCATTTCTTAATTATTGCTTCATACTCTAGAGAACACAATCTCTCTAGTAAATGTTTTAACAATATAAAAAATTAAGAAGCGTTATAAAAGGTAATTTTTTAGGATTTTAAGATATTACACTTATAACCTCTCCAAGAAGAAAATAACTTCTACGAATAAAATATTATAATGTTAACATAATTTCCCACTATTATTACTAAATATCCGCTTTATTAATAGTGAAACTCTATTAATACCCATATTATTCAAAATAATAATCGGATTCTTATGAAAATCTGGTGCTTTGTTTATTATGCCTGATATTAGAATTATAGGGCAAAGAAAGCGATTTTTAATAATGAAAAAAAAGATACTTAAATTGTCACAAGACCTTTCTATATAGTATTTATGATATATTCTTTGATCATTTTTTAAAAAGGAATTATTCTATTGATTAAGCAATGTTTAATTAAATCATCAAACATTAAAAGAACGAAAATACTAAACTCAATTCGTCTAATTGAAAGAGATGCGCGCTAGGTGGCGCTTGAACAATAAACACCGAAGTAAACAAACAAACAGACAAAAACCGAAGCCCAATTCTATTCCATCCCGTCCCATTCCATTCCCATTCAGCAAAGCGTACACATACGGGCGTATCTCTGTCTGTTCGGTGCATTCGTGTACACACACATCTGTGTGTGAAAGCAATTAATTGTTAAATTCTTCAGTAAGGGACCTTTCACAGAGTAAATAAACAAAAACAAACAAATGCGCGCTCGTTGGCGTTACAGAACAGGGCTACACTTCATTTACCAAACTCACACACAAAGAGAGACAAAATGTGTGAGAGAGAAGGGTATGTATTGAAATGTACACACACATCAAGAGCGAGTGAGTGAGAGATACACGCATTACTGGGGTTAAACTAAAGGGAAGGGTTACAAAATAAAAGTAACACAAAGGCGTAATTTCGTTAATGAGAATTCAATTAAAATGGGGTGGATATTTTTTGATGTAGTAATCCATTCCTATTACATTGTAACATTCAATTCTATCATGACTGTTGATTATAAGCTCACAATCACTGACTATCCTAACACTAAGTCCCGCCAATCAACAGTCTTCAAATCGCTCGCTATCCGTACACAAAAATTCGACAGTCAAGAGTTCTTATAGACGTGCTATTATTATTATTACTAACTAATCTAATAATAAGTTCTCCCGTAACTCTAAGTTAATTTCTGCCAGTCTAGAGTTTTTATATTATTGCCATCCTTCGCAATCCTAACACTAGATTATATCGGTGTAAAGTACTTATGAAGCTAGCCCACAAAGTTCTGTATCCTGATATAAAATTCTGCTAGTTAAGATTAGTATAGGCTTGTTATTGCTCGTGATCTTCATACTAAGTTCTGCTAGTCAAGAGTCATTTGTGGCTCGTTTTAGTTGGATTATCAACTCCCTAATTTCAGTTAAGAAATTCCATAGGCTCGTAATCGCTAGAAATATTGAGACTAAGTTTTGCCAGTCTTGAATGAAAGAACTTAGTTTCGAAATAAGGCTAGTTATTACTCGCGGTCATTATAATAAGTTCTGCTAGTCAAAAACATTTATTACCTCGCTATAGTTCGCAATCCCTAAGTTCTATCAATCAAGAATTTTCATGGGCTCACTATCGCTATCAATATTGATACTGCTAGTCAAATGTCTGACTGTCAGAACTTACTCTCAAGATTGCAAACGATAGCGAATCTATGCAAATTATTGACGTACTTGTTATTGCTTCTGCCGGTTAGTCTTGAGTGGCAGAACTTAGTGTCAAGATTGCGAACGATATTGAGCCTATGAAAACAATTTTTATACTTATTATCGCTATCAATTTTGAGACTATGTTTTGCCAGTCAACAGCTTTCATAGGCGGGGTAACAATTGTAATCCTAACTATGTTCTGTCAATGAAGAGTGTTTACAGGTTTGCTAAATATCTCTCGCAATATTGACACTAAATTATTCGAGTCTATATAGTTTCTCTATCGCTCGTAATTTTGACACTAAGTTCTGCCAATCAAAAGTCTTTATAGGCTTGCTATTAATTGCAACTCTGAGATTAAGTTTTGCCAGTCTCGCTATTCCCTGTCAATGAAGAAAAACGTGAACAAAGTTTGAAGTAAGTGAGTTACAAAGAAAAACGAATATTTTAAATCGTACACAAAAGCCATAAAAATGGCTTAGAAGTCTGTAGGAGTTTTGTGTTAGACACAAATGTGAACAGTGTGTAGTAAGTGAATTACAAAAATAGCTATGGCTCACAATCTTGACAATAAGATCATCTAGTCATGAATCTTCATAGGATTGGGAGCCTATTAATATTCTTAGTTGACATAATTTTGTTTCAGGATTGCCTGCGATAGCGAGCCTATAAAGACATTTAATTGACAAAACATACTGTCAAAATTACAAATGATAGAGAGCCAAGAAGGGCTCTTGACTGGCAGAACTTAAGCTCAGGATTGCGAACGATAGCGGTTAGAGCAATGAGCTCTATTTTGTTAGCAATCTTGAACGAAGTTCTTCCAGTCTTTATAGGATCGCTTTCTCTCGTAATCCTGATACTAACTCTGCTAGCCTACAGTATTTATAGGCTTGCTTTTGCTTGCAACACTGAGACTAACTCTGCTAGTCTAGTGTATTTATAGGCTTGCTTTTGCTCACAACGCTGAGACTAACTTTTGCCAGTCAACAGCTCTTATAGGCTTGCTTTTGAAACGTGCGAAGAAAATATAGCTCCCGAATCATCCTGCGTCGGCGGGATGGGGAAAATCAGGGAAGCGAGGACAATGGAATGGAGGTGTCAGTGTGATATAGAGAATAACAAGTTGTAGTTGTAAAATAAAAAGTTCAGTAATCGTTCAGATATTTTGAGTATTATTTCGCACCTTAGCGGATTCACGAGAATTCTACACTATAAATCGCACAAGTAACCATAACTCAGTAAAGAGTCAGTGAAGAGTTTTTATAGGTACACTATCGTTCGCAATTTTGACACTGAGTTCTCTCAGTCAAAAGTCTTTATTGGCTCACTCTCGTTCGTATTCCTGAGACTAAGTTCTGGCAGTTAAGAGCCTTTATGGGCTCTCTATTGCTCGCAAACTTGACGCTAAATTCTTCCAGTTTTGCTATCGCTTGTAATTCTGAGATTAAGTTTAGCCAGTCAATAGCTCTTGTAGGCTCGATATCAATCGAAATCCTAACATTAATTTTTGCTAGTCAATAATCTTCATAGTTTCGCTATCGTTCATAATCTTGGCACCAAGTTCTTCCACTCAAGAGTTTTTCTAGGCTTGCTATCGTTTGCAATCCTGAGACCAAGTTGTGCGCGTCAAGAGCATTTATTATCTCTCTATCTTTCAGTCTTTATAAGCTCTTTATCGCTGGCAAACCTGAGACTAAGTTCTGGTAGTCAAGAGTTTTATTAGGCTTGCTATCACTCGCAACTCCGAAATTAAATTTTCCCAGCCAACAGCTCTTATATGGCCATCAAGAGACTTTATAGGCTCGCTATTGTTTATAATTCTGAGATTAAGCTTTGCCAGTTAAGAGCTTTTATTAGTCTCGCTGTTGCTCGGAATTCTGAGATTAAGATCTGCCAATCAAAAGTCTTTATAGGCTTACTATCGCACCCAACAATGAAATTATTTTTTGCTAGTCAAGAGTTATATCAATCGTAATCCTAACACTAAGTTCTACTAGTCAAGAATATTTATAGGTCTGCTATCGCTCGTAATCTTGACACTAAGTTCTTTCAGTAGTAGTATAGGTTTGCAGTCCCGAGACTAAGTGAAGTGAAGAGCCTCTATTGGCTCTCTATCGATCGCAATTTTGACACTAAGTTGTATCAATCAAAAGTCTTTATTAGCTAACCATCTCACGCAACCCTGACATTAAGTAATGTCAACCAATAATTTTTATAGGATCCCAATTGCCCGTGATCCTGATAAGACAATAGTTTTAATATACTCGCCGTCGTTCTCAATTTTTACTCTAAGTTCTACCAGTTAAGTGTTCTTATAGTCTTGCTATCTTAAGATTTACTAAGTTAAATCAACAAAAGTATCATTATAGACTCGCTGTCGCACATAATCCTGATGCTTAGTTCTCCCAGTTGAGTTTTTTTAGGCTCGTAATCCTGAGACTATTTTCTGCCACTTAAAGAGGCTTTATTGGCTTTCTATGACTCGCAACTTTTAATTTAAGTTCTTTCAATCAATAGCGTTTGTGGGTTCGCTATCGCACACAATTCTGACACTAAATTACGTCAGCTCAAAATATTAATACGCTCTCAATCGTCCGCGATCCTGACAAGTCAAGAATTTGAATAAGCTCACTGTCGCTCACAACTCTGACTCTATCAGGCAGAGGCTCTTTAGATACCTGCTATCGCTGGCGATTCTGATATTAACATAGACTAACCAAAGAGTCATTATAGGCTCGCTATCGCTTGCATTCCTATCCTTTAGTTCTCTCAGTGAAGAATCTTTATAGGTTTAGTATTACTCACAAAAATGACACTGAATTCTACAAGTTAATAGTACTTAGAGATTATATTAGTTGTGATACTGAGAATAAGATCTACCCGTCAAGAGTTTCTATAAAAACTCGCAATCATGCGTAAAAATGATATTAATTTCTGCTAGTCAGGAGTATTAATACGTTCATCATCTCTAGAATACCAACAGGTTTTAACTAGATTTTACATAAGCTTGTTATTGCTATATCTATATGGTTATATTGCTTATTGTTATCTATAATTATTGCAATGTTAAAAAGCCGTTGAAATAAATCTTTTTTTAAAAAAAAGCTTAAACCGATGAAACGAAGTCAAGAGTTGAAGAAATTTCAATGTACAATATTGAGATATAACTCAAATTAATTAAATATAAGTGGAAAAGGAACATCTCTGATGGGATTTGAATCCATGTCCTTCGGTTTCTAGCCGAGTGTGTTACCAACTACATCACAGAGACGTGTGATGACAAATCTCTATTCATTGCTTCAAGTTGACCTATATTTAATTATATACAAATCAAGAGTGTTTATAGGTATGTTATCGATCACAAAAATAACACTGAATTTCTTTTCCTTTTTTCTCATTGCTCACTTAGTAAAATATTATGAATAACTAAAGATGGTAAAAAAATGTTATCACTTGTTTTTTTTTAGTTATTTGCATGTTTGTTCAATTAGTTAGATGCTAGATTTTGGGATAATAGCGTTTAGCCGAAACTAGCTGAAGAAAACTACTTATTTAATAAAACACAGACACAGAATTCAGCGTCAGTAATCAAAGAAGGTAAAAACATTTTATCACTTCGTTTGATTTACTTATTTGCATATTTGTTCAACTAGTTTCGGTTGTATGCCATTATCAAGAATCTAGCTGAAACTAGTTGAACAAATATACAAATAAGTAAAACAAAATTAAGTGAAAAATGTGTTTACTTTCTTTGATTACTGACCCTAAATTCTGCCAGTCAATTATTCTTATAAACTCCTTATTACTTGGAATACTATCATTGAGATCCATCTGCCAAGAGCTTTTATAGAGTCGTTATCATCCGTAAAAACCGGTAATAAGTTCTGCTAGTCAAGAGTCTTCATACGTTCCCCAACACACGTAAAACGTACAAATTGTAACTATTGTTAGCATAAGCTTTTTATTGTTATATCTTTATTTAATCTTTACAATTTTTAAAAGCCGTTGAAATAAATCAATTTTTCAAAAAGCCTACACCGTATCAAAGTAAAATAATTAAGAGCGTGCCATTCGCCGAACCCCATTTTACATATTCATTCAACCAGAAGCACCTGCAACTTGATCCCCGCGATATTTTAATGAAGGGTCGCAAGACGCGTGAGTGAAGGGTTGAAGCGCGTCGGATATAGCGTTACTCAATGCGCATTTTATAATTATTCCGTATCGGTGAAAGGGATGAGCAAGCGAGAGGAAGCGACGGAACAGAATAAGAAAATAAAACAATATTGAACGAGTCTGCGAGTGAATGAGGGGGGTACATTAAAGCACGAACCCTTCGCTCTCTTTGCGCACCGCACACAATCAACCCTCATCATATCTCACTCCCGCTTATTATCGCCCATATAACCGTGTAATTCGGTAAATAGCGTTTGGAATGTACACAATGCGTATGTAAATTAAATAGTATGGGTTTGTTTGAAAACTAGTGAATTTTAACTGTGTTTACGGTTTCAGTTTTGCTGAGTAAATATTAAATATATTTTTTTTTCCTGAGTTGTAATAAACACAAGAAAAAGGTGTAACATCCAGAAATATTATTTAAATAAAATTTTTATCCTTTGTTCTATGCGTTTTATTTTACTAAATATATATTTCGCAGTTTGCGAAATTTAAATAAATAAACAGTCTCTACAATCAGCTAACAGAAGATCAAGATCAATCATCAATAGAAAAGAGTATTAACTTGGTCGCAGTAATTTATATAAATGAAATAAAAATTATTTGAAAATAAATGATTGTGGAAATAATTTATTAATTATTTTAAAATAATTTTTATTTAATTTATCAATCATGGTAATCAATAGTTGTTTGAGTAACATAATAAAATTACTAATATACTAAATTTTTATACTATTTCTAAATCTTGACACATCTAAATATAGCCTTAGATATATAATATTACGAAAGTATTTCCTTTATCCTAATATTAAAAATATAAGGCAGAGTTCTGATATGTCAATATTTAAGAATTGCATAAAAATGTAACTCGTTTTATACCACCTTTGTACTTCATTTTATAATTAATTGTTTCTGAAAACTACTTATTTCATGCAATTTAAAAATGATCAATGTGTAATAGAAAATGCTTATGGTAAACTAATATGTTATTTTGTATTAAAAACGTATTTTTATCTTCTAATTTTATAAAACACATATATTCTTCACAAATAATTTTTATTTGTGTTTCCCATAAATAATTGTGCTTTTATCAAATAGAAAACTGATCTCTTTTAGAACATTTAAAATTAAAAAAAATGTATCAATAATTTTCCCAGTTTCCACTTGAAGCTGGAATTATGTTGACTGTTGACTGCAGTCAACATAATTCCAATGAATCGTATAAAATAAAATTATTATCAATAACCAATTCCAGAAAAAGATAGTAGTGTTTCATGTATAATAAAATCAAATAATGTAAATTGTGAAATATTAAATTTAACATGTACGTTATTTTTAATCCCACAATCTAATTAAATAGATTTCAATTATAAAACTCGCATAGACTGTGACGATCAAAATAACGTGTACGTTAAATTTAACATACATAGGTTTGGCCGATGTATACTTGATCGCAATCATTACAATTTAGCGCATAAACACCTGATTTATTAGTGAAAATAGTTTTATCAATGGAATTGATGAGGAATTTATGATTTATGAAAATTCGTTTTTAAGGCTAAATTAATATTTAATTTAGATAGTTGTTTAGATAATCTAGCTGATAGCTTGGCTAAAAAGGTGAGAAAAAAATAACGAGTATTGTTTGATAGAGAGTGAATAAATTTTAGTGTTCTTATTACGGAGAATTTTCAGAATTATGCCTAGATTTCAACTATAAAGCTCGCTTAGACTGTCAGGATTAAAAAACTTGCCCTAAATATCTACATTATTTTTTTTGTCAAAAAAAGAAAAGTAGTAGTTATAATAATGGATACATTCTATTCAAATTATACAATTATACAATACGCTGTCATGATTAAAAATAACCTGTACGTAAAATTTAACATTTTACATGCGGATTGGCCCTGAATATCTACATTATTTTTATTGTAAAAAAAGGAAAAATAATACTAATAACAATGGATGCATTGTATTCAAATTATACAATGAAATAAAAAGGTAAAAAAAAAACTGAATATAACGTGATTTTATTTTCGAATACAGCATAAATTACAAATTATGTTTACGTAGAATATAAAGTGTAATTAACACGAGAGAGTAAAATCTGTGAACGACAATTATTTTGTGTCGCGATAAGAAACGTGACAAATGAGAGCGCAGCGTCACAAGCAGATACCATTTACTCCCTTTGAACAAACTTATACTTGAGAATTATGCGCGTGAATATATTTTTTATGTTTCTAAGACAACACGAATTAATTCGTGATCCATTTGCCAAACTTCTCGCAAGCTATATAGTATTTACAGCTAAAATAATTATAAATTATCTCTCACATACAAATATTTTTATTGAGTTATGAATATGATACATGCAAGAATAAATAAAATGAGAAAATTGAAAAGAATTACATTAAATAAAAATAATTTAAAAATAATTAATTTACTCAACTGAATAATTTATTAATTATTTTCTAATATTAAAAAAGACTAAAACAAGCATTTTATTCTAAAACTAAAACTATTTTTTTAAATACGTTTAACGAAATTATTGTTTTGAAAGATAATTTTATTTATTCAGCACAATGCTATAATTGTGAAAAAATGTACATTAGACGAACTAAACAAAAAAAAACTAGATTAAATAAAATATTTTTCAAAAATAACGGTGAAAAAAAAAAAATGCCAATAATGTAATCACATTTGGATATACATTTTCTTTAAACTATGTAATAATTCTAATAGTGTCAAATTCTCCACAATTGAATATGTGGGATGTTATTGAGATGTACAAAAAATCCTATAAACATAAATAGAAAAGAGTATTCATTCTCTTGGTCACAGTTATTTAAATAAATTAAATAAAAATGATTTAAAAATAATTAACTTCAATTTCAATATAGTTTATTCAGTAAATAATGCAAATACATAAAGATAATACACATTATGAAAGAATATTGTTAGAGCCAAAATACAATAATTAATTAGCGCGAAGAAGAAAGAAAGAAACATTATCCAATAACATAAATATTTACATGCAAAAATCTTCGATTCTATATAATTCTTTATCTAGGATATACTTTAGTAGCTCCCTTTTAAAATCTTTTCAAGTTTTTAAACCTCTTTTAAACCTCTTATGCTGCCAGATAATTGGTTATACAGTTTTAGTCTATTATATAATGGTAGATTTTCGACCTAGAGATAGTCTGTGCACAGGATAAGCATACAGACTAGCTTGCCGTGTGATGTATGTATGGTGATGGTTAAATTTATAAAATTTATCTTTGTACTTAAAGTTAAAAAGCAATATTTCATAAATGTATAAACCAAATAGCGTCAAAATTTCGGCCTTTTTAAAGTATCCTCTGCATGACTTGCCATATTTCAAATTGTAAGTAAGTCGTATAATTCGTTTTTGCATTTGGAAAACTGATTGTGCTAGTGTGCTAGTGTCTGTCCATAGAATATGATACTATATCTCAAGACTGTTTTACAATTGGCTTTATATAGGGTTATAAAAGTTCTTTGGTCCAGCACTGTTTTCAATATACTCAGCGAATAGTAGTTTGAGTTTAATTTACTACCTGATTCTTGACAATGAGTTTTCCAGTTTAATTTATTATCAATAGTTACGCCTAACAATTTCGTGTGATCTACTATTTCTATATTTATATGTATATATTGAAAGTTTAGGTTACTTTCATTTCTTTTAGTTTTTTGTGGGGAATTATATTGCTTTTGATTTTGATGCATTTAAAATTAAATTGTTAGTCTTTAATCAAGTTTGTGTTTCTTTCATAATATTTTGCGCTTTATTTATTGCACCATGTAAGTTTTTATTTACAATGAGCAAGTTTGAGTCATCTGCATATATCTGTAATATTCCATTGTTTTGTTTTAATAAGTTAGGTAGGTATATTAAAAACACCACCGGCCCCAGAATGCTACCTTGAGGCGACCCCATGTTGGTCATCCCTACTTCTGACATTTTATTGTTTATCAGCACTTGTTGTGATCGATAATTAAAAAAAACTATTTATGAGATCAAGGCATTTGCCCAGAATTCCATATACCTTCATTTTTTGCAATAAGATTCCATGGTCCATACTATGAAATGCCTTCGAGAGGTTGAGGAATACACCAATTGGTGTATGCTCTCTCTCCAAGGCATCGATCATAGATACCAGGTAATCATATATAGCAGTTGAGGTCGACTTTTTTTTAGAAAACCGTGTTGAGACCTGTCAAAAAGATCGCAGGTGTAGAAAAAACCTAACACACGATTAGAAATAATTTTCTCTAGTTTTTTTAAAGAAAATACTTAGTAGTGTCACTGGTTTATAATTACATACATCAACAAAGTTTCCCTTTTTGTGTATGTGTATGACAATAACTCTTTTAAGGCAGGTTGGAAATATGTCCATCATGAATGATTTGTTTATTAAATAAGTTAATGGTGTGCTAAGTTCTATTACTGATCTTTTTATTGATTTAGTGTTAAATTCATAATATTTTGTCGAATGTTTGGTTTTTAAAGAATTTATTACATTGTATATTTCAGCAGGGGTTGTTGATCTTAGGAATATTGTATTTGCGTTTCTGTTTAAGAGAGCTCTATCAATATTAAGATTATCTATGTTTTCCGCTTTTGATATTAAGTTCATAAAGAAGGTGTTTACCTCATCTTGTCTGTTATCTAATGATTTATTGAAATATTTCTGTTTGCAATTTTTTCTTATATAATTATGAACTACATTCCACATTGCTTTATTTATATTATCACTATGTAATATTTTATTTTTTTATTTCTTCCTGTTTTTCTTTTCGTAATAGTTCACTATACTTTTCATTAACTGCATTATACTGCGATTTTGCCTGTATATTAAAATGCTTAAGCACATATAGATTTTGCAGTAACTGCCTGCAAGCAAAGATTTATTGAGAACTATTTGTGCCCCTTCTATTTTTATTGCGTTTTGTCTTTATTAATGTTTTTGGGCATGAATAAACTATTTTAACATTTAGCTCTGTGACTTTTGACTTACGTTAAGTAAGTACTTTAAACAAATGCACATTAAAACAACTACTTCCCGGGCAAATACCCAGGCCGGACATTGAATTACATAATCTACACCTGCGGTTGCATATCAATAAAAAATTGCATAATGCAACAAATTTTGATCCGAGAAAAATTTAATGCAAAAACAAACAAAAGGAGTGTTGCTTAATATAAGGCCATCTGCAGACTTGTGTTTCGGGATCTATTCCTCGTTAGTACAGCTATGCCTTATATAATTTAAAGATGTTAAAATAAATAAATTAAATTAATTCAACTATTCTCAGTGAAATTAAATCAATTATTTTAAATCAAATTAAACTAAATCGATTTAAATTAAATTAAACCAAATTAATTCAATGTAAATCAAAACTGAATAAAATTAAACGAAATGAATTGAATTAAATTAATTAAAAAGAACGACCCTCGCCTGCCGCGTGTTGTGATAGTAATGACGGGCAAAAGATTTGATTTAATATAAATTTTAATAATATATCTTTATCGAATTTCAAATATTTAATTTTGTTTATGTTTATTCATTTTTCTATTATGTTTAAAAATTTATATATAAAAACTATTGATAAAAAGTACATTGTGTTAGTATTATTTAAGTAAATTAAGTACTCCTTCAGATAATGCATTTGCTGATACAGCATGCGCCAGGAGATATAGGAGAGCAACGGGCCCATGTAAAATAGTTCCACTTCCAGTACAGTTACGTACTTTCTTTTACCGACATTATCGAAGTTAATCGTAATTAACTGTAATTTAAAAAAAATGTTAATATTGAACAAAGAAATTTGTCGATTGTAATTGTAACCTTATTAAATTTCACTTCACTTTGACATATACTTGTTATAATTTTTGTGTAAGTTCATTATACTTTCTGAAGATGTGTATATTCAACGACGAATCTGCAATGGTAATACAGCTGGTGACAAAGATGAGTGCCAAAGAAGGTATCCAAATCGCTAACAACCCTGCGTAAAAAGCTTAAAAACGTGCCGTACATGCATGATGGTGCATCACCTCACATAGCAAGAATTTTAAGATAATAGTTGGACGAAAATAGATGGATTGGGAGCAAGGGACCCATACTATGCCAGCAAGGTCATCGGATATGATATTCTCATTTTGTTTGTTGTCCCAATCAGGTTGATTGTTTCTTTTTACCTGAACCACTTCGGACTTCCCTTAAGGTCATCGGATATGAATCCACTTCATTTTTTCGTTTGGTGATTTTAAAAAAAAAAGGTTTATGCAACACCTCCAGTGGACAATGTAGACGTCATGAATAGAATACGTGCTGCAGTGGAATTAATTACTGAAGAGATGTTGCTTTTATTAATTAATTCTATTCCATGACGGCTCCAGATCTATTTAGAAACTGATGATTATCAATTCGAATATTTACTTTAATCTTTCATTTTTGATGTATAATTCAAATATGACACTTTTTCTAATTTTTAAATTTATGATTATTATTAAATTAGACACTTATTTGATCCACTGTTGCCAAATTTACATTTCATTAAATTGGCTCATGAGAAGTTATAAGTCACAATACAATATGTTTAAATTTTCTGCTTAAAATTAATCAATGAACCACTTTACCTGAAGATTATCACACCTTTTCAGGCCACCTTGTATATAATATATTAATATTACTAAATAAATTATTGACCAAAATCTTTTTTTCTTTCCTTTCAACGTAAACAATTTTCATCATTAATTTGCTTAATTTCTTAATATGATTTGGTTGAAATTCACTTTGTATAAAAATGCTTTTTTTAGCACTTTATTTCACCACTTGCACTGTAAATTTTATTATGACTTGTTATTATTATTGTTTCAATTTCAATATTAATGACTAGAATGTACAAATAATTTGAGATTATTGTTGGACAAATAAAAATAAAAATGATTTTAGTAATAGAGTTTTTATAATTGAACCATTTACTGCTAAAATTAATTCCCATTGTTTTTATCAATATTCTTAAATTTTTAAGAATTCAATGAATTTTCTAAAACAGGCAGCAGCCTTAATTGGACACACAGAAGTGATTAATCACAAATAAAAAGACAAACAAACTAAATACTTAAAACTATGTGCACAGATTTTAATAAATTCTTCTAACTTAAAATAAAATGTATAAAGGCGGATGTTCAACATTACCTTTTTTTCGATAATCCATATAAATATATACTGTACACATAGTTTTAAGAATTTAGTTTGTTATTGATAATGAGTACATGTGTCTTGAACTGAACATTTAAAATAAAAATAAATTGTGAAGTAAGGAATAACAGTCATTTTATTTGTGACCACTGCTCAGGATTACTTTTGCCTAAAACTGCATTTAATATTCTGATTGAATACTATTTATTTTGATAACCAAAAGCTGTTCCATATTCTTTTTATCAATATTCCTACGTGCATTTTCAAGATTTCAATGAAAATTCTAATAAAACATACCTTCCTTGCTCGGAAACAACAATGGCTGTTCATTGAGTGTAAAAACGAAGGGTATATTCGACCGTGACAGGACTTGAACCTGCAATCTTCGGATCCGAAGTCCGACGCCTTATCCATTAGGCCACACGGTCTTGAAATTCATTCACAGAATATAGATATTATAAAATAATTTTTTAACAAGAAAAGTACAAAAGTATGGCTTTCGACGAATAAAGCACTAATAACCTTTCTTCACACTTTTACCATTATCAATGGATTAACACAGTGTTAATCCATTGATAATGGTCACTTTGTGACCGAAATGTACATTTGGTAATCAAAATAAAAGTGTGAAGAAAGGTTATTAGTGCTTTATTCGTCGAATTAATTTGATCTTCACGTAACTCAATCAACCAATTTATTAGTATGGCTTTGTCTATCATTATATATATATTTTTTTGAAGGACAACAATATCCCGTCAAAAAATAAACACAAATCTTTTCTTAGGGCGCCTTTAATGATTTGAACAGAAGTACTGGGGCGAAGGATTAAAACAAAATTTAGTATTTGATAAAGGCCTTATTTGATGCATCAATAAGTCTTCCTGCACAGTGTTTATCTGCATTTATTTTTTGATTGTATTGAGATATAATTATAATATTTTTAGTAACAAACTTCTTTTAAAGTTATTTGAAATTATAATTTTATATTATTAGATTATCCAAATTATAAAAAACAATGCAACATAAATATTTCCAATACTCGTAAATGTTAGTCTGACTCGGCTATCGACCAGAGGTCTTTCTGCCTTATCATAATTATATATAGATGCACATCTTTATTCAGACTAAACAGATAATACAAAAAAATATAATAATTACAATACATGTAGGTACTGGTTTGTTTGGTCTATCGACCAAAGGCCTTTCTGTACCTATAATTCTATTTTAACTAATTTTTCAAAATTAAACTTGAATAATCAATTAAATATAATAAATCCAGTTAATATTCTATTACTAATAATAACAATGATATACTAATATATTCATGACTTATTTTGTTTCCTTATTATTAAATAAAATAAGTTTTTAATCAAGAAAACATAACGTACTCACCAATAAATTTCTTCGATCAATACAAATGAAATTGTTATTAAAGATAAATGTAATTTATAATTTTATAATTTGAATTAAAGGAATTTTTTGTTTTTAATCAAGAAAACATAACGTACTCACTAACAAATTTCTTCGCTCAATCCAAATGAAATTGTTATTAAAGATAAATGTAATTTATAATTTTATAATTTGAATTAAAGGATTTTTTTGTTTTTAATCAAGAAAATATAACCTACTCACTAAAAAAATTCTTCGATCAATACAAATGAAATTGTTATTAAAAATAAATGTAATTTACAATTTTATAATTTGAATTAAAGGAATTTTTTAATTAAATGTATCCAGCTTTGTACTTAATTGAGTAAAATTGAATGCAGTAATCCATTTTATTTTTATAATAATAAAATTACTTTCATAATGCAATTTTGTATTTATTTAATATTCATAAGTTGCTATGTTTGAAATGTTATTTATTTTAAAAGCCATTTTCAATTATAGAATAAACTTAAAATTTACCATTTATTTACTTTTATACAACTTTACTTTACTTTCATTTGTTTCCTTAAAATCATACATTACATTTTTTGGGTTTTCATCATAAAAAACGGTGTGTTGGTTTTCCTTTTCAAAAAAAAACCTTCTGAAAGTAACATGTATCTGATCAGAACTAAACTCAAGGAGAACGGTTTTGTAAGTTGTATGTATTCGTCTTTTATGTATAAGGAAGTCCTTAATATTAACTTAACCAATTACAAAAATTATAAATTGACAATTCTCTGTAGTAGGGTGGGTCGAAAAAAAAGTGATGTTTTCTTTTCAAAACGCTATATCGCGGAAAACTTGTCTCTAGGGTTGTTAAATAATATGCAATTAGAAAATGTTTTTTTATTGAACCCCAGCTAACGCATTATCCTCAAATTTTCAATAGTTTTTTCATAGTACTGAGCCAATAAAATTATAAACTGATGCAGTGAATATCTTTTATTAAAAGGATTAAAAAACATTTAAGGTCCTGACTAGAATAAAATATCAGGACTAGAATACGCGCTATGCATTGTGGGACTTCCTACAATTGAGGAGCTTTCTCAGTATGCTTGGCTAGAATTATTACGCTTGTGAAATGCAATAATTTACCGATTGCTGAGTCTTTTTTGCTACTGCAAATTTTATCGGTTTTAATTTTTGTGTGTTTAACCCTCTTAATAAAGGATTTTCACTATAGGAGTTTAAAATAGATTTGTCTGAGTACTCAGAAAAAAACTAATAAAATGACTTGATTTTCTCAAAAAAAGAAGAATTTTTTAAATACAATTCGTTAGCTGGGGTTTAATAAAAAATATTTTTTAAGTTCCTTAACAACATTGGAGGAAAGTTTTCCATGACATAGCGATTCTAAAAAAAATGAAATATTTTCACAAACGAAATATCCAAAACTTTAAGGGATAAGGTACACACGTCTTTTGAGAGTCACAAAATAACCCGAACAAAAAGTCATCACATTGCACCCGCTTTCACCGGAAACATTTTTTACGGAGTGAGATGTAATGCACCTTAATAAATTGCAATCCCGCACTGCAGGTTGAAAAATGCATGCTTCGTCTTGTGGTATGTACGCTGATGTCCTATTGTCCTCTCACGTCCGGTCAAGCCTTGTTGTATGGAATTAGTCTCGATCTCTCAGAAACATTAATCGAAAAGTGTATATAAACGTTTTATTTTGTTTAAAGAAAATGTGTTTTTCAACACGTTTCTAAATATGCTATTAAATTTTGTATGAACCATTATTACCTCACATTAATAGCAGTGCTATTATACGGGACTCATAAATTCTTCGCATCATAATAAATGCGCATCATTAAATTCACGTGCTCAACAATTAATTACATCCAATTAACAACACATCTTTTGGAAAATTGCATTCTGGCCGCCCCTCTCCCTCCCATTATTTATTTTATTGCATTTGGCGATAATAATATATATAAAATGGTAGGGAATAGAGAATAGGGATAGTAATTGTCGACATCGTTTAGAGCTGCAGCCCTTATGTTCAATCTACTAGAAAACTTTCACGGTGGGGCACAATCCCCCGAATGCCCGGCTCCTTCGCCATTACTTTCAATACATACTCCAACTGTTATCGTGCTCGCGTGAGCGCGAAAATACCTTAGAATTTAATAAATAATAATAATAATAAGAAATAATATAAAATAATTGTCAATTATTAGTTTTGTATATTAAACATTTGTGTATTATAATTGAAATAATTATAATAATCTCCCGATTTGTAGAATTTTTATTTCTACAAATCGGGAGATGACTCGACGAACACAAGAAATAACATGTAAATTTCAAAGTGTGCTAATATTGTCTCTTTTATTTATTTTCGGAACAAAATATATGTATCTTTTTGTACAGAGAAACAGTGAGGATTTATTAATGTTTCCAACTAATAGCGCTTTTCTAAGTTAGTATAATTAAGAGAAGAAATAATGGGATTTTAAATTAAAAATATATATATATATATAGAGGAAAATCATAACCCCGGGGATTGAAATTTTACCACCTGACTTAATTTTAAACCCATTTTACCTAGAATGAGTTTCAACTTTGTGTGAGGCTCACGAAAATTATCGATATAGGATGAACCAATGAAAAAAGTGACAAATTATTCGAATTGACAAATTAATACCTCGGCTCTGATACAATCAGTAACATTAGAAGTGTTACACCCAAAATATTTTAGTTTTTCAAATTATTATTTTTTGAAACAAATTAATCTTAAATCAATTCTTTTGATAAGCAAAACCTTCTTATGATTGTTTAATCAGTATTTTCATTCCTATTTACATATTCACGAATTCAGTGAAGATTCCTAAACAACATACGTATTTGGACACAACAATAAAAACGAACTTTGATTAAAACACTTAGATCCTTTCTTCAATAATTTATTTGTAACCAAATGTACATTTCGGACACAAAGTGTCCATTATCAATGGTTTGATACTAATACGAAAAAATAAACATTTACACTAATATATATACATAAAGAAATGAAAGATTAGAGGGTGTCGGAAGGGGGAGGTGTGGTTATTGTGGTAATAAACTAATTTTTAGCCGAAAATAAGGTCGTCTGTGGGTAAATGGGTACGTGTTTGTCCGGATTACGAGGGATTAGGAAAGCCCCGAGTTTAAGGTGGATACACTAAATCTAATAAACCATTCTCGAGCGGGCTTAAATCGAAATTTAACAGTATATTTTCTTGCTTTTTCATTTGAATAGCCTCCAACATATTTAAATGGTAGTGTGTTGAATGTTTTAATAATTTAACATTTTCTAATGTGAACTTATGGCCCGTTTCGATAGCGTGGTTAGCGACCGCAGATTTATCCGGGTTCAGATGTTTGATGTGTGAGACATGTTCTTTAAATCTAGTTTGAATGTTTCTTTGTGTTTGTCCTATGTAAATTTTGTCACAATTCGAACATTTAATGGAATAGATTCCAGATTTTTCTAAGAAGTGGGTTTCATTAAACGTGTTACCTAGTAAATTGTGTAATTTTGTATTTACATAGTACGCTGGGGTTAAGTTGAATTTCTTATACATGAAAAAGCAAGAAAATATACTGTTAAATTTCGATTTAAGCCCGCTCGAGAATGGTTTATTAGATTTAGTGTATCCACCTTAAACTCGGGGCTTTCCTAATCCCTCGTAATCCGGACAAACACGTACCCATTTACCCACAGACGACCTTATTTTCGGCTAAAAATTAGTTTATTACCACAATAACCACACCTCCCCCTTCCGACACCCTCTAATCTTTCATTTCTTTATGTATATATATTAGTGTAAATGTTTATTTTTTCGTATTAGTATCAAACCATTGATAATGGACACTTTGTGTCCGAAATGTACATTTGGTTACAAATAAATTATTGAAGAAAGGATCTAAGTGTTTTAATCAAAGTATAATTATCTTCAAGTAACTCAATCAATCCAAATAAAAACGAAGGATATTAGTCGACCGTGACAGGACTTGAACCTGCAATCTTCGGATCCGAAGTCCGACGCCTTATCCATTAGGCCACACGGTCTTGAAATTCATTCACAGAAGTGGAAATTTTAAAATAAATATTTGAATTAGAAAAATATAAAATGAAACTTATTCGTAAATTATGCCTTCGTGTCTCATTGCACATTACATTTTTGTCTTATTCGTAATATTGCAGCATAGAAATCTTTTCCCAGGGCGCCTTTACGATCGTGAGAAAAAGTACTAGGCCAGAGAATTAAAAACGATATTTTAATTTGATAAGTTGGTTATTTTATGCCACACCAAGGACCATAGGTCGGTCCGTATAGTGTTTATCTGCATTTTTTTTTGTATTTTGAAAAATAATTAATTATGAGCTAAACCTCAGTAACATTAGAAGTTTTACACCCAGAACATAGTACTTTCATAACTTGACTTTTGTAACAAATTATTCTTAAATAAAAAAATGAACGATCATTGTTTCAAAAAATAATATACGTTATCAATTAATTATACAACAAATAATACCCTCTTGCTGAGTGCTCTTGTGTATACGTCTAGGCATCGACAAAACAATATGGTTCATGCCTCTGTATGGCATCTTCTAATACACTTAAATTTTGTAGATTAATTATTACAAAGTTTGTGAAAGATTCTGCAAAATGGACAGTCTTCACTCCATAATACCCGACAATAATTTAGTATTACATTAATTACCACATAGTAATAGTCCAAACTATTACGCTATTTAATTAAAGAAGTGAAGTATTTTCATTTTTTAATTAACTAATTAGTACTATAATAGCATACAGGGTTTCTCACCTAGAAATCACATTAAAATTATATGGATTTCCTATTGTTGCATTGTAATGACATTTTTACAGTACGTAAACAAATATGTTCTTCTAAATAAAAAAAATAACGAAGTTTGAATCTTCCGGTATATCCGGAAGTGATAGGATCTTGAAAATATTTTAATTTAAAAGAACATACTGGTTTATGTAAATTTGCATGTTCTTTTTAAATAGTAAAAATTTCAATACAATCTATTAATTGGAAGATGATATACTTTTAATATGTTCGTTCTCGGTGGATACCCTCTATAGAATAATATCATTTTAAATTTTCATCGCAAAATTATTTGAATAGAATTTTCCTCATCAATTACACTTCATCTAAATAACAGGGCAAGCAACTGCATACAATTATTATTATCATCATCGTTGCACGGATGATGTATTATTCCCAAAAGAGAACCCGAGTTAAATGCATACCCTTTATACACACACAGGGAATACACACACACATACATTGTGGTGCAAATATCCCGGTCGTTTGGTTTTAAGGGATTTACCGCACTGCTTTCATCGCTCGCCCTGATCTATCTATCTATATATATATATAACTAGATTCGGAGAGAGGCGCGCAAAGTCGCAACAGCGTGACAATGCGGTGATTACATTTCACGCTGATGGCTGATGCCCAAAGCCCAAAGCAGTCCGGCTCTAAGCTGGATCTTTCACGGGCGCTTCAAATGAATTCTATACTCTTAACACCACCATCTCCCCACCAATTCCCCCTTTCACTGGAAAAGATCCGGTCAAATTCCTCGGTTTGTCACCCGGCTATTCTGTTTTAAGCGCGGGGGTTTATTTACAAATTCATCACTGCCGTCACATTATTATATTCCGTGGCTTTTCTCAACTTACAATTTAATGCTGGTTATAATCACAAGCGTGCGATAATATCAAAGGTTTCAAAAGAGGGGAATTTATGACAGATATTTGATCCGCCGAGCCGCTCTTGCATCTTCCTGTTTCTTCCGTCATTTCGCCATATGGCATCAACTCTTGACAGTTCGAGAGAAGAGAAATTAATTTCATAAAAACGTTTCCATCCGGCTGTTTTGTACGATTTTAAAAACGTAGGGGAATGTCGTCGTTTCATCCTTTTAAAACGTCACCGTTTCAATGATAAAAGACAAGAAATCACTTTTTATAATTTTATTAGTATTGAAATAAATATGAATAAATTATTAAAAATCAACGAATAAAACACAGATTAGATTGAATAACTTTAAATTCTCGACTAGTTTCGGGTTATTAGCCCATTTTCAAGAGAATTTGAAATTTTAATCTAATCTGTGTTTTATTAGTTGATTTTTAATAATTTATTTATATTTATTTCTTATGATTGTCACATTATATCGGTTATTTATTAAATTCGCTCATAGGGATTTACATAGCAAAAAGTTTACCTCGCGTTAATAGTTATTCCAATAAATACATTTTTTTATAAAATTTAATTCGCAATTAAACCACAGAAATTTTAATGTTATTTAATATTATTACAAATTTTAAGATGAAATTAAAAAAGTTCAGACTAAATTTATTGCTTTCACGTAGCCTTGTCACTAATTAAAATCAATGATATTGTTAGGATTTTATATCAAATTGTCACCTGTCAATTTGAAATTCAAAACGTTCAGACTATATTTAATAGTTTTACTCACATAGCCTTCGCATTAATTAAAATCAATTGTATTTTTTACAACTTTATGTCAAATTGACACTTTTTAAATTGAAATTAAAAACGTTTCACAATAAATTTAATACGAAATCATAAAATTACGTTACAAAAATTGAGAATTATGTGTGCCATAAATTTGATTAAAACCTTTGCAGTAGAAACGCCATTATACAACTGTTGTACAGTGGACTGAATGTGATAAAAACTGGTATTTATTAGTAGGAAGCATATGAATTTTCTGAATTTTGGAAAATGAGTATATTTTGAAATAATTTTTAAATTCTTGAGGTTACAGATTCAAAAAATTCAATATTCAAAATGACCGACCAAATATGGCAGACAGAAAATTTAAATTTAGAGTTTCATTTCAGTTTTTAATTAACATAAACAATTAAACAAAAGACCTTCAGCAATATTTAACAAATATAATCTTTTGTTTCATTTTAGTTTTTAATTAAAATAGCTAATAAAACAAAGAGGAGAAAAAGAGAAAAATTGGGGCATTGATAAAGCGATGGAATAAGTGTGTAATTGTTGGTTTTTAAGTGGTTTTTATATTATTGTTGTCTTAAATTACCTTTTGTGATCTAATTACTTTATTTCCCTCGTTTTTTTATGATGCGCTATCACCTTGTAATTATAAAAAATAATCGAATTGAATGTAATAACAGTTAAATTCGCAAGTTAAAAAAATGGCGATAGATCCATCATATTATTTTTCCCATTTAATTTCAAAACAGCATTGTTTTCAATTAAATTAAATAAAATGAAACAAAGACCTTTGTTCCATTTAATTCATTTGCATAATTTTAAATTTTGAAAAAAGTAAGGGTTTTATATTAAATTGTTATATAAAACATATTTATATAGTTTTATTTGAAATATTTTTCGATATCATCAATTTTTATGAAAAATCAGGAAAACTCTTAAGAGAACAGTACCTCTTTCGGTTTGAGAATGTCAACCAAAAGATCATAGATATAGGGGCATAATTAAAATTCGTAATGCTATACAGCGTGGCCCAAATTAGATGTTACTATGATTTAGAGATTTTTCAGAAATAGTCTCAAGTGAGAGAAACTAAATCTTTTATTTCTTATATTATATATATATATATATATATATATATATATATTCAGTTGTTCTTAGTGACTTTTACACAAATACAATACTTTTGCCCGTATATTTAGTATCGGGAATACATACTTTCCTCATACAGGTAATCAGAAGATATTTATTTCAGACTGAACTAATATTTTGTTGGTGTAAATAATTTATTTTTTCCTACAATATTAGTCAAAAATAACAAAATGATATTTTTTTCATAACAATGTACAATTACAGCAACTACATAAAAAGGTAAGAAATAAAAGATTTATGTATAATAATGTGATAAAAAATTCTTTTATTTTTTATTTTTATTAAATGTTATTAAAAATATCTTATTTTATTGTTTATTTTATTAAAAAAATTAGAATAAAACTCTAAACTGTGGGTCATATTAAGTCGCTCATTTTTAATTTTTTGCATTCGTGATTATAGGAACTAAATTAAAAGAAGCTCAAAAATGCTTATATACCTATTTTCAGAATATTCTGATGTTTCTTATTAATAAATACAATAAATGCCACTATAAATAAATCATCTTGAACTGTCAACTATAAAAATTCTGGAATGAATTCGTATTTCTAAGAATCTGATAATTAGTTTTAAATTTTTGAAATTTATGGTTAAAAATATGATTTGATTCAAAATTGTCATTTAGACATTGATGATCACAATTATAGTATTTATTTGTATTTTTGAGAATTTAAATATCAGTTTTGAATTTTTTGAAATATTTGAAATTTATGCTCAGAAATATAATTTGATAAAAATTTATATTTTTAAAATCCTAAAATTACACTAAAAATAATTTATCCAAAATAATCAATTATACATTGCTGATCATAATTATGGTGTTTATTTGAATTTTTGGGAATTTAAATAGCAGTTTTGAATTTTTGAAAATATTTGAAATTTATGGCCAGAAATATGATTGGATAAAAAATTATATTTGCAAAATCCTAAAACATTACTATAAATAATTTATTAGATAATATCAAATCGACATTTTTAATCATAATTTTGGTATTTCTTTGTATTTTATGAAAATATAAAGTTTTGAATTTTTTAAAAATTTTGAAATTTGTTTTCAGAGATATGAATTTATAAAAAAATGTATATTTTAAGAATCCTAAAATAACACTATTAATGATTTATCACAAATTATCATTTAAACATTGGATATTCTGCTATTTGATTGTATTTTCTGAGATTTTAAATAGTAGGTTTGAATTTTTTTAAATATTTGAAATTTATAGTAAGAAATATGATTTTATATTTTCAAAATCTTATAATAACAATTAAAATAAGTTCTGGAAAATTATTAAACTGTTTAGACGGCTGTCATGATTAGTAGTGTTGATTTCCGGGCTAAGGGGCCGTGGTCTTTTGGATTTGATTCAATGTTGATTAATCTCCAACAGACTATGGCCCAATAGCCCGGAAATTAACACTACCTATACAAAATTTTCAAGTAGGCATTGCCGACTACAATTGTCATGTTAACTTGTAGATTAAAAAAAGTTCCAAGTGACAATTTTGATTTTTTTTATGATTCGGGAAATCCATGATTTTAAAATCTTAAAATGACACCATAATTAAATTGTCAACTAGACATTGCTGATCACAATTCTGGTATACTTTTATATTTTCAGAGGTTCCATTGGCAGTTTTCAATTAAAGCAAAAATGTTCGAAATATCATAATGGTAGTATCTATTAAGACATTTATACACATATTAGATGTTTTTCTTTTTACATTTTATTAATACTAGAATGCCTATCGATCATCTATCTTTCAGCCAGAAGTCACTGTCTGAAATGTCATATCTACATTTCATTCGTTGATGAGAGATGAATTAAATAAATGTTTTTAATGTTATTAATAATATAATGACCATCTTTCTTTCAGTCAGAAGCCACTGCCTTAAATGTAATGTCCGTTTTCTTAGTCGTTTATGAGAGATGGAACGAATGCATGAGTAGTGGATTCAGGATAGCAGCATTTTAAGCAATATTTAGATTTCCTTTTCAGCCGATTAGGTCTAATATGTCTTGGTTTAAGTGATCAATGGCAATTTTGCAACAACTGGAACAGTCTGGAATATTGGAATTATGCCAGTTTTATCGTATAGAAATGTGTTGGATGGGTTATGTGAGGGATTGTTTGAGTGGCGAATTTTCGCGAGAATACGAAGGACTGATTATCTAGCTGCCACTATGTCATTTAGGGTTCAATATAAATAATATGTCTAAATTGTCACAATTTTGGAATTCGTTTGTATTTTTATAGTTTCCAATAGCTAGAAATATGTTTTTTATAAAAAAAATATATTTTCGAAATTTCTATATACACAATAATTTAATGGACTTAATTTCTAAATTAGACATTACTGATTACATTTCTGCTATTCGTTTTTTCAAGAGATACATTTTTTAAAGTATTCAAAATCTCTCAAAAATTGTTGATAAGTAAATAAATTTGATTTTATATATATATATATATATATATAAAGCCATTGTTAAAATGTTATTGAGTTTAGTTTTAATTCGTATTTGCTTTTTTATAAATCAATTTTAAATAAAAAAATATTTTCAAAAGCGTCTTTATTAACATTAAAATTACATAAGACTTGAAAATAAAATACTTTTATCTAAAATTAATTTATAAAAAATTGAATTTGGATTTTCAATAACTGAATGCCTCCACCATCAATCAATTTTATTCGTATGATTGTGTATGCGCCGGGTACCTCAAATCCATGGCCAACTTCTCCTCGGCCGAATTACATAGATTTTTATTACACAACCATTATTTAAATTTAAAAATAAACGTACACGATTTAAACAAACCGAATGGACCGAGAAGTAAATCAAGCGCGCAGAAAAAGAGGAACGAATAGAAAATAATTTAATTTGATTGCGACATTTATAAATTCGTGTAATTTGTAAGAGCACACAGGAAACGATCTCATCTATATTGCCCCCACCCCGCGCCGCCCTCTGCGCACCGAAATGAATAATTGTAAGTCAGCAATGTTACCTTGCCTCTCCTCTTCTCTCCGGTAGCAGATTGATTTCGAGCGCTTAGCTTAATGTATTCAGAACGAGAGTTCAGGAGGAGAGAAAAGGAAGAGGACGAGCGACTTTTTGCTCCGGGGTTGGTTCGCCGGTTGGTTGTGTGTATACACCGCTCTTCTGTTTTATAAAAGGAACCCCTCCTCTACGACGCCGCTTTTCCGCTTTTAACTTAAAGTCATTTATTTTTCGGATCGGATTAACCCTCCTTTATATAAATTTACGGACTATATAACACTTCGTAAAAACGAATGAAGACTAAATAAAAATTAAATTTAATGATTTTAGTTTAGTGTTTTTTTTTGCATGTTTCATACAATTTCTAATTAAATCTCGTTGCACTATTTTTTTTATAGAATCAATCAAAATATATTTTTATTATTCTCACTTATAAAGTTTCGTTTACGCGTTTAACGGTTTGGTTTGATAATTAAAATAAATAAAAAAGTTAGTGTATAATACAATTAACTTTTTTACTTTCCCTGGACCCCAGTCCAAGGGAACGTACTGTGATCGTAAAAAAAATCAATTCGCCAATTTCAACGAATATGTTTTGAGTTTTTAAAAATGGCTGTGTGTGTGGCTGTGTATTTCCGATAGCGCAAAACGGCTAAATTGATTAAAATCAAACTTTATATCTAAGCTTTTTATTACAGTGGAGTGATCTTTGATTAAAATCAAAACTCATTACGTGCAACTTTACTCTTAGCAATTTTTCATTTTCTAATTTGGATGTTTCAAACGAAAGTTGTAGAACATGAAAAAATATTTTTTTATAAAACTGAAGATCTTACACTTAAGTTTTCATTTTATAAGCGCAAGAATTTCATTCACTTAATGAATTCCCTCAAAAATAAACAATTATTTTATTAATTTTCTTTATGTTGGATGTGGAGACTTTAATTACTGAAATAATTATTTTAATGTTAAATTAAAATGTCAAAATGCCATCATATTTCAAGTGAATAAAATATTTTGTGAACGACTATAAAAATGTGTTAAATATTTTATATAGTGTGGGAAACTTAATAAAGTCATTGTATGGTTAAATAAAATGAAACAAAGATGATTCACACATTTGCAGTTATTTAAATTACAATGAAATTAAACAAGGAAAATTTCTGGCAATGATCAATAAAATTCGATCAATCCCTTTTTTCGGCGGGGTAAATGCCCGGGAAGTAGTTGTTTCAATAGATGTTTGTAAAACTTACAGTGTAAGTATTTTTGCAGTTGGAAAAAGGGATTGATCGAATTTTATTGATCATTGCCAGAAATTTTCCTTGTTTAATTTCATTGTAAGGTAAGAAATAACAAATTATCTTCTAAATATTAGGCTTTAATTTTACAAAATCATTCCAATTTTCATTTACTATTAAATATTCATTCAAAAATTAATTTGACCGAATTCACCGGGGAAAGTAACATGATGGACACATGACTATTTATTTATTAATAAATGAGCATAATTAAAATATATACAAAATTTAAATGTAATAAAAGGAATAAATTAAAGAAATAAATAATGATAAAATAACTTAAGTTTAAAATTACAATCAACAAGATGACATTTCTAAAAAATATTAAAACGTTAAAGAGAAAATACAACTCACTTACTTACCAAGGTTTAACTGAATATTTAGAAGAAAAACAATATTTACAGAATCAGAAGGATATTGCGACATAAGAAAGGGCTGGATAGCGAAAGAATTGTATGCGAAAGAGCACTTGGTCAGGGCTGCATTTTATGACTTTGTTTTATTGAGAATCGACGGAGAGCGTAATCTTTATTGACATCAATCTGACACGTTTCGCTGCAAACTATTGTCATATTCAAAAAACTTGACAAAATATTATTGCCACAATTCACGGTGGTTTATAGAGAGTTTTAAGTTTTAAAACATAGTCGACCAGAACTAATACAGTTGAATTTTATACAATAAATACAACAAAAGAGGAGGTAGAAAACACTAGAATATTTCACAAAGAAATTTAAGGAAAACGTTTCGAAACACACAGACAAAAAAATATAGAAAAATGCACAAATTCTTATAAATTAAATAAAAACTAAATTTGCGTGACTTGGAACATTTTTTTTACATTTTTCATCCAATTTTGAATTAAATCTTGTTGCGGCGTTTTGCTATAGATTTAATTGAAATATATTTTCATATTTCTCACCATAGATTTTTAATTATTTTAATTACTTCACACTTCAAATTAATTTGTAGCTTTTAAATATCACTTGAATTTATATCAGTTGTAAATTTCAATACATTATTTTTTGAGCTATACAGGGGTTGCCAGGTTATCAGGTCGGGCATCTGCATTATTTAAAGCTCTCGCTACCTTCTCGAATATTTTCTATAATATTTCACCTCAGCAAGATGACAAAGGGCGCGGAAAACAACCACCACGAAGATGACCGATCAACACGCTTCGCTTCCTCCATTCGAAACGCTTGCAAAACTTTTAACAACTTCTAAAATGTTCAATTTTTAACGAAAACGTATCAAATTTTTATTCAGCTCTTCAATGGCAATCATCCCATTCTTGTAAATCGATGTTGTACTAATTTTTAAGTCACTTACAATAAACTAATATTTTAAATTATTTAGGGTGGATAGATTGCAGGTCGATAGCTAATTAACTGATAATCGGGGCTAATTTGTAAGGGAAATGTTAAGTTTAACGTATACGTTATTTTTATCATCACAGTATAAGCAGCTTTCATAATAGATATATACATATAGAATATCAAGTGATTTAATAATATACACGTCAAACTTAACATTTCTCGTATAGAATAAACCCAATTAAGAGTCCTGTGTGTATCGGTCTGAAATAAATTGTGAGAGGTTCATAACATATTCATCAGTCACGTGGTGAAAAAGCGAAGATCTGACGTGTGTAATGATATATCTTTGTTTATCACGATATAATATTTAACTCTTATACGTCAGAAATAAGTTGTATAAAAATCAATATTTTTAAGCATTCTCAAAGAGCTAAATAGTGACGACAAGAAAAGAAAATTTGAGTTATTATTTCTTGACCCTTTACGTATGCGGTGTATTAAATATGTTTTTGATAGTACATTTATTTGAAATGTTATCGATATGAAATTAGGACAGTGACATTTACGTAGATATTTGTAATTTTTCATTAGCCATTTTTTATTGATATAAAAATTAAATAAAATAGTACACGACATAGTAAGTAATAAATAAAATTATTTTTATGAAAGCAAAATGTAAACATTGACAAAATGTTTCAATTTCATGTATAAACAAAACAACTTTTAAATAATTTAAAATATTAGTTTGTTGTAAATGTATTAAATATACGAGTACGTTTTTGCTTTGCGAAATAATGGTTTATTGAATTGTTTCTGAAAATGTAATAGTTGTTTGTGTGATTGAATACGAAATATAGTGGATATGGTGACATAAATATGGTAACTTCGCCGGACAAAATGGTCATTTATAGTAACTATAATTTCATATACATATCTATTAAAAATAATTGAATTTTTTACATTTACAATAAATTAATATTTTCAATTATTTACAACTTATTTCAACACCTATACCACACATAATCAAATGGAAACATATAAATTTGTTAAAACATAAATTAAATCATTGTTTATAAAATGGCGAAAAAAATCTTAAAATATAATATATCAATGGTGTTCCAACAATACTTTCAACTAGTCTGAAAAACTGTTACGCACAGTTTATATGTTTTATCAGAACACACTTGGACTTAATTCTAAAACAGATATTCGCTTTATTAACTCTCTCAGTTATTTGTTTTTTTACGTTTCGTTTTGAACTGAAACCTGATTAACGAAATCAGTTAAGAATGAAGAACTTTTTTCTGATCACAACGAAGTTATTAGGACAGTTCGTAAGTTTGAAGTGATCGCTCTAGAGGTGGCGGTGTCCTAATTGGCTTGAACCGTCAAATACGAGGTATGTTCAAAAAGTAAGGTGACTTTATATATTTATGAAAAAATATTTATTTACATTTAATGAAACGTTCGTTTTCCTTGTTTTTATAAACAGGACAAGTTCGCCTTCCTTTAGTGGACGAAACAATGATTCTCGGTCGTCTACCTTGTAGACCCAAATCGTTGACGATGCCACTTGAAATTAGGCAAAAGGTGGCGCTTGCGTCGTCTTTAATTAAATATTTATTTATTCATCAATGTTTATATTGTCCCCTTCAAAGTAATCCCCCTCAGATACAATGCACTTGTGCCAACGCATTTTGCAGTAATACTCAAAAACACTTTTTAGTATAGCCCTGAGCTCCTCCAGCGATGCAGTTTTTATTTCATCAATCGTTGAAAATCTCCGTTCTTTCATAGGTCTTTTTAGTTTTGGGAACAGGAAAAAGTCGCACGAGGGAGCAAATCCGACTGATGCATGATTGTCGTTTTGTTTTTGGCCAAATAAATCTAACAAACCGCGATGAATGAGCAGGTACATTATCGTCATGCAAAAGCCATGCATTATTTTTCCACAATTCTGGACGTTTCGTATTGCTTCTCGCAAAAGGGCGCATAACTTCAAGGTAATACTCCTTATTGACATTGAGGTAAAAACTCAACTACACGACGGTAGTTGAAAAAAAAAACTGTTAGCAAAACTTTGACATTTGATCGGACCTGGCGTGCCTTTTTCGGTATTGGCTCTCTTGGGTGCTTCCATTGGGACGTTTGGGATTTTGTTTCGACGTCATAACCATATACCTATGAATCGTCAACAGTTATGACCCAGGATCATCACTGACGTCAATCAAGAGCTCCTGAACGATGTTCATGCGACGCTTCTTCCGAATAAATTCAGAATTTTCGGAACAAACTGCCCTGACACCTTCTCATGCCCAAAACAACCAAAAAAATTGCATGACATGAGCCAACTGATATGCATACATCTTCAACAACTTCTCGTACGGTAATTCGACGATTTTCAAAAACAATTTTCTTCACAGATTCGACGATATATTCTGTTGTTGATGTGCTGGGGTGTCCAGAGCGAGGTTCGTCGTTGGTATCTTCTCTGCCATCTTGAAAGAGTCTGTGCCACTTAAAAACATTTTTCATACTTAAGGAAACCTCACTGTATGCTACTGTGAATATTTTAAGTGTTTGGAGAAGGTAATTCCATTTTTTTACCCAAAATTTTATGCAATTTCTTTACTCCATTTTTTATAATAATAGAAAATAGCCGATCATAAAAAAACACATCTAACCTTTTTATCTGTAAAAAACAAATGAAGTATGCTATGTACTTCTAATTGTGAACATATGTTCGGGATATGTGTACCAACACAACAACAACAACAAAATCGATATTAGAAAGTACGTTGCCTGCGAAATTTTAAAAGTCACCTTACTTTTTAAATGCACTTCGTATACTATGTCTATGTCTCTACAATCTCGAATAATTTTCCGTTAATTCATATTGTCTTAGTTAAATGAATTCTAAATTTATCACCCGTAATTATCGGATGAATTTATATTCCTCCTAATTTTAGCTTCAATAGTTTCGAAAATGTTCTTAATATTGTTGGAACATTTTAGTTGTAAATCAGTTCATTATTTTTGGTGATTTTAATATCTCACATTTTACAATTGAATTAATACAAATTCCGAACTATTAGGCAGTTTTTGTAACTCATATGGTATTACCCAATATAAATAGAAAAGAGTATTCATTCACGTGGTCACAGTTTTTTAAATATATTAAATAAAAATTATTTGAAAATAATTATTTTTTTTTTTTGTAACGTAACGTAAGTCACGGAGCTAAATGTGAAAATTTTAATTTTAATTTACTTTATTAACGGAATCTCCATTTCCAAATTACAATTATAATTACATATTAAAAATTTTATAAGAAAAGTGTGACGCTCTAAAAAGATTATAAAACATATGTATAAAAAAAAGGCAAATTACCAATCACAAATTACGACAAAATACAAAATAAAAATAATACGCATCAAAATATTTATTTATCAATCCCAAACAGTTCATTGTGAAAACAAAATGCAACCGGCTTATTCCTATTTTCAAGTGATAATAAAAAATATAGATAAAAAAATAAAAAATAAAAAATTATGTAATATGAATGAGATGGGAAATATCCATGCGGCGTAAATGGGCTGTGAAAACTGCCAAACTAAACGATTTAATTTATTAATTATTTTCAAATCATTTTTATTTAATATATTACCCAATATAACACAGTGAGAAATAATTATAATAAAACTCTTGACTTAATACGATCGAATGTTAACAATAATATTGATGTGGTGCATTTCGATACCTCATTAGTTCCCGAAGATAGTTACCGCCTTTCTCTCGCTGTTAGTGTGAATCTAAAGCATAAAAAGTTCCTAGTTAACTTTCTCAAAGCCGAGAACTTAAATTATAATTGTCGACGTGTTAACTTAATTATTTTGTAAAATCAACTTTTTCAATATGATTTCAAATTGTAACGTGCACAGATGTATATCAAGCTGTGAACTTATTTTACTCTGAGTTATATGCAACATTAAACTGCATAGTACCTAGAGGCTAACCATTCACATCCAACTATCCCTATTTCTTCAGAAAAGAAATAAAAAATAACCTAAAACTGAAAAAATGATTACCGTTGCAAATGGCTTGAATCATACAATATTCATTATGAGAATTAATTTAAGCGTTAATACATTTAACTAAATTTAAATTTCTGAAGCATTCGCGAATTATATTTGAAAATAATCTTTAAAGTAATCCGAATAAGCTTTGAACATTTCTAGACACCAAATGTGGCAGATCAAGGATTTCTGGTAAAATGTACAATGGTGACACAGAACACACTAAATACTCTTGTTAATTGCTTTCCGAGCATTATGTCTTGATATGGATAGCTGTATCCCGGATACTCTTAACAACTGTTTACCTGTCTCCTTTGTATCAACCGATTGTACCGATTACATTTATGGCGGGCGGTGATTTTATTCCTTCATTCTTAATTAAAGACTGCTGGTATGCATTTGCTAAACCTATTACGTACATTATTAACCTGGGAATTAAAACTGAAACTTTACCCAGCCGATGGAAAAGGGCGAGAGTCTGCTCAATATATAATAAGGGTGACGAATAATATGAAAAAGGATTGCAATACGACGGAATCCTGCTGAATTTCAGCAAAGTATTTGAACTAATCTTATACTCATCACTGCTCAAAAATATTTTTTCATTTATAATAACCATCCAACATGGATTTTTGCGTGGTCACTTCACTGTAACAAATCTAGCGACTGTAACTCAATACATGTACGCATTGGCGGGTCTGCGATGAGTTAACTTTATACCTGAACCACATCGGACTTCCCTAATGTGTGAGGCAAGTAGATGTAATTTACACAGATATTATGCGTACATTCGATAGACTAAATCAATACATTTTACTATATAAGCTCTCTTATTTTGGTATCTCACCAATTTCACCACAATTAATTCAATAATCCTTACTAAATGTTACTTTATTTATAATTTATTTAATCGGCCGACAAATGTCTAGCCCATCTTTAGTTTACTTTAAGGTACCCCAGGGTTCCAATTTATTATTTTTTTTAACGATTTGGTCACTTCTTTATCTTCTCCAGTACTTGTTTACGCCGATGATTTAAAAAATCTATTGTGAAATTGAATCGCACGATGATGTACGATATTTGCAAGCCAACTTAAAATTAGTCAGTTACTGCTGTAACAAATATGACATTTTTCTAAACACCGATAAATGTTGCTCATCTACCCATCCTTGACAGAAATATCCCATTAATTGAAAATTCAATTTTGAAAGTTGTTGCTTCTATTAGTGATATAAGTCTGATTTTTGATTGGCAATTACTTTTCACAAAGCAAATAGAAGCTGTTTCAAAGTCAGAAATTAGATCCTTGGGATTTATTGTGGGAATAATATCAAAATCATTTAATAACGTCGAAGTGCTAAATGTCATACTTTGCTCATATAGTAAGTAAGCTGCAATATACTAGCTCGATTTGGAATCCTATCTATGTGAACCAGTGCTTTGACAGAATTCATAGAAGGTTTTTGAAGATTTTATTATTTAAGGAGAAATATCCCATTGGCAGTATTTACTTAATTAATAGTTCAATTTTGAAATTTGTTGCTTTTATTAGTGATTTAGGTATAACTTTTGTTTCTCAATTACATTTCACAAAGCAAATAGATGCTGTTTCAAAGTTTGCAAGTAGATTCTTGGGATTTATTGTGAGAATATAAAAATAATTAAATATCATCGAAAAGCTCTTATACTTTACTTACGTTGTAAGTAAGCTGGAATATGAAAGCTTGATTTGGGATTATATCCATGCGAATCAGTGCTCTAATCTTGACGTAATTCATAAACGGTTACTGAAGTTTTTATTATTTAAGGATGATGTAAATCCTGTAGTCGGTTGCTCTCAGAAGGAGTCATTGTCGAGGTATAGGATGATGGAGGGACCTTAACTCTGCAACATTTCTGCAGAAGCTGAATTGAAATCCTATCTATGCGAATCAGTGCTCTAGCCTTGACAGAATTTATAGAAGTTTCTGAAGATTTTTTTTATTATTTGAGGAAGATGTCTATCCTGTGGTTGGTTGCTCTCAGATGGAGTCATTGTCGAGGTATGGGATGATAAAGATCCGAAAAAGGTTGACATTAACTCTGCAAAATTTCTGAAGAAGCTGAATTACTACCATACCTTATTATGTACTAGAAATTTATATATTTGTTGTTAAGCGTATTATGTGATTTTTTTATCGTTATTTATACACAGAATACAAAATTGCAATATTATTTAACATTTTAGTGCACTATTTATAACTATATCGTTTTAAATGGTAAATTTCCATTAATAAAGTTTATTATTATAATTTGTATTATAAATAACTATTTTGTCCGGCGCATTCACCATATTTACGCCACCTTATCCACTATTTCGTATTCAATCACACAAACAATTATTAAATTTTCGAAAACAATTCAATAATCAATTATTTTGCAAAGCAAATATATTTCCTGGAATTACGCACGCATAAAAGCAATACTCGAATTTGAATTTCACGTTTAATTTGTTGCATTGCGCGAGTGTTTGTGTGTTTTGTGCGTCAACGGACAACAACAATTAAGCCCGGACCGAACATAAGCAAATATTTTTACAAAGCGTTATTTATCATTTTGCAAAATTGAAAACCAACAACGGGTTTATTGTTCGGCTATACGTTTTTTTTTTGTGTAGCCCGTTTTGATAGCTGACTATTTGCATTTATCAAATTGGCATTTATCAAAACAAGTTATTGATGGAATTTTATTTCAATTTACGAGATATGCGGCAGCGGAAATTGTTAATAAAAGGAAATATTGCTTTTTAATAAATGTTAACAAAACGTACGCATCACTTATTACTTCTAAAGGTATCTACTTCATTATAAAGCTTTATTCAAAACAATGCAAACAGGTCTTTATTTGTTATATAACAAATTATTTTATTTTATTATTCAGAAAACTTGTTATAATATAAAAATATTTTATTCCTGTCTTCACTTTTCGATTTTTATATACTAAATATACATTTCGAGCACATTGTGCTCTTTATAATAGTATTATAAAAACTTGACAAACAAATTAAACTTGTCCTGAAACGCGATTATTGTGTAATCCGATGTTTGATAGAGTAAGATCCTGGGAGATAATTATTTCAATGGATATTTGTTACGGAATAACCACAACTTTCTTGGATGTTTTATAATAAAGTCACTTTGAATTCCATCAAAAATTTAAACGATTCCTATGTTGTTAAGCACATTGTGCTATTTATCAATAGTTTTTTTTTATATAAAAACTTGACAAACAAATGAAACTTGTACTGAAACGTGAATATTGTGTAATCCAATGTTTGATAGAGTAAAATTCCGGAAATAATTGTTTCAATGGATATTTGTTCCGGAATAACCTTTCATCACAACTCTCTTTCATGTTTTATAATAAAGTCGCTTTGAATTTCATCAAAGAAATGTATCAATGAAAAGCTAATTATATTCAAGAATATTTTTCTCTAAATAGAAAAGAGTATTCATTCACTTGGTCACAGTTATTTAAATATATTAAATAAAAATAATTTGAAAATAATTAACAAATTATTTTCACATGTACCTTTGTGACTTTTGACTTACAACAACAATATTTAGTGCTTCATCACAATTTCTATTAAAAGATTTTTTTTATTTTTTTGTCAGACCATTGTTAAAATCTAATTAACCGTAACTAGTTAGACGGTTACGGTTTTGTGTAAAGTATCTGACACCATGTTTCAGTACATCCAGTCTACTGTCTAGATAGGCCAGCAGTGCCGAGGCAGGAAGGTCCCTGATATTCTCCATTTCGGGCCATTCCCCACCCAGTATGGATTTTGTAAAGTTGCAAATCCGCAGTTTCATCCTTCAAACAGCACCCTCTACAATTTGGTGATTGTAAAATTTTCAATCTGTGGAACTGTGCTCGAAGCCTCTGCAGTCCAGTTAAAATGATAGTGTTCAGTAAAACGTAACATGTAGTAAGAATAAAGCATTATTATTTTTACTTTCCCCGGACCCCTGTCCAAGGGAAAGTGTTGTGATTTAAAAATTTTCGAATCGTCAATTTCAACGAATATGCACGTTTTGAGGTCGCCTGAGTACATTCCATCGAGTTTTGAAAAATGCTTGTGTGTGTGTGTCTGGGTTTTTCCGCGGTATCGCATAAACGGCTAAATGATTTAAACCCAAAATTTATATCTAATCTTTTTATAATAGTGTAATTTTACTCCTAGCGATTTTTAATTTGGATAGAAAAATGTTTCAAATACAAAAATAAATAATTTTTGTTTCAAAAGTTTTATTGTAGAACCTTTATTTTTTTATAAACATAAGAAATTCATCTACCTGATAAATTCCCTTAGAAATAAACAATTATTTTTATAATCTTCTTTGAGTTGGTTGCGGAGATTTTAATTATTTAAATAATTATTTTTTTGTCAAATAAAACGTCAAAGTACTTTAAAAAACAAGAATCAATTTTTTTAATTAATATTTTTTTCCTTTCCTATTAAATATTCAATCAAAAACTTATTTGACCGAATTCACCAGGGAAAATATCATGATGGACGTATTACCATTTTTATAATAATATATTCTGATTATGTTTGGTTTGTTAGAACATTATCAAAAATCCAATTAACCGAAAATCGATAGAATAAAGAATTTTTATTAGAATAGTACTCTATTTGATTTATTTCAGTTTATTATCATTATCAAACCGAAACTAGTTAGAATAAAGTGTTTCTATTTGTATAACACTATAAAGATTATAGTTTATTTTGTAAATAATTGAGTATGTACATTAATTATTTATTAGATTTAGTAACAAATATTTTTCTTAATAACAAGGTTATTAAGAAAAATACTTACATTGAATTGAATAATTAATTATTTTCTTTTTACCTATTACTTGTTATTCTTTCTTAATGTTTTTATAAGACTAATTTAGGTTTTTTTAAACATTTGATAATGGTCTAACTACGAAAAAGAATTAAAAACCATTAAATTAATACTTACAAATAATGGCTATGATAGTAGATTTGTAGATAATGTTGATTAAATAATTGTATTAATATTTTTTCCATTCCATTTCCAAGTTCATTAAATGAAAACACGCAAACTCTATATCGTTTCGAATATAATTTAAATATCTTTCAATAGAATTTAACTGCGAAGTAAATTCAAGAGTTTAAATTAATACATTTTACAGACACGTCTTCTGCATTAAGCAACTTAAACAAAAACTTTTAGAATATTATAAAGTGGATAAGTTATTTTATATTCTCGGAGGGATATTGGATTAATATGCGCCGATACATAAAGGCATCTCGTTTAGTTTGGCAGTTTCCTTTTTGAAATTGCCGGAGATTATATTTGCCCCATCCCCCGGCTTTATCTTCCACCCCGCGCTCTTCTTTTTGCAATTTCCCCACAGATCAAATAATCTTTGCCTCCGTCACCCTCTTCCATTATAATAAAACTTTTCAACTTTCTATAACTAAATCCTGAATAAATAGAAAAAACAACAAGAACGATTCCCGTCGTTGATTTTAATATTTATTGTTATGTTCAATTTTAATTTATAAAAAAAAAAAAAACAAAAAAAAAACAGGCAAATGCACAGTCTGTTAATCGCAATTATCTAAATAAATTTGTTAGCATAGAAAATCATAGTAAACTTATTTAGTAGTGATTATTTAATCACAATTAGTAAATTACACGAATAGATCATAGCCTCATATATACAGTGTGTCGCGTTAATGTTGTAAAATGGCTTAACCCCTAGTTCTTGGGATCAACATTTGATGATTTAAGCAAACAAAAGTTAACCGTTAAGTCGTAATTTAAACTTAAATAATATATTATTTGTTTTAATAATAACAACTGAATTCTTCGTTCGATTTTTTTTTAAATCCCAAAGACCAAACATTAACGAATCACCCTGTGAATATACACAGGATGGGGATCGCAGTTTGAAAAGATACAAGGTCGGTTAAATTAGGGCAAAGTTGCATAATCTGGAGTATAACATAATGGAGTTTTAAAACATAAAATATAGCATTATACAGGGTGAGTTTTTTTCGATGTTCTCTATGGGGATCTCGGAAACTATAAGAGATAGAAAAACGGTTAAATGGGGAAAGAAGTGTAGTTTTATAAGACGAATAAAATGACACATTCAAAATATTTGAAAAAGTCAAGGGTAACTAGATATTTTGAAAAAAGTAAAATGTGTCATTTTTTTTAAATCAATATATCTCTATTATTATCATAGATAGAAAAAAACTGTAAAGGACAAAGTTGTAGAAAATTTTACACAGATTAATAACAAAAAATCAAAAAAATTTTTTCGCCCATATTTTGGGAGATATGACGCAAACTTGCCTTTTTTAAAATGGAAACAATAGTTTTCTATGACTTTATTAAAAGGCCTATTTTTTTCCCTTTAATCCGATATAACATATGCCATAGTTATTTTTAAAATAAAATAAGTTACAGTCGTTTTTAATTTTACCATACACCAAAAAATAGTTAGCCATGAAAAAGACAAAAGTAAAACAATTGCGGTTGTTTATAGCAACGAAATCAATATTTAATTTATTATCTTTCTTTACATTTGTCAAAAGCAACATAAAGTAAAATAATTCCGAAATTATCAAAATAATAATAGAAGAAAATTTTAAATATTACATAAGATGCTCAAAAAGTCCACCATTATTATTATGGCATAAAGTACATCTTTTTAAAATCGAATGTGTGGCTTTTTTTACTTTTCTTCTGTCAATAGAATAAAATGTTTCAAGTACAGCTAGTTTAAGATCCTCCACGGATTGATATGTTTGTTGATACACTTTGTTCTTCACATAACCCTACAGAAAAAAGTCTAAAACGGATAGGTCGCGTTTCATCTGTCCAAATTATTTTTGTAGGGAGCGTATTATCCTCTTGGCACATGTTTTTGTACCATATACAGAAGACCATTCTTTTATTGGTATCACCGTCATGTAAATTTTGTGAAATTGATACCTTATATGGGTGAAATTTATGTTTTTTCAAAACTCGTACTAGAGTTCGTTGAGATATGCTTGCTTCTGTTGCAATTTGTCTGGTCGATGTGGATGGATCTATCATCGCCAATGCTAATACGATTATTTCCGAAACATCATTAATTTAGTTTTTTTTTTTTTTTCAAGTTTCGGCTTTATAAAGGATCCGTACTCACCCAAATTGTGGTAAATTCTTCTGAATGTTGGTAAAGATGGCTGCCGACGATCGATATATTGATTATAGTATTGTTCTGCAGCATCCGCAGCGTTTTTATTACACTGAATGTAACAAACAAGCATATCACGCTTTTCTTCGTTGAAAAAATTCATTATCACTTTAAATAACTTACAACACCAAAAAAATACAAAACAAACTTATCGAAACAAACCAAATATGGAAATGAATTAATGTGTGTTTAGAATAAACAAGTGCAATTGTTTTACTTTTGTCTTTTTCATGGCTAACTATTTTTTGGTGTATGGTAAAATTAAAAACGACTGTAACTTATTTTATTTTAAAAATAACTATGGCATATGTTATATCGGATTAAAGGGATAGCCCTTTTAATAAAGTCATAGCCAACTATTGTTTCCATTTAAAAAAATGTAAGTTTGTGTCATATCCCCAAAATATGGGCGAAAAAATTTTTTTGATTTTTTGTTATTAATCTGTGTAAAATTTACTACAACTTTGTCCTTTACAGTTTTTTTCTATCTATGATAATAATAGAGATATATTGATTTCAAAAAATTGACACATTTTACTTTTTTCAAAATATCTAGTTACCCTTGACTTTTTCAAATATTTTGAAAGTGTCATTTTATTCGTCTTATAAAACTACACTTCTTTCCCCATTTAACCGTTTTTCTATCTCTTATAGTTTCCGAGATCCCCATAGAGAACATCGAAAAAAACTCACCCTGTATAATATGTTATTATTATGCAACAGTAAATGTTTATTATTAGCCATTTGTTATAGTACTTATGTAACATAAGTCAAATTGTCACAGTAGCTAAAGAGGAAATAATTTATTAATTATTTTCAAATTCTTTTTATTTAATTTATGTAAGTTACTGTGACCATGTGAATAAATCCCCCTTTTCTATTATTATATAATAATAGAAAAGGGGGAAAAAATCGCAATTGTCAAGAAACCTTTTTTATATTTTTGAGAAACTATTTTAAGAGAAACTACAAAACAGTTAACACATTATCATTGCCACTTTGTACGCTCTATAACGTGGTGATATGATAATAAAAAATTGACCGTAAATTTTCAGTAAACATTATCAACTTTGTTTTTTCTCATGGGCGCCATCTTTGATTTTTACATTTTCAAATACATATTTCTTTGTAATTACGGTAATGTGTTATGTATTGTGTTTTCGTCTAGCAGTTTGATGGAAATCCCAAAAATCCTGCTGTTGCAAAGAGTGCCTTGAAAATGACAGCTACACTTTAAGAAAGCAATTTTTGACACTTTGAATTTCGCTTCACCTGACTGACAGTTTCTAAACTAGTTTACATTTATAACTGCCGCTTTCAAGTGAAGAAAAAACGCGATATGTTAGAATCGCATTATTACGCATCACATCGAAATGTGCAAGTTTCTTCGAAAACATAACTTAAGCGGTATCCAGAAAGGCAACAACCTGCTAAAAAATATTTTCTGATTCTTCAGTTTATTTGAGTATGGTATATTTTCTAAGCATAAAATACATGTTCATAGGCCCAACAGAAATGAAATGTTAAAACCTTCTGAAAAATAATAAATGGTTATAAATTTAATTCTCCATTAGATTCAAAATAATCCTTCTACTTCAGCAAGAGCTATAGCAGAAGAAATGAATATATCTAGTCAGGTAGTATAGATAGCTTCAAAAAAAAAACATAAGTATTTCCCCTTTTAAATTCATTTCACTCATGTTTTTCATCCAGAAGACACTGAACAAAGTAGCGTTTTGTAGGAACATCATGACGCTGTTATTGCAAAATCCACACTTTCTTTCCAATGTGATATTCACGGATGAGTGCAAGTTTACCAACACAGTCACGTTCAATTGTCTCAACAAACATGTATGGTTAGTTAAAAAATCCATACGAACATCAAGGACGGCAACAACAAGCAAGTTTTGGTCTAAATGTATAAGTTGGTTTGGCGATAAGATCATTGGCCCGTACATTTACTGTATGGCAAGAAATAAAGATTATTATTATTATTGTTATTATTACTAACAAAGACAGTTTGGGTATTTGCGCTTTTTTAATGACTTACCTGCCCGATTACATCGCTGAAAACATTTGCCTCATTCGCCTAAATGGCCTTTGGTTCCAGCAAGATGGAGCTCCATCACAAAACGCTAGAAGAGTGTCTGATTACTAATCTCAAATATTTTCCGACAGAGATATTTCAAATAGTGGGGACGTACGTTGGCCGATACGTTCGTTAAATATTTATAAATCTGTACCCATATATCAATGAATTGCGAAGAAAGATTGTTAGAACTTTAAGGACTAAAATAGAAAGAAAGTTTGTTGGGATAGGCTTGGTCGAGTTTCTTTTGTCATTTATTAAAAAAATGTAAAATATTTTAATGTAGGTACCTTTATTGCATTAACAAATCGTATTGGTGATGTAGCTTGGTTCATATTAACACATTGACATACATTTTTAATTTAATGTAAGCCTCTACAAAAGAATCAATTATTTAAATCTGACACGATTTTGCGGACACGTCAAAATTAATTTTGACGCTGGGAATAAATGACGTGTCACAGACGTCAATGACGTTAAAGGGTTAGGGACATAAATAATAAATAAATAAAATTTGAACATAATTAAATATGATTTTCTCTTTAGCTACTGTGTAATTTTTACTTATATTACGTAAGTACTTTAAAACAAATGTACATTTAAATAACTACTTCTCTTGCCTATGCCCTTCTAGACATTGAATTGCGTATCTTGCTGTTGAATAGCAATAATAAATTATGAAAGATTAAATTATAAGTATTGCTACATTTTACGACGTTTGATTTACCGCTACAAATTATTATTTAGTTTTGTTAGCTGCTATAACTAAAAGAGCCCAAATTGAGTTCTTTGTTTGATTATCTGTGCTTATAGCTGCACCTACTCCTGTTTAATCATTAAACTATTTATCAATTGTTGTGCAGAAATGTATGTATTAATCCATTTTAACTTAATTTCATCATTTAATTTAATAATAATTCTTTTATTTGTTGGGAGTATAACAATATTTGTAGCAAATTTTTAATAACAACTTCACCGCGATCTTAAAAGTTGTCATTACATTTCACCCATTGCCGAAAGTTTATTAACTAAATATTAGTTTAAAAACATATTGCCCAACAAAAGTCTTATCACTACACACGCAAAACTACAAATTGTCAATTCTCGATGCTATCGCAATGAAAACGCGCGTCCGAGCAGTTATAAAATATTGCATTACGGCATGAAGTTTACTATGATTTGAAAAGAGCGAGCGAAGGAGAGATGGGGTAAACGTATTTTTCCGTGTACGTAACTTGAATTTTCAAGCAGGAATATTCCTGCCGTAAGTCTCCCGCCCGCCTCCATTTGCAGATCGATACGATACATACACAATCTTCTTTTCACGGTATCGAATCCAGACGGAGGCGCAGAATTCGAGGAAAGTCTTTGAGGAAAGATGAATGCGTCCTATTTGAAATTAATATTTGATGTCTGCTCAACCCTTATGCGTTTCGACTTGCATGTTGTTATTTGTTAGTTGTTTGGAATTTGAATGAATGGTAATTTTTAGGCAAGAAATTTTTTCAAATATAATGTAATGCGTATTAAACAATGAATTGGAATTACTCTCTCTTGATAATAAATAAATCAAGCTATGTTTAAAGAAATAAAATCCTTACTATATAACCAATATAATGCAAACCAACCATAGTTCGCAACAGTTAGAGTCACAAATTAATATCACAGACTTCCGGATCTAGCGTTTAAATAAATTATTATTATTGCATAGCTATCAGTAAAATTAATTTCACATCTGTAGCTGGTATATTTAGGGAATATAAATATCAAGAATATCAAATTTGTTTTAAGCCTACATTTGCATAGTACAATATCAATAGACGAAATAGAATTGCTTATTACGTTATGTCTGTTAGCATTCTAAGGGTAGATCTTTCAGCTTCATGGATTTGAGGGATTGTCTATTAGGATTAAGGAATAGGATCACGGCATATTCTAACAGTAGACGGCAAACTGTTTTTATAAATATAAAAGCTGTTTTGTACTATTTTTTTAAATTGCTATCCAATTATATTTTTATTTGATACTCATTTTTATATTGTCTATTTTTTAGACGCTCAATAATCTTTATTATAAAATTTACATTAGGTATAATACAAAACATTTTATATATTATTATTTCTAAATGTCTATTTACCATCGGTCTTTCAACCAGAAGTCCTTGATGATTGATGTGATGAATGAATGGATAGTGGAATTTGGAAGGGATATTTGGGTTACATTTAAGGCATAGCCGGTTTAATAGGTCTTGGCTTACGGGATTTTTGGAAAATTTATTTTTATCCCCTTCTCCAAACCAAGTCTCACTAAAATCTTTACCCCAGCTCCATCCTCTCTCGTCCACTCTCTTACTCTCCTGTTTCTCCCAGACATTCCTCAGATACTCCTTCACACTTCTCTCCCAAATGACTCCATATATCCCTTCCGCTATTGCACAGCACACACCTACCATAACTTCCGCCCATCCACACAATTTGTTAGATAATTGGATTAGTCTAAGGGATATTGAGATAATACCTTTGTTATCGTAAAGGAGTGTGTTCGATTATACACACTCCTTTACGATAACAAAAGTATAATCTTTTTCTTATTATTTTTTAGTATCAGACATACACCGTTGTTTCGATCGTGTTTGCCTTTCCGTCGAAGTACAACGATATAAGAATTACGGACTGTAATTACAATACGCATACCCCTTAGTTTATCAGAAAGAAAAGTATCTCTATCCACCATAAAAAATATTATATTATTTGCTACCTTCTACTGAATAATTGAGTTAGAAGTAAAATTATAAGCGCTGGAAATATATTGAGCTTCATAAATAAAAAAGACTGTTATTCCTTACTTAACAATTTATTTAAATTGTGAAGTAATGAACAGTTGTGATTAATTACTTCACATAAACTAAAAAAGTATATATATATATATAGTATTGGAAGAAATAGAAGAATGTATAAGTGCGTGTAAACTTGGGTGGAAGAGGTTAAGAAGAAGGAAATCTATGAAGAATGAAGCGCACAGAATTGTATTTGAGATTGGTTTATTTGTGTTGATATGTTAAATAAACGTTTTGAGATAAATGAGAATTATTTTGAGTATATTATATCTTGTTCTAGGGTTCTATTCCATATCACCATCGCTTTTGTTTTATCCCTATTTATCTGTAAACAAAGTGGCTAAATTCTTCATCGCATATATGTAGACTACATTGTAGATATTCTTTATTTTTTGACATCAGGAATAAGTCGTCGGTAAATGCAATATGATTAATTATTACATGTGTTAATCTGTCACTTTTTCATGACATTTTTGCATTATCGTGTCCATTAATTTTATAAACACATTTGAACTCAATGTACCTCCTTGTCTTGCTACCGAGTGTGTTGTGTATCTCTATGATGCTTTATTTTTTGTTTTAATATGGTTGATCGTATGTTGATAAGTTTTATGTTGTTAATTAGACCAATGCCTACGTTCCTTTCTTTTAAAATTTTCCAAATATTATCTTTTGTTATTGAATCGAACGCCTTTGAAATATCTATAAAACAGTGATACATTGCTTGAACGGTCTCTATAATTCTTTCGACTAGTTGTCTCATTATAAATATTGCATCGGTCGTTCCTCTTCGTTCGTGATTTTGTGTTTCGTTTAAGGTATTTTCTATTTGTGATTGTAGTCTCTCCGTAAGAATGCTGTCATATATCTTTTCTGGTATACTCAAAACCGAAATACCTCTATAGTTGTGGAATTCTTTACTATCTCCTTTTTTGAAAAGTGGTAGGTTTACTGCAAGCGCCAGTCTTCGGGTATTACTCTATTCATGAGATGTAGTAATAGTATTTTACATGCATTTTCCATACATCATAACGTTTCGGATGTTGTTCCATCATGCCCTAGTGCTTTCCCTAGTTTAACTTTTCTTAACGCCTTTTCCAACTCCTCGAGTATTATTGTGTTTCTGTTTCTATCGTTTGTAATTTAATTAACGTTCATAATTTGGCACAAACTAACGAATTTAATGCCTATTGCTTAGACCATAAGTATAATTTCATAGACTTTGGACTTATTTTGCCAATTCTAGTAATTGTTGAACTACCTATAGTAGATATGAAGATGACAATGCTCATAAATTTCTGCTTTATATTTGAATTTGAAAAATATTTATATTCGGGTTCGTATTTTACATTACAGAACGCATCGATGAAGACGTTTCTTATTGTCTGATACTTTTAGAATAATCACCTTTATAATTTAAACATTCTGTTTTCTAAGTTCAGCTATTTCGACAATGAGTATAACATTTTCAGTTTGCAATAATGCGATTCGTTCATAAAATGGTTACATAGTTTTTTAACTGACAGAACTCAAATCGTTAAAATTAATAATTTTACTTCAAGGCCAATTAATGTTCTTTTAGGGGTGCCACAGGGATCTCATTGTGGACCAGTGCTTTTCCTCTTATTTATCAACGATATTCATACGTATATAAAAAACTCAAAATTTCTATTATTTGCTGATGATCTTAAGATATTTCGTTTAATTAATTCTGATTCTGATACCAATTATATACAAAATGATTTAGATAGCATTTTTCAATGGTGTTGCGATAATCAACTATTTTTTAATTATAATAAGTGCATTTCGATCTCTTTTGGACGTAATCGTGGTGCTGAGAATAAATACTTTATTAATAATAATGAAATTCCTATCGGCCAATAGAAATATCTTGGCGTGACATTTGAGAAAAATATGTCTTCTCAATGGAATTTTTGGAAGGGATTTCTCATAAACCACTCAAAAACTACTATTTATTTAATTAGTCAGGCCGCAACTGGAGTATGCATCCTGTATTTGGTCACCGACTTATAACAATAAAATTAAACAGATTGAATCTATACGAAATAGGTTTTTATTACAGTGTTCATTTCGTATGGGTATTGACAGATGCAAATATAGCAGATCTACTATGTTAAGATCTATTAACTTAGTGCCCCTGAGATATAGACGAATTGATGCTGACTTAGGCTTTTTATATAAAATAGTTAATAGTATTGTTCATTGCTGTAATTTATTATCATCATTAAATTTCAGTATTCCATCTATTACGAGAGCAAGATCTATATTTAAAAAAACTTTCCATAGATCTAATTTCGGTCAAAATAAACCAATATGTCGAATGATCAAGTATACAAATATTCTATGTACATCGCCTCATTTTAAATTATTTGGCATATCATTTAACATATTTAAAAGCGGTATTAACAATGCCTTAAACGAAACACAAACATCCGTTCCAAATTTCGCAATCCTGAAAGTACTATTCATTAATCACGCCATTCATCAACGACTAATATACTGTCGATAGACATTTAGGAATAATTATATATGAAATGCATGACAACTTATGTAAATCTTAAAATAAAGATAATTTTGTCTGCGTGTAATATAAAAACCATATCAAATTAAATTACACTTACAAATTAAATAGTACAAAAATTGCTGTTACTATTTACGAAAATGGTTTGCTGCCCTCGTTTAGAATACAACGTGATCCTATTCTACAATCCTAATACGAAAAGCACACATTTTCAAAATGAAAGGTAATGGTCTGAATTTAAACCTCACATCACAATACCATAACAAAATAATATCTGGCAGGTATTTTTAATTCACATATCATAAGCCCTTTCGTAATAATTTGAAATTTAAATTCTCAAAATTATTTACATTTATTAATTACTCAGACTGGCCCTGCAATTGAAGAAGTCGCAAGTCTAAACTAGAAAATATTAATTAGTTATTTCAAAATTGTTTTTATTAAATTTATTTAAATCACTGTGACCAAGTGAATAAATCCTTTTTCTAGTGGAAAATTTGGTTTCAAACGATGGATGTCTAGCTCATTTCGGAAAAGACGTTAGAGATTATTTAAGTAATTCATTTTGCAATCGGTGGATTGGACGAGGAGGTGAGATATCCTGATTTGGCACAATGCGATTTCTTCTTGAAGAGCAAAATTTATAAAAGATGTTACCCAAATTTTATTTTTTTGAGAAATGCAATATTCGAGGAATGCAGATTGCTAACGAATAACGGTATTGTGTATTGCAGAATGTAGATTTATTTTGAATTGTAAAGATAATTAAAATTTTTTCTTAATCAAATTTATCTGGATTTTTCAACATAAATAAAGATAAACAAGGAAAACAATCTTGTTTATATCAGTATAAACCCTCTATGTTGAAATGCAATCTGCGAAAAAAGTTTATCCATGTTAATTGCCTATGTTCGTCATGGATTAATTTCAGTCGTTGTATTACAAATGAATAAATAAATTATTCACTCGCTATATAATAATACAAACTTATTTACAAACATCTTTATTCAAACAATATGACAACAAAATTTTAGAAAATTTATTATAACAATTTATACTATTGTGTTAGTAGTCTGTCATGGGCTCTCGACCATAGGTCTTTCTGCCCCACAAACTTATTTCATGTCATTTTACATAATTATTAAAAATCATTACATATTTGGTTTTCAGTTGTATGTATAGATTTTTGACAGAGTTTTCTAGATTATATCTGTAGAACTTAAAAACAAAATTATTTTATTTGTAAGCAAATTATTAGGCTGTATTTTTATTTTTTCACGAAAACAATGACACCTTTTAGACTGCGTATGGGAAAATTAAAAGAAAACTTTATTTCCTTCCCTCTTCATTATTTCAATGCTTGAACGAATTAAGGGCAATTTATCCACCTATATGCATGCATGTATATGTTTGAAACCCACTTATGTACGGCGGTGCGCGCAGTAAAGCTAGACGACAACGTTATTACGGTGACAGGTGGTGGATAACGTCGTTTCTATCCCGCCTGCTATTCCGTCCAATTTACATCAAATTCAAATGCCATTTTCAATAATTGACGGTTCGTTTTACTTCATTATCCTTCCCAATCAGAATCGCCGTCCGTTCATTTTAATTCTACTTTTTTCTGTTTTGTTTCATCCCCTCACATCATCTCCGCATGTATTAATTTATTGTTGCCGACGACTGAAAACGTCAGAAATCTGGATTATTGGATTACAGGTGCGTCATTCGTTCAATTAAAACCTCGTTCCTGTATCAATTTAATTACTGACTTTAATTATTGAAATTTTCTCGGATAAAAGCATTGTTCGGAAATATAATATTTAATTTACCAATTTAATGAAGCAAAATTAATTTCATCACAGAGCCATTTCATTGGCAATATCATATGGCAATTTTGTTTCAAAATAACGCCATTCATATTATCTACATGAATGCCGATACAGCTGATGCAATCTGATGCTTTAAGTAGATATAAACGTCAATGATAAATTAATTAATTAGAAGAGATCTCAAATACTATTCTTAAGAATTCTCATATATAAATAAATTTGGAAACAAAACGTAACGTTTTAATAGTCTCGATTGCATTACTTTTACCTGTACGTATTTTATTGGGGTCGCACTGTAAATTTCAATGTTACACCCTTGTGTCGTCCCAAAAAAATTAGGGGCATACATGTAATACAATTAGATAAAACACTTAGAATATTTTCTGTAATTTGTTTTTTTGTTTTCCAAGTCATTCTGGAATATTCATTAAAATAAGATTCCATATCTTATCCATGGATTAATAAAAAATTACTGATTTGTATCTATACTATTCATACAATTTGGGTTGCATTTCAAATTTCAAAGTTTCGTCCTTCTGTAGTCACAAAAAATAAGGGTGGGATACTATAATTGGATAAAACTCTTAAATTCTTGTCTTTTTTTGTATAATGCATAATTTGCATTTCGAGTTATTCTGAAATAGTAATTAATTTTATTAATTTATAGATAACTAATTTTAATCCCAAGTGAAATTAAGTTTAATTCTTTACTTCGCTTATTAGTTCGCACTATTATATGTACATTTCGAGATACGAAGTGCTATTTATCAATAACTAAACTAAATTTTTTAAACAACTTTGATAGGTATTAATATTAAAACACTTCACGTAAACTGAAAGAGCTCAAATAGTGTTAAAATCCCTAATGATTGAATAAAATAAAAAGAATTTGAAAATAATTAATTTACTCAATTGAATAATTAATTAATTAATTTTTCTTTAGCTACCGCAACTGAATCAAAAAATATAATTATTTATAATCTTCTTTAAATTGGTTGCGGAGACTTTTAATTATTTCAATAAAATATGGTTATAATAATATTAATTAACGGAGGTGTACATTATGTAATTCAATGTACGGAGTGGGTATTTGCCCGGGAAGTAGTTGTTTTAATGGGCATTTGTTTAACGTCAAAAGTCACAGAGCTAAATGTGGAAATAATTTATTAATTATTTTCAAATCATTTTTATTTAATATATTAATTATAACATCCTTTATTGCCCAACAGAATAACCAATTATAGAACAATTTAATTTAAAGACGTACAAATTACACAATATATAAATAAATATACAAAAAATACAATAAAATAAAATTAAAAAAAAAATATAGAAGAATCATTTTTATTTAAATAATAAAATACAATTATTTATTATGTCAGAAAATGTTAATTGTGTAGTTCAATGTCAGGTATTTGCCAGAGAAGTAGTTGTCTCAATAGATGTTTATTCTTTTTAAAGTACTGATGTAATGTAAATCAAAAGATTGCGGTAAATAAAGTGAAAATAATTAATTAATAATTCAATTAAATAAATTAATTATTTACAAATTATTTTTATTTGATATAATTAAAAAACTGTAAAAAATGAATAAATACTCTTTTTCTATTTTTTACCTAATAATTAGTTTAAAGGTATCCACCCGGTCTAAGTAAATGAATAATAAAAAGACCATTTTTATTTATTAATTTACTTATTTTATATTTGTTTTATTACTCGTTTACTTTGAACTATATCCATAATAACCGTAACAAAAAACACACCCCTCTCAACATGTAATTAAAAAAGTAAAAGTCTATTTGCAAACCCTTTGTTCGCGTTTGTTTCCGGAGTATGTAATAAATTCTGTTCCATCGGAAAATATGATCACAATATCCTTAACCTCATTAACCTGATTTGTTCCAACAAACCTCGCGCGCTGTTTCCCCTTGCCTTTAATTAATGATTCCTTCCTACTTCTCCCGTCCTGATTCACGCGACACGCGATATCACAGGACTCGGATGTCAAAATAGTTAGCAAAGATGGCACTCTAGTTTTGGAAGAGGGAAATGACAGAGAGAGAGGGATGATGATAAACGCAGGAGGGTGGCACCTAATAAATAGCATTAAAACACACTTCAAAGTATTCCTGTCTATCTGTTTCCATCGCCCTTCGAGCAAATGTCACGATTAATATGTGACGCGGATTAATTTCAGACGGTAATTGGTACAAAGAGGGATTTTAAGGTGAGGGTTGGGGAAATCTGGATGTATTGAATTTGGAATTCACGGGGATATGGTCTTTGATAAGTGAGTTATGCAAAAAAGAGAAAGCTTTTAGTCATCTAAATTTTAATAACGTATTCATATCTTTTTTAATTTTATATATTAGAAATATAAAATAAAATATATTTCATGGACAGGACAGACTTCTGGTCGGTAGCCATTTTCAGAAAATGATAATGTAAATAATTATGTTACATGTATTGAAATTCACTGATTTTACGTGTACAAACATTTTTTTAGAAATTCCTGCATACCTGTTCATTTTATAGAAAAAAACTGAAAGAATTAACATGTGTTCAGAATTTATAAATCTCTTTAAAATGATGCTTTGTTCAATTTTATAAACGATGTATAATTAATAAATTAATTTTGTACACTCCTTGAGAATGAATAAAGTTTAAACTAGTCGGAGAAAACCATTGACCTATGAATATCAGGATGTAGCATAAGGTCGGTGGGGTGCAGCATACGTGCAAAGTACGGCGGGGGGACCGCCATAACATTCAGCTTAACTGAATTAGTTCGCATAAACTAATTCAGTTAAGCTGTCTCGATTTACGCGAAAAATTTCGCGTGACTCTGATGCTCTTCTAAAATTGTGCACTTTAAAACGTGCGACTTAATTAATAATTTGGATAACAAATCTAGTAACTGCTAACAACACTCGTCGCTAATTCAAATGTGAAAATGAAGTTATTTTCTAGGATGTAAACAAAGTGCACAATAATTACAAATACCACCGCAAGAAGCAACACTTGTTTCATATACTACCCCCCACCTCGCAACCTTGGCTAAATCAAATGTGCAAATGAGTTTATTTTATAGTGTAAACTTGCACAATAATTACAAATACCACCGCAAGAAGCAGTACTAGTATTGTATATTTACCCCCACTCAAAAGTGGGTACACCCCGCATCGAATTGTCCAACCTTGTAGAAATAATACATATTTCAATGAAATAAACCAAATATTATTTATTTTTCAAATATTTAATATTGCAATTTATTTAGTACCAAAATTAAGTGAATTGAAGTATACGAAATATTTTTTTTACTAGCTACTATAAACCAAAGTGGCATGACGTTTCTTATTCTCACTTAGGAACAACATACCACTTTGGTTTAAAAACATTTTGTTTAGTATAAACTTATAATACAAAGTTAATATAGTTTTTTATTGATTTAAAATCTCAGGACTGATAACAAATTATGGATAACAAATTTCACCTTGAATATTGAGGAAAACGAATGTTTAATTGAAAAATATATTGTAATGGGCAATTAAATTTTTAGATTTTTTTAAATAACTTAGTGATCAAGTAAGTTCCCAAATATAGCAGCGACTCTATCCTCCAACCGAGATCTTATGAAAGTAAATTATAAGAAGAGATTGCTTCTAAATGCTTAAATTCAGTTAAACTTCAGAAAATACGACCTAGAAAACGATTGGCAGACAAGGCAATTTAATCGATATGTTTAGATTTTTAAAATACAATACTTTTTCTAGGATAGGTATGATAGGATAGGTTATGACGTTGCACTACTGATAAGTATGTACGATCTCACTTATATTGATAACATTGATTTTGCAAGAGTTAAATCCATTAAGGATTTAGGGTCTTTTTTAATTTAAAACTATAATGTAGTAACCACATATCAATCATATTAAAGACATTTTAAAACTGTGGGGTTTTATTTGATAGATTGATAAATAATACTGATTACCTTATACTCTGCACTAGTCAGATTGACCGATGTGAAGTTACTGACGAAGTTTCCAGCATGGCGGAGGCGCCGGTGTAAATTAAACCAAAAACACGCGTTATTACAAGAATTTAAAGATGAAATTCGACATAAAGTGCTAAAATTATATTAACAATGTTATATTATTAATATATTCTTAGGTCAACACTCATTTTCGACTTTTTCAAGTTGAAGATGCATCAGATTCAAAATCCAAAACGGCATTGTTTGATGCAATTTAAATAAATGTGTTTCGCACTAGATTGTTGCTAAAGATGTAAACAATGATTTTAAACAATAAAATCACGTGTATGTCTTTTGTAACTTTTTGAAATAATTTTTAAAACCAGCCACGAATCCCACAAAAATGTGTGTCAGATTCAAAGTCCAAAACTGCACTGTTTGATGCAATTTAAACAAATGAATTTCTAACTAGATTGTTGCTAAAGGTGTAAGCAATGATTTTAAACAATAAAATCATGAATATGCCTTTTTGTAAATTTAGCACTTTTTGTCGAATTTCATCTTTAAATTCTTGTAATAACGCGTGTTTTTTGTTTAATTTACTCCGGCGCCTCCGCCATGGTGGAGGTGCCGGGCAAATCCGTGGCTGGAAAATTCGTGGGTAACTTCACATCGGTGAACAATCGTTTTCTAGATTGTATTTTCTGAAGTTTAACTTAATTTAAGAATTTAGAAGCAATCTCTTCTTATAAGTTGCTTTCATAAGAAACTTACTTGATCACTAAGTTATTTAAAATATCTAAAAATTTAATTACCAACAACAATATATTTTTCTATTAAACATTCATTTTCCTCAATATTGAAGGTTAAATTTGTAATCCTTAATTTGTTATTAAGACTGTTGAGTTATTAAATCAATAAAAAACTATATTAAGCATTGTTACAACATAAGCCTGGTGACTACACTGTCATGGTGAATGGTATTCCTTGTAGAAGGACCCGTTCTCAATCTTTATTTCGTATAAACACTTAGCTGTTCTATGAATTGAATGTTCCGTATTTTAAAATTTGCGAATTTATTTAAAAATGAAACATAGATTAACTTATTCTAAGCAAATATTAATTCATTCAAATTAAGTTTTGAAACATTACTACTATGGCTACTATTTTTTCTTTTTTAGTTTAATAAATGCTTATATTTAGTTTATGTTGTAAATATTTGTTACGATGTTTATTTCTTAATCAATTCCAATTCAATAAGAATGAATTAGCTCGCATAAAAATGTTGACAAACCAAACTTAGATAGTTTGAAGAGGAGTAAACAATAATGTCGAAGAATTTAGATAAATCAGTAAATGTGAATAATCAATTTGAAATTAAAGGTACTAGGTTCACTTATTTTTTATTCACCAATTAGTTTCGACGTATCTTCTTTATCAAAGAAAAAAGTGTACAGAAAATATTTTTACGCAGTAGCATATGCAATCAGGTAATAATGGCGGTGACGATGGGGAAGTGCCAGCAAACTTGGTTAATGAGTGCGAAGAAATCGCACTCATTAACCAAGTTTTTTTCAAGTTTTATGGCCTTATAAATCTCCCACCCTTCTTTCTAAAATTTACATCTTGTCCTTTACTACCCAAATGCAAAATTGTAAAATCATCCCGATTAAAACAAAAATGACTGAATTTGATACAATGTTTGGCGAAGACTGTCGATTAATTCAAATTGAATATTATTTAAAATATTTCATCAAGTCATCAGTGAGAACCAAATCTGTTATATTTCAGTAAATGCGACATCAACTTGCATCTGGCTTTCGAGACAATTTAATAACTGCTGTATATTTGATGTCATATCAGTAAAATTTAATCGTTTGGATTTAAATCCATATAGGTTTCTTAAAAGGTAAGTCATCAAAGTATTCGATTTAGGTTGTCTGGCAATGATCGACAATCATCTATTGTTTTAATTGGCTCTTTAATTTTAAGATCATTTGCAAAGAAAAGGCAAACGGTACTAATAAAACTCACAATACCATTGATAAATATCTCAATTGAAAAAGAGACCCAAATCGATACCTTGGGGAACCCCAGACATTGCTTGAAACATATTAGACCTGAATTAATTCTACTCCACAAACAGGCGCATTTAGGTAAAATAGTAATAAATTAGTTTGCATAGAGTTGTTGAGAAGCCCAACTTAAATAGTTTGGAGAGGAGTGAATAATGATATCCAAAACTTTGGAAAATTCAGTAAATGTGACATTAAATTGTCTCTGACGTTCGAGATAATTTGATAACTGCTATATATTTGATATCGGATTACTAAATGTTGATCGCTTGGATTTAAACCTTTGGTACGTTTCTTGCAAGTTGAAGAAGCCATTGATATTTTTCAGAAACATGAATTCAAAGCACATCGACATATAAGAGGTGATGGATGAATTAGATATGGAATTTCTGTTGCCGTATTTGTCTATATGTATTATGTCTGCATTTTTACAAACATTCTGAAAAGTCTTGAATTCTTAATTGATTAAAAAGTTGGAAAGATAACGCAAGCGCCATCTATTACCTAATTTCAAGTAGTATCGTCAACAATTTGAGTATACAGTATAGACGACTGAAAATCGTTGTTTCGTTTACTAAAAGAAGGCGAACTTGTTCTGTTAACGAAAACAGGAAAATGAAATTAATTTTATAAATTGTTCATTTAATTAAAAAAATATAAAAACACATAACTTTTTATACCACTTTTATTTTACTTTAGTGACTAGTTTCAATTACACGGTAATCAATATCTAACTAAATATTTATATCATCTGGAAAAGTATTCCATATTTGAGGATGCTTCTTGATAAAAATATGGTCACGACCATCGCTAGTCGCTAGGAACCAGGTGATCAACAATTTGAAAAAAAAAAACACAATCGCAAACCTCTTAAAACAAACTTCATAACTAATCTTATTCTACATCGACGATTGAATTCACCCCACCATATATTTACAATTCACCAATAAGCATGTTACACTTCCACAACACCTCACTTAGCTACATGTTTACTAGCAGATATTGAAAACTAAGCAAAGGTGAATCAATAATCGCGAATAGAGGGCGCGTGCAAATTTGTCTGTGTCTGATATATTTTCGCCGATTTACTGAATAATCATAATGCGAATTATACAAAACGTGACAATACTTTATACGATGATTGCATTTTATATTTCGGGAATGGACAATGCAGGTGCTGCCATCCAAAAACCGACGTCCCTAACGTAAAATTCTACTTTTGTCAATAGAGTACACAGAATATTTTGATGCCCGTGCGATATTTGTGTTGTTTACGGTGACATGAAAAAATGATGTCAGCCAGAAATGAAATCAAGTCGTGAACAATTCCATGCGATTATTTTTACGATCTCAACAAAAGTGTATCGATTAATTTATTTCGATGAAGCACCATCAAAAACCACCATATATCGATGGTATATTAATACTTTAATAAATGAATCAATAAGATATTTTTGATTTTCAGCAATTTTGTATTTAATTTAACTAAAATTGTGTTGCTACGCTGTAGCTTCTTAAGGTGAAAAATTTTCATAATAATATAATACAAAGATATTTACATTATATATATAAACATAGTTTTACTTTATGGGGGTGGTGCGTGGTTCTTCTTTCAGCCTGAGTAGAGGGGAGTTCAACTTGTTCATTCAGCAAGAGGCTCGTTGTGTGATTTTTATTAATTTCTAGGTTTTAGAGAATGTTTAATTTTTTTCCTTTCCCAACAATATGGAGAATTTTGAACTCTGAAATGGTGATACTATTCTTTCAAGTGATTGGCATATGTTGTGGTGTCCTTATCCTTTAAAATGCTCTCCCCGTTTATTCAATGTATATCTTAGGATAACCACCACAATTTAACTGATAAACTCCACAGTGCTAACCCTTTTCAGAATTATCTTTATTGTTTTATTATTATTTTCGACATATTATTATTAGTTCTGAAGGCAATTGCAATGTCTAATATTTACAAATGTTTTGGCTTAACTTTCCATTGAATTTTAATGATGGTATATGGAAATTGAATCGTGACCGTAGTTAACTCGGTGATGAATTTTGTGAAACTCGTTCTAAATCGATTGTGGTTTCAGAAAATATCAATACTGTGCGTGAATTGCTATTACAAATTGTCATGTGGAGTATCGAGAGATTGAGATAAATTTCGGCATTAATGGGACCAGCATATATTCAACATTGCATGAACATTTGGTTAACAAACAAAATTGTCCGCATTGGATCCCACATAATGGGTCGAAAGAATTACGATTAAGGTACTTCTTAACATATCGTAACAGGTAACGAATTATGGATCTAGTTCTACAAGACAAGATTTCAAAATGAGCCAAATCCAACAAAGAAACATTTGCACACGAAGCACTTCGAAGCAAATGGTTGTTCGTTTATATGAAAAAATCGGAAATGTAGCAACTGCGCCATTTGTGTTAATGTCAGACGGTCAATTCTATAGAATACACAACCATTTGTCCATTTGTTTGTCAGTAGTCTTCGGAAAAATTAGGGAAACCAATCGCAGAAGATGCACCATTTTCCAACAGGACAATGCGAGCTCTCGCACATCTTACAAACGCGAGACTTTTTAAGAACTGAAAAAGTCGAATTGACTTTTTTTATTCCTCAAATTATAAGGTTAGCGTTTATTGACGCCTCAAGAAGAGGCTGTTGCGTTCAGAATGCATGTTTTCGAGGCACAAATTTGAGTGATTTTTTTTTCAAACATTGTTTCAAGCTCATGCAAAAGTTTATTAATCTTGATAGAGAATATTTGGAAAACAATAAATTCGTATAGTATAATTTGTTATTTTCTTTGTCCTCTATTCAAATTTTTATGGTGTCAATATAAAAAAAAAACATTATTAATAACAATTAATTTTATTAAATAATATTATAATAGTATCAACCGTTCTTAATTCATATTTATTTAAATAATGTAACACTTTTTAATTATTTAATTTATCAATATATTTAATTTTTTTGATTCAGTTTCCGAATTTTTTTATTCGAAAACATAAATTATATATTTATATATATTTCGTTTAGCAATTAGTGAAAAGGTAGTAAGAAAGTAAATATTATTTATTATAGTAAATGGAAGACAATGCAAGCGCCATCTTTTCCCAAATTTTATGTGGCTTCGTCACTAGTTATCCATACGCTAGGTTGGTGGTTGAACATTTTATTAAATTAGTTATAATCTTTAATATTTTAAGTAGATTTCAATTTATTGGATTATTAAAACTTTATTTTACAAATGATGTAAAAAAACTTTTAAAATATACATGAAACTTAAACACGTTAAATCATAATTAATCGTCTTTTCCCCGCAGAAAAAAATATCCCGGTAACAAAGTTTTCCTCCCATAGTAAATAGCAGCCATTTAGCCCTTTTGTGAAAAACGCCCTTCAACCTCCCTCAAAAGCGTAGCGCCGCATTTTTCACGGTTGACTAAAGCAGATTACATGCGCCAACTTTTAAAACACGTATATTTCACTAATTAGCCTCCCCCGCGCGCGCACTCACCGCGCGTTTCATCTCAAACAAAGGACAGCCCTTAAGTTAATTCAACAAACACACAACAAAAGAAACTGTTTGTGCATAGAATCGTTGTTTATGCGAGAGGTGGAGTAGAGTGGAGGACGTAATAATCCACAAATAGAATTCCGAGTTCGTTATAACGAACGAAAAACGTTGCTGCTGTGTTGAGCTCTGCGAATTCGCAAAGAGGATTATTCGGAGGAGAGTTTGGAATTAGAATTAAACTTACGGCGAGCCGTGCGGCGGGGGAGGGAAGACAGGTTCCATAATAATTTAGGATTGCGCTAATGTTTGGAATAAAGGAAAAAAAAACGAAGTCGGGGGCACAAAGCGCTTTTGCGCGCGCTGTAAAAAATTAGCTTCGCTCGGAGTTTAGAGTTTCGTTTTGGCTCGGGAGGGATTTAAGGTTTAATCGCCGGAAAAATGTTACGTGTAATTATAATGGGTTTGCTTTGTGCGGAATAGAGGTGGAGAGAAGTAGTGAATAAAATTTTAATTAGACGGAAAATAAGAGATATTTTGTGTATGTGAGTGCGTCTGTGTGTGTTTGGGGATTAAGAGCTTCTATGAATTGAATAATGTATGCATACATGTTGAATTAAATTCCGTTTAGTCGAAATACCTAAATAGGATTAAAATCTGTGTACAGGATATTAAAGCATACGTGTCTTCATATATATTGTAAAACTGTTCTTCATTTAAATCAATTTAATTATTATATTAATACTAATTAATTTTAAATTCCATTATTATACAAAATAATAAATAAATAAATTACAAACGCTATTTCATCATTTTGTAATTAAGGTTTAATTAAAAACTCTATATATAAAAAATAGCCCTTTTAATGGAAATAATAGTTTTATTTTGTTCATACTGAGGACAAGTTTGTAATACCCATTATATTTTTTGTAGGAATAATTATTTGTCCTGTGATTATATAAGCATATAGATGAATACGGTTCACATTGTTACGATCATAGAAAGTCTAAAAAAATACTCTACCAATTCATATAACAAACAAACAAATTGTGAAAAAGTTATGAAATAATAATAACAATAAATGTCTTTATTTCATCAACAACTGTACAATAGAAACATAAATATTTAATTAAGAGTAGGCGAAGTTCAGGCAGGCTAACGCCCGTCGCTGCTCTTCCACTTAACCTACTATAAATGATGTGCTTAATTTTATTACACCAGAATATAATTTTAATGCATTTATATATTGAAGTAGAAAGGATAAACCGGCTCAAAGCATTTCGAAATCCAATATTCATCAATCGTTTATTTTGAGCTTCCACCGAGCAACACAACTAAATTTAATGGTTCACTTAAAAAAAGGCCCGAATTGGGCAATAGTAAAGATATAGGATAATGCAAAATGCAAAAAAAGTATTTTACTTGATACAATTTACTTTTTTAATAATAATTATTACGCTAATTACAATCAAAAATTAAGATGGCGTAGACAGACGTTCAACGAACGCAGCTTTTAGCTTATTTACATGAAAAACAATTAGCCCAAACACGTCACAATGAAATTAATTAAAATCCTTCAAATTCCCGGCGACGACTAAACTTAACAGTCGGGAATTTGTATTAATCCATACCTACCTCCCCACCCCCAACCCCGAATCTCTCCTCTCGCAGCAGCTAACGAAAAGTTATTAAATTTCGTTGGAAAGTACGAGCAAAATACAAAATTAAGATAATGAACTTGTGTTCGTAATTAAGCGAGCCTCTCGCTAAATTAACTTATTATGTACCGAAAATCTAACGAGGACTTGATTAAAAATATATATGTATAAAAAAAAAATTCGAGGAAAAAATTGTTATTGAAAAGTTTTCAGACTAACTCAGTCTACTTTATATAATTGTTTTTTTTTCAGATAAATTATAAGAAAACTGTTGAATAATTAAAACATTTTGTAATATTAATTGTTTAACTGTAATTTATTAAATATCTGAATTTTATACTTTTGAATTTTATAATAATAAGATTTTGTATATTTTATGAGTTCCTTATTACAATTTTGCAACTGATGTGATTTTTTAAGCTAGTATAATACGATCAAAAAAGCAGTGTTATGGAACAAACTTTTTTTAATCAATAACAATCACAAAAAGAAATAAGCTTATTAGAAAAGTTCCTCGCCCCGGCCACGCAAGAAAGGGTGAAAGTAAATAATGAAAAACGTGACTCAGTCAAAATGAAAGTATCAATTAAATACACGCCCGGTCAGCTAATAGAAACACAGCACACACAAACTATGTACACACGTTAAAACTAACAACTAAGGGAACGAAACGAATCGCCCTCACGAGTCACCATTAGAAGTGGCGATTGTTTTACATCCGAAACTATTACCCAGCGCTAAACGTTTTCTTAGAAGGCTATTAAGCGAAAATGGGAGAGCTTTTCCTCCTGCGCTCCGCAAGAAACAACCGAACGGGCCTGCAAAAACTCGAACAACAATTACTCTAAGTCGTGTGTAAGAATTAGAAAGCGGCCGCGCGGCTGCGATTACTCTTAGCTTCCTTTTTCCTTCCTCGGCGATTTATCTATCCCACCCCCACCCTCGCCCCGCAGTTTCGCAGCCTTAATTCTATTTTATTCAGTGTTGAAGGGCGTAATTAATTTATTGCGTTTCATTTTCTTCTGAATTCTCGATTTCTGCAAACGCGCGCCGGAGGGAGAAGGATGAGGGGATACGGCTGGGAGAACAGGAAGGAGAGAGGAAGTTTTAGTTTCGGAAGGGTGCGAATGAATTTTAACCCTCTTGCTTTTGCTTATCGCGGCAATAAGTCTTTCGATTTGGAGGCCGGCCCTTTGCGTTTCGCACATATTGCTTACATCAGGTTTTCGAGGGTAATTTATCTCGTAAGGGCGGGAATTAGTGTAAATTAAATTATATGGGGGCTTCTGTTTGAATTAGGGATGTTGACATAATATCTCAAAATTTATTGTCAATAAGTTCATTTCGTATTTAAATATTAGTCATATTTAAACATGAAATGAACTTATTAAGCAACCAACAATCGTTGTGTTAAATAAAAACGAAAATTATAAATAAAAATATTAATTAGGGATGAATCCTAAAACACGTGTCTACAAATAGCCTTGTAATTATTATTTATCGCTTGCTTTTATTAAATATTTTCGACTCAAACCGTTACAGTGCGCAGTAGTACTGGTATGAAGCAAACAAATATATATTGTGTAATCCATTGTCCGGCGGGGTATATGCTCGGGAAGTAGTTGTTTCAATAGATGTTTGTCAAAACTTACAGTGTAAGTAATTTTTGCAGTTGAAAAAGGATTGATAGAATTTTATTGATCATTGCCAGAAATTTTCCACGTTTAACTTCATTGTTATTGAATTATTTAAATTAAATTAAATAAAAAACAATTTGAAAGTAATTAATTCATAGGAATTAAATAATTATTGTTTTTCTTTTTTAACTAATTTGATTCATCCCAACAAAGGACTTAATTGTATTTGTTCACAACCAACTTCAGACTTACGCTGCACGATCATATATTTTAATGGCTGACATAGGCCGTGTTTATACACAGGCGGCAAGAGAGTCAGGCCTAGGTGCTTTTGAGTGCAGATGCATACGCGAAGTTTAGTACTGTTGATAGTTCAATAGTCATTATAAAGCGGTAAAGCGCGTTATAAATGAGCGCGCTGAAAGTCATTCCTCTGCGCTCATATTGATGTGCATTATTGAACGCATCTTGAAAAATAAAATATTGTTGCTCTCTCGTCAACAGCGGAGTGACTTTTCAGCGCGCTCAATTTTAACGCGCTTTATAAGGATTTTTAAACTATCAACTAAACTACTAAACGCCACATATGCGTGCGCACTCAATTGCATCTAAGCTCGACGCTCTTGCCGTCTAAACATAAACAATACCATAATAGGGCTTGTGATTAAAAAAAACAATTAATTCTGCAAAGTAGTTTTTTCTTGATATCCATATCTTTCTTTTTTTCTATAGAACACATTAAAATACTCTTGATGCAAGAAAATATTATCCGATGTATTTGAAGATATATTGAGTGCCTCGGCCAAAACTGGTTTTCACTTTGAAGTTGATGAAAATACCATAAAGGCAATTGCTGTAAACCGGCGAATAACAATTCGTGAGAGCGCTGAGAGATTACATTTATCAAATTCCTCCGTCCATAATTATTTTAAATGGCTAGGATTAATCTCAAAGCTCGACTTATCATCCAATTTTGATGCGCATCAACACTGAAGGTAAGAAATAGGTTGTATACAATAATGTATAGTGCAAAAAATCTTGGCACAAAGCACTTCGAAATCTAATATTCATAAATCGTTTATTTTTAACTTCTACTGAGCAACACAACTAAATTGAATGATTCGCTTAAAGCAAAAAGGCCTAAATTGGTCAATAGGAAATATACAGGACCATAGGGATTTACATGATATTTTAAATGTGTTAATATTGTCTCCCCAAATAATTTGACAGTATAATTCATATTAGATTCCTTTTAAAGCTCATTAAGCTTAATAATTTGGTAGTTTTCTCAATAATTTCTGTAAAGGATTTAGCAAGATAAATGAAAAACATTACTGAGAAAACCGCAAAATTACATAGGTTTCAAATAAAAATTAAAGGTGTGCCATGAGAATTTGATTGTCATATTTTCAAAGTAAAGTAATAAATAGATTTGAAAGATTCAAAGAGGCCTAGTGAAAGAGTTCTCAAAAGAATATGTTAAAAATCATCTAATCGAAGATTTATAATTACAAAATAATAGTTTATTGATATGGTTAAAAAAACATAGTATACATACGAAACTAATAAATTACTAAATGAAATCACCAATTAATCTAAAACTTTAATTTGAACAAATTTAATAATTTGTTCAAATTAACGAAAGTGAACCACAATATATTTTCAGAAATTGACATATTGTCAAAAGTACAACCGTTTTCTGTTAAACAGTATCCTAACCGATCATAAAGTTTCCGTCGAACATTTGCCAAAATATACGGTAATATTTTTTCACATTCAGCTCGGATTGAGTTCTTTTAAGTCGTCCAAATGTTCGAAAGAAATTCCGTTATAAATTGTTGATTTTAAGTGACCCAAAGGAAAAAGTCATTTGGGGACAAATCAGAATATCTTGCAGGCCAGGGGATCGTCGATTTTGGTCCAATAATTTTATTTCGCAATATATCATTTAAATATTGTTTAACATCTCTACAATTATGTGCTGGACATCCTTCCATTTAAAACCAGATATTGTCTATATTTCCATCGGTTTTATCTCTAATTGTCGGAAGAACATCCCTTTCCAAAAAAATTAGAAACACGTCGCCTCTTAAGTTAGTGTCGAGAAAAAACGGCCCAATTATGTGGTGACCCATAAGGCCTACCCAAACAGTATTTTTTTGCGCATGTTGTGTTCTAGTAGAAACATACCGAAGAGAGTTTTCTTTACTCCATATTCCTCCAATTTTAAACATTAGGTTCATTATTTATTGTAAATGTGCATTCATAGATAAAACAAATGCCTGTGATTATGACTTTTAAATATATGACATAGACCGGACAAGGACAGGCGGAAAGACCACGGGTCGTTAGCCAGTTTAGAAGAAAATATATAAATATAGCCTGATTATAAAATATATGTAATTGTTATTCTATACACATTCTTCTAAATCAAGATGTTTGTATATATAAATGCATAATCCATCATTCTACAACAAAATTCTTGCCTTCTTTCTGCATCACCATCAAGCAATTCTTGTTTTTTTTTTTTTTTAGAATTCATAAGATTTGTAATTGTATCTATTTAAAATGTTAAATGCTGTAGTGTGATAAACATTTACTTGAGCAGCAATTCTTCTTACGCTAGTCTATGGGATTTCGGTAATTTCCGCTAATACATTGAAAAAAAATAATTTTCCAATCTGTTCATTTTTTTATCACATTCGTTATGTCCATCAATACATCTGCAGTGGTTTAATACTGTACCTCTAATTTTGATTTTTTCTGCAATTCTTTAAATGGTACTCTTGCTGGGTATTGCCTTTTCCGGAAATTCAAAACTGAACAAATCAAGTAATCTTCTTAAACTATTATCTGTGTAAAACGATTTGATTATAAACACTTTTTCTTGTGTAGCATACATGGTTTTGTTGTAAAATTAAATTTAACAGCTATCTGTGTCCTAAAAAAATAGAATATCTGTCATCACGATTTCATGTCAAACCTTTATTTTAATTCAAAATAATTATAAAGTTGTTTTTTTTTAAATTTTCTCGGTAAATTCTTTTCAAAAATTATCGAGTAAGGTACCAAATCATTTAGCTTAATAAGCTTTAAAAATAATTTAGTTAGACCGATATTATTATATAATTAGGGGAGCCAATATTAACACATTTCAAATTTTACATGTAATTGTAAAGCGGGCCATAGGGTTGGCCCGCTTTACAATTCAACACCCGGTATAGTGTTCTAACAGGATAATGCTAAACCACATACAATCCACCCCACTTTCCAGACATGACACATTTGAAAGTTATGATTTCTTTTTGGAAATGTCATTTTTTCCGAAAATATTTAAATATTTCAAATGTTATTAGGTTTAGGCATATGAACATATTATGAAAGTTTACTTTATTTTTGATAGAAAAAAATCTAAAAAAATATATGGGTCATTCCATTAGAAAAAATATAACTATGATACGCCATGCTTTTATGGGACACCCTGTATGTTTGATACTAATTTTAAAATGTGGTCCTAATAGACCTACATAGGCCTGTGAAAGCTGATTTTGAAAAAAATAAACCATTAAGCCGTAAAGCTACTCGGCGCGCACCCTGTATATGCCACGAAAATAACAAAACGAATAAAAAAACAAGCATTCCTACAATTAAAAAAATAATAATGGATTACCTAAAGACACATGATATTTATATATTTTTTATATAAATTTTTTTTACGCCAAAAACTATTCAATAATGTCACTGTTACAGGACACTTATAGAGATCGATATTATGTATGATACGACAAAGTATATAAAATACTCTTTGCTAGATTCAAAAAATACAGATTAAAACACTTGATTTATTTCACTTAATTTGTTTATTAAGGAATATACATTCTTTGATAATGGTTCATAACCAAAACTAGTCGGAAGAAATAAACAAATTAAGTGAAATAAACCAAGTGTTTTATTCTGAATTTTTTAACTTGAACTTTTTGAAAGGTGTTTAGAGAAACAATAATAAAATATACTCTTTTCTAGTATACTCTTTTACTCTCAGACACTACAAACTGATTTAACTAAAACTTTATGTTTGTTATAGATTTTCGTTGATATTGAATTTACTGTAAAACATCCTTCTCAGTACCAGCATTTTTGTATGCCAGGAAATAATAAAATGAATAAAAAATAAGCGTTTCTATAATTAGTTGTCTATAGATACATAATGTTTTAAAAAATAAGCTTTCGTTCAATACGAAAATAAATTAATTGATTATCTATATATATATATTAATGTTAAAATTGCACACGTTTTACTTATATTTTGTTTTGTAGTATAAACTATTCAACAACGTACGTTACTGTTACAAGACACAATATTCACAAATTTTCACATTATTTCCACCCAACAAGTTTTTCGTTCCCTTCGTTCGCTTTACACAGATCGATATTTTGTATGATACGATACGGATGATCTATCGCTTATTGCGTTCCGTATGCGACCTTCCATCATCCTACCGCCCTTTTTCTGCATGAGCGGACGGACGCGCGTGCATCGCCAGATGGCTGTCGTTGAATGCACACCCTCAGCGCCCTTTCTTATTTAATAAAAATGCAGATACACTTCAGACGTATCATACCTGACGAAAAATTGTTCATTGAAAACTGTTTGTGTGCCTTTAAAATGTTTATTTATTAGGGATGTGCACTTTTGTGCTGTTTTGGAGTGAAAAAAGGTTTGGAGAAGGCGTTTTGCGATTCATTATCAAACTGGATTGGAAATTCAATCGCCTCAATATTATGCTCAAATTCATACTTCAATGTGTATAGATGTAAACATTTTCGTATATTTAGCTATAGTGATCCTAAATAAAAAAAAATGACTAGGGTATTCATATTTTAAAGATATTGCCTTAATCGATTGTTGAAGCTTTTATTTGATAAAACTCCATAATAAACTATTTGAAGTGTTTCAAGTTTCACAAAAAAAAAATATACTAGTACAATTGTTTTGCCAGAACAGCGGGCATCATATGGTAGATGATATTGCCTTAATTAAAATACGATGTACTGGTCTTAATTGTTGGATTACTCTGGTAGTGGGGCTCGAATTCCCACTTTTACAGTGATACAACAATTAAGACCACCGCAACGTATTTTTATTAAGACAAATAGAAAACCTGGCGAGACTTTTATAACCAAGAGTTTTCGCCCCAGAGCACTGCGTTCTCATCTTCGACTTGGAATTAGTTGAAAATATCGAGCGTATAACAAAAATCGACGACGAAATTGGCATTGGAAATCTAAAGTCATGTCTGAACTAAAATCACACGCGCACGCGTAAAGTACTGGTTGTCATGTTAACAGCAACCAGCATTTCACGCGTGTGATCTTAGTACAGACATGACACGAGACTTCCAACGCCAACTTCGTCGTCGATTTTTGTTATAGGCTCGATATTTATTAATTTGCGATGTTGGCTTGTTGGCTTAATGGCTGAGTACCCGAGAGATTGGCCTCGGCTACCCAATCTAATTTTATTATCCATACCTTTTTAAGGATAAGTAGTAGATTGAATCTACCAGTCTGTGTTCATCCTCATTTCATTATCCATACCTTTTTAAGGTTATATGATATATTGGATCTACCATCTATCCTTAAAAAAAAACAGAAAAAAAAACTCTAAATTAAAATTTGAGTAACAACTATGATCTGTAGTTATATTAATGCAAAAATTGAAGAGTGTAAGTGATTCATAGCAACTTTAAAGTTAAACCAAGGCAATAATTCACACACGTATAATTTACAACGGGATTAAATATTTAAAAAAAAATCTAATATTTACACATTTTCAATTACTTTCTGAGGAAAGGTAGAATTATTTATGTTGAACAGGTAATTATTAAAGGGTCTAAACATTTTATAACACCCACATTTTCCGCTAAATAAATAAATAAACTAATTATAATAATTATAAGGCAGTCGAATTAAAAGGGAAATGTTGTTTTCCAGGAGAGTGCCGGTCCGCCCTGGGAATGGAGGAAGGTCGGATTCCGGACCACGCCATCACTGCCAGCTCGTCATACGAGGCCAAATCCGTCGGGCCCCAAAATGCCAGGTGAGAGAAAGAGAAAATGGAACACACGGACACACGCACACGGGGGCGCAAATTTTATACTGGAGAATTTCACCTCATTCACCCGAATTTACCCTCCTAATGCAAACACTTCAACATTCTTCCTCCGGGGAGGACGGGCGGCGGCGACATTTCGGGGGCCACTTTGAATAAACACTCACAAAAAAGAACTGAATGAAAGGAAAAAAATTGAATAAGAGGGATGAATTGTAATGCGAAATATGAAACGAAAAAATACGTGAGAATACAAGGAAGCAAGTTATGTTTTTTTTTATTGAAATCAATTTATATTGACTTCATAACGTTTCAAACAATTGTTTCAGTTTAAATTCTCTTTTATAATTGTACATTTTATGCATTAATTCTATATTTTTTATGTTGCATTGTCCACACATGTTATCTTCTAAAACGGCTTATTTTAAAGAAACTAGGTTGTTTTGTTATGATTTTACTGATTTTTTATAAAAAAGTAATTGATTTAGAAATCATAATTTTTAATCAAACACTTGGTCCAGTTTAACATTTAGAAATATTTTTTTATATAAAACCAGTCATAAAGGACCTGTAATAATGATATTACAAATCCGAAATCGTTTTTGTTCTCCACAAAATGTTTTAGTGTAAATAATAGCTCAAATAACTGCATTAATCACATTTGTAACTTACTGATTTGTAACACGCGCAGAAGATTAATTTGCAGTAAAAATATTGTGGATCACCTCTTTTTTTTATTCGATTTATCATATGTATATATATATTCAGTGACCCTTTCTACCTTTTCAGGTGTAGAGTATCATATGAATATATGATTCTTTAACATGCAAATCGTGATAATCAGTTCTTTGTGAGATATAATGAGTTAAAATAAACACTTCTAAAGTCTTTTTTTGTCATAACTTAATATATAACATCATTTGAGAAATTGCTTTAGCATTTAATAATAGTCTTCATTAGTTAATAGATACACTTAAATTGAATGAAACACGTTTCTGCATACATTTTATTTAAATTCAGTGAAATTAAATAACACGCTGTTACGTTTCACGAATTCTGTCCCAGCTGTAAACATTCATATTATCACGTTTAATACTTGCAATTTTTTCACATTTTCATACAATAATCCAGCAATTTTTGCGATCCCCGTATGTTTGATCACGATTATGCTGGGTGTGTTAATAAAAAATCTAGCAATCCCTTCCCTCCCCTAATTTCCAGCGAAACTTCACACCGAAAATCATAAAAGCAAGTTATACAGCTCAGTTATAAAACCTTGCATAATAAAATCTTACTCCGGCTGGGGCTAATTCATATATAGCATTATAAAATCTCCTCCCTCGTCTCGTATCTCCGCACGGTACACCTTAATGCAAACAGTTTTTGGAGTGCAGCTGAAAAGAGAAGGAAAAAGACACTGTTTTAAGCATCAACCCACATAAACTCCGAGAGAGAAAGAGGTGTTCCCCTTATTTTTGAAATGGAGGAAACACTCGCGCCAACACTTACAGAATAGGTTTATTGCGTTGAGATGAGGGAGAGAAGGGATGGATTTCGTACGTGCCAATACAAAATACTATTAAAATGTCGCAATAAATACGTGACTCTTTGCTTCGCTGCATGCGTAATACGTTAAAAAGAGAAGGCGCGGGAATTTATTATTTTAAGAGGATTATCGTTGTTAGACTTCATCGTGATTTATGTAAAATTTATCGCAATTTACGGCGATTACAACGGTTTGTTCGGGGAATACACGGGCCGGATGGGGGTTTAATTAAAAGCTCACGTTTTGTTTATTAAGCGATAGCTAACGATTACTGAATGTTTTATTCTATTGTGCAAACGCATTTAACCACTAGTTGAAAGCTAGTGTTAAAAGACAACAGCATTGTATATGACACTATTATATAAATTTTATAAATAATTATATAGTATAATTCAAATCGATTACAAAAGTTAATAATAAAAATATAAATGTAATTTAAACTGAAAAAATAGCACAAAACGCTGATTTTCTAAAAAAATAAATTGTTTATTTCAATAATGAAAAAGTAATGCAGACAATTTCATTTTTTTTATTTCACTTAATTTTATACAATCGTGACTAGTTTTAATTACAATTTAATCATTATGAATAGTTTCAAATCATTACAGTGCAATCTCAAGAATACAGTAATAAAGCTAGTCACAAATAACTGTGACAAGTAACTGTATTTACTAATGACTAGTTTTGATTACTTGGTATTCATTCTCAAAAAAAGTCAATCAAGTCCAAAGTATTCTTCTTAAAAAACAATTTCATTTCTATGTACCAAAACGGTACGTTTTTCGGAAATAAATAATGTAAAATTTAAATTCAATTAATATTTTCTAAATTCTAAATTCTATTATATGTTCTAAAATTTATGAGATACTTTCTAAAATACTGTCGTTAAAAAAATATATATTTTATAATGTGAAAATGGTCATGTGTCCAGCATGGTACTTTCCCCGATGAATTCGGTGAAATACGTTATTGAATGAACATTTAACAGTAAATAAAAAAAAAAATAATGAAAAATGGGTTATTGTCCTTTAAAGTTAAAGTCGAGTATTTATAAGAATATTATAATTTAATTTGTTATTTCTTACCTTACAATGGCTTGATAAAATTTCCATACATATTTCCATATATATATAATTTCTTAACCATTTTAATTCGTTCGGGCAACATATTCTGTGTTATTGCAATTTCAAGTCATTTTGACGTTTTATTTGTCATAAAAATTAAAAGTTCTAATTAAAAGTTTCTAATTGAAAAATTAATAGGAAAGGAAACATGATTTATTGAAAAAATGGATTGTCTTTTAAAGTTAAAGCCGAGTATTTGGAAGAATATTATAATTTATTGTGTTATTTCTTACCTCACAATGGATTAAAAACATTTCTCCATTCCCTTTTTATTTTTTTCTAACTGGAGGCGTTTACTAATGATATGTTGAATATGAAGGCACTTTGACGTTTCATTTGTCTATATTTCAATTTACTTTATTAACGGATTAAAATAATTATTTCAATATTTAAAGTCTCCACAGCCAACATAAAAGAAGATTTTAAAAATAATTGTTTATTTCTAAGGGAATTTATAAGGTAAACGAAATTCTTTCGCTAATAAAATGAAAACTAAAGGTCCGACAATAAAAAAAAAAATATCAAAAACTATTTACTTTTTCATGATCTACAACTTTTATTTGAAATAATTTTTTATTCGAAATAAAGAATGAAAAATTGCAAAAAGTAAAGTTGCACTTAATGATTTTTGATTCTAACCAAAAGCTTTTCAGATCATTCCACAGTTATAAAAAGCTTAGATATAAAGTTTGGGTTTAATCCATTTAGTCGTTTATGCGCTATCGCGGAAACACACAATATATAGACACATACACAGAAATTTTCCAAAACTCGATGGAATGGACTCAGAAGACGTGCATATTTGTTGAAATTGACGGTTCGAAAATTTTCACGATCATAAAACTTTCCCTTGGACAGGGCTCAGGGGAAAGTAAAAAGAGATAGTTTTAAAAAAGACAAGTCTGTGATACGAGAAAAATGTTTAATTTTTAAAGCTATCTCTTTTTACATTAGTTAAAAATGTATCAGAAAGTAATGGCTTAAACCATCAATTATATATATTTTCAACGCAAATAATAAACGCAGTATTTTAAGCAGATGTTATCCCTTCAAATAATTCATTTTCGGTGTACAATTCATTGAATATTGACAATAGATGTACTTTGTGGAATGTAACCCGCGGAGAGCATGGTATTGGATCACTGGACAAACACGACAATATGTTCTCGATGGCGATTTGGCGTGAATCCAGCATTACATGATAAGAATGCCAAATATCCGTGTACAACATGCATGTGCTATTGTTTGGGTTTCATCATTGGTGATAGAAATTGATTTATTGAATATTTAAAACTTCATTGATCGTAATGCAATATAAATTATTTATTTAATTTAGTAAACATATGCTTACTATTAATAAAAAAATATATTAAATGTCAAGATTAAAACTAGTGTTGGGAAAAATCGAATAATATTAGTAATCGAGTATTACTAAATGTGTTATTTTAAGTATTTAAAACGAACAAATGATTTCAAATTTATGTTTATTAATAAATGGGAAGTTATTCTTGATATTTTTATAACAAATAACATTCATAAAATTATAATATATTTAATTTAGCAGTAATGAAAGATCGACTTTGCCCATCACTAATTAAAACGTTTACAAACCTTTCTTCACTATTTTTTTTTTTCTAGATGTACATTTCAGATACAAATGTTTGATACCGCATTAGACAATTGATAATAGTAACTTTCTTCCCGAAATGTACATCTCGTTACAAATAAAGTAACGAAGAAAAGTTTCTAAGTGTTTTAATCAAGTTAATGTAATTTTCACGTAAATAGCTCAACCCAAATCCGAATTTCGACAGTATTACAGTAATTAAATTAATTAATGGCGAAAAAAGCATATTAATATTAAATAAATTTCATAAATTAAAATAGATTACCATAAAATAACGACCAATAACATTTATTTTATGGGTTATTATTATATATTATTTTCTATATTATTGTTCCAGTTGTTGTTATTGTATCATTTATAATAATTAAAATTAATAAAAATTTGTTTCTAGCATTATTAAACCGCAAAATTCTAAAGAATTTTTATTTGTTTTCTTTTACGGATACTATTCGACAAATTCACAGAACAATCTTTTAAGTGAATTATAATTCAATAATCCTATGAATATTAGTCTGTACTTTAAGTTAAAAACTTCGATTACAAAACAATACATCATTAATGTTGTTATTACCTTTAGAACAGCCAGCATTACACCACAAAATTATTAAATTGTCGAATTTGATATATCTTAAAAAAAAGTAACTGCGAAAAAAGTAACGCGAAATACAACATATGTTGTATTTCACGTTTTGCCAAATTAAGTTAGTAATAATAATATTTTTACATGGATACAACTATAATAATAAATAAAAATAATTTGAAAATAATTAATAAATTATTCCCTCTTTAGCTACTATAACTTTTTGACTTATGTTACATAAGTAATTAAGACAAATGTTAAATAATGGGCATTATACATTTTGTTATTGTTATGCAACAGCAAATATCGATTATTGAATATTTGTTTTAAGTATTTATGTAACAAATGTAAAAATGTCGCAGTAGCTAAAGAGGAAATAATTTATTAATTATTTTCAAATTCTGTTTACTTAATTTATAGTTTTATTTACCAAGTTAGGTAAATAAAACTATGTTTTTCGTACTACCGATTATTGTAAAGGAAATGATTGACAATCACTTTCACTCATTAATCAAAAACGCAGTAAAAATCTCAATTATCAGGGATTGACAACAAAAAATTCTATATTAGTACATTTTCTTGTTTGACAATTAACAAACAGAATTTATGCTCGTTTGCACCGATTTTACTTTAAGGCCCCTGAGTCCATTCTATCGAGTTATAAAAATGTCTTTGTGTGTGTCTGTGTGTTTCCGCAATAGCGCCTAAACGGCTAAATGGATTAAACCCAAACTTTATATCTAAGCTTTTTATAACAGTGGAATAATCTGAAAAGCTTTTAGTCAAAATCAAAATTCATTAGGTGCAACTTTACTCTTAGCAATTTTTTATTTTTTAATTCGGATAGAAAAATGTTTCAAATAAAAGTTTTAGATCTTGGAAAATAAATAATTTCTGTTATAAAACTTTTATTGTAGGACCTTCGGTTTTCATTTTATAAGCGGAAGAATTTTGTTTTCCTGATAAATTCCCTTAGAGATTTTAATTATTGAAATAATTATTTTAATGACAAATAAAACGTCAAAATTCCGTCATATTCAACACATTCGCAAACGCCTCCAGTTAGAAAAAATGAAGAAGAGTGTGGAGAAATTATTTAATCCCATTGTAAGGTAAGAAATAACACACTTAATTATAATATTCTTCTAAATACTAGGTTTTAACTTTGAAAGACAACAATCAATTTTTTCCATTAATCATTTTGCTTTCCTATTAAATTTTCAATCAGAAACTTATTTGACCGTATTCACCGGGGAAAGTACCATGATGGACACATCACCATTTTTTTATTTAATAAAAATAGTTCTGACAACTATGTATTTTCATATGTAACCTTATTAAATTTCACTTCACTTTGACATATACTTGTCATAATTTTATTTGTGTAAGTTCGTCATACTTTCTGAAGATTTATACATTCAATAATTAGAAACTGATGGTAATCAATTCTAGCATTTACTCTAATCTTTCATTTTTTATGTATACTTCAAATATGCTTTTTTCTAGATTGGTAAATTTATGATTATTATTAAATTAAGCTACAATACAATAATTATTACTTAAATTTTGTTTGAAATTAATTAATGAACCATTTTATAATCTTAAGATAAAATGGTTCATTAACTACACCTTTTCTGACCTTGTATTTCTGTTGACTTTTTCTATGATAAAATATTTTCAAGTATTATTTCGTTGGTGACTATAATTTTATTCCCGTATTTGATTTGTATAATTATAAACACGTATTTATGAATATTTAAATTATTATTTTTAATAATTCAGTTCAATAATCTGTTTTTTTTTAATTCATAAATATTTTATTTCATTTATTAACGGAAAATCTTTTTTACATCAATTTATTACAAATTGTGTAGAATTATATTATGCAAACGAATTTTACAAATTCCATTATGATATTATTTTTTTCGTAATAAAATATTTGCAGAATTTGTATATTAATAAAATATACAATTTACACAAATAATTTACGTAATAATAAACACTCCTACTTGAAACAGCAAAATATGTATTGAATTGAATTGATTCGTTGAAAATTGTTATGTTTTAAATTTTTCAATTAAATCTTTTAATAAATAATAATAAATATGATGTGTAAATATCAAATTTTTATTTGTGCTATATTGTTAGTTATTTTTTTTTTTTCATGCTTTAATTACTTTATAATCTTTATTATGACGAAATATTTCAATTAAAATTAAAAATATGGTGATGTGTCCATCATGGTACTTTCCCCGGTGAATACGGTCAAATAAGTTTCTGATTGAAAATTTAATAGGAAAGCAAAATGATTAATAGAAAAAATTGATTGTTGTCTTTAAAAGTTAAGGCCGAATTTAGAAGAATATTATAATTAAGTGTGTTATTTCATACCTTACAATGGCTTAAAATCATTTCTCCGCACTCTTCTTCATTTTTTTTTTAAACTGGAGGCGTTTACAAATGTGTTGAATGTGACGGCACTTTGATGTTTTATTTGTCATTAAAATAATTATTTCAATAATTAAAATCTCTAAGGGAATTTATCAGGTAAACGAAATTCTTCCGCTTATAAAATGAAAACCTGAGGTCCTACAATAAAAGTTTTATAACAGAAATTATTTATTTTCCAAGATCTAAAACTTTTATTTGAAACATTTTTCTATCCGAATTAAAAAATGAAAAATTGCTAAGAGTAAAGTTGCATTTAATGAGTTTTGATTATAACCAAAAGCTTTTCAGATCATTCTACTCTTATATAAAGCTTAGATATAAAGTTTGGGCTTAATCCATTTAGCCGTTTATGCGCTATCGCGGAAACACACAGACACACACACAGACATTTTTATAACTCGATAGAATGGACTCAGGGGACCTCAAAACGTGCATATTTGTTGAAATTGGCGGTTCGAAAATTTTCACGATCACAATACTTTCCCTTGGACAGAGGTCCGGGGAAAGTAAAAAAATAGGAAAATCTCTAGGATGAATAAATTGTTCTTCATCATATAATAGCAAAGAATCATTTGCTAACATATCCACCAATTCGTTGCCGTATAAACCCGAATAACCTTTGACACATAAAAACTGAATTGTTTTATTACTGGCTAGTTTAATGTGAAAGATGTCTCGAAGCAATGATGAAATAAAGAAGTCTTTAATGACTTATTTTTATAAGTTCTTCGAGCACACACTGAAATATAGTTCTATATATTTAACTCCCTTTTAAGCGCAAAAAAAATCTCGTGTACAAATTGATGCCACGAATTACATATTTATTGCCTTTTAAGAGAAAAAAATCTTGCGCACAAATTGATGCTATGCATTTTTTCGACTGACTAATTAGTCGAAAAAAATCATAAGAGTTAACGAATTTATATAATATAGTACCACCATAAAGCCGGTCATTTTTTGAGCCATCCGTATATATGCAGTTTAATCAAGAGAAAGATTAGATGATTTCATTAAATTGTGATTTAACCAAAATTAGATGTTCAGTGTAGTTTGTAAGATTTTTTTGTTTGTTTTGGTCTTAGTTGATCTTTGGCTGTTAAGTAAGTAAATGGTACAACTAAAGTGAGAATTAGGCGAATAAAATTGTTTTAAATCCAAAAAACGATTCAGCTATTATTCTTTTAAAAGGCTTTAAACATTTTATACAGATTTTGTTAACATATAAATATTAAATTTCAACAAGAACAACGTTTTATATCTCTGTCTAGTCCTTGTCAGTTAATTTTATTTAAAGGTCGTGATCGTTAACGTTCTTGTCTCTAAGTCAATTCATTGCATCTGTGCATCCAACAGATGATGTGAATTGATGGAATGTAGATGTGGAGAATGTGAATTCTGGGTTCTATTTGGGTTTCGAGGTATGTATAGATGCTTGATGATATCAGGGATTTGTTGCGAATTTTTTGGATAAGAGATCAAGACTGATGAGAGAGATTTTGCAAATGTCACATAGTAATAAATTCGAAAGATTATATAAAGGATTATCAGGATGCCTTATTTTGGTTAATATTCTTAGCGAAGCGCGCCCTGCAACTGCTAGATTATTTAAATTGTGAAATGGAATAGAAGCGTATTAAAGTAAAGGGCGACAATTCGTAGTGTATATTTGGACAACGGTTTTGATAATTTTCATCGAATCACTCACCTATAAAAATCAAGGTGTAAAGTGCTGGGCTTCATATTTGATTTTGGTTTTTATGAGATGGGAATGAGTCATAAAGGAGAATTTTGTTTCGAATGTATTCATAAGTATTTACAATTATGAGATTGGGAAATGGGTTGATTATTTATTATGATTCTATATGGGGACGTTGTATAGCGGTGGAAGGTGTTGTGATTTGTTAGGGTTAATGGAAATTCTCCATTTCGCAAACCAGGTGTGTATAGAGTCAATAAGTGCATGCGATATACTTAGGGCTCTCTTTATTATGGTGGCATGAGCAATTTATGCAGAATTATCAGCGTATATGAGAGGATATTCGGAGGGATTGATATACATCTGGGTTGTATAGGTCTTGAATAAATATATTATATACGATATGAGTGAGGGGTGATCCCTGAGGAAGCCCTTGTTGAGGAGTGAATAATCGGGAATGGGAGCTTCGTATTCGTTTTGTTGAGTACGATTTGTAAAGAAACTATTAAGGATATGGACTAAGACGTGAGGTATGCAATTATACAATAAGCCACAGTACAAAGATACTCCGCTTTGAACCGTGGCTTATTATATAATTGTCTTTTGAATATCGAGAATTGCTGTAGCACTTCTGTAAATAATGTTAAAGTGAAATATAACCGAAAATATTGAAACAAATTAAAGTTTTTAAGGATCGGCCAGTAAGCATCATTACTAACTTATATATAATAAAAAGAGTTTGATAATAATTAATTAATTATTTTCTCTTATGCTACTGTGATACAATGACTTATGTCACATAAGTACTTTAACAAATGTCTAATAATAGACATTTGCTGTTGCGTAACAATAACATATTGTATAATGCAATAATTTTTTTAATCGAAAACATTTAATGCAAAAAAACAAAATAAAAAATAAAATAAAAGTTACGTAATATAAGGTTATCTGCAGAAACGTGTTTCGGGATTTCATCCCTCATCAGTACAGCTGTGCCTTACGTAATTGCAAAGTTGTTAATTAAATTGATTAAAATTAATTAAAACGCACCGTCTCCTTTGAGTTCAAATTCGAAGATGAGGACAATCACTAACACCTATATATTATTATACGTAAAATGTTATTTAAATATTTAATTCATTATAAATTTAAGTAACATTTCACGTTTAATTATATAATTTAAATCAAAGTAAAATAACGTAAGTGCAAAAACACAAAGCGAGCGACTATGAAAATCGTAATATTATAACTCTTGTAATATTTATTTTTTATGATGAAAACTTCGAAACAGTGTGGCCTATTCATATACAAATATAATGGCGTTCGGAAAACTTGGATATTATATGACCAATAATTTCGTTGAATGAATATTTTTAATTAAGGATTAATCTAGGATTTTACAGTATATTCTTAAAATATGTTTTATCAAGCGAATGAGGCACAAATAAACATAATACCTCATTTTTAATTTCAACTTTCACAGTTATAAATTAAGATATCATAAAAATAGTTCTGTATAATTCTAGATTATCTCTTTTTTTTTCAGTATGTCAAATTTCGTATAATATTTTAATAAATAACTTTAGCTGCTGTGTTATTACTTTACCAGATATCGAAAACGTATCATTTTTGGAGGGGCGGACAGCCTTAAAAAATATCAAAGTGAGCGATTTCTTCCACTTTAATTTTCTTACCTAAGATATTTTTGGTTTGACATTTTGTATATGAATGTTAAGACGTGATAATGACGACAATTTTATTTATTCAGTTAAAGTATTGTGAATTATATTTCTATTCATATTCATGCCAAGAGTAAAAACCCAATACGTGCCCCCTCTTTAAATCCTCAAAATTCACGAGTTTACATTGAAAACGAGCGGGGAAAGAAATCAATCCCCCGCGTTTATTTATCTTATATACACTCCCGCAGATTTTCTTATATCCACCATGTATACGTATATATTTATATATATATATATGTATATTGGCGTTGGTTTTGGCGACAATGCGGCGTGCAGTACGCTTCCTTCTTTTCTCCTGCTGTCTCTTATCGCCGCCTGTCATCTTCAACGAGCAGCTATCAAACCGCCAATCTCTTCGGGAATATCGGGGAAATGATGGCCTATTACGACACCTTTCAATATTCCTTCATCCTTTTCCCTTCCGCACACTTCTTTACATCTGAATATGAGTATGTGTCGATGCATCCATTTATTTCATTCTTTTCTTTGGTTTTGTGATGGATATCAGGACATTTTTATGTATATGTATGAAATTTCTATGGGAACTAGATAAAATAGAAAAATATACATTGGCATAAGTCGAGATGTATGTGCCACATGAAGACAATTTTTATATCGAACGTATAACAAAAAATGACGACGAAGTTGGCGTTGGAAGTCTCGAGTCATGTCTGTATTAAGATCAAATGCGTGATTTTAGTTGAGACATGACTTTAGATTTCCAATGCCAACTTCGTCGTCGATTTTTGTTATACGCTCGATATAAAAAAATAAAGGTTGCACTAAAGCTATTTAACTTATATGCTTAATTAATTTCTGCCTTAACCCGCGGTGTAACATTTTTTTTTTTATTTAATTATATATAAAATTTAAACACTTGGTTTGTTTCACATATTTATATTTTCTCCGATCATTTAACCTAGTCTGGAGGGGAATTCATATTAGCAATTCCCTCCAGAGTATTATCTCGAGAAGACGGAAGGAATATTCAAAATTTTAAATGAGAACGTCATTTTTTTTTTAGATAAGGATTGTTTTAAACGACTAGATTATTTAAATCTGTTTCCTCTAATTTAAAAAATCAATTTCAATTTTTTAATTTATAAAACGTCAATGCGTTACACCGATGTATATCATTTTTAGGTATTTTTTAAAATAGTGTTTTTTACTCTTTCATAGATTAAAAAAGGAATAATTCTTGCTGTTTTTTTTTAATATTGGATTCTTTTAATTAGAAGAAACAGGTTTTATTAAAAAAGTCGTTTATAGCAGTTCAAGATTTTGATGATGAAATTATAATAATTCTTAAATGGTATTTTTTTACTCTTAATAAGGAGTGATAAAAATGTTTTACAATATGTTAAACCATATAATTGGAAAGATTGCACAAAGCATCATCATTGGCCCAATATATAAGTGGCTCCTCAAGGTAGACAACCGAGAATCGTTGTTTCGTCCACTGCAGGAATGCGAACTTGTCCTTTTTATTAGATCAGGAAACGAAATTCGTTTAAATCAAATAAAAAGAATTTGAGTAGAATTAATAAATTATTCCCTCTTTAGCTGTTGTGATATTTTAACTTATTTTACATAAGTACTTAAAACAAATGTTCAATAATGGACATTAGCTGTTGTATAACAATAACATATTGTGTAATGCAACATTTTTTGATTCGAAAATGTTTAATGCAAAAAACAAAAAAAAAGTAAACAAAAAATAAAATTACGTAATATGCGGCCATATGAAGACACGTTTTTCAGATTTCATCCCTAATCAGTACAGCTCTGCCTTATATAAATATAAAGTTGTTAAATTAAATTAATCAAACGTACCGTCACGTTGAGATCTCCGGTGGAAATAATCGAAAAGACGTTGACGAACCGACACGATTGCTCCGCGCAATCTCACTTAATTGTTTTTAGCAGAAAACATTTCAAACTAAGATTTTAAATAAAGCCTCACTGGCTATTAATAATAATAGAAAATCACCATTCCAAGGCAATGCACATGGAACACACTGGTATAACGAGGCCTGAAAGATCGAAATAGCGTTACCTATGATCCATACACTAGATAAATGATGGTTGAATATTTTATTATATGTGTAATTACACTTCACTTAATTACAAGTTTTTTTTTTACTGAACCTTTAAAATGACGTTTAAACTAAAAAAACACTCTATATAAATCATAATAATTGGTAAGGTAAGGCAAAATCCGTTCGACCGCCTTCATCAAGCCATTGCGCATGGAACACACTGATCCGAAAGACCGAAATGGCCATCACCAGTTATCCATTCGCTAGATGAATGGTGTATGAGCATTTTATTATCACTATATGTAAGTTTCAATTTATGACAACGTAAAGAAATAATCTATTATTTATTTAGTTCTAAAAGACTTTGCGTGAATTAATCAATTAATTGGCAATTGATTCAAGAGATTTATTCTCTGAAAAAACTTAAAAATTATTAGTAAAATACGGTTTCATCAAGTAAAACCGACCAATCATTTGATAATTCTTTAATATTATACCTTCATAAAACTACTGGCAATAACTTCCCGTAACGTAATCAATATTCAATTAAGTCCTCTCTCGTGCACTAAACGTATTTAAACTACAAACTTGATTAACGCATTAAATAAATTTAATAAAATCGCAAGAACCGGCCGAGCTTCAGCGAGGGCAAGAACTTTTCCCGGTCGAATAATTGTTTGGCAATCCATTTAGAAATAATTACGTTTCCAACCCTATCGCGCACTTTTACTAAGAAATAGGAGTTTAATCTGATTGAAAAGTAAGAAAAGTAAAAAAAGAGTGCGAGCGGAAGAGAGTTGAATCTAATCGAAAACAGTGAGTTGGGGATAAGGGTGGGAGCCACTCGTAGATTTATTTTATATTTCTTTAAAGTTTACATAAACAACTTACATTTTATTGCAGTTTACAACTGAAAAATAGATTTTAATAAAATATTGATTCACTTTGTTTGTATGTGAATCAGTGTTTTATTAACACTTAAAACAATTAGAGCGAAGTAGAAGCTTTTATTACCAATAATTTGAAAAATAGAAATACAATTTTTGGAAAGATAGTAAAGTAAATGTTAATTAATTAAATAAAAAGAGTATGGAAATAATTAATAAAATATTCGCTCCTTTTTCCTATTATTATATGTAAATTAATTAAAAAGTGTTTTAAAATTAAAATTAATTAATTAATGATTAATGAAAAAATATGTAATTTACTTTATTTTTAGCTGCTACAACTAAGACTTGACATGAGTTTAAAAAAGAAATACATAAATTTAATCAATTATTTCATGGACAAATACGCCACCTTATATTAGATATACAATGGACGATTACTCTTGCACTAGCAATTATATTTATTTCAATTAATTATTTGTAATGCAACAGTAAATTTCCATTGTGTAGTACAATGTCTGGTGGGATATTTATCCGAGAAGTAATTATTTTGGTGGATATTTCTTCTTTTTAAAGTCCCTACGTAACGTAACTCAAAAAGTTGAAATTGCTGAAGAGAATATAATTAATTAATTATACAATTAATTATTTTTAAAATCTTTTTATTTGATTTAATTTTAATGGATGTTTGTCTTTTTTTTTAACTTACGTTATATTAGTCTAAGTTGAAGTAGTAGAGAAAATATCTATATATATATCTTTATTAAAAAAAAAACAATAGAATATAAATAATAATAATTTATGCTATCGACCAGAAGTCTTTATGCTTTGTCATGAATTTATGATGATGTCAAACGAAAAATCTATGATAGCTAGCTAGCTGAACTGTTCTGATGATTCGTACAAATAAATTGATAAGTGGTTATAAGAGGATGTCTGTATTTAGCGTTGCGGAAAAGAGAAAATATTTATTTAAGTTTGTCGTGTTAATTAAAATTACATTACTATCCTTTCCTATCAATCAATTTCTAATTTAGAGAGACAAGGGATTGGTGAATTCTATTTTGTTCCACGTATTAATTTTATCGGGATGCACGCTATAAAAACATTTTCTTAATTGTTTGTATTTTTTTTCTTTTTGAGCATAGAATAAATTAAATTTTCTGTATACGCATTATTAGTCGCAACTGTATTAATTATAAGCAATTCATTATCAAAAGCAATTTTATTAAGAGGGATGATTATCTACCAATACAGTAGACAATAAAATTTGCTATATTCGATTTGTTGACGAGTGTTGGAATTTTCAGAAATAATAACGTCTGTACATGTATATTTTGAGAGATAGTGTATTATTGTTTGTTTTTGTGATGGTTAAATCAAGAAAATTTCGACTGTTTATTTCTTTATCGGCTGTAAATTTGATGTTACTCTTAATTTTTGTTCGGAAATAAAAGGTCGAATTCCCGAAACCAGTTAAATTATTTGATTGATAAATGTATAAGTTGTTGAAAGAAATCTAATATTAGAAAACATCAGAAATCCATTTAAAAATAACATTATCATAGGAGAACTAAATCGATATTTTTATTATGAGAATAATCGTGCAGTGGAGATGAGTGCTGCATGGTATGCTGACATTACAGACGGGGAAGTAATTTACGTGTGTGTTTCTATAGGGATGCAATGGTTCGGATCTAATTATTGACACGATGACATGGTTAATAAGTCAATAACTGTATGAGTGAATGGCCCGTTCAGATTGGTGGATACATCCGATCCCTTTGTAAGCATTTCTATATATAACAGAAGCAACGATGATTGATTTTTAGTCATTCAGCTTTAACTGAACTGTTCACTCTATATTAAAATACATTTTAAACTAAAGAAGATAATTTAATATTTTTATGCAAACGTCTTTACTCAGACAAATTCATGATTTAAATGTTTGTTTATCTGGGTTGTCGATGAGAGATATTTCTGTTCTAATCTCTTCATTTTATCTTTCTTGTTTAATAATAATATAATATCTTTAGTCCGCACATGTAACAGTATTATTTAAATTATATGATTTTTTTATTATACTGTGGAGTCGGCAAGTAATTTTACATGTAAATTACTGCCTACATGCCTATTTCCCCCAAATACTATATTTTGTAAATATCTTTTGAATGTAAAATAAAAAAGAAAAGAATAATAGAAGCGAAGTATATCGTATCTTTAATTTTTTACAGTCGTAACAATTTAGCGTTCTTGCAAAGTACACAAACTAAACAAGTTTATTCATATACACTAAACATGATTGTATTGTTCTGGAATTGGCTGTCGACCGTAGGTCTTTCCTGCCTTACTTATTTATTTTTGTTATTAAAAAAAGTATATGGTTGCTGTCGTCATTGCATCGTCTACGATTCTGTGACTTGTAATATATTGATAAGTTATTGTGAGGAAATGTTTACTACCAATGGATAATCAAATTACGACTTGAGAATATATATGGTCGGATCCATAAAACTTGAGTCCTGTCTCATTTCATCAAGCCATGGGTATACTCTGCTCTAAAATTAAATATGAGGTTTGGATCAAAACTAGAAAAAAAGACTGATTTATAGAAATCCAAAATTTTAGAATTGTTACAATTTTTCCATTCCATATTAATTGCGCTGAATGGTGTCACATGTGGAGAACTTTTTTATTTTAAGAAATATCAAAAAACTGTTCTCAAGACCCTACGCCAATTTATAATGATAAAAACAATGATGAAGGAAAAAGATCTATTTTTAATTTATATGTTTTAATATACCTGTATCTTATTAATTTTTGGGTGCTTCACAGAAAACAACGAATTAGATCACATTCGAGAAAAAAACTATCTAACAAATTTTTAAGATAAGATAGAAAATAGAAAGATTTGCAAAAGAAGATAAAGACAATTAATTATAAGATAGGCAGAAAGACCTATGGTCGATGGCCGATTAACAAGAATCCTTTATATTTTTAAAATATTTTATATTGATATTAATATTATTGTAAACTCAGAAAAAACTTGTTAATAAAGATGTGTAACTAACTAGAAAGATTTAAGCATCCACTTACAAAAATATTATATTTTCTAAAGATATTTAATATACTAAGTGACATAGAAATCTGAACACACAGTATAAATCCTGGGTGTAAACAAATTCTCTTCAATTCAACGAACTTTACAAAACAAAAAAATAATGTGTCGATGCACCACGTTGGGCTATACACTTTGTAAGGCGGCTAGTTTCGCTTCTAATTAGGTGATTGATGTCATCCTGCGGTATCTCATACCAAGCAATCACTAACGCATTTCGGAGTGCTTCTGGAGTTTGAGGGGGATGCTGCAAATTAAGGAGTCTTTGACCCGTGAATTTCTACACGTTCTTAATTGGAGATAAATCCGGTGACCTCGATGGCCAGGGCAACAAATTTATTTCAGCATGTTCAACGAATTTCTTTGTGGCTATTGCACTGCGTGGGCGAGCATTATCTTGCATAAAAGTTGGATTTGGCGATGTCTGAAGATAGGGTAGGAGGTAAGGTTCCAGAATTCATTCGGTCAAGTTACCTCCAACGAATATTAGAGGTAACCCAGAGCCATAAACAATGGTATCCCATACCATAAACACACCAGTGTAGTGAAGTTGCCGTTCACCAACATTTTGTGGATTTCTTTTTTTACCATAATGCATCACTAAACAGAATCCATCATGTGTTCGCCACTAAACACTATATCATTCTCTTCCTTGTCCCACATTAATCGTTTTCTATAGCACTCGATTTCGTCGATGCTCAGCGGTTTAAGGAAGCATCAAATGCGACTAAAAAAAGAAAGGCCAAAGGTGTGAATCCGGCAGTAAACTATTCACATTCCAATAGCTTTTCCGTGCTATTTATAACACTGATTTTCAATTAATTTGTTGGCGGAGAAACGATTTTTTAAAGCCAACAGTCTCAAATGCCGATATTCACGCTCTTTGGTTCTTCGACGTGATCCCCTAGCTCTTCGTCTTCGACCCTCTTGATCCCATGCTCGACAATGTGTTACTATAGTATCTAAACTTCTGTTCCTATTTTCTCTTATATATTCGGCATCTCTAAATCCAATAATCTGTCCTATATGAAACTCAGAATGTTGTAAATTTGCGCTCGTTTGCATCCCAGGTATTGTAAAAGATAACAACAAAAGCTTAGATCCGCACTCAGTAAAATTGAAATTGTTACAATGGCAAAAATATTAAATTCACCATGTGCACGAGTTAAATAAATAACATAATGCCACATCAAATTAGACAAAAGATTTCGTTTGCGTCGTCTTCCATTTATTATATAGGGTTGTTCGGAAAGTAATTTCGTTTTTTGTGGAAATGAAAGACAGTTTTCTTATAATAAACAAATACTTTATTAAATTATATATTGGCCGTTCTGGTCCAATACGCTTTTGCCATCTTTCTGGCTGTAGAATAATTCCACGCTCAGAAAATTTTTGGTCTTTGCTGGCAAAAAAACTGATCAAGGTGGTTATTGACCTCCTCATTTGAGGTGTAGGTTTTATCGTCTAAAAAAATTTGGAGTGACCGGAACAAATAATAACCTATGGTACTAGGTCTGGAAAATGTGGTGATTGTGGCATTGTATCCCATTCAAGCTGTAAAAACTTTTGGCGAGTGACCAAACTTGTGTTAGGTCTCGTGTTGTCTTGGTGAAACATTACACCTTTCCTGTTGATTTGTTCTGGTCTTTTCTGTTGAAGTACATTATTCAGTTTATCCAGCTGATGACAGTAGACTTCCGAATTAATCGTTGTGTTATTCGGTAAAAGCTTAAAAAACGATTCCTTTAAAATCCCAACATTGACAGCATCACCTTTTTTTGGTGAATATCGGCTTTGGAAATGGTTTGAGCCGGTCCATCTTTATTGCTCCATGACCTCTTGCGTTTGACGTTGTTGTATACAACCCATTTTTCGTCCCCAGCGATGATGCGCTTCAAAAACGAATCATTTTCGTAACGTTTGAGAAACGAATCGCAGACGTCAATGCGGCGTCACAGATTTCTCTCTGTGAGAACATGGGGAACCCATACATCGAGCTACGAGGATAATCCCAGGCCTTTCAAGTGGTCATAAACTGTTGAATTTGATAAATTTAACCTCAATCCGATCTCATGTGTTGTTATTCCCATCAACTAATGCCTTTATCGCATCTTTATCAGCTTCAACCGGCGCATCTTCGACATCAAAATTGCTGGATCGAAATTTAGCGAACCAGTTCTGGCACTGGCGTACTGTCAACACACCTTTTCCATACACATCGGTCAATTTCTTTCTGGCTTGAATAGCATTTTTACCCTTTCAGTAGTAAAACAGTAATATATGTTGAAAACGCTGCTTATCGCTTTCCATATTTAAAAGGGCACCAACCAAAAACTACTGCGTAGAATTAATTGGAATTTTTCACACACAAGCCTTGCTATATGAGCTCTCAAAGCATATAAAAATTATACGGCTTAAGTATGAAGTTGAGTGAAAAAAAAAATCAATTAAATCCCCTACCGGAAAAAAAAACTAATTACTTTCCGAAGAACCCAATAATTAAACAAGTTGAATAACAAATATATATATATATATTTTTTTCGATACAGCTGAATACTTAATCGTTTTTTCTTTTTACCAAAATGAGCCTAGATATAAAATTTTATCAAAATTATACAATTTATACTGGGTGTTCAGATTTCCATGTTACTTAGTATACTAAGTTGATTATTCTTATAAAGAAACATTTTTATGATAGGGAGTTTCCAAAAAATAAGAATCCCAAGCAACGGACAAAAGTGGATTTCAATTTACCTTAATATGATAGTTTTTTTTAATTACCCATAATATTAAATCTATAGTACTTTTTATTATTAAAATATTAAATTAATTTTAGTATCATAACAGTTTTGATTGTTACTATATGGTAATTCATATTAAATTCAATTAATTATTAAGTTTTTCTGAATAAATTATGAACAAAACGCCCGCATGAAAAATATATTAAATTTCGCAATTACTTGCGGTATTAGAAACTGATGGCAAAACGGTAAACGAGTCGTTAATTACAAATTAATAATAGTTAATTGTAAATAACGGCCATATAATTACATAATTTATGCATAACATTAATTGATGCGGGAAACCCAGCAATTCGTGTGCGTGTGTATTTGTATTGGTACATTATTATTAAATAATTATTTATATTAATTATTGATTTTAATTATGCAGTTTACCATTCCGCATTTACTAATTCATGCGTATTAAATGTATCAAATATAAATATAATGTGGTGCGAATATTGTTCGATGGTTGCGCTGCTGCATTATGTTATTTATTATTAAATTACTCTTATATGTTATCATTTGCATGTATACATAGGCAAATATAACGGCATGCATATTCATTCCTGCGATTTATTGCGCTGTTCGCTGATTTCTGCTTTAAATTATTAGACGCAAATTGAAATAAATGTCTTTTTCAATTGAATAAAATAAATTTGTTTGTATAACACTAAATTTTATTTATTGTGACTATAGTTCCAAAAATTTACACTAAAAACTTTTAGTTTGATAATGACAAGTGTTAATTGTTGAAACTATAGTCACAATAAATACAATTTTCTGTTATATAAACAAAGTTTAAAGTGTTTTATTCAATTGATAAAGAATGTTTAACAAAATTGAAGCCTCAGTTTTTAACAAATTTCTTTTAATAAATCTAGAAATATCTTAAAATTATGCAAGGAAAAATATTGAAAATTATTAATAAAATTCGTTCATTCCTTTTATGATCGCTACCTAAAATTGCTGACAAACATCGATTGAAACAACTTTTCACTTTAAAACAACATTTATTCAGAAAAAAAAAACTTTTCTAAGGACAACGTATAATATAGTATAAGAATTGTATTGTTAATTTATTGTATATAAAATAGTTTGCAGAAATAAAGATGTTATATATTTATAGTAAAATACATCGAAGATATTTATGGGCGAATACGTGAAGTTTTCTTAATAGAAATATTTAAATTTGTACTATATATACAGAGTGTCCTATTTTCGATGGTTTCTTCAAGTAAAGTACCATTAATATTAAAGATAGAGAAAAAAGAGAAAAAACAATATGTACTTCCATGGGTCAATTTTAATGCTAATATCATGTACCTTACCATTCTTATCTAACTTTAATATTAATGGTACTTTGCTGGAAGAAACCATCGAAAATAGGACATCCTGTACAATTGTGCTCGAAATGTATATAGAGTATTTAAAAATAAAGAAGAGAAGAAAAGAATAAAACATAAATATTACTACGATAAAATGTATATTAATCAAAATATTTTTCATTATTTTCTGAAACAGTAACAAACGATGTTGGTTGTAATAATCGATCCATGTTTGCACTTCTACAGAATTCCAGAACTGTATGCAAGTCAAGCTGTGATTTCTTCAAATCAAACAACAGTAATAAATGTCGAAAATGCAATTTTTAGCATTTCATGTGTTACGAGTCGCAAACGCCAGTATATATTTTTTATTCTACTTAATTTATTACAACCATATCGTCTACATCTAGTTCCCGACATTAATCATGTAATTTAAATTTCGTCAAAATTTTCCTCAGTTCGCAAAAAAAATATTGTTCTCGAGAAGCTTCTGTAAAAAAAATTAAGAGTAATTTCTTCTCTGTTTGTAATTAAATTTCTACCGAAGGTATTCGAATTTTGAAAAAGAATTACTTCTGTGGAATTCTTTGTGTCCCTTTTGAGTGAGTTTTGTTATTTTTGGAGGTGAATTCCCACTACCGGCTACCGCCATTTTAACCATGCGTACGTGGCTTGCGTAGAAAATAGCTCCTGCTGACAACTATAGCTAAATAATTAACATCTGTTTCTGAAAGAATGTTTTCTAAGACCTTTCGTAAACATTTTGGTGTAGAGTTTTGTATTGGCTGAAAATTTGCATTTGGCCGTTTCCTTTCCTGAAATTTAGCTGGACCAGATGCTATGAACATCCTTTCTTTTCACATTTAATGAAATTTTCAGCCAGCATTCATCTAGCGTATGGATAAATAGTGATAGCCATTTTGGTTTTTCGAACCTCATCAGACTAGTGTGTTCCATGTGCAATGCCTTGATGAAGGCGGCTGAACGGAAATTGTGTTGGGGTTATATACCCGATATTATTCATAATAATTTATCCTTTTCTTTTACCTTCCCTTGCAACGAGAATCCTGTGCCGGAGGTGTCTCATCATTCAGGAAAAGAGGTGTTGCTTCATTTCGAAAACCCAGCAGGAAAATCCCACAACAAAATTTATTTTCAAATTCAATTTCCGTTTGATTTTATAAGACTTCATTAATATTGGATTTGCAAATAATAACAATTTGAGAATTTAATATTAACTACAGTGTTCACTTACAAAAGCTCATACAATTGTAAATATTGAATACATAAAAAAATATGCACGCAAAAAGTGCTCATGTATGGTGGACGAACTTAATGTCGGTGTCCACCACACATAAGCACTTTTTGCGTGCATATTTTTTTATGTATTCAATATTTACAATTGTATGAGCTTTTGTAAGTGAACACTGTAATTTTCAAAGAATGACGTCACCATCCATTGTAAATTCCATGGTTTTAAGAAAATAACTAAAACATAAAAAAAACACCTAGCTTTTAGATAGAATTTCTCAGATTGAACTGTGTTATTGATTTAATTTGAACTGTTCGGAATGACTAAATTAATTGATTACTAATTGCAACAAAATTTAACTACGAGAAAGAATTTGTTTCGTTCTGTTTTCTATTGCGTGGAGAATTTGTTATTAAATTACAGTAATTTAGATTCTGTGCCTTTTATTAAATATCAATATCTTTCGTATGAATTATGGTTAGCTGACTTCCTGCTGATCAAGGACAGCCGTCGTCGCTCATTTTACGAGCAGGTGGCGCTGTTAATATCTTTGGGCCGAGTTTGGAAGGATTTTGCTTTCAAATTATAGTACAAATTTGAATTACTTGATTTTTCGCAAAATTATGTAAAGTTTCACAGAAATACAAATAATAGACTCAAATATTTCCAGTTTATACTGTTATTGAAAAATAAGTTTATTCGCAAAAACCAACATTGGTTCTGTCTTGATCAAAGGCATTGTTACAATTAACTGTTTTTATTATTATACATAATTGATAGTGGACGCCATTACTTTGTGATACATTTTTAAATAATGTAAAAAGAGATAGATTTAAAAATGAAACACTTTGGTAGTAAACAAATGATACGAGCAAAGTGTTTCTCTTATTACGTTAAAAAAACTTTCAATTAAGCCTATATAAAATTTGATTGAAATCAATTACGACCTGCTATTTTTTTTATGTAAACCTTTGTGGGGGCTTATTTAAAATTATCCTCATTTTTTTATATTTTTTAATAGCTTAATGTTAATAGCCTTGAGTATGGTTGTTATAAAAAAATCAATATATTTTTTATATAAAATCCCGTATAAACAGCAATGCCAGTATTCGATAGTGAATAGATGAAATATAAGCAAGCGGTAAGTGTAAGCCTTGTTACCGGTTCATGTAACGCGCCCCACTCGAGAAAAGGGAATAAAGGGAATAATCCGCGTGCCCACAGGTTATACCGCCACTGCTGCCATAGCAACAGCCCATCCATGTACTTTACCGGAGGCAACCATCAGAAGTGAGCCAAAGGGCGCGCTTAAGAGGGCCTCGCAAATCCCTCTTCACTCCCGTAGAAGAGAAGAGTGCATAGCCGGAGTGCAAAGCACCAAATTACACTGTCATCGGGAGACTTCACAACTGCACGGGTAATACTAATGAACATCTTCAGGGCCTTAAGTGGACGGGACGGCCTTCTCCCTGTCCCTGGGAGGAAAATTCTCCGAGAGGCGAAAAGGGTGTTTGTGTGTAGAGGACTGCTCGGGGATGGCGGAGATTCAAATGGCGAAAATGGCTAATATATCATCGGAGTTATCTGGGTGGAGCCATCGTCGTTTTCGGAAATGAGCGTCCCGTTAAATGGAGCGCGGCATAAATCTTAATAATAATTGTTGCAATGTGCTCTCCTCTGCTTTCGTCTTCTCTTCTCTCTTCAACCATTCATTATTCATTTAAAGTCGGCTACCGTTGCCGGTTGAGATTTCTGTTAGATGAGGTGGAACTCGAGGAAATTGCAAACTCGGGATCGTTAAAAGATGTATTTCGGAGACAAGTCGAAGTTTGGCTTCAGCGTAATTGCTTGATTTGTTCAGCAACGTACACCTTTTCACCTAATAGCTTCCAGAATCTGTAAATATCACGTTTATATATTTATTTTCTACATAAATTTAATTAGAAATTCAAGAAAAGTTCATTTGCAAAATCGGGGCTATTCTGTATAGGAAATATTAAGTTTATTTTTTATCATCACAGTCTAAGTAGCCTTTATTTATTACAAAGGCTACATATACATAAAATGTGAAATTAAATAAAAATATAATAGAAAAATGATTTATTCACATGATCACAGTTTTTTAAATAAATTAAATTTAAAAAAAATATTTGAAAATAATTTATAAATTATTCCCTCTTTAGCTACTGTGACATTTAGACTTATGTTATGTAAGCACTTTAAAACAAATGTACATTAAAACAACCACTGCTCGGGCAAATACCCCACTGCAGGGGAATTTATTTCAATACACAGTTTATTTCAATGACTGCGATCAAGTGAATGAATACTCTTTTGTATTATAAAATGTTAAAGTTAAAGTAATCTCTCCATTAAGTGCTTCAAGCTCACCTATATTCAATTTATACAGACATTCATGATAGGCCCGAGGACGATACACAGCGCTAACCTGATCTCATCTGAAGTCGAATAATAGAATGGAAATTCTAATGTTACATAAATTGAATATAGGAGTGCTTGAAGCACTGAATAGATTAAATAAAAATGATTTGAAAATAATTAATAAATCATTTTCACATTTAGCTCTGTGACTACGACTTACGTTACGTAAGTACGTTAAACAAATGCAAATTAAAACAACAACTTCCCGGGCAAATATCCCGCCGCTAATGTGGAAATAATTAATTAATTATTTTCAAATCATTTTTATTTAATATATTTAAATAACTGTGACCAAGTGAGTGAATACACTTTTCTATTTGCACTGAATAGTGATTTGAAATCACATGTCTGTTGTGTGTTTGGTAAAGCACTCAGCTAGAAATCGAGGGACATGGGTTTAAATCCCATCAGAGATCTTTCTTTTCCACTTACATTTAATTAACTTAAATTATATCTTAATGTTGTTCATTGAAATTTCTTCAATTCATATATATAAATATAATTTAAAAGGAATATCAATTTAATTAATTAATTTAGAAAGCTTTTTATCGATTACAGTTCTTCAGCTGCAATATTTGAAATCACATGTCTGTTGTGTGTTTGGTAAAGCACTCAGCTAGAAATCGAGGGACATGGGTTTAAATCCCATCAGAGATCTTTCTTTTCCACTTACATTTAATTAATTTAAATTTTATCTTAATGTTGTTCATTGAAATTTCTTCAATTCATATATATAAATATAATTTAAAAGGAATATCAATTTAATTAATTAATTTAGAAAGCTTTTTATCGAAAACAGTTCTTCAGCTGCAATATCCACGTCGTTAATAATTTCTTCAATTTTCTAAAGCTGTGTCCAGTACAATATTATTGATATATGTATAGTGTTTTCGATAAGAAGGCTTCGAGTAATTCGTAATGCCACTTTCTGCATGTACCGCATTAATCAAATCCAATTAATAATTAACAAGAGCGTGCGAGTAGGTCTGATGAATATTAACTTATGCATTCGACCGATTGTATTGAATCAGGTGGTTGCTTGGTGGATGCATTTATACTCCCTCCAACACAAACACACACAACTGCTAACTAAAAGCCTCTGAATAAATTAATATTTCAGTATATTGATGCAAATCCAACCAGTAATCAGATTAATCATATGATAAGCACTATAATTCGTATGCACTTAATTATTCTTTCAGCAAAGTGGACACAAAAAAGTTTGCTTCAATTTCATTTTAATGTTTAATGTTGTTATAATGTTAACACAACGTCATTAGTTACTTTAATTCAATGGACTTTTAAAATTGTTGCGATATGTGATGTCAGCACAATCAGACCACATTAGTTTTAAATAAATTTTGTGAAACTTAGAAAAAAACGTTTAATTTAAAATTGTGTAGAATGGAGTTTTATTAAGTAAAAGCCTCAACCATCGGTTTTCTTATTTAATACTTGGTGGGACATTTTTGAATTAGTTTTTTTTTTACATACAAGGTGACCAGAAAAGGTGTGGTAATCTTCAGTTAAAGTGGTTCGTTAATCAATTATAATTAAAAAAAAAATTAAAAAGTTTTTAAACTAAACAATTAAATTTAAAAAAAAAATAAATTAAATAAAACACAAAAAAACATATTGGGTAATTATTCAATAAGCTTTATGAGGCCTTTAATATCCTAAAGAATTTGTTTTTAACATTGTGTATATAATTATTGCTATTAATAATCGACTTATCATTAAATAAACATTTGCAATGTTTAACTCTGGATGTAGAACTAATTTTAGTCAAAATATTTCAAAAATATTACTAATTTCTAGTCACATATTTATAATGTTAATGGCTTCGTGGGCGCTAATGAAGAACCGTACAATATTTTTTGACTTAAATTTTCTACTTGAAATTAATCAATGAACAACTTTACCTAAGGATTATCACACCTTTTTTTGGCCACCTTATATAATTCGCTGGCCAACATAATCAAGCGAATAAAAATGATAAAAACAATTAAATGGTTTTATATCTCATATTTTGTTTAACATGTCGCATTACACCGTTGTCATTATTTTTGTGTTTTTTATTAAAATATGTTACTATGCCTGGACATGGTGCTTTGTCAAACAAATAAATAAAATATATTGATGGGCATCTTTTAAATATATATATATATATATATATATATATATACAAGATGTTTAGGTAGAAAATGTAATTCAGCATTCACAGAATATAATTCTAATTTTTGTATATTATTGTACATACATATACACATTTGAATAAAGATGATTAGTTAGTTAAAAAAGCTCAAACCATAATCAAGAAAATTACATTAATCTCTAAAATTTATTTATTGCACATTGCACCATAGAAAGAAACATTGTCCAGGCGCATTACCATCACCACTCCAAAACGTTTTAATACTGTTTATTAAAGTCTTTTCAAAGTTTGTAAATATTTAGTTTTTTTTATAAAATTTAATAGTAGGTTTAGGAGAATACAATATTATAACGCAATAAATGTAGTCCCAATTTAAAAAAAACACTCAAATTACATTTTTAACTGCAAATCTTGGGGTATATTATATATTATAATAATATTATAACTTTGAAAAGATATTGTAATATTTACTGTCATGCTTTGAAAAGTGTACAAAAATAAAATAGTATTAAAGATCATATTCGGCTTCGTTATTACCTCGGTTTGTGGTCACTTTACTAGGTGATTGTCATAATTCAGAAAAGAAAAAAAAACTAAACACAGTTTTTTTTACTATTGGCTTATCTATTTTACTCTTATCATTCAAAAATAAAAATAAAAATTGTGTCTAGTGTTCGAAACACTGTGCATCGTGCCTCAAACTGAATGATAACTCGATTCAAGTTAGAGTTTGTAGTGCTTGTAATTTCTGTATACCGTGTATTATTAAACAGTAAAAACACAACCAAACATCTTTTAAATATTACTCAACTGAGTAGCAAAACAAGCTTCAATATGTAAATTATGAATAAAAAAAATTTCGATCAATAATAAATTAATTTAAAAGAAACCCCTCATATATATTAATACCTAGGGAAAGGAATATGGTCTGGGAATAAGGATTACCCCTTTTCATTTTAAAATGCAAATCAACATTACAACACAATACTCCGGATGATATTAAAAATAGACAGGAAATTGGGAGTTTTGTCCCAGGAGCACTCTTTATTAACATCGGGGCGAGGGAGAGGAAAGGGATAAAAAGGGTGGAAACTCCGTTGCTTTATTTTCTTCGCAACACAAGACTCTCTCCCTTTTGAATATCTGAAGCGAAAAAAAAAAAAAACAAACGAAATGAGCTTTGTATTCTTGAATGGGAGAGTAATTATTAATATGTGTTCCATTAAGCGTAAATGCGTAAAATTAATCAAATCTACATATACTTTTAAATAATTTGAAATACTATCGTGAAAGCTTTCAAAAAATTACCATGCGGATTATTTTTAGAGACATTAATTTCTAAATAAATTTACTATATAGTTTAAGAAAAAAAAAAAGATGTACAATATTTAACAAAAAAGTTGATTTAATAATCTCTCAAACTCAAACCGTTGCAATTTCTCAGCAGTGCTGCGATGCAACAACAAATATCTATTGTGCAATCCAATGTCCGGCGGGGTAAATGCTCGGGAAGTAGTTGTTTCAATAGATGTTTGTAAAACTTACAGTGTAAGTATTTTTTGCAGTTGGAAAAAGGGTTTGATCGAATTTTATTGATCATTGCCAGAAATTTTCCTCGTTTAATTTCATTTTAACTTAAATAGCTGCAAATATGTGAATCATCTTTGTTTCATTTTATTTAATTTAATAATCTTCATTTAAAACATTTAGCTGTATTAAGTAAGATCATGACTTAACTAAACTTGAGTATATGTATACACTTAAATAATCTTAAATACAATACCAATAACTTTAAGTTTTCAAAACTTACCATGCAGATTATTTATTTCGAAATAAATTTATTCTATAGTTGAAGAAGATTAATTAAATGAAAATATTTTAAAAAAGTCTTAAATACACCCATCCGTTCCTCATCATTCATGAAATCATTAGAACAACGCAAAACAATTCAGCTAGCTAGCACAGATACTTTTATTGCAAATCACCATAAATTCAGACAGGGCAGAAAGACCCCAGGTCGATAGCCCGGACAGACTAACACAATATTTATTCTTGTAAAGTAAATATAAATGTATATATAAGCTTATATAATGTTGTTTGAATAAATATATATATATATATATATATATATATTATAATTAATAAATTATTCCCACTTTAGCTACTGCGATACTTTGACTTATGTTACATAAGTACCCCAAAATAAATGTTCAATAATGGACATTTTGCTCTTGCATAACAATAACATGTATAATGCAACAATTTTTGAATAGAAAATATTCATTGCAAAAAACAAAAAAATATGTAATATAAGGCCATCTGAAGACAGATGTTTCGGGATTTCATGCCTCGTCAGTACAGTTCTACCTTATATAATTACAAAGTTGTTAATTTTTAATTAAAAACGTACCGCCTAGGCCGTGATCTTCGGAGGAAATGTTCGAAAAGACATCGACGGACATGCGATTGCTATGCACAATTTCAATTAATTGTTTTCGACAAAAAAACTTTTCGATTCGGATTTAAATAAAACCTCGCTGGCCATTAATAATAATGAATAAAATCATTTATTCACTTGGTTACAGCTATTCAAATAAATTAAATAAATAAATATGAATAAATTATTAAAAATCGGCCAATAAAACACAGATTAGATTGAATAACTTTTATTATTTATTTATATTTATTTCATACAATATGAACTAACAATGTCTAAATATTAAAAAATAAATTAAATAAAATCAATTTGATTAATTTCTTAATTATTTTCAATTTCAGATTCACCAAGTGAATAAATCCTTTATCTATTATTAAGAAGATAACATTTAATGTAGAATATTTTACAAAAAAAGAAGTTTTAATAATCGTAATTCATACCATTTAGCTGTATTTAGCTCATGACCTAACTAAACTTGAGTTTATGGGTGAACCCTGGAAGTTATTTAAGTGTACCCCAAGCATTTCAAAATTCCTACCCCCGAAGATTATTATTGCAACACCACCACCAGGCAATAGTTTGGAACGAGGGCGTGTGTTTGCGTTCAAACTATTCAATTATACAGTAGTACTCCGTATTATTTAAGTTTGTTAGAGGAGGGAGGAGATAATTCAGTGGCACGCATTGTGTAACCGAAATGGACAACTTGGATGTAACATCCCGGGGCACTTTAGCAACTTTGCAAATGTACGTGCATTATCTTGGGGAATCCAAATACCGCATCATACGGATATTACGCCCATTTTCTTTTGCTCGGAAAGTGCTTAATGTATGAATTTACAGAACATGAAATAAATGAGATGTGGAAGGTTGATGGACGAATCACACAATTGCTAATATATATACGAAATATTTACAATTAAAAATATTACAATAATAATAAAATCCATATCAATGTATGTCGTTGAATTAAGTAATTAACGAAATATCATTATCAATACATCTCGTAATCTTAACATTAATCTTATTAATCCCCACCCAATACTAACAATTCATTAATTCATCTCATCAAATTTGTTGAAACTTGACAATGACGTTAACAATTATGACGATTGAATAAAACGACAAGAATTGGACAGAGATAAGCCTTAAATACAGACAACCGAGAGCCTTTACAAATTGTAATTAAAATAACTGTGATGTAATTTGATTTAAATCTTAGAAATAAAAATTTTCTATATATCCTTATTAACAAAAGGAAAGATTACTATTATTAACTCATTATTAATATCATAAACTATGATAAGCTTAACATTGTGTTTGTTCAATGAAATCAAATCCTCACACATTATGAATTATATTGAAGTTAATTTAACATAATGGAAACATTTTTCAAATATACCTATTGAAATTAATTACTAAGAAAGCAAGAAAAGCGAGAAGCGCTGTCGCGATAGGAGTGAATAAAGGAAAGGGAAAGAGAAGTCTCGTCTGCAGCAGAAGGGTTATACGTTGTATTGCAGAGGGTATGAGTATGATACCTGACAAACACTCACGGGAGCTGAATGCGTTGGATGTGTTACCGTTGTTAATTAAATTGTAACCATCCCTGGGGAAGGACGCCCTTCGGCCCTTTAACATTAACCGGATATTGTAACACTCTGATGATGCCATACTGAAGCTGCCACTGATGCTGATGCCTCCCCCGCCTTCACGTTTTTACTGTTTTAACATAATACCAATGTATTGTATCGTGCTCCGTATTATTATGATGGGGTTGAGTTCATTTAATAAAACGGACACGGCGCGCCGTGTTACACCCTCCCTCTCCTGCTCTACTCCCCTTTTAGCTGCTGCAGTATTACTGCCGTGGCAATGCGGGGGCTCGGTAGGTAGTGTTTCAAATGTTAAATGTGTTTTTATGTGTGCAAATATTAGTCCCGCAAGATTAAAATTTGCACAGGAGGGCTGAGAGGGATAAATATTTGCCAAATTTTAATTTACGAGTTTTTAGCGCTGATCTCTGTATATTTTTTTTATTTTATTTTCTCTCCCCTCTTGTTATTCCCGGCCGTACATTTGCATATGTGCCTACACAAAAGTGGGTTTTGTTTAATTGATACAGAAATTAATAAATTAAATATATGTGTTGTGTAATTATAAAAAAATAAATATCAAGGATATTACAAAAATTCTAATATCCTTACAAAATGAATTTAATCTGAAATGTGATTTTTTAATATCTGTATTATGAAGACAATATTCACAAATGAATCTATTAATTGAAAATATAGCAAAAGCGCCATCTTTCGCCTAAATTAAAGTGGGAACGTCAACACTGGTAAGACCTCATTCGGAATACGCGTCGATAATATGGTCACCTTATCAATGAGGTGAAGCTAGAGCTAGTCATCTGAGGTATATGGGATCCATAATAGATCTGTAAAGGTCGCAGCGGTACAGACCAAGGAGCCATCCAATCAATATTTATCTATCTAATATGGTTATCGTACACGTCTTCAAAGTAATTGAATCGGTTTAAAATCAGTGCACTATAGAACTGGCGAAGGTAGAAAGTCATTTAGGCTCAGCTCTATGTTGTTGGCTCTTAACTTAGAATCACTGCAGAAGAGAACGAAATTATTTGACTTGAATTTTCTTCATGGGCTTTTTTTTCTTTCATGATTGTTCAGAAATGTTTGAAGTCTCCATTTTAACATTCCCCTCGGTGTAAATATTAGGTTTGGATCTATTGTTCAGATTACCGTATCATTTTACCAATTATGGTAATTCTTCTCCCATTGACCGGCTTATGGGATATGCTAATACACTAGTCTTAAGATATGATTTGGATTTATTAATAATGCCATATCAAAGTTTTAAAAGTATTTTAAAATGTATTAGCTTGGCTGGCATCGAATAGTATCTTGTTTTATTTTAATTCATTGAATATTAATTGTGATGGTATATAAATTAATTGGTATTTGTGGTATTCTGTTGTTATTGTTAGAGGTTATTTAAATATTTCTGCGGGTTAGTATGTTCGTATGTATATGTTTTTATTTTATGTTAGCGACGAATACTTTTTATTCTTTTAGTGCGCAATAATTCCACCGAACGTATTCATAGAAACAAGGCATACTTGGCAGTTAGGTATAAGTGTCAAGTCTGACAAGAAAAATGGGTGAATGGAAAGAAAATGCCAGAAAAGAGATAAGGAATACATGTGGTTAGCTCAGTGATATGAGCTAATGTGTATCTAATGTAATTCGAGCATGGTAGTTAGTATACAAAAAGCTTAGAGTTATAGACCACTAGTTTGTTTCGGTGGCGGTGAGGGGAGGTGTTTACCCTCATGCGCACTTCTAGCGTTTACTCCAGGAATTACTAGTGCTGGGTCACTATCGAAGCTTAAGCTGGCCGAGTAGGCGCCTTCCTGAGTAACAGGAAGGTTGTATTTCACACTCGATAGGAATCTCATCTGCCGGGCAGGAGATTTCATGGATAGTATAGCACCTGGGGCGTGCGGATGTTAATTATCCGTCAGGTCCAGACTATCTTAGCTAGAGGAAATAGTAAAGGAAGGCGAAGCGAAAGAAACAAAATTAATTTAATAAAGTATGTTCAACCACCATTCATCTAGCGTATGAATCAGTTCAAATAAGTTCATCAAGGCATTGCACATGAACGCATACGCATCCATACGCTTGACTAACAATTCAAGTTAAAACGTAGAATCCAATAAAACCATCGTATAACTGCAAGGCCAAATACCAATGCAATCTTCGCCCTTATTTAAAATTAGACTCGAAGCATCCGTTGAAGTACTTCTACCTACGATAAGATTAGAAATGTCTATAAGGCGGTCATAAAAACAGCATTGTATTGGGTTGTTATTTAATTTTATATCCAGAAACAATTTTGTTATAGAGAATTAATATTTAATTGAATTAATTATTTTCAATTATGCATTTGGTCTTAACTAAAATGTGCAAAGAAAGGTGGTTGTTTCTTTTTATTCTCTTCACAAATTTATCTAGAAATATTTTTTCCGTGCTCTTGCTTTATATTATTCCTGCATTGCATGACTTATTTTGCTAGCTATAGTATTGAGAGTTGACTAGATCATAATAACAAGCAGGATCAGTGGCATGAAACCTGGCAATGATATTAAATTTTAATTCTAAATCACCTCTCATTATATTCAAGTGTTGCAGTTGATAAAATAATGATAACATTTAATTTTGTTTATATATATTTTTGTCATAATAATAATGGTCCACCGTACAAGGAAAATTAACCACTCAAAATTGCAATGTTGGTGAGGGCAGAGAGATTGAGGCATCAGATGACACAGTGACATATAAATATCTGGGATTTGAACAGACACGGGCATCACACACAAAGAGGTGAAACAAAAGCTTCAAAGTACACTCATCACAAGAGTTAGCCGCTTACTAATAACTAAGCGTACTGCTAAATTTATGTTTAAAAAAATAAACACCGACGCTATCCCAGCTTTTACATACTCATTTGGAGTGATACGATGAACACAAATTTACAATATTTAAAGACAAAAATTAACCTAAATCTTACAAGAAATAGAGACCATCACGCTAAATCAGCTACAAAATGACTAATAATCCGAGGGAAAGAGGCGGGATGGCTCATTTGTGTAGCCTATTTACATAATAGAATTATAAACAATCTAAAGGCATACTTCCATATCAAAATCGTCTATTATCTTGGCTGATAACAACTAAACGCCATTAAATTTGTGACAAACAAATAATAAAAGAGGTATAGAACCATCCATTTACAATGTTAACCTGAAAGAATAACAAAAAGTTATAATCATAATTTCGGTTACCAGAATTACATAAAAACATTCCACCAAAATTTAAAATTATTAGTTAGCCGCTCAAATACAAAACACAACATATAAATTAAATAAAATGATACAAAGATGATTCACACATTTGCAGTTATTTAAATGACTATGAAATTAAACAAGGATAATTTCTGGCAATGTTCAATTAAATTTGATCAATCCCTTTTTCCAACTGCAAAAAAATTACTTACACTGTAAGTTTTACAAACATCTACGACTGATGAAATCCCGAAACACTTGTCTACAGATAACCTTGTAACTATTATTTGTTGTTTCCTTTCAATAAATAATTTCGACTCAAACCGTTGCAATTCGCAGTAGTGCTGCTATGCAACAACAAATATATATTGCGTAATCCAATGTCCGGCGGGGTAAATGCTCGGGAAGTAGTTGTTTCAATAGATGTTTGTAAAACTTACAGTGTAAGTAATTTTTTGCATTTGGAAAAAGGGATTGATCAAATTTAATTACTCATTGTCAGAAATTTTCTTTGTTTAATTTCATTGTAACAACATATAAAGCCAATATTCTTTCAACACTATCTACATTTTACAATAATTAAGATTACACTCTACAAATACTGTTGATTCTAATAAAAACTGTGTATATACTTATAAATAAATAAATTATAATAATCTTTATTTGCAATTCATATAATATAATATAATATAATATAATATAATATAATATAATATAATATAATATAATATAATATAATATAATATAATATAATATAATATAATATAATATAATATAATATAATATAATATAATATAATATAATATAATATAATATAATATAATATAATATAATATAATATAATATAATATTGAAAGAAAATATTAGGATTATAAATTAATTACAAATTATAAGGCGACAATCAGTTCAACCATAAGTTATATTGGTCTTCGAACTAAACCTTACAAAAATTAAATAAAAATATAAGCAGTTTCAGTGAGTAATTAAAAATATAATAGCAGCCTGGTCAGGCGTTTTGACAAAGCTTTAAAACAATGAAAAACAAATATTTATTAAAACAATCGTGAGACTTAATGATTGTTTGATGAGTTTAACAAATTTTCTATATTCAAAGCATTTCATTTCAGGTAAAGCGTTATATATTTTATAGATATGAAAATAGAAAAGGCTGTTCTATGTTTTTATAGTGGTAAAGACCACTTATATCTGACGTTTACCGTATGAACGTCGCCTAAATTTATGTTTTGTCAAATAAATAGGCAATTGTAATCTGAAAGTGATTGGTAAGGCCAATTTCAACCTCTGAAAAAGCCACAGTATAGGGAAACAATTGTAGCAAAAGTACAATATATAATTGAAAGTCTTTTATTTAGATAACAGTTCTTTGTTATTACTTTATGATATAAACATGCAGATATAAATTTACTTATCATTTCCCTATTAACCCAACTTGCTTCTTTACATTTATAGGAAATAAATAATACATTTTGAACATATTGTATTTCTTTAGCCATCAGAGTATCAATTGCAAGACTATATAAGGTAGACTTGTACATAAAATGCAAAAATCAAATTAATTTACGTAAACTGTAAATTAAATATAAAGAATTTAAAAATGATTAATTAATGAATTATTTCCTCTTTAGCTACTGTGACATTTTGACGTATGTTACATAAGTACTTAAAACAAATATTCAATAATGAATATTTTTCTATTATTAACTGTGTTTCAAAATTTTCCAATTAAAAGATATTATAGTAAAAAATCAATTTACATCATTTTATAGATGTTCGTTATTTATATTTTTTTAAATGTAGTGCATATTTTTAGGTTTTCATGCATTTATGTTTTTGTACTGAACGTTTTTGTCCGTAGCATTATTAAAGCGAGTGACGACATTAAACCATCCTTTGGCGGAACTCAAACGCACATGAAATCACATTAAACCATCCCCTTCCTCCTCACACACCATGCAACGAAAATCTAATTGCCGACGTCGGAACTTAATAACATCCGTAATGCAATTTAAGCGATTTCGTTGCCAAAAACTTTAAAGCCACGAGTGCCGCCGTTTCCTAACAGTGCCACCCACCACTACACCGGCTGAGAGATGCTGATGAATTGTGCTTGTGCCGTCGCCGCTAGACTGAAGGGGGTTTCATTCATTGAAGGGCTCGTTTGTGTATGGAGTAGTAGTGGATGGATGGAGTAAAAGGACTTTGATCATCCGCGCGACTCCGAGTCTCCGAGACTCGGACTCTCACTTTGGCTTTAGAACGCCGAGGGTTGAGACCGTGTAACCACGTTAGTAGCACTCCATTTGCAAATTAAAGGGGTCCATACTGGATGACTTTACGGACGATTGCATACCTCATTTTATTTAGACGATTACTTTATTTTAAACTTATCAAAACTTTGTAAAAATCAAATATTAAATTATAAAACTTTTACTGGACTATCACAACATTGTATTGATTGACAATGAATCTGCGAGAGGGTCTAAAAATTAATAAAACCACTAAAACGCGAAAACTCCACTCTTAACAACATCGAGGAAATCTGAAACTCGTGCATTTCGGCGGCCCTTATTATCAGAATTTTATTTAATTTATTTTAAAGTTATTTGGATATTTTTAAAATAACAGACATATAAATAAATTTTACATCCTTTTTACTAAGTTGAAATAATTTATACCCCCTGTTATCAAACAATCACGTATACTTCCGAAAACATTCCTGCAGGATTTACGGATTATACACACCTTGTTTAAATAAAACGGAAAGTTTGGAATAAGATAAATATACAACGAGGAAATTATCGCAAACTTTATGAAAACGATGAAAACGGATTTAAAAGGATAACTCTCTTCGCGAACGGCTGGGAAGAGGAGGGAAAGGAGGAGCGGAGGCGAAGACGTAAATTCCCCGATCCGGATCTCAATAATTTCCATATTTTCAAGGGCCATAAATTTACGAATTAGCCTCTCGTGCTCTCTCTTTTTTCTTCTTCACTCCACCAGTTTGGATTTGCAAACAAATCATGCGGGTTAGCTTTCACGTTAACAAAACACAATTTAATTAAAATTTATAATATGTCATATATTTTTTTACATTTAATTCGAGTTCCAGCTTGTTTATTTGACACATATTAATTAATCTTATCATTTATACCAAAATGAAATATCTAAAAAAAAAACAATGAACAATACAAGTAATTATAAATTGATTGAATGAGTTACTTGAAATTGAATTGAGTAAAGTACTAATAATCCTTCTTCAGATTTTGGTCACAACGTGATAATTATCAATGGATTTAACACTAAACACAAGGCAAAAATTAAACATATAATCATATATATATATATATATATACAGGTGATTATAATTAACATAAGTAATTATTTCCTCCAATCTATACATAATGATAAATTAATTGAAGTATGCAATTATTATTGCAATACAATTTATAATGTCTATGATGGGTCTATCAACTTGACCTACCACTTTCGATTTTTTTATAAAGCTACTGTCTCTGGCAAATGAAAAAAATCGAAGGTGGTAAATTTTTAAATTTTGAAATAACCCCCTTTCCCTCAAAAAAAAAACCCTTATAACTTTCCCAAATCGACTCCGATTTCATTGTTTCGATTCTCTACTAAAGAATTTTTATTGTAAATAAATCTTTTATTATTATTTTTTCAAAAACAAATGTAAAAAAAATAATGGGGAAAGTACTAAAAGATTATTTTTCTTATTAGTTTCATGCGAACCATTAAATGCGCATTTATAAATATAATATCTTGAATGCGCTCCAGTTCTAAGTGATTTATACATCGCGTCTCTAATTTCAAAGTGCACATACATAAAACACCAACGACATCCATCTTCATCGCTTTAACTAAAAGCACTGTAAATCGGTCGCGAGATATATTTTATAATCCAGAAAATGGGTTCGCAAAACAAAAAGGAATATATCATGCGGGAAGACTCGAGCGCAAAAACCGCAGTTAATTATCGAAACACGTAAAAAAAGGCGCACATAAAACGAAGTAGAATTTTAAAAGTATATATAAAAAAAACAGAAAAAACAGAACGCATTGTGGATGGGTGGACGGTAAATATTCATTTTGAAGTATTTTTTGTCTGGTGTTTGGTTTCGCGTAAAAATGTTTGCCGTTTTCCGCATAACGCGCTAAACAAGAGAAATTCAGGAGCGCAACATTAATGCAAAAGCGACGACTAATGGCTTTACAGTTTGGAATGTGCGAAATGCAAATATATACAGCCAGACACTAACACACACACGCGAGGTTTAAAGCATTATTTTCATGAATCATAAATCTAAATATTGCGTAATTAAGTAATAAACTCCGTCCAGTGTAAATTCACAGACATTGATAACGAAGTCTTCATTGAATTAATTGAATAACATTTTCAACTAGTTATTTACATTTAATTTTCCAACAACATAATGCTACCCATAATGTTTAACTTCGTTTACATTCTTCAAAATAATTATATTTAAGTAACAAACAACAAATATATGCATTTCTTACTGATCAATGCAATAATACATCGGGAATATCCAGTGTGTAAAAATACAGTTAGAAATATTTTTTCCTTAAAGTTTATTGATTGTATTTGTTTACGTCGTTTACGCGATTTTACTTTTAAAACTACTTAGACTCGATAATTTATTGAGAAAACAAACACAGGGCATTCAAATTTGTAATTAAAATAATAAAAAAGAAATTTAAAATAATACAACAGAAATTAAACATTACTTAACAAAAAATGTGTAAAATATTTAAAGTTCAACTGAACAAAATGTAGTGAATAATTTGCGAGCAGTAGGAAAAAATTTAAAGTAGCAAAGATATAGTATAATAATATTTTATTGATTTCTTCATATGAAGAAAATATACTATATCAAGAAACTTCACATACTCAGCAACAAATATATTCGACAGCAAAGATATAACATACAATTTAGTTTCATGTATAGGACTTTAAGGGTGCGGTTTAGAAGAAAGAGATAGCTATACAAATCTGGACAATCACTAATTTGAGTTAGATTGTTGTTGTGATCAATGAACAATATTGTATTATACATTAAAATAATCTTAAAATAAGGAGGAATTTCATCAGATAAATTAAAAATTATTTTAATGTTTAGTTTCTGTGAAAAATAATTATGAAAAACAATGAAAATTGATCAAATTTATAGCAAATTTTAAATTAAATTTTTGCTAATAAAAACTTGTGCAATGAAAATTTAAAGGATTTCACTAAATTCTGCATTCAAATAACTTAGCAGACATGACCTATTAATTTCATTATATCTTACAATTTTCTTTTCTAACTTAAACTAGTAAATTGACGTAATACACGAAAATTAACGATTTATTTTTTATTTAGACTGATACTTTATACTTGGTAGATAAAAAAATGTAAATACATATTCATATTATGAAATCCAAAAGAATAGCTCTATTTTCAAACGATTATTTCCATTTTACTATATAGCTATCTCTTTCCACTAAACCGCAACCTTAAGGAGGGAACTTACTTGTGTGTTGTTCAGAGGAATATTGACTGATTCTTACAAAAAGTTTTTGAAAGAGGGTCTAAGAGTAGTAGTGTTTTCTGCTTACTGCACCAGTGTTCACTAGTGCGCACCCGCTTAGGTTTTTACGTTTTCTGCTTGTGCACTCAGTGCGCAATGTCATCATCGTTTTTTTGTTTACATAAAAATATGCACTCGCTCCGACCGAGTGCAAGAAAACGACACTGACTCGGGGAGTGAGTGCACGATTCCAGTGCAATATAGCTGATAAAACAACGGGTCATGTGATAGTTTGTGATGAATTGTTGGAATATTTATTAAATTTATATACATATAATGAAATAATAGAATTATCGTCCATTTTTCATTAATCTTTTTGTCGTACCTATAATGAAATCATTTCACTCATATAACCCGGCAATTGTGTGGCTGGTAATCATTATCTATTAATTTTGTATGCAGGTTATGTTTTAGAATCAACTGCCGATTCATACTTTTTATTTCTCGCTATCAGTGCTGAATTGCACCCAGTGTTTCAAAACCGGGGCTGTGCAATACGTCGCAGCTCTCATTCAGTGCGCACTGGTGGTCCGATTTTGTGTAAGCAGAAAATACTAACAGAAAGTTAAACAAGGAAATGACAAAAAAGAGCGTGCAGAGAAAGAAATAGAATAGGGAATACAGTACATATGTTTGCCGTGTTTGGCGTACATTTCTCGATTTTCGAACGAAATCTCTCAACGCTGGATTAATCGTTGCTGCCCATTGTTCATCGCGTAGAGCCAGGGAAGCTAGAAATTTTACAGCTGTTTATTAAGTTCCCAACGAGCAGGGTTCTCATAAAATGTAAATAAATATATTTCGCTTAAATAAAAGTTCTGTTCAAAGAAAATGTCCAAATGTCACTTTTTTTTCTCTCGAAGTAAGCGATTCGTTTAATTTATTGACGTAATTTAGCAAATTTGCCTATTTAAAGCGCAACAGGTTGTATAATTTCGTTTTTTTAATTTTTTATAGGTGATGATATTTATCGGTTAATCACAATTTATTAAATATCTTTTAATTATACGTCGATTTTAAAAGTTAATAAAGCATCGTTTTTTATAGATTTTTAAATTCTGAAATTCTCTAAATTAATAAAAAATGCGTTTAGCATATAAAAAAATACTACGTATACTAGGTATATAAAAATTTAATAAAATTATGATTTATTATCTTGATTTGTGTGATTTATTTAATTAGTCAATATTTAATATGTGTACATTCGCGAATTACCCATAGCGATTTAAGCTGTAACACAATTTTATACAAATTCCTGCTTCCCCGTTCATTTTTGAGAAAATTTAAAGAATTAAATTATATTTAGAATCTAAAAATCTGTTCGAAAGTCTATTTAGAATTGATGTATAATTAATTTATAATGAAAATTAATATAAAATCCCTTTCGTATATAAAATTACTACATATTTCTGGTCGTATAATTGGTAAATAGAGATTTAATAAAATTGTGATTTACCATCTTGATTTGAGTGATTTATTTAATTAGTCAATATTTCTTATATGTACAAAAAAATCCCTTTTATGAATCAAGCATTAATTAAATGCTTGTCCTGCTTCACCGGAAACGCGTTGATAACTGGTTGCCTATTTTTTAACTACAGCCATCTAGTAATTAATGCTGAACTTTTACACAATTTTAGAGGTCAAATATGCTACTCGAATAAAGCGGTATTTAAAAAAAATCATAGATATATTTCCCTAATGTTTTTTTTTTTTTAGATTAAACTAAAAAAAAACATTATTTTTACATTTCATTCACAATACATCGAAAGAAGAGTATTTTCCAAATTGATATTTTTTTAATTGAATATAACACAAAATATAAAAATGAATATATAATGAAATAACAACAATTACAAAAAAAATAAAAAACGAAATTGACGACTGTATGTAGAAAAAAATTACCTATTTGATGTAATTTTTAGTTTATTTTTTAAAGGCACCGTTTGGATTATTAAACGAAAATACTGACAACCGTTTGAAGGATCCTGCCCTTAAGATTAATTTTAATAATTGTAATAACTGTTTGGAAATTATTTAAGTATTAGAGTAATTTTAACTAATCATATATAAAAAATCTCTTTTTTTAATGATTTTGAAAAAATAATAACAAAATAAAATTGCATATTCCATTTTTCCATAAATGAACATAAATATTGTAAATATTAATATACTATATTTGTTAGAAAGTATATATAAATGATAAAGAAGATATTGTTGTCGTAATATTACATGTTCAAATTAAATTTTATAAGTACTTTTGCTTTATTAATAGAGTTTAAGCAGTGCCTACTAAATATACAGGCCGACATGTCGGAGTTGATACATCGAAATCTCGGAATCTGGTCGAAGTTCTTGAGAGAGAATTCATCCGCCTACGAGCCGTCGAGATGGAAACATCTTCCGTTCGAGAGGTAGCACAAACTGTGATTTTTGTGGAATAGGTCGAAACAGTTCCAGGTGCAGGCACCGAAAACCTGTGACTACTCCGAAGCAGGGGTGGGGTGCTATTAGGGGGTTAATTTTGAATAATGTTGATTTATTTATGGCAAATCATTGAAAGTAATTTAAAAAAAGGACCACCTGTTATTTATAAACAGTTGCAAAATAAATATGCATCACGTTGCCCAAATTTAACTGTTTTATTTCCTTAGTTAACAACCAAAAATGTGACGGAGATTAAAAAATAGCGGCAAAAGTTGAAGTATAGTATTTGCCTATTTTATACATTTAATTTTAAATAAAATAGAATTCTCCATTTTTTAATTACTATTTACGCCAATCAAACTGATGTCATAGAAACAACGTAGTATAAAACTGATTGGTTTGATCCGAAACAGGTCGGAGCAATCGAGTCCGACTGTTGCTAGTCCGCCCGAGGTAGGTCGGAACAGACGGAACAGGTATAGAAATCACTGGTTCTCGGAGAAATCACGTCGAACTTGTTCGGAAATCACAGGTCCAGTTCATTTGTATCATCCCTATTCCGTTTATAATCATTTCATCACCTAATTTGGAATTTTATTTTCATTTAAATAAAATAATTTCAAGTAATGACCATACGTCTTTAATTTTTAATAGAAAATTTAAATATTTATCATTATAACTACATGCAAAAATAATTGTTACAATGCAATGTTTAAAAACAACTGAAAATTCCAAAAAAGAATATTTCTATTTCGAATTTTGAAAATAAAAGCAGTTCATTGTATGACCAATACAACTGCTAAAAACGCAATTCAAAATATTTATTCGAGAAAAAAATCCCAAAGTTGACGCTTTTTTTAGGCGCCAGGTTAAGAACCGTCTCTTAAAGAAAAAAAAAAACAATAGATTTTCAATAAAATTAATTTAGAAAATAATAACTAAGCTTGTGCTCAACTAATCGTTTTAAAAGACATAAATCTTTAAGTTAAGCTTACAATATATCACACTTTCACGTTAAGCGTTGAATTACTTTAAAGCTTTTGAGTTGATTTTAGCAGAAATTTAAGCTCGACCGCCCTCTTAGCATTGATCTATTTAGTTTTAAAATTAGGAATTTTTTTTTTTGGTTAAAAAAGTATATTCAAAGAAATTTATTAAAATTTTTCTTTTGTACTCAAATGCATTTTTTACATAAACCTTTGAGTTAAGCTTATAATATATCAAACTTTTACGCTAAGCATTGAATTACCAACGCTTAAAAACAAACTAGGAAATTACTTTAGTTACGCTCAGCGTGTATTTAACTCTGAACAAGTTAAACTTTTGGTCTGAATATTTCTTAAAGATTTCAGTAGAAATTTAAGATAACCCGCACGCTTATCATTGATTTATTTAGTTTTAAAATTGGGAATTCTTTTTAGTTTCTATTGTTAAAAAATGGGTTTTCAAGGGCATTTACTAAAAAGCCTGATCTTAACTGGAATTTTATATAAATCGCTACAAAAAGAATAAATCTTTAAGATGCACTTTTAATATACCAAATTTTCATGCTAAGCGTTGAATTACCAGTGCTTAAACAGAAACTAGGAAATTAGTTTCGTTCGTTTCAGTGGACAAAATTAAAGCTGTTATAAATACGCTTAGCGTGCATTTAACTCTTGACAAGTTAAGCTTTTAGTCTAAACATTTCTTAACCCTCATACCTAGCATTGAATTATTTAGTTTTAAAATTGACAATTGTTTTTATATTAATTAAAATAGAGCACGTCTATTAAAAAAAAGATTTAAGCTTGTGCTTAACTGCAATTTTACATAAATCGCTACAGAAAGAATAAATCTTTACTTGTAATTTAACAAACTTTCACCCTAAGTGCTGAATTGCCAGCACTTAAATAGAAACTGGGATATTACATTCGATCGTTTCAATGGACAATATTAAAGCTGTCATAATTACGTTTAGCGTACAAACTACGCCATTATATTCGTCCGTTTCAATGAACAATATTAAAGCTGCCATTATTACGCTTAGCGTACAAACTAAGAAAGTATATTCGCCCGTTTCCGTGGTATAAAAACATCAATAAACGTCCACTATCTAAACTCTAATTCATTTCAGAATATTTTATTAAACAAACCATTTCAGCTCAACTGCTCATGCTAAAATTTATAATATCGATCCGTACTTGTTTACCTTTTTATTCCTTATCCTCGCCCTCCCCTCTTACTTTTTTTATAAATCTACAGCCATTATAATCCTGTCTAAAACATATTATATTTCCATGGCCCCTTTTACATATTACATTAGCTCGGGCCCGTCTTCCCTTTTTATGTTCCACCCCGAACATAATGGCGGGGCGATATTTCTAATGTCGGCACGTTTGCTCTTCATCATTCAGACGATTTTTATTTGAATATTATTTTTCTTTTCATGTTTCACACCCAATGTAATCTCGTAACTGCATTCGCTTTTTGTGGGGATGGAAATCATCCCTGCGGAATGCTGATTTATATTTATGAAAATGTAATTTCTGGAGTTGATTCGGAAATGTTGGTGGAGGAGGAAAATTAGGAATTTATTTCTGAATTAATTCTAGCTTCGTGTGTCAATTAATAATATTTTTTTAGTATTATTAATAGTAGTATTTACTGTTATAAAAAGTCTCTTTTGAATAAGTGATGTGAATTGAAAGAAAAGAACGATTTCATTAAGAAAACATATAAATTTTCTTTTAATAAAATGTTGAACCACTATTTATCTAGCGTATGGATTACTGGTGATGGCAATTTCGGTTTGTCGAACCACTTCAAACCAGAGTGTTCCATGTGCAATGCTTTAATAAGGGCGGTTGAATGGATCTTGTATTGTGATTAAATAATCTCATTCTATTCTCTCTATTCTACAAACTTTAGAAGTTTCTTATTGAAATTAAAACAATGTATAACGAACATTTTCGTTTACTTTTGATTTGTACTAAACTTTTAAAGTGAATTTTTGAAGCGAACCAATGAAGTGCTTTTACGTAATTTTATATTTGGCAATAATATTGGGATTTTTGTGACCGCAAAATGTATTGAATATTTTAAATTGGTTTTGTGACGATTTATCAGCGATATGCTTCTAAAGGACGACGAAATCTTTTAAAATTAATTATCTAAGAAAAAAATCAACAATTCTCTAATAAATTATGAAAGCAAGATAAATAACCCACAAACGATGCGTAAAAAAACAACAACGAGGCTCGATGTCGATTAAAAAAGTTTCCGAGGCAGCGGCAACGGCATATAGTAATATTTTTTAACGAGTTTTCCACATGAGCCGTATAATTTTCTCCCTTCCACCCTCCGGGCGCCGCCGTCGACGACAACGACCATATTGTATAAATTTTTAATTTTGGAGCAATTTTACTTCAAAGTAGACCTGGCTTGTTTATACCTAGTCAGGTTGTTTCCTCGAACATATTCACATAAACGTGCACCAATAATAAAGGCATGTCGGAAAACTGAATTAAATCGACCCTCTTGTTTGGAAACTAGTGTTTAATAAAAAAAATCGTCTTTGTATCGTACACAAGAGTATTTTTTGTTTGTTTTTTAATATGAGTTCGTGGATTATTATGAATAGCTCACGAAGTACATGGGGAGCTTGATGTTTAATTTAAACATTTTCGTAATTAAAAGTTTTTCAATTTTAATATTAATTCCATCAAGAGTTTGACAAAAAATAGTATTGAATATATGAACAAGATTTTCATAAATATAATTTTAATTTCTCCCACGGGGGAATAATATAGAAATAGACCTTTAACCGAATTCAATAAGAGGATTAAAATTTATTTAATAATTTTCTAAAGGCAGGCTACAAAAAGATAATGTTAAAATAATTATATAATAAATAATTTAATAAAAAAATGAGTGAAAAGCTTCTGAGGGGCAACCAGCCCGAACTATTTGCAAATCATTATATGTGATGAATATTTGCAATACCATATACGACTACGATCTAACGACTTTAAGCCTGGATTGTTTCTTTGGTGGGATTGGAAGGGAATTCTCTTTTATAAGTTATTGCAACCTGGCGAAACGATTAATCTGGTCCGGTACTATGCACAACTCGATCTTTCGAATGAAGCAATTCTAAATAAGTGATCATAATTATACAACAGAAAAGGAATTGTGCTCCATCATGACAATGCGCTGCCACAATAATTTTTGATGAGTCGAAACAATATGACCAGATTTAGTTAGGGAGTTTTGATGCAATAATTGTACATAATGTTCTTCCAGTAGCCAATCATTATGAAGGCAATTATGATTGTTTCTTTCAGTAGCCAATCACGATAAAAGAAATTATGATTGGTTCCTCCTCTAGCCAATCAGAATCAAAGCAATTATGATTTGTTCTTCCAAAAACCAATCAGAATCAAGATAATTACGATTGATTCTTCCATTAGTCAACAGGAATGAAGGTAATTATGATTAGTTCTTCCGATCAATTACAATGAAGATAATTGTGATTGGTTCTTATATTGGCCAATCAGATTGAAGTCAATTATGATTAGTTCTTCTAGTAGCCAATCAAAATGAAGGCAATTGTCATGGGTTCTTTTAGCAGCCAAGCAAAATGAAGGCAACTGTGATGAGTTCTTTTAGTAACCAATCAGAACGAAGGCAATGGTTCTTCACAGCCAATCAGAATCTAGGTAATTTTGGTTGATTCTTATACTATCCAATCAGAATCAAGACAATTGTTACGAACCGTTGAGATTTCCAGAAAACTAGTAATAAAAATTATAATAATAACAAAAGAGCTTAAAATTCGTAAATCCGTGGGTATTACTCGGACTTGTAAAACTCCATGGGGTCGTGAGCCATTAACTAAATATTTCTAGAAAGCAATTATACGATACGCTATTGTTATGTCACGTTTTGCTCGACGGTTGGGTTCAGGTCAATTTCGGGGAAGACGCAACCACCGCTTCTTGCGCACCACCCCAAAAATTCCCCCACGCATTTACACATTTTTGCTCTTTGGAAATCGAAAAAGAAAACATTCGTAATTATAACTTCAACCGATGCACATCAAAGCTTACACATTTTAATTTAAACAGTAAACTTAAACTTATACTCAATTGTACAAATTGTAAAGTGTTATTATTTACGGTGAATATATATAGTTTTGATTTATTTTTTATTTCATCACTTAATTCACCCGCATCAAAAATAGTGACGTCATCTTACCAGTGAGATGATTAACGGCGTCAAAATTACCTTAACAACAATTGTGATTATTCTTTCCATCTTAGCTTATAAGAATGAAGGCAATATTTGATCTGCTCCTTTGGGATTTATTAACGGTTATTTTCAAGGTTGGTTACCTATTATGTTAAATAACTGGGGGTAATAAATTTATATAAAACCCTTTAGCTTTGTTATTTAAAGAAACATCTGTTTTCTTTAAAAAAATATAAAATTCTCAAAATTATTAATATGGTGTGAATTTCACTTATAAATTTTATTTCTATTTATTTGTAATCATTAGACAGATGTACAGAAAAAATAAATTTAGCAATTTTATTTAAATAACACGTTAATGGTATTAAAATGTTTTTACAAAATTAAAAGAAAATTAAAATAATTAATGAAATAACCATCTCTTGCAATTGCTCTGAATTTTATAGATTTATGAAATGAATACTAAGAACAAAGGTGTATCTATTAAAACAATTATTTCAAGGGAAAATACCCATGCCAGACATAGATTTACTTAAATTCATTTCCTCTTATTTTTTCGAGATAGAAGTGTTTTATTTTGCATATATTTTTTCCTCGTTTTTTTATATTTTATTTTAATATTTAGAGTAGCATATCCAGATGTGTCATCTCAATTGTCACCATTCCCAAAAACTAATATAGTTTCATTGGTCACTTGGTAAACATCACTAATTTTCCGTGCTTTCGCCGTCTTTTAGTTTCCGTTTTTACCTCTTATATACACATTAGAACAAATTTGAACCTCCCCCTCTTCTTCTTCCTCAATAGCATCTTCCTCCTCCTCTTCCTCACCAGCCTTATAATCCTCTTCATCGTATTTTCTAAGTAAACGACGCCCAAACTCAATCAACGTTTTCTGGGTAAGCTCCTTCATCTTCCTCTGAACTATCCATGCTGCCTTCATCCTCAGAATCATCTTCATTTCCATTGACATCCTCATCACTCTCCTCAGCTTCCGTATCATCAGCATCGTAACCGTCCAAATACTTCAAGCGGGGAATCAGCTTGAACATCTTCTCGCGGTAGTTCTCGATTATTGTTGTCAAATTGTTGAAAAGTCCAATTTATTGAGGTACGTGAGGTCTTTCAGGGACTGAAGGGTGTCGAGATCCTTGATCTGGTTCGCGCTCAGGTTCAAGTAGGTCAGTTTGAGACTCGTCGAGGGCATATTTAAACAGCTGTTTATTCTGTTCTTGTTTAATTCTAATTTCTTCAAATTCGGAAGCTTGGGAAAACACTTGAGCGATGTTCGACCGACGTTTATCAAACTTAGATATATGCAATTGCATCTGAATGATATTGGAAAAGCAACATTTGTCCGTGAATTAATATTTTTTTCAATACAAAAATGTAATTATGTATAATAAAATATAATGTAGTAATATTTTATTCCTTTCTTCACTTTATTATTTTTATCACTATATGTACATTTCAAGCACAACGTGCTCTTTTTCAATAGTTTTATGTAAATTATTTATCAATTTTACATAAAACTATTGAAAAAGAGCACGTTGCGAAGAAAGGAATAATATATTACTACATTATATTAAGAAACTTCACGTACTCACCAACAAATATCTTATGTGTAATAAAGTCATCAATTGACACGTCTTTCGGGATTTGACCCTCATCAGTACAGCTTAATGTTATATACTATAAATATTTTAACTATCTTTATAATTATTATAATCAAATTAGTATTTGCATACAAATTAAATGGCTGCCGATGTGTTAACTAAACCATTGTGTTTACCAAAACATGCAATTTTTATAGCAAATTTATGTTTAACTTAATTATGTTCAATGTACTGAGCTAGTGGGAGTGCTGAATTTAAGGCCAGTGATATATACTATCTACGTTTAACAATGTATTACCACACTAAGATATTTTTAGTTTTAAGCAATGCATTTTATATTCAGTGCTTTGTTAAATAAAGTGAATCTATTCTGAATATTCAAAGTGTGAACACATTGGCCTAAGACCTGTTTTTACGCATACATGCACTGCACTCACTTAGGTCAAACTATAGGCCTCTTATAGTATGTATTTATGAAATACCAAGGCGTTTCACACTGTTGCAGTTATTCAAATTAATATTTGCATTTATCATTTTCATTACTTTTTCTTATTAAATTTTATTCTATTGCTGAGTTATGTTAATCTATGAATTGAAGAAATGTCAATGCATAACATGAATGGAGATTTGATACCACATGTTTCTGTGGTGTAGTTGGTAACGCACTCGGCTAGAAATCGCGGGACATGGGTTCAAATCCCATTCTTTTTCACTTATATTTAATAAAGTTAAATCATATCTCAAGGTTGTACATTGAAATTTCTTCAATATCATAGATAAAAATTTAATGTAAAAGGAATATCAATTTTATTAATTAGTTATGTTAAGTACTCAACTTAACATAACTTGAATAATTAGTCACAATTATATTCCTCCCCTCGCTGTTTTATTTTTACAGTTTAAAATTTAAAACCCCAACCATCAAGAATAAAACTTAGATATGATTTTCAGAATTATGGTGAATTCGCAGCGGTAATATTATCTGTTAATCGAATTAAAGTTTGTTGCGACGACAATAGTTCATGGCGCAATTATAGATGCTCTGGAACTAATTACACACAGGTTAATTAAATAGAAGTAAGCAAATGGATGTGCGACAAAGGGAAGCAGGTGAATCGTGTTGAGCTGTTTTGTGTTTCATAACAATTACACGAGATTTACACAGAAATGTAATCCGTGGGTGTTATCTATCAATTATACTAATAATCCATTCGCAAATCAGTTTCTATAATTAGATATTATTAATTATCTAGAGATATATGTAATAATTAATTGCTTTGTATTTGAAAGTATTGAGTAAGTATTGTGATTAAAATTAATAAAGATGAAAAAAATCAATTATTTTAACTAATACTCATAAGGATGAATTAAATTTGACGAAACATTGATTAAAAATTAAGATTAAGACAAAAAATGTTTAATACAAGCTAACGTTTTTGCTGTGTCTCTATAAGGCTTAATTAAAAATAATGCTCTTTATAATAAAATGTGTACTTAGTGATATTAGAAGTATTATATTCAGAAAGAAGGTATATTGTTTTAATTTGATTTGTTGGCAAGTTAGTCTTACATCAAGAACGAAACGATCAAATTATCTAAAATAATAACTTATAATACAAAAAATATATAATGTTAAAAGATCAGGAGTATTTCATCATTTGGTCACAGTAATATAGATTAAATAAACATGAATTTGAATATAATTATTTTGCACAATTTAATAATTACTTTTAAAACGCAACCCTAATACCCGTCGGAAATATAAATAGCCTGCCATTACAATTCATCAATTAATTACATCTCAAAAAATTTGGCCGGCCACAATAATAAAATTTTCAATTTTACCTAACCATACATCTTTATTCATTATTATGTATGAATGTTACATACATAATTTGGATAATTATTTACAATGTATCTGTAGAGTTATGTTCACATATAATACATGAAATGGCTAACGACCGAAGGTATTTCCGCCTTTTCAATTCAATTTTTCAATAATAATTAAAACGAGTTAATCCCAACACACGTTTACAGACTGCACATGGCAGTTTGTAAACGTGTAAATATTTTTCGGTTATCATTTGAACCAGTTGTTTTGGGTTAGTTGCCCTTCCTGTTCTTCCTGAGCTATAGTCAAAGGAGAACCTTCCATCCCTCAACAAGCAGGGCAGAAACAGTGACGTTAGCGATCATGGTACATGAATTCTAGTATGTCTATGTCATACTAGAACACAAAGAACACAAAGACAGGCGGAAATACCTCCGGTCGATAGTCAATTCCATGACAAGATAATCATGTTTTATGTGTAATAACAAAATTGTATAATGTAAATATTTCTGTTACTTTTATGGAATAAAGAAATATTATTGTTATTTTTTTAGATACCGTAAATTATTAACTTATATAACTAAATTAAATAAAAACAATTTGAAAATAATTAATAAATTATTTCCTCTTTAGCTACTGCGACTATTTGACTTATGTTACATAAGTACTTTACAAATGTCTAATAATAGACATTTGCTGTTGCATAACAATAGCATATTGTATAATGCAACAATTTTGAATCGAAAATATTTAATGCAAAAAACAAATATAATAAAATCCCTCATCAGTACAGCTGTGCCTTACGTAATTGCAATATATATATATATATATATATTTTTTTTTTAATGATTACGTTATATATATATATATATATATATATACTATATATATCGTAATCATTAAAACAATACCATTGAAACAACTACTTTACGGGCAAAAAATCTCGCCGGATATTGAATTACACAAATAATTCTACAAAAAAATGTTTCATAACACTTCTAATATCAGTTATAAAAAACTATTTAACCATTTATTTGATTTTAGTAAATTTAAATAGTTTTTTTATTAATTAGAATTGTTACACTATTAAAAAAAACATTTGTTTTTGATAGAATTATTTGTAATAGAAAAAATTATTTATTTACATGGTTACATTTAATTAAATAAATTAAATTAAAAATGAAAATAATTAATAAATTATTCCCTCTTTAGTTACTGTGATATTTTGACTTTTAACTTGACAATTATTTGTGTTCTCATGAGTTACGTGAAGATTGTAAATGATAAATTGAGTGAAGAAATGATAAGCATATCACATATATTTCAAAATTTGTTTATGTTATATGTATATATTTATTGTGTAAAATAAAGTTTATTAATATTATTTTTTATCTAATATCTTAAATCATATCTGAAACATAATCAATTTCGCTGTTTAAATACGGGAAATCAAAGCGATGTAAATCAAAATCAATAGGCTTAAACAACGCCACAGTTATGCGTCTGAGGGGAAATTCCGGCGAAGGTTTTTCTCGTCAACCCCGTTCCCGACCATCCATCCCTTCAATTTGTTGGTTACTCTCTCTCCGCTGCGTAAACCCCTTATTGATGAGGGTATGTAAATCTGATGAGATCTCGCATCCCGCATTGGCCACTTGGACGGCATCCAGAAGGAACGAGGAACATCTGCGCCCCTGGCCGAGGGAGACCGGTGATCGTGGAGGGGGGCTTTTAATCATTTATCGGGGGCGAGGATGAATTGTAAATTAGTCGGAAATCTTGTTAGTGTTGACGTTTTATGAATGACCTAAACCCGAATAAGTATTTACTAGTAAAAAACACGGAAAATAAAGAAATGTAACTATATAATTGTATCAAAGTATTCTCAATTGAAAAAAAAAAACTAAGATAATATCGTTTTTCAGTATAAAAAGTAGATAACTCGAACAAAAAACTAAACAAAGTAAAGCATGATCAACATAAATATAACTATACATATGAAATATATCTGTAATAATATTTTGGTGCGTAAAATATCTCAGTACAATTAATATTAATAATATTTGTTACATCAAAATAAGTAGTTTTAGTTAATGTCATGTTCCTTTAATTCAAATACGGTTAAAAATATTTTGGGGTAAGTCAGAAATTAATTCTAAATATATATTACGGTAGGCATACTAAATAAGACGATGACCTTATTAAGGTCATTAGAATTTTTTTACTATAGGTACTCATATTTGGCAGAACACTAAACCCAGAGTCAATGGGTTGTCAGCAAAGTTTCTAAAGTATATCTTATTACGAAGTTATTTAGAGTCAAATTTCGCGTATAACTCAAAATCGTCCCGCATCCATCTGAAAGCATAATTTTGTGACATTGCGGCTATCCTCTCTACGTCACAAAATTATGCCACGCATTTACATAACATACAATACATACGACAATGACCATACCGTAATGACGTCACACGATCCTAATTCTATTAATAAGTAATACTTTGGTAGCGTCGAGTGTTTGATAAGAAAACAATCTTAGTACTTTCGCTTTTCTAATGCATAGTAATTTATAATTAGAAAGTTTATTTTTTGAATTAACATATATCCACGAAATTTAGACGTTTTCGTGGATCTATGTTAATTCAAAAAATATACATTTTTTTTATACATTTTTAAATTAGGCGTGAATTGTGTTATAGGATCATAGTAGGCTTGTTTGAAACAATTTAAGTATTTAGTGGTAAGGCTAATCTTGATATTGTTAGGAACATAATATTATATTTATATTAAATGAGTTTTAATTATTTTTTAATCTTCATTATACTGTAGATGTATCGGGCCCTGAATACTCTTGGAAACAGAATGCAAAAATACACTTTCTTGAAATTATGTGCCCAGCAGAAAATTGAAACTACTAGGCTATTTTTCTTGCCAATGCCGCCAAAGTATTTCTCATTAATAGAAAAATGATTGACACAGAGAACTTGGAATACCAAGAAGAATCTTACGAAACCATTTGATGATAGAAGATATTGTCAAATGGTTTACATTCGATTTTAATATCTGCTCAATCAAGATAATTCAAAGAAGTGTATTTTCTTATTAGAATAAAAACAAAATTCTTCATACGCTACTGAAGATAAAAACATAATTTCCGAAATATATATGTATTTCAATACAAAGAGTAGGAGAGAGGAAAATAATTTGTATTGAAAGATTTAATTATTTCAATAATTTAAATAATAATCATATTACATTAGGACTTTTTCTGGGCCAGCATCCTGAAGTGTCTAACGTAAAACATAAAATGTTAATCGAACAAGAGGCAGCAAACTGAACAAAGTATCTGTCAATGATTTAGTTTTAAGCAACTCTCAGGTACCGCCAATAATATGATTGAAGAGTCTGAGTTTCAAACCAGAATAGGAAAAAAAATCTTTCTGATGGAACCAAGCCAATTATGATGAAAGAAGTAGGATGAATGATGTTTATGTCGAATGAAAATAATATCATGTATAGTTTTGAGTGGAAGGAAAAATACTTTATTAATATTTTTGGTGTTAAATCTCATCTAAATATAGTCACGAGAACGATTAAAAAGCGACATTATTATATTTTGTTTGCCAAGAAACACAACCTATAAGCTGTAGCCCAGGAACATGTCCCATTTTAAATCTTTTGGAGACAACGGTGTTCTTTGTTTTTAAATGAATGTTCCATGAGACACACAGTCTTTGACAAAATGTTTTCTGAAAAATGTGCTAATGTCACTCGGAAAAGGTGTGACCGGCTTTAAATGCGCATATAAGTTTACAAGACATTAGACAACAAATTCAGAGAAAAGTTGCATTAAGTAGAAAACACTGAAATATGGAAATATTAAAAAAAAAAAAAAAACGGTGTTACAAACAACAGTACAGGTATGTGAAACAACAAATTAAATAAAAATGGCAAGCAAACAATACGGTGGACTGAATGACAAAAGAAAGAAAATACAACACGTGACAATTCTAATAACTATAAACACAGCAGCGTAAGTATAAAATTATTAATAAGAAGATAAAACAAGATAAGTTTCTAAGTAAATTGGAAAGGGATTTTAGAAGTAACATAAAAATGTATCCATTCGTTTTAGTGCTCGAAAAACATTTTAATGTTTCTTCTACGATTCCTTTTATATTTATCGAATATAAGGATCAAATGAAACAGACTATTAACAAATAAAGATGAGATCATCAATAGATGGAGAAAATACTTTATGAAGTATAAATAGAAAAGTGTATTCATTCACTTGGTCACAGTTATTTAAATATATTAAATAAAAATGATTTGAAAATAATTAATAAATTATTTTCACATTTAGCTCTGTGACTTTTGACTTACGTTACGTAAGTACGTTAAACAAATGCACATTAAAACTACTTCTCGGGCAAATACCCACGCCGGACATTAAATTACATAATGTACACCTGCTGTTGCACATCATAAAATATTATGAAGTTACTAATCACTTGAACTAAACATCGAAAGTGATCTGAAGAAAAAATACTAGAATGTGAGCAAGAAACCCGATATTACAGAGTAATAACTAAGTCAAATAATAACCAAATTAAAAACTGGAAAACCTTCAGGAAATTAAAAAGTGATAACAGAAATGATAAAAATTACTTGGAGAACGAGGGATTTAAAATACTAATAAAAATAAAGCATGGAAAGATAAAGAGTAGTCTATAGAAACATTATTATTGCCAATATACAAGAGCGGTGCAAAACAAAACCACTAGAGGAATATAAATGTGTTTTTTTTTAATATTTCCCGTTTTACGTAACGTAAGCGCAAAACGAAAACTCAGTCCGAGCCGTCGAATTGTTTCCAACTCTCCGGCCCGCCGTCCACCTACGCAATCCACCTTTTCCTTCCAATCGCTCCCAGAAACCGTTCTAATGACAGAACTTGGATGGAATCTCCAGTGACCTTTAAACTTTAACTTACTTCTTTCCCTCCACTTCGCTTCGATTTTACGATCAATTAAAAACGATCGTTTTATTACCGACCGGAAAAAATCCGTGGGCGTTATTTTAATTGTTGAATAACTGAAAATATAATGTTGAAGTTGTTGAGATTTCCTGGTTCTGAGATCTAGCTCATAGATGTAGAAATTGCAATAAAAATATCTCTTACACTTATACTTCTTTTAAATTCAGTAAAGATAATGTTTACAAAAATTATTCAGTTAAAAAAGTTTACAAAAGTCGTGTTTCTTTTTGTGAAGATTAAATCGAATTTCCCTCCTTAATAAAAGAACGTCGTTTATAGACGCATCTGTCGAATTTATAAAAAGTTGTCTTGAAACATTAATGAAGAATTGAAAATTATAGAGTGAATAATAAAAAAAACCTTTATGGGCATTCGCATTTGGAGAGTCGAAAAATGCGTAAGCTTTGGATTTTTACAGCAGAAGTAAATCTCGCAAAAACATTAAATTACATTATAGCAATTCTCCTGCTATAAAAATCCAAAGTTTACGAATTTTTCGACTCTACAAAAATTCCTAAAATTATTATTATTATTTTTCACCAAAAAAACTTTATTTTTCTCAAATAATTATTTACACGGATGCCACAGACGATTACACTGAACGAAGGATGTACTCAGTTGCCATTTAAAAAAAGTCTCATTTTCACCCTATTTTTCTGTGTTTTACCCGATATTAAAAATAATATTTTTGCTATGGAGTTCAAGATCCGATAAATTTTATTTAGTTTGTCTTCGTTTAATTCCCATTCGAATCGGCTGATCCATTCGACCGCAATATTGGACACCCCAAACAAAAAAGTGGTTTCGAAAAAAACGTGTTTACAGTTTTTGCAAAAATTTTGATTTAAAAAATCGTTTTTTTGTCCATAGAAAGTTCGTAAAACTTTGGTTCTTTGGGTTTTTACACTGGCTAAACGTGATTCTGATATTAGATTTGCAAAATTAACCTTTACGGATCCAACATGTTTTGTTTTCGCGATTACTTTAGTCTGAATTTGAGATTTTATTTTAGAATTGATTATAATTTTAACAGTCTTGACTATAATTCTAATTGTCTGTAATTTTCACAGTCTTGACTGTACCTTTTACAGTCCGACTGTAGTTGTTGCAGTCCATTTTTTGTGTGTACATTTAGTCAGCGATTTACGGACCATTCAGGAATTCTTCTATTTCGATCAGTTCATTGTTGCGCCTTTGCTGCTTGCCTGACACAGTAGAATACCTTGCTTTTAGCATGCATGATACGCGAATTATTTACAATAAGCTGTAGCGGATAAATTACTTTGAGATCAAATTGGTCTTTCGGCCACTTATTCTACTTATTCATTTAAAAAATTTGAATAAGAATGCCGTTTTAAAATAACGTCGAGTCCTAAACAAATGCAATAAATGCTACTTATGAATATGAGTGCTATTTTTTATATATAAATTATTCTATATTTCAGTATTTTCAAAATATTTCAGCAAGTATTTAGTGGAAAATACTGGTAAAAAAGAAAATAAGACAAAAGAAATAGAGGCTGAAAGCAAAAATAAAAACACAAAGCGATTTTACCAACAAATAAATGAAAGAACAATAACATATAAATAAAAAAAACAATAGGAATAAAGAATAGGAAATAAAGAATAAACAAAGAAAACTTACTGAGAATGATGAGGAATGTAAAGAAGTATGGATAGAACATTTCCAAAGTTTCTTATATACAGAGAGTGAAGGTCAACCTACAGTAGAAATGAATACAGAGGTAGAACAAATGAAGAGTTGCAAGAAGCGATAAGAAAAAAAAAAAACATAATCCAAAATATAAAACAACAGAGGATAAAATGGTTGGGTCATATATGGAGGGTAAGACCGAAAAACAACATGTTTCTGTATTAGAATGGACAACAGGAGGTAGAAAACGAAGAGGAAGACCGAGAACCACGTGGCTAAAAGAAGTGGAAAAAGTTCTAGAAGACATTGGCATTAAACAATGGAAAGAAAAAAACAGGAGACATACATTTATGACATTTATGGAGGAAAGTAAATAAATAAATAACGATCTAGAAAGCTCCTAAAGGAGCGGCGAAACCTCTTTAATGGGTTCATTATACAACGAGCTTTTTTTAACAGTATACATACCATTGATGTATGTGTGCTTAGTTGCCTATAACACGCAATTGAACACACATATGCCAAATAAGCAAGTAAACATACACATATTGCGTTTTACTTGTTTTTTTTTTTTTTTTGCAGGTATACACTTCCCCTAAGCCATACTGATAAAAAAACTCTGTATATTTAGTGGGAAAGTTAATTTATGAAAAGTAAGTGGACAGTTGAGCACTAGTTCAGGATGTTTCTTTCTAAATTAATGTGAAAGTCTTTAAAGGATAACGCAAAAATTAAAAAGGAAAATAAAAGTAAAATCTATTCCTTCTGGTATTAAAATTACTAACGACTTTAATGAATATTTATCAATAACCTACACGACGTCAAACCTACTATTAAAATAAGTAAACCGATAGTAATAGATCATCCAGAAATATATGTAAGTATTCTTCCAAAATTGATTAAACTACTAAGGAAAAAACAACGCGTCAAATATCAAATATTCGTCTTATTTTTACTGGCAGCTACTCATAAGGACTTAATTACTGCCATGGTTCTGATTATAGTATTAGAATATTGTAAGTCGTTAGATACACTTTCGCATGATCTTGGTTATTATACTGACTTATTTGGGTGTTGAAGGATCTGCTAAACAACTTAAATGGCTATTTAAAAAAAAAAAAAACATGCATTGAATTGAATAGCAGTTTATTCACTCCTACTATAATTACTCAAGGTGTACAATCTGGGTCTATTTAAGGACCCTTGTTATTTAGTAGTTCACAATTCTGCAAAGAACGTGTGTTCGTAGACGAGCTATATTTTTTATTTCTTGCAGATTTGTATGAATTTTAATATAGACAAAATCTTGAAATGTTTTTCTGTCATAACTGTATTGTTAAATCTACGTAAAACATGTTGCATTTTATTTGGTAAATGTAAAGTTTGTGAAAACTTGAACAGTTATTTAAATGTTAGAATAGATAATATAAACGACAGATTAGACTGCATTAATTTATTGATTCAAAAATGTGTAATATTGAAATTTATCTTAATCTAAGTTACGTTAACTTGTTATGTGACTAATAATTATTATCTATGAATGACGAAATATTAAGTATTCAAGCATTGAGACTTGTATAGAATTTAGTTTGATATTATATTTAATTATAGTATTACATTTTTTAAATATTTTTTATCTAAATCTTTAATCTGGTTCTCATTAATCACTTGATGAAACATGATCACAATGTTATTGGTTGAAAAATACACTTGATTTGTTTCACTACTTAATTTATTTCCTCCGACTAGTTTCGACACTCGTCATTATCAAGGATCTAAATGTGTATGAATCAAGTGTGTGTTATCTGAAGATGCAAATAAACCATACTATTATTAGAGTTGCTAGTAGTTGTGCTACATTCTTGATGGAACCGTATGTTTAAATTATGTGAATAAAAACTCTTGTAAAAAAGTAAAAGTTTTACCTTTGACAATGTACTGCGAAAACCGAAAGACGTGTCAGATAGCTAATAAAATAATTATGAAACAAAACACGAGTTTTTATTCACATAATTTATATTATTTTTTTTGTGTCTGTGGAAGGGGAAAATCCATTTACGGACGGAGGGTGAGGGTACTACCAGTAGAATATTATTTTGTATAAAACACTTCAAACAATTATTTCGATTAATATCATTTGATATAACACAGGACGAATTGTAACAGTTTTTGTATATACTAAATGTTTATTATAATCGGTAAAAGTTATAAATACAAATGCTTATAGTAGTAAAAAAAATATTCTCATAGATCTAGTCTGCTAAAATCCATTAAATACACTCTCACGGCAGAAAGATCTCTGGTCGATAGCTATTTTGTAAAACTGTAACATATATTTATTGTAAATAATATTTCATTTTGTAAATATATACGACAAAAAAATTGTATGTGCTCTTTATTAATAAAATTAGAAAATTTGAAAGTGTATCGTATAAATTAGTAAGATACCGGTTAATGATTTGTTGTTTCATATATATTCAAATTAAATATTATTTAAAGTCGTTATTATTTTATAAAAAATCGTCTAGAGCATCTCAATTCTGAATCGCATACAATAGGCGAACGATTTCCCGTAAAACGCGATCCCTTACCGCAAAGAAATTCACGAGCAGCGTTATCAGCGCCCCGGACGCAAAAGAAGTGCACAAGTATAAGTAAAATCGCCGAGGAAAGAAAAGAAGACATCTTCTTCTGAGTAACTTTCGTGCGCCCTATACATACACAGACAACGACACCACCGTTATCGCCCTTAGCGCGCTCTGAAAGACACTGCTCATTAATCTTGCTAAACCATGCAAAACTTATCGAGTAACTGAAGAGGAGGGCGGAGGGGAAAACGGGGCGCCTCTTAGAATACACTGGGTCGGCTACATGATATATCGGTATTGAAACTTATAATAGGCCTTGGGGAATATATCCACGAGCCCCGGGTTTCCCTCCCTACTCATCTTACCTATTCTCTCTTATTTTTTTTTTTCAAAAAAGGAACGAAAAAGAAAAAGATCCCGCGTCTTACTTGCATGTTAATGCTCTTTCGGTTTTAAATTTCCCGCCTCTCACCGTTCCATCTTTTCTAACACCCATTCACCCTTAACAAAAGCTCCTGTTCCCGAAAAAGAAACAGATAGCGGTGAAAAACGACGAAGAATATTTTACATATACACGGGATGCAAGTTTGTAAACTTTTCTGATTACCGCCGATACGTTCTGTTTCTGTGTCTGATATCGAGTTTCGGTTGCAGGGAGTGTACGTATTTCATTTTTTAAGGTACGGGGAAATTGCCTCCGTAAAAAAGTTTTTAATACAGCGCGAAATTGTATGAACTTCGAGCTTTGCTGCAGTGTGGCGTGTTTAATGAATTTATTTATGCAAGCTCCTTTTTTGTCGTCTGGCTTTGAAATAACTCCAGTTGCTTGTGTATAACGAAAATATGTTGCGTTAATATTAATATATACACACACATTTTTATTCAGACTATATAGATAATATAAATCAATATAACATAAATTTTTACAACATGTAGGTATTAGTCTGTCTTAAAGAGGTATTTCTGCCCTGTCATGAATTTATGATGAAGTTAAAGAAACATCTATAGCTGAAGTGTCCTGATGATTCGCACAAATGAATTAATTGATTAATGATAATGGGAGGATGTTTGTATTTAGGAAGGATATTAAGGAAATACAGAATTTTGTAGGACGGCCGATAGCCGATTGTCGGTAAATAAAATAATATCTATTGTTAATTTCTTTCATATTTGTATATATAATGTACTGACAATATCGATTCTTTATATATATATATATATATGTAGGACGGGGTAGGTTATTATAATTATTAGCATTATTTTTTTGCTTAAGGCATACTGTTTGTGTTTTCATAAATAATTCAAGAAAATTGTAATATAAATACTAAACCAAACTAACCACTTAATCATCTGTGTTGGTGGTGGAGAATATTCTGTATTTTTAATAAAAATGCTTTCTCTTGAGTTTTTATTTCCACTAAATTCAAAGAGTATACATTCATCGTTTCCGAAATTTATTTAGTGAAAATCAAAAAGCTTGGGAAAGGAAAGCATTTTTGTTAAACAATTATTATTATTAACAAAACCTGTTTTATTTATGAATTTAAGGTTTGAACTAAAATCCAGAATTAATTAATATTTCATTTTACATTTGTAAAATAATGCAAGAGTTTGCTCGTATATGTATATATACAGAGAGGTTTTTTTAACAGTATACATATCCCCTATGTATACATGTAATATACCCAAATCAAACGCATTGATGTATGTGTTTAGTTGCCTATAATACGCAACCCGAACGATCGATTCCTTCAACTATGATAATTCAAAAAACAATTAAACAATTTTCTATTTCTGTTTATGACAATATCGAAATGCACAATGTGGAAGAATTTTCGCGATCATTTGAATTATTATCTTGCAGTTTCAGGTGGTCATTTCTAGCATTTATTCTAATTATTTATTTCAAGTTCATTGTTCTTAACTTTTATTTGCGAATACTTGATATTTGAGAAATTTCATAGTGTATATTCATCGTAACATGTTGAATTTTAATAATTACAAATTCTCCAACATCCTTCCAAAATACCAATTCTGGGCCTTCCACTAATATATACACTTTTTTCATATAATCGCTTATATGAAAACCATGCCATATACAGTTTTTAAACAACATCGACTCCTACTTTCGGCGGTATTGCCACGATCGAATTGGGATTAACCGACAATTCCTACAGGCTGTGTGTTCATTTTCAGTATTGATAGAAGTTCATCGACTAGGACTTTCCAACTTTCTTATAAAAAAATGCATACATCTTAAATCTAATAATGATAATAAAAAGTAGCTCTTGTATTTTTACTTTCCCCCGTATGTAACATAAAGGGATAGTATTGTTTTCGTGAATGGTAGGATTTGAAAAGCTTTTGGTGAAACTGGAAAACCGGAAGTAGTACTTTACACTTAGCGTTTTTAATATTTTTCCAGATATTTTCCTAAGTAAAAATTTTCAAATAATAGTTTTAGATAATCAAAACATGATAATTTATTGTGTAAGTGGTAATTGAGTAATTGATTAGTAAATTATTTAAATCTATTTGAAAGTCAAACGAATCATTAAACTGTTTACTTATTTCTAGTAAAATGTATCATTTGTAAGGAAAACAAAAATTAATTAAAAACCAATTTATATATAATTGATGTTTATAATTACGTTTAATATTATATTTGCAAGATGACTTGGTCTTTACAGGATCATTGGGCTTAAATAACATTTTTAAGTATATTAAATATTAACAATATAAAATGTGAGTAAATATAATCGTAATATTTCCGCTTATGTTTTTTAAAATATATACTAATATAAACATATTAAATTAATGATAACGTTTGTACTAGGTTAAACAACATTTCTTGGACTAATAAACATTTAATTAAATTATTAAGGTTTTTATTTAAAAGTTGAAAAGAAAAAGGAAGCATCGTAAATTTGTTCACTATAATTTGACTATTTTAAATTCTAATCGAGTGTTGTTTTTATCAGTTACTAATAATGCCAAATTTCATTTACCGTTCACTGAAGAGAGGGTAAAACTTAATTTCCACTTACCGATTTGTTATTCATAGCAATTGGTAAGCACAACATGCAAAAAGGAATTAAATTGGGAGATAAAGAGAAACAATTTGTTCACAAACGTATTTATTTTAATAATAAAAAAAACAAGCAAATATATTTAATCATATAGAACAAACAAACTTAATATAAAAAAAATAATCATAGAAATTGTTATTTTCAACTCGAGTTCAGATATGAAAACACTTCATAGGGTTTGGTACAACTGGATCTTATACCTGATTATATTATTATTTTGTATATTTATTTTCAAAAAAGACTTTAATTTTAAGCCAGTCTTTATTATTCATTATTTCTGGGTATTTTTTCTTTAATTCTTCTCATTTATGTCTCGTATGTGGCCGCTTCTCCTTAATCTGTTTTCTTTTAATCAATGACTATATTTTTTGTTGTTCGGTCCATGAAACTAAAATTCTTTTAGTTTTGCTTATTAGAGTCCCATTTTTTCTGGCATCGGATTATTTTTGGATATATGTTCCAAATTTAATGATGATGATGATCCACAAGGGATATCAAGTATGTCTGATGCAATAAGAATCTCTGGTGGAACATCTGAAATTCCTGCATGTTCCTCATCATCCAACTCTCATATATTAACCCCATTATCAGCCATTTAATCCTGATCTAAATTAATCTCAATATCCTCCAACAACTTTTCTTTAAACTGCTCTGCTTCACATTTTTCCACAAGTACCAATAATATTGAAATTTTTGCAGTTTGGCGATATATATATTTATATTTTTAGGTTACATTAAATTACATCACAAAATTTACAAGTTGATAGGCCTCCGAAAAACGAATATCGGCCGTCTTTCTTTCTTCCAAGAAACTTTTATAACATTAACTTCAGAAACGATACGACAATATAAAACACTAGAAACAAGCATAAAAGAATTTAATTATACTAAATTCAAAATAAGAATAAAAAATCCTAATTCTGAATAATAAAATAAAAAAAAGTTGGAACATCAAGAGTCAACCCAGACATCCCTGAATACCAATAGCTCGCAAATCCCTTAGTGAAGAAGAAGGGAAGGAAAATCCGGCTAACATTTTACAACATATATATGAAATATGAAATTGTTATTATTGTACAATAAAGAATACTGGAACTTAATTTAAGTGTATTGGTAGATATAGCATAGTGTTCAACGTGTTCGGTATGATCTATATGTAAGTTGTGGAGAATGTTCTTAATTTTTAATATAAATTCTCTTACATCTAAATATTCTTTAAATATAATTTCGCAACAAATATTTCATCTTCAAAAGTGTACAAACATAATTCAGTAATAATCAAAAAGTATGAGAAAGGAAAGTAATTTTATTAAACTTATATACTAAATCTATGTATTTTTTGTATATATTTTTTTAACTAATTTAAAATGTTATTGTAAAAAAATCAATATTTTATTACACTTTACAAAATAATATACGGTTTTTCTATTATTATACTTTTATAATTTATGTGTATAAGTAGAAAAAATATAGTGTACAACAAGTATTCCATTATCAATAAAAAAACTCGTATAAATATTATGCCAGGAGATGTCGAGTTTTATTTCCGTGGACAATTATTCTAATTCCATGTTTGTGTTATACATTTCTGTGCAATTACAATGAAATAATAAATTATGTAATAATTTGAAACCAGCGTAATGTGTTTACTACTTATGAAAATATTCCGAAATATAAAGTATCCAGAAAAGGTGTGATAATCTTCAGGTACCGTGATTGGTTTATTAAATTGCATAATTAATAGGGCAAGTTCAGCAAAAATCACTATTCCGTGACTATTAAATAGTTAACATTATAGGAAATAAATGATGAAACACTTTTTAACTTCATTTGTATAACGAAATCAGTTTATAACAAGTTATACAAACAAAATTAAAAAGTGTTTTATTTAATTCAAAAAGTATAACCAAGTGAAAACCTTAATAATCAACAAATTAATAAATATTTAAATAAAAATACTTGTCCTTTCTCCTACTTATATAAATTATAAATAAGTAGGAGAAAGGACAAGTATTTTTATTTAAATAATTAAAGTCTCCACGACCAACAACCAACATAAAGAAGATTAAATTAATAAATGATGATTTACTCCAACTAAGTCATTTCATTGACAAATAAAATTAAAACCGGAGTTATATGTCTCATTCCTGACGGGTAATAGTATAAATCACAATATTTTTACACACTTGACTAAAATGAGAGATTAAAATCGAGAAATAAATTCAATGTTACATTCTAGGGAAATAAAATTGTAAGTAACAATATTGCCACATAGTTATAATATAATATATTTATTTACGGTATCTCCTTTTTACAAAACATATGCAACAAAAATCAATTTTACAAGTAAATATATAAATGTATGTAAATGATAATCAAACTGAATGTTGACTTGAATGATAAAATAAGATCACGAAATCAGTTCTATATTCTAGAGAAACATTATATAACGTACACAACTCCATAAAAGTACCTCCATACGATCGCATATAATTCTGTGTTCACTTGGTATTCTATTAAAATCCCGGCGAATGCACCATAATTCATGCTACAATTAACGAAATTCCATAGTTGAAGCTGTTACTCGATAAAAATGTTCTCTACAAATTAAAAGTGGGGACCGTACTGAATGTGAATTTGTTCGAATTTAGTTTAGAAATTTGAAAAAATGCTCCGATAATTTGGAAATTTGAACAAATGCACATTCAGTGCGGTCCCAACTTTTAATTTTTAGAGAATATTATTATCATCAGCAAAATAGAAGTGCGAATTTTTCTGTTAATTGCGACTACCTGGAGACTAACTAAATTTGTTATTAAATAAAATTATTTAGTTGTGATTGGTTAATAGAAATCGGTGGCCCACGCTTATGACTCAGTGTGATTATTTATTTATTAATTGTGACTTATTTACATTATGTTTTTGAGCAATTTGCTCTGTAATTACGCTCAGCCTTAATTGGAAATAAAATATTATTATTGTAAAATGAAACAAAGATGATTCACACAGAAGACGGTACCTACAAATTAATTAAAATTTTCCCGGGAAGTAGTTGTTTTAATGTGCATTTGTTTAAAGTACTTACGTAACGTAAGTTAAAATGTCACAGAGCTAAATGTGGAAATAATTTAATTATTATTTTCAAATCATTTTTATTTTATTTAATATAATTAAAAATTGTTTAATAACTAAGGGCTTACAGGGCAGAGCTGTACTGATAAGAGATAAAATCCTGAAACACGTGTCTACAGATAGCCTTGTAACTATCATTTCTTGTTTTATTCCATTAAATAATTTGCAATTCGCAGTAGTACTGTTATGTAATAAACAAATATCTATTGTGTAATCCAATGTCTAGCGAGGTAAATGCTCGGGAAATAGTTGTTTCAATAGATGTAAAATGTAAAACTTACAGTATACGACATTTTTGCAGTTGAAAAATGGGATTGATCGAATTTTATTGATCATTGTAAGATATTTTCATTGTTTAATTTCATTATTATTATTGTCATTATTAAATATGTAACCATAAAGATTTAATTTTTCTGAAGTTTTCTGAATAAATGTCTAGTTAAATTTTATTCGTATTATTTTTATATTATTTCTTTTAATATTTTACGATATTTTTTTATAACACACAAAATAAATCTAGCGGAAAATGATTAATAAAACGTATTTTATATTATTTATAAATAACCTTCCAAAGATAGTATTCCATAAAAATTGTATTTGGTCGGGTGGACGGACGTAAGCATGGTATGGCTTGGCTTGGCGTGGCATGGCAGTGTAACGAACACAAGGACACACGAGCAACACACGGAGGAAAAAGGGAAATCACTCGAGAGGAAAATGGAATCCCTTTAAAAACAGATGCCTTTCGGTCACAAACCAAACTCCCATATCCACCCCCAAACCTCGACCCACCCTTCGTAAAGCCCCCTTCCTTTAATCTATATATATACATATAGATGTACATATACAGTTTATTCGTTTCTCTTTTCTTGGCTTTGTTGATGATTTTTTTGTTTCTTGCTTTATCACAATTGCTTTGCTATTATAATTACTAATAATTGGTATTACTTTGCTTCATTGTATTGATTTAAATATTTCGTGATGTATTTCCTGCTTAATGTAGTTGCGCTACGGTTTTTATTTTGATTTCCTTAGTTATTCCATTTATACACTACTTTATCGACTTATTTATAATTAATGGTAAGCGCCATTTTTAATTTATTATGATTAATGTCGGGTATATAACCACAACACAATTTCCGTTCAGCTGCCTTCATCAAGGCATTGCACATGGAACACACTAGTCTGATGAGGTTTGAAAAACCGAAATGGCCATCACCAGTTACCTATACGCTAGATGAATTGTGGCTGAACATTTCATTAAATTACCTATAATTAATTAAACCTAACGGTGGCTTGACACTTAAATTGGGATTTAATTAAATTTCAATATAACTATTTCTTGTAATTGTAGTAAGACTTAAAATTTAATAACTTTTAAATGTACACTCATCTAATATTTTAGGATTTTTTTAAACACTAAATAAAGAGATTTTAAAAATCATTAATATATTATTTCCTATCCAGTTAGCGTAACATTTTGACTTATGTTACGTAAGTACTTTAAAACAAATGCAAATTAAAACAACTACTTCTCGGGCATGTACCCTGCCAGACATTGAATTACATAATGTACACTTGCTGTTGCATATCATTACATTATTTCATAATGCAGCATTTTTTTATTAAAGAATATATAACGCAAAAAAAAACGTTACGTAATATAAGGCCATCTGCAAACACGTGCTTCGGGATCTATTCTATACAGTTCTGCCTTATGTAATTTAAACTTATTTTGAAAAAATAATAAACTTTAAAAATGGTCATCTAACCGAAACTAGTCAGTTTTTTTTAATAAAAAAACAATAGTGACAGAATAACCAAGTGTTTTATTCATTTTTAACCAGGTTTAAATTCAGTGAGTGCTTTAGAGTTTAAGAATGGAGCCCAGAACAAGTCCTTACTTCCAGCGTGAAGTTAGCATTACACCGCTTGACGCTTCACTACAGAACGTACAGTACGTATAACACGAAGTACAACCATGAATCGGCGATACAGTTATTCGTTTAGGTTATGTCTAGGTTTTGCATAGATTAAATGAAAGGAATATGAAATGTTCTTCTTAGAAAGGCGTTTGGTTACTCAAAAGTTTAAAATAAATGAGAGAATAATGAAACGAAAATGTAGAGCACTATACAGTACATTGGCCTAATATGGTCTGTATTGAAAAATAATGCACCATTCGTAGATGAAAACACAAGTAAACTGTCACACCTATTGCTCAATGAATGACATATTTATGAAAAAAAAAAATACTACTTTGCTTCTTAATTGTCCTTTTAACTCAACTAAAGTGTGGTGTAGTATAATAGAAGTATAATAAAATAGGTAAATAACAAAATAATGCTTCTTATTGTAGTAGAAATGCGAAAACTCATTGACAACAGCTCCTGACTTTCAAACTAAATTGCGAAACAAAAAAAATCCACTCTTATGTCAGTCATCATAAAAAAATGCACTGGTTTATAGCGTTTTTTTTTATATAAAATAAACAAAAAAGATAGAGAGACATATGATCGGGAGCCATTTAATAATTAATTAATTTTTGTTTGACATACTTAATCAACTTATTTATATTACAAGAGAATTAAAGCGGGTGGGTAATATTCCAGGCTTCTATGAACTTGAAAATTTTAAAAAGAAATTACTTAATTATTATTTCACTATATGTTAAATATAGTGAGACAATAACCAAGTGTTTTATTTTTTAACCAAGTTTAAATTCAGTGTTTGAAAAAGTGTTAGATAAGTCTACAATTAAAAGTTTTTTCTGTCGAATTTAATGATTCAATTCATTATGATTCAAAGGACAATTTTTATTTAATGCCAGAAGATGTAACAATCCCGCACAACTTTTATTTTTGTTAATTTTCGCAATGCAAGAGCCTCAAGTCAAAATACGAGTATAAACATGGCCTTAGAATGTCATAGAATAGCAAATAATGGAAAATTTATATTATTTTTCTTATTAATCCACATAAGGCTATTATTAAATAAAAATAACATATACTTATCAAATGGCTATTAACTGTTTTTTACACAGTGTTTATGTATGCAAATGATTTGAATAAAGTAGAAAAACATAAATAATTATTTTCACCTTCCTCTTTTTATTTGTTTAAATTCTGTATTTCTAGTGTAAAACCATTTATTTAAATTGAAATAAATGGTTTTATGAGGTAAATTTATCCGGGCACTACTTACACCCCTCTCGAGTTCAAATGGGTATTAATTGTGCTAAAAATAGTTATGTCTGCGTTGTGAATTTACAAGGGATGAAAAGATTTCGCAGATGAAGTAGATGTAATTTTTCAGAAATGGGATAAAAATGGAAATAATTATTTCCTGGACGCGATCTGGGTTTCTCTCAAGAAAAATATTAATAGCAAGAACTGAATAATCGCTGAGCTTAGGAATAAAAATAGTGAGAGATTATATAATTCATATTTGAATTAATTTGTCACTTATCCCGTGCTGAAAAAAATGGTGATGTGTCCATCATGGTACTTTCATCGGTGAATACGGTCAAATAAGTTTCTGATTGAAAATATGATAGAAAAGGAAAAATGATAGATTGAAAAAATGGATTGTTGTCTTTAAGTTAAAGCCGAGTATTTAGAGGAATATTATAATTAAGTGTGTTATTTCTTACCTTACATTGGGCTAAAATCATTTCTCCCACTCCTCTTCATTTTTTTTTTCAAACTGGAGGCGTTTGCGAATATGACGGCACTTTGACGTTTTATTTGTCATTAAAATAATTATTTCAATAATTAAAATCTCTAAGGGAATTTATCAGGTAAACGAAATTCTTCCGCCTATAAAATGAAAACCGGAGGTCCTACAATAAAAGTTGTATTAGAGAAATTATTTATTTTCCAAGATCTAAAACTTTTATTTGAATTATTTTTCTATCCGAATTAAAAATGGAAAATTGCTAAGACATTTTTCAAAACTCGATGGAATGGACATAGGGGACCTCAAAATATGCATATTTGTTGAAATTGGCCATTCGAAAATTTTCACGATCACAATAATTTCCCTTGGACCGGGGAAAGTAAAAATTATAATTAGGATGCATTTTAATTAAGACACTTGGTTATCCGTTTCACTACACTTTTATTAACGTTCCGACTAGTTATGACGAGTAATCATTATCAAGGAATTAAATAAAAGTACAAACATGCCGATACATATACAGAGAGGATTGACAGCGACATGAATGGCAGCTGGACTTATACACATACCCCTTATTAAAAAAATTAAAGAGAAGAATTAAATATAATAAGAAAATACTGCAATTAATAACAGATTTTGCATTGAACAAAAATTATTAAAACAATTAATGTTACCCTATGTTATAGTGCAGTTTGTAAATTATTTTAAATTAAATAAAAATAATTTGAAAAAAAAAATAATTTTCCATTAGTCCCAAATAATAATTAATAATATGCATTTTTTAATTCATTTAATTTTAAATAACTGTAACCAAGTGAATTAATACTATTTTCTATTATTATTATTATTATTATAAATTTCAATTCTGAGTCGTGTCACTGTGGTCCTGATTATTCCATAATAATACATGTAGCTTTCTGCAATTTATATAATTCAATATTTATACCTTCTTAAAAAAATATTTTACGTATATCATTGAAATATAACTTCTAAAATATACAGCTTAAATCTCTGTTTTTTTTTTAAAATCACGCAATTTAGTTATTTATAAATTTCATTTATAAATCCCGCGCTGATGAGGGTTTCGCTCGGTTGGTTTTCAGTAGTGGAAGGAGGAGGGTCGGTGTTCTTTTTTACCTTTTTTCACAGTGTACACGTCATTAATAAGATGGGCATTAGCCCCGATTCAATCAATCAAAGTGCGATACGATCTCCTGGCGGAATCAAGCATCAGGCGAGCACGAGTAATCACCGCACAGCAGCGCATCAATCAACCAAAGACCATTGATATCATCTCATGCCGCTCTTGCTCCCCCGCCCCTCAACTACTACATTCATTATTGGTCATTGATGGTGTACGTAACATAAACGGAATTGTTTTGGGACAATTTGTGATATGACGAAAATTGTATTAATATACATAATTGTTGTACATTATTTTTTTATAATTCGTCTTCATAATGATTTTTATAAACAAATTATACAATCAATTCGTTATGATTACACTACTAAATCTTTTTACAAATTTGTAATTTTTGTTTGTATATTTCATTGTCTTCATATGTATATCTGTATTTATAGTTACATTCTTTTATGTATTATTATTATGTATTATTGTTTTATATTATCCTATAATTTGGCTTCAGTTTTCTATTAGGTAATAAATTTATTATTATTATTGTCATTATTACCAACACGATGTAGAAATTTTGTTTTAACAATTGTTAACTAATGGAATGCATGTTGTTGTCGTTCCAATAGCATGCATTTCATCGGCTAGCGATCATCTTCGATTATAAAGATGGACCTCTCTGTTTTCGAAAACAAATATCCCTTTCAGAAATATGTACGACAATTGTTTGCATATAACATATGATTTTTGCGATTTATGATATGTGTCTGCCATGAAAATCATTGTACGTTTATATATTGTTCTTTTCTTCGAGTGTCTTTGCTTGTATCGGATTAGTGATTCTGAGGAAAATTAACTGGCCTGTAATTCGGCTTGCACTGTTGCTGATTAGTGTGACTCAGTTTTTTAATTTAAGATTTATTTGGCCTAATTTTAATTGTATAATTCGTGAAAATTCAACTGTTATCTACTTCAGTGAGTCCTTTTCATGTGTTTTCGTTTTTTTTTTTTCAGAATTTCATTGTATTTTCTGGATTGTGTTTGTACATCTAGTACAAATAAACACCTAGTGGAGAAAATTTTACAGTGATTTATTTTAACATAAATGATTCAGGACTGTGGGATTTCAGGCGAGTTTGTGGGCCAAAAAAAGTCTGTGTGTGATTGAATGACATTAGTTATTTTATAAAAAATGGATTTGAAGGATTATGTTAGGGGTTTAGGGAAAGCCTCATCATTGTTAGCTCTAAGGATAATCTTCTAATTATCATAACAATGTTTTACTACGCTTTACGTACACTTGGTTGGGTTTCACCATTTTGTGAAAAAAAAAGTGAAACCATACCTAGTGTAGTTAAGACACTCTTTTATGATAATTAGAAGATAACCCATAGAACTAACAAATATCAGGATTTGCCTAAACCTCTAACATACTCCTTCAAATCCATTTTTATAAAACGAAGTGTTTAAATTAATTTAAACCTGAAATGGTAGAAAGGGTCACTGAATATATATACAGTGCATTTTTTTATCTAGGCCTCATTGGGATTTACATAGGAAAATCTTTTCGCCGTGTTAATGGTTTTTCTATGGTATGGATTTTGATCAAATTAAATACACATATAATTTAGAGTAATATGTACAAAATTCAGTAGTTTTTAAACTATTTTAAATGCGTTTTATGTTTTTAAAATTGATTTTAAATGATAATAATTTTGAATATTTTTTTTAAATAGTAGTTCACTGACATCAATCGTAATTCGCAAAGTGTTCCAATTTATTGTACTCCTTTTATTGAAAGAATGTCGGTTTATACCACCCAAGAAAAGGTTAAAATGGTGATGGAATACATAATAGGGCTATCAAGTGGACAAGTGCGTGATCATTTCTCCGTGGAGTATCCAGGACGGCCAATTCCAAATCAGAAAACAATTCTAAAATTTTACAACAACTTTTTTAAATTTGGTTGTGTTAATGCGGAACATAGTGGAGGAAGAAAACGTGCAAATCGGATTGTGACAGAAGACTTGAGGGAAAATGTGTGTTTGGCAATTGAAGAAAATCCATTAATAAGTGTGACAAAATTATCCAGCCAATTTCAAGTTACACGAAGCAGTTGCTACCAAGCTTTGAAGTTGGAAAAGTTTAAAAGTTATAAAATTCACAATAGCCACCATCTGTTAGAAAGTGATTATTTTCCGAGAATGGAATTCTGCGAGTATTGGATTAATAAAATTAATGAAAATCCAAATGTAATGAATAGAATTCTTTTTACTGATGAAAAAACTTTCATATTGAATGGGTCAGTAAATAATCAAAACACAAGATTATGGTCTAGAAAAAATCCATATTTCTTCCAAACCTCACACACACAATGGCCACAATAGGCCAACGTATGGGCAGGAATGGTAGGTAACCATATTATAGGTCCATTTTTTACAGAGGGATCTCTAAATAGTGAAAAATATCAAAGATTATTGACGGAAAATATTTTTCCTGCCATTGAACAAGTGCCAGTAAATGGTAAAATAATTTTCCAGCATGACGGTGCTCCTCTACATAGCACGCGACAAATTACTGAGTATTTAAATACTCAATTTCCGCATGGATGGATTGGGCGATTTGGACCTCTGAAATGGCCAGCAAGGAGTCCCGACTTAACACCGCTCGACTCCTTTTACTGGGGTTATTTGGCAAGCAATGTTTTTGACGATATCCGTAGCAAACCAAAGGATTTAGAAGAATTAAAAGGAAGAATTCTCGAAGAATCTGCTAAAATAACTCTCCGGCAGCTTCAAAATGTGAAAAGACATTTTAAAGATAGGCTAGGTCATTGTTTAGCTGCTAATGGGCAACAGTTTGAACATTTACTTTAATGTTATGGTTTTTTTTTAAAGTTATTGTATTGCCTAGTTTAAGTTAATTAATTAAAGTTTATTGAATATTGAAAACTAATTTGAAATAATTAACTAAACCTTAATATCTTTTCAAAATAAGCTCTTTTGTGTAATCCATCACTATTTAAATCTTTTCTTGGTCTACACCGTGATCAACATTCTTGCAATAAAAGATGTACAATAAACTAGAATACTTTGACAACTTCAGTAGATGTCAGAGAACTAAGCCTATTAATTAAGAAAATATTTAATATTATCATTATTTTAAATCACTATTTAAAACATTAAATGCATTTAAAATAATTTAAAAACTGCTGAATTTTGCACAAATTACTCTAATTTAAATGTGTGTTTAATTTGATCAAAATCCATACCATAGAAAAACCATTAACACGACGAAAAAATTTTCCTATGTAAATCCCTATGAGGCCTGGATAAAAAAAATGCACTGTATATTCTAATTAATCATGTTTAATATTCATTTCTATTTAATTTATTTAGATAAATGCAATCAAGCGCAGACTTTTCTTTCCATTGTTAATTTACTCCTAAATAAATAATTAAAATAAAAAAACAGGAACATATTAATAATGACTCTCGTAGTTTCTCTCTCAGCATGTGTTCTGTGTGCAGACTGCGAGGCAACCCCTATTATTCTTCATTTTCTACTAGCGAAATAAAATAGGTGGCACAAAGCAGGGCGTGCAGTCCTCGGATGTAATAAACAAACAATACGTCCGGGGCTCAGGTGTGAAATAATAATGAGATTCGACTTCGGCGTTGCGAATTTTCAGTCCCCGGCTTTTCCCATTCAAGGGAATGTATTGCACGAAAGGAAAGTTTGTCCGTCGCGCCGGTATTTCACAGTTTCGCAATTGCACGAGCAAACAAAACACAATTAAACGGTTTCCCGTATTTGTAATTAGTACACGTATGGAAATATAGTAGTTATTATTAGAATTGAGTAGTTTTAGATTTTGTGAGAGGAAGCGATGTTATAGAATATTTAATTTTACAATAAAAGCACTAATAACTTCATTACTGGGGATTTTACTTCATTAAAAATTGTATATGATTAAATAAAATACTTTTTTTCCCAGTCGTGGGACGATTTTACCACCGAAATATAGTGTAAGAGCTTTTAAAATTGCGACCACCAACTTATAATTTTGGTAGTAATCTTCAATCATTTCCAAACGTCGCTCGTTATTTAACTTCACCATGATAAACATTTTAACATTCATTGATATTTTTGTAATGACAGATCATAAAATAATGTTTAAGAATATATTCTTTTAGAAATACAAAATTTTAATATCCCTATTGAAAACCCAGCCAATTTAAGAAGACAAATCTAGGCCACAGTTCAAGTTTTTTTAATACAATATTAGTCAATATGCTATTAACCAATATTGAATTAAAAGGCTTCAAAGTCTAAATTAAACAACAAAAGCGAATTTTTGGTGACTTTAAAGCTAAATCTAAGCAACACCAGTGGGATATATTATCATAAACTCAAGATTACGCAATCACAGTGAGCTATAGTGGCCAGGGAACCATAACGATTTATAAATATCTTAAACACAAGAATAAGCTTACTCCATTTTTTGTTGGTAAAATCTAAATTGGCATTATATAAATAAATCATTATGAATATTTCTGTAATTCTTTTTTATTTAACTAGTCATCTTTTCTTTTTGCTTTTTATATAAAGTCAAATTAACAAACGGCGACCCGAAAAAGGAAGGTAATATTAGAAACGGCGCGCCGCGACGTTGGCGGGGCACTTTAATTAAGGAATATAGCCGCTCAAATAATTCTTACTTAAACTATTAAGAAGTGATTGTTCCGGGAACGGTAAAGCGGTTTCGGGGAAAGAGGAACGGAGATAAAGAGAGAGTAATGTTGTTCGGTGTTTCGGTGTTGTTATGCGTCTTGCGTCTTCAATCCATTATGGGGTATTAAATATGCATGGGACCTCTGTGTGTTCGTGGGTCTATTACGTGTTCTAGTTGGGAGTTATGGGATTGTTGTCTTTTTAGTGCTACTCAGAAAGGTAAACTGCAGGGATACATGCATTAAGTACATTCATCTTTTAAACAATATGCTTAAATTATGATTATGACTCCTTAATGAAGGTATAATTAATATCCATCAATTGAAGAAATTTTCAATGTAGAACATTGAGATATAATTTAACTTAATTAAATATAAGTGAAAAAGAAACATCTCTGGGAGAGACATATGGTGTCAATTCTCCATTCAGTGCTTCAAGTTCACTTATATTCAATTTATTCTGACATTCGTGATTTAATATTGAAAATTAAATAATTTGGATAGTATCATTACTTAATATTTAAATAATATATCTTCGGTATTTATCTTCTTTGTTTGAAGTGTGGACTTTTTTAGGGGGTCTTTCTGTGGAAGGGGAAATTCAGGACGGAATGTTGTTATATTTAACAAAGTTGTAGAATACCTAATTGTAGCACTAATATCAAATTAAGCATGATAATCCTAACAAGACGCGCTAACAAATTGCAAGAAGGAAGAAAAACAATAATGGAGATGAATTGCGGGCGCAAAATTGCAACAGAATATAATAACACACAGACGTTTGTCGCCCCGCCGCTCCGTACGTACATTAATTATGTCGCGGAATAATTAATTTATAGATAGTACTTACGACGTCGTCGTATTAATAAGGTTATAAATTGGCTGCGCTTAGTTTCATACCGTACAGTATTCTCTTTCTTCTTCTTTTGCCGTCGTAATTAATTTTAATTTAATTACGCAAATATGTAATTGCCGGTTGTGTATGGCGGGATAATTATATGCGTTTTGTTGTTTTTGGACGGGTGTCAGTTTGAAGGGTGAGATTATAAATTATAGCTAGCTTCGAAATGACGAATAGAGTCATTAAACTTCAATATAAGAAAATCACTGGGATTTAGTAATAGAATAGAATTTATTTAATTTGTCGGAGATTTTGAAAGATTTAAATAGAGAATGAATATTTTTGATATGGCTAAAATAAAATAGAAGGTAATATTTTAAATTATAATAAGCTTTAAAGTAATAAAAACAGTCATTAACTTTAATATAAGAAAATCACTGCAATTTAGAAATAGAATAGAGTTTATTAAATTGGTTTTTGTACTGACTGTCTTTAAGTCATATTTTATGAAGTATTTTATAAATTATGATGTACTATCGACAGAAGCTTCGATTTAAAAAATATAATTTTGTAAATAATTGTACATAATTAATGTACGTAAATACATTTAGTTAATAAAATCAAAATTCATTTAAACTCAGACATCCCAACAGCTCACTCCACATTCATAAATTCACTCAAATCCCACTTAAATTAGGCAGGAAAAAATTGTCAATAATTATCCATACTTACAACATATTCCCCATAACTCTAGGCACAATAAATCGTTTGATAGCGCTGGAGAGGCTGATATTTCTATATGAATGGGTATAATTCATATAGAATATTTATTAACCCTCATATCACTCCTTTTTTTTATTAAAAAATATTACAATCTTAGTATCAACTAAATATGTAATTTGCGTATGACAATATCTTAGATCACTATCTAAGTATAAGAGTGTTGTACGGTATATACATAATGTGTGATTTATAATGACTCGTACTCGTGTTTTTTTTTGTGATTCAAGCGCCTGACATCGTATTCGGTGTTTGATAGTTGGTTGGCCTCCACGCTGAAGTGTCTAAACATAGGTGATCGCGAAGCCGTGTATGCAATCCCGAAACCATTTGATTTCTAAATCCTGGTGAAGCTCGGAATTCCATTGGTATTGACATTCATCATAGTGCGAAGGATCAGGCTTTGCCCAGCCTGGATTTTCTATCGGTTGTATTTGGCAGTATAACCCCGAATCTGTATTCCCTGTGTCAATGTTGGTCGGATTATCTGCTTGCAATGTAAGTGCAATTGAGAGCGTCTCCCAGATAGCCAGTTGAGTTAATGACTTTCGAGCTTGACTTGTGCTACCTCTTTCTCGACATGAGTTCTCCAAGTCATTCGTGAATCTAGGTTAATGCCTAGATATTTGACGGAAACTGCTTGTGATCCTTGAGTATCATTTATTTGAATATGATGAGTGTTATTTGTCTTTCGTAGTATAAACGTGACGAATTTAGACTATTTTTAGTCCTAAGTCAACCTATTAACATTATTTAGTGCAACCTGTACGTTTTCAGTAGCTGCGATTTGGTTGTTACTGACGGATAGAATTACGGTATGGTCCGCAAAAGTCGTAGTGATGGTGATATCGTCGACCGGTAAGTCCATAGTGTACAGCAGATACAGGGTAGGTCCTAGGACGCTACCTTTTGGTATCCCTGCTCAGTGGCATTGATAGGGTGGTTACCCCTCTAACCACTCCCTAAGATTTGGCGAGTAGTAGATTTAACTTTTCTGTATGCTAAGCAGAAATGTCGATGGGTTAGGTAAGATTCAAGTAGACGACCCGAAAGAGTGTTGTTCAATTTTAAAATAAGTCTTTCATGCCATATCTAAACAAACGCTTAGGATTTGTAAAGGAATAGCGCCATATTGCTCGGCGGTATTCCTTTACTTTTCTTCCAGCGACTTTTTGATTATGGATGTGACCCGACGTATTTGATAAATTATCAAGTGTTGGCTCCGAAATTCTATTTAATGTACTGGTAGGTCAATTAGAGGCTTTAAGCGTTCTAATAAGATCTTATCGAACAATTTCGATATCACTAGTAGAAGCAATACCTGACGGTAGGAGCTTGCTTCGTTGGCTGGCTTACCGGACTTTTTGAGCATTATGTTTTGTGGTGTTTTATAGCAAGCAAGCACATGCTCCATACGTAGGCTCGCTTAAAAAAAATAGGTCAGGAATACAGCTCATTTGCGAGACATTTCCTTCAGGACGACTCGTGAGATTTCATCTATTCGAGTTAACGCTATTATCGATCATATCTGCGATTTCAAATGGCGTAACCTGAGAAAATGTACAGGGTATTATAAATGAGGGATTTATAAAATACTTTCTATTTTGAAGGCTTCTACTTCGTTATACATGTTTAAGTATGATAATTAATAATCGAATTGTGCCATTCACCTTAGACCATTTTTTCAATCTCTACAGGGTATTCTACAAGCTCTATGACAGACTTTGTCAGATGATAGCTCTCATAATTATATATATATATATATATATATATATTCTTTTTGTTAATGAACAGAGGCCCGATTCGTTTTGTTTAAAAGTTACAAGCATTTAAAGAATCAACATTTTTCTAGTCAACCAACTAGGCTTATAATAAATAAAAATGACAGTTGCTATGACAATAAACCTTTATTAAGAATAGAAATGTAACTTAAATTAAAATCACAAAACTTTAGACTAAATTATTCGAAATGTACACTTTCCGCTTGATTTCAAGCCTAAACTAAAGATTCTGTCACTCGACGGATGAGATTTGAATCATTCCTTATTTGGTTAGCTGCATATTTAATTCTTTCAAGTAACTGTTGATGAATAGTGATTTCAATATGGTAGACCAGCTGCTTCATGTGTCTCCATAAATAGAAATCCAGAGGATTGTACAATTAAAATGATCCTAACTAACAATGTTTATTGTCATAGCAACTATCGTTTCCATTTATCAGCCTATCTGATTTATTATAATTATTTAGATGCTTGTAACTTGTAAACAAAAACGAATCGGTCCCCTGTTCATTAATAAAAAAAAATATATATATAATTATAAGAGCCATCATCTGGCAAAGTCTGTCATAGAGCTTGTATAACACCTGTATATCTCTTTTTCATATGACAGGAATTGATACGTTGTTTCCTATCACCACATTAGTTCCTCGGGCGACATCTGACAAGTTCGAAAACTGCTCAACCCTGAACGACATATGGGCAGATGCTCCACTATCCATGATCCACGTATCTTTCTCGTTGAATTTTTCCTCTAGTCGAACGGTGAACTTTCCATTTGGTTGGTTTTGATTGTCTAACTTCTGCCTGCCCGGTCATACTCCTGATATCTTCGCCTGCTTCTTTGATTTATGGGACTACCAAGCCTGATTTTTATCAAAGATTGAAAATGCGGTTTCAATTTTCTCAGAGAATGACAAATTTGCTTGTTCATCAATCAACCTGGATGTCAGATTTTCCAACGCCTGCGTGCCATCGCAGACTCACAGCCACGCTTATGGAAAATTACGGAACTTCGGCGGTAATGTGCTGACAATCTTTATCATTACCTCCGCGTCACTAACTGTCTCACCAATGTCCTTCAGCTTCTTCGCCAAATTTTCGACGTTTGCGATATGTTCTCGTTGTCCTTTATACGGTACCGCTCTTGTGCGATCATTTTGCTTGACTCGGACCGTTGAAAGTAAACGAAATCAAGTTTACAGATTATTTGATGATTTTGATTAATCTAGATGTCAGGACGGACGTGGCTGCTGCATCGTTCCCCATCCAGGTTTTCTGTGTCTCCCTATCTTAAGTTGGCTTCTGCTCTACCCCATGAACGTTGTTCTAGTTTCCCTTTGCCCGTAGCGTGAAGTTGATTTGGAAGCGCCACTGGTTGTAATTACTCCAGTTGAACTTACTTATGGTGCTCATACCTAACCTCTCAGCCATCGTGACTGTAGTGCCAATCGACTCATGTGCACGCAACAAGTCAACAAATGGCCAAAACCTCGATTAATAGTGCGAGCAGCACGACACACGCGCCCTCAAGCCAGGGTAAATACGCTCCCACAGTTCAATTTTAGGTTAGGTTCATGGCGATTAGGAATCCGATTCACAGATTGCGATCAGTCAGGATTATCGACTTCTCGCGTATCCTTGGCACATAACTTTTTGAATAATACGAAAGTTCAAAAAGTTCAAACGACGACTGTCCCAATCAATCTCCCGTTAAATATCACCATTATCAAAGCACGAAAATTATAATAACTCAATAGTAAATATTCATATATCAGTGTTGTATACTGAAATTGCTTCAATTACATAGAAATTAATTTAATTTAAAGGGGATATCAATTTAATTAAATATTCATATTATATGGTATCGTATTATTTGTACAGTTTGAATTTGAATGTTTTTATATATGAGAATTCCTTGCATATCTAATTACTCGCATTATTTTTTTATGTATATTTTGTTCACAAGTGATAAATTTTAATGGGAAGTAAATAAATTTATATTGACAATATATTCATAACGATAATTAACTAACATCAATAATTTCTCATCTGGCATTTTCTGAAATTGACAGCATTAATTATTATAAAGTTATTTGGAAAAACACTTCGTACTGTTTAACAATTTTTTAACACCTTATTCTGGCAATAATATTTATTTCTTTGGTAATAATCCAACAAACCAAAACTGATCGAAATAGTTTGTGTCCGAAAAGTATATCTGGTTGCAAATAAAGTAGTGAAGAAGCTGTATTAATCAAGTACCTAAATAGTTACAAAACCTTCATTTTGGACCTTGAATTTAACATGTGTCTTGACTCATGGCTAATCCGTCGGTGGGAATTAGTTTTTTTAAGTAAGAAAATACGTATCTCTAATGTTATTATTTTTAATAATTAAGTTTATTATTAACAACAATCCAGTGTCAGAAAAATAAGTATCCAACACTTGGTGAAACATTAAAAAAACAACGCTGAATTTAAATTTGGTTTAAAAAATATAAATAAAACACTTGGTTATTGTTTCACTGTTTGTTTGTAATTTTGTAGTATTACACTGAAACAATAACCAAGTGTTTTATTTATATTTTTAAGCCAAGTTTACATTCAGTGTTTTTATGTGAATAGTGTTAAATACCTTTATTTCAATCCTGAATCTGATAAGCCTTGATTTGTGGCTAGTAATTAAAAGTAAAAATTATTTTAAATTAACTTAGACATTTGTACGATGTGTTAATTTTCAGTTTAATAATAACACACTAATGTTGTCGAAACTATAGTCACCAAATAAAATATCAGTTGTACAAACAAAGTGTTTTATTAATGTATAATAGACCATTTACAGCCAAGTATTAAAAAATAAAAAATTATACAATTGGCTTATTGTCATGCCTTTATAAACTGTTAAAAATTAAAAAAAAAAAAAATTACCCGGCGCCTTCGGCATTGTGGATTGACATCGTTCAATCCAGATCAGTTAGAAATTAATAAATATATGAAATTAAAACACTTGACTCCACGGATTAAGTGAGGAATTCATTCAAAATATAGTTAGAAGTTGGTTAGAATAATGTGTTAAAAAATGAGAAATAGTACCAAGTTTTAATAACCTTGCGTTAATTAACGAATGATTTTATCTATCGTGATACTGGTCATGATACACTAATGGATAATACTCTATAAATGTGCTATTAAACTTTGGAGCGAATTTAAATGAATATAGTGCACATTTATACTCAGAATGGTTAATTAATATATTAAAAGTGTTAAGTATAGAATCCGTATTCATAATTATTATTAAATTAAATAATTGCATAACTGAATATACAATATCACTCTCTCATTTCCTAAATATTATATAAAAATACTTTACTGGGAGTAAAATCCATTTTCATAATAATTAAATTTTAATGATCCCTCTTTATATATTAAAATCTCTCTTTTATACGCCCAAAAAAAGTGACGAGAGTGAACTCTCCCGTCGTTATTATTTTTTCCTTATTTCAGCACACTGAAAAGACATATAATATTATGATTTAAAATCGTAAAATCAGACTCGCGTTTCGCGCTTTAATTAAAAAGCAAAGTAAACTCGGAGCGGTCGTGTAGTAAGTGCCGTCCGCACACTGTTTTAATTAAATATTTTCATGGCGATGGCAGGGGACGATATATATCGACTGAATTTATTATCGGCTGCATAGGTAAGCTGCAAGCTGTACTGCACTGTGCCGTACTCAAGCAGTTTGTTAAAGCATAATGGGGGCAATGTGCATACTTGAATGTGCACAGTGGACGGTATTCACTTCCCGTTCCCGGATTATACGGGTATGGCTCGCGTAACTTTTAAGTGCAATTTTCTGCAGCGTTATCCCGATTTATTAAACTGCAAATTGATTACAATGTAAAATCTTATCTTTGCCATTATTTCGAATTAATTAATAATTTATTTAAAAAATAAATTTAAACAAATTAAATAATTAATTACTATCAGTATTATAAGTTTATAGATAGTTGTATATTTTGTTCTTTCTAACAAATATTCTAGAATAAAAAAATGCTTGCATTATAAAAGTATTATTTATGCAACAGCAAATTTTCATTACAAAGTTCAATATTTGGCAGGGTATTTGCACGAGAAATAGTTGTCTTAATGGATGTTTCTTCTTTTTACAGTAAAAAATTTCAGAAGTTAAGGTTGCGGTTTAGTAGAAAGAGAATTCTATATAGTAAAATGGAAAAAATCGTTTGAAAAAAGAGCCATTGTTTTGGATTTAATAATATGAATATGTATTTACATTTTTTATTTACCAAATATAAAGTATCAGTCTAAATAAACAATAAATCCTTAATTTTCGTGTATTACGTCAAATTACGAGTTCAAGTTAGAAAAGAAAATTGTAAGAAATAATAAAATTAATAGGTCATATCTGCTAAGCTATTTGAATGCAGAATTTAGTGAAATCCTTTAAATTTTCATTGCATAAGTTTTTATTAGCAAAAATATAATTTGAATTTTGCTATAAATATGATCAATTTTCATTGTTTTTCTCACAAACTAAACATTAAAATAATTTTTAATTCATCTGATGAAATTCGTGGTTATTTTAAGTTTACTTTAATGTATAATACAATATTGTTCATTGATCACAACAGCAATCTAACTCGAATTAGTGATTGCCAATATTTATATAGCTATCTCTTTCGTCTAAACCGCACCCTTAAAGCGAAACGAATTAATTTATTTATTTTATTTTCTAAAACGGATCATCCCTTTTAACAACAGCAACGAAAACTAAAACTAAGAATGAATCTATAATTATTAATTATTTAGTTGTGTAAATAAATTATTTTCAAATTTATTTTATTTCTTTTACGTTTCACTTTGTTTAAATAATTTCATTCCCTTAGAAAAGAAAATGTAACCACCTCGACACCCAATACAGGCAAAAGAGGATAAGGTTAAGAAAGAAAAAAAAAGAATATGTTTTTCCATTCGGTTCCAACAACTAATTTGATTGATTTAACTTATTTAAGCAAGATTACTAAATAAACATTATTTTTCAGTAATTGTTAATTGTGAAGGCATATTTGTTTGAAAATCCATGTTAACTTCAAATGAAACTATGTAGTTTTTGATTTTCACTTTAATTTATTAAAGCTGAAAAACTATGTTTGCTTATACGGAGAGGATTTTATTTATTATAATAAACGAAAGACAACGCAAGCTCCATCTTTCGCCTAATTTCAAGTGGCATCGTCTTAGTGGCCATCACTAGTTACCCATACTTTAGATGAATGGTGACTGAACATTTTATTGAAAGGATTTTATTTAATTGAACATAGCCTTTCCATAAGTTTAAAAAATATCATTCCAATGTATTTTAAGCATTTATTCGAGTAATCAAAAATAAATCGAATATTTTTCTAATTTGTACTGTCATTGATTTCTTGAAAATATCCTTGCTATTCATACATGTAAACCCTATAAAATTTAAAAGCATTTGTAACAAATAAAGAGAGATAAATCTTGTAAATGAAGAGCAAGTATATATTCAAGAAATCAATGAGACTATAAATTAGAAAAATATGCGATTAATTTGGGATTACTTGAATAAATGCTTGCAATACATTGGAATGAGTTTTCTGAAACTTATCAACAGGTTATGTTCGATAAAATAAAATACTCTATGTATATGCAAACATCGTTAGTCAGTGTCCTATTTTGAAGTTAGTTTACTTTCAAAGTGGTTTAAAAATCCGAGAATGTTTTATGGAGATGGACTGTAAATACAATAGGAAGCAACGAAATAATATCTGCTATACTGTGAATGAATCTTAGAGTTTTAATTTATGTTATTACTTTGAATAATTTCATAGAATTAAAGGTATTTTTAATATTTATTCCGTCACCTTCATCCATACATAATAAACATAGAATTATATTATGTAAAATTAAATTCTATCTATCTATACCATCTATACCACTATCTAAATTATCTATTTATCTATAACACTCCATACAATGACACAAAAACTATAAGCAGATAATAATTAATAAATAATCGGGGTTATTCCCAATCGAGAATGTTACGTTTAACGTGTACGCTATTAATTAAATTCGCATTCTATGAATAAATTTCTATTACAAGACTGTGATGATAAAAATAAAGTACACGTTAAATTTAACATTTCCCTTAAACAATAGCCCCGAATATGTAGTTAAGGATACGAAAAGAAAATCTATTCTCTAATAGATATTTTACAATAAACTGACGTGGAAGTAAAGTACGTTATGAATTTCTGTCTTTTTTATATAGATATATAAATAACAAATAACGTCACTTTTTAAAGTAGATTGTATCGTAGATATACCCGCCCACATGAACTCATGAGTTTGCCAAAGTTGAACTTTCCAGTAAGCCAGTGGAAGTGGAAATACCGGGATGTACTGTTGGGATCATGTTAGATGATAACAAGATAGATGTAGCCTGAACATTGGAAATGATTGCCCCCTCGCATACATTAAAGACCTATTCATGCACTCAACTTTACCAAACTGTCAGACATTTAACTATTCCACTCTGCTCTTGCTGCTTTGATGTAAATTCCGCACAATTGATTTAGTATATTACGTGCATTTATGTAGTTGTTATGGAAGTTATGTATAATATCAGCACATATTATAGTTTAATAAGTTTGAGTGTGACGTGTGAGCGAGTTTTATTTAGTAAGGAATACTGACCCATTATCAAACTACGTTGAAAAAAAAAAAAAAAAAAAGAAAACGTGTTTTTATTATCACAATATGCCAATATAAGAGAGGTATTACAATTAAATAAAAATAATTTGAAAATAATTAAGTTACTCTATTCAATAATTGATAAATTATTTTCCTCTTAGCTATTGCTACATTATCACTTACTGGGACGACAAAATGTGAATTTATTCTAATAAATTTAGAATAGCACTTTCTCACAAACAAATATATAATAAATTTTATGTGTAGTTACAAATTTAAGTAATACATTGCCATTGTCATTGTATGCAAAAAAAGAAAATTATAGTAACATCTAAAAAAATATATAAAGTGAGGTGTAGATTCGAAACAAATTGGGAGCTAAAAAAAAAATATAGAATAAATATTAACTGTCAAAAATGTGTCGTAAATTGGTTGTTATCAGAAGCTCACGTAATTAAAAAATCAAAACTCAGAAGGTCCACTTTTTATTTTTGATATTATTTTTAAACAGCAAATAAACAATAAATATCAACTCAGAAATGCGTCATCAATAATTGTTTATTTCTTATCAGGCTTATTGCTGTCGCATTCATTTAATTATTGGCGATATATTTTTGAAGGTATTTTTGTTGGCTCTTTAAGCAAAATATTAAAGAAAAACAAAAATAAATTGCGGATTACGGAAAATATGGATATTTTAAAATTATAATTTTTTATATTTTTGAAAATATCGTTAAAGTTGTTAAAAAAAGATATATATTGAAGCCGCTTATCGCATTTTGAGATAAATATTTTTTATAAATAGTGAGTATGCAAATGCTTTAAATATATTGTGTAATTGTTATCAAAATAATTATTTTAATAATATTAGATTTTGGTGGATGCGCCGGTTTATTGGTGGAGTTATTGCGAGCTTCACATACATCTTAAATTAAATAAATTCATCATACGAGTTCTTTAGTTAACAACGTCCCTAAATATTACGTGAAATTTTATTTAATCACAATAATTCTATATATTAAAATTATAATACGCTCTTTCACCTCAATAATTAAAAAAAATGTCGCTAAATATTACGTGAAATTTTATTTAATCACAATAATTCTATATATTAAAATTATAATACGCTCTTTCACCTCAATAATTAAAAAAATGTCTATTAATTTAACCAGCTTATTTAAATAAATTAAATGCGAGCGATATTTATTCTATTCATCCCGCCTTCTTCTCTCTTACTTTATTGGAAAACTGTCCGGATTTAAAAGTAACACGAACTTCATCTCAGTTTCTAAAGTTTCATGAATATCGTATGTAATCTTATACAAGATAATATAATGTCTGGGGATTTAGAATGCATTACGCTTCGGCGTCATCTCCACCCGGATGCGAGTACAGTTCGCGGCGTGCCACTCGTTAATTTAATTATTCAAATATTAATATAACGAGGAACGCGCTTAAGTTGATAGGCTTAACTAGGCGTGGGGCGTTATGTATCCGAGTGTTAATTTAAATGTTGATGTATTCCGTATTTTGGAAATCGCGCGGGAGTTATCCAGTTAGTTATTCGCGTATTTATGTCGTTTTAACGCGAGTAATTCGTGCATATTTTAGATGGTGGGTGATTTTACAATTACATGCATGGATGTTATAAATTTTTAAGTATTATTAAGGCAATAAATAACAATTATAAACGTATATATTATAAGACAGAGCTACACTGACGTGGGATAAATCCCAAAATACGTATCTGCAGATGGCTTTATATAACGTTGTATATTTTGTTCTTTACAAAATCTCGAATCATTAATTATTGCATTATGCAATAATTTGTGGTGCAAATTTTCATTAAATAGTTCAATATCTATCTGGCGTGGTATTTTCTCACGACGTAGTTGTTTTAATAATTGTTTGTTCTTTTTAAAGTTAAAAAGTTGCAGTGGCTAAAGAAAAAATAATTAATTATTTTCAATTTTTTTCCACTTTATTTAACATTTAATAAGATTTTATTGTCTCGTGTCATTTAAATTAAACAAATATACATACTAATTTGTATTGCTGTGTGGGTGTGTGTTCCTATAATTTACAGCAATTACAGCGAGTAAACAAGAAAATAAAAGTAAAATTCATGATAATCGCGTGCGTTATTTAATTACGAAAACTATTATATATATATATATATATATATATTTATATATATTCAATTAAATCAACAACTAATCCATTTTCAAATTAAATAAAATCCTAACCTTGTTGATTGCACACTTCATAACCATTTTGTTATTATTTGTATGAGTTGCATACAATAACTATGAATCAAAATTAAATTTTCCACATCCTCTGTACTCTTTTGTTTTACCTTTCCGTTGCCCACCTATGCTGTGCAGTCACTCACCTTAAACGGCCTTTAGATGCATAGTATATTATCAAATTTTCACACCCAATCGTCTCAATAACAATGGCAATGTCTTGCTGTAATAAAACATTAGCTGTCTCAAATGAAAAAAATGTTAGACGTGAAAACATGCAATCTGTGCCAATATTTCAGAAGAAAAATTATATTATTGCTTAGAAGAGTAAAAATAGAATCTAACAATAAGTTGATATGCGAAAAATGTTTTATTCCTACCAATTCCAGTTTACTTGATATAACAAATCTCGAAGAAACTATTACAAACATTCTTCAAAAACAGTTTGAGATATTCAAAAATAAATTTATAGCTTCAGTCTTTCAGGAAATTCTTAATTTGAAGGAGAGAATCACAATATTAGAGAAAAAAACTATTGCCTTAAAATAAAAAAAAATAGAACGAAAGAAACAATGATCCTAATATCCAAAATCGAAGAACAAGAGCTCAAATCAAAGAATATTATCATCTATAATATTTTCGAAAGGATGAAAGCAAATGCCGGAGACCAAAGCTCTGATGATTTAGAAACCATATCAGGAATACTTAAAAAGATTATCGATAAAAAACCATTATAAATTATTTGCTCGGGGAAAAGTACTTCTAGATTTCGTCCTCTTAAACTTATCCATCCAGACGAAGCTTTTTTATGTACACATAACGTTTCTTTGGGAAATACAATTATTGTTATTATTAATAGCAAAAACCGGCGCCTGCACCAAAACCTAATATTATTGTAATAATAATAATCTTTATTAACAGATATATACAGAAAATATACAAAATAAGTAATAAACATTTACAAACTCAAATGTATAATTTATATCTGTTAATTGGCTATCGACCAGTGGTCTTTCAGCCTTATTGAAATAATTATTTTGACAATTATAGTATGAAACGTTTGTACACTCACAGTTTGCAGCCTCATTGCCTTCAAAATGCGATAAGTTGCTTCTCTAACAACTTTAACAATATTTGATGTTTGAAGCTTTTACTTGATGAATCTCCATAATACACACTTTGTAAATCAAACAATAGTTTTTTTTTTTTTAATTTCACAACTCAACAATATTATTTAAAATATCTTAAGCCCGAATTAAATAAGCGTCTCGAAGAAAGAGAAGCTAATTGAATAATAAAGTATATTCGAGGCATTACCACAATCATCTAAGATAAAACTACATTAAAAAAATTAACACTAACTATATTAAATAAAAATGATTTGAAAATAATTAATAATTTCCACATTTAGCTCTGTAACTTTAGTCTTACGCTACGTAAGTACGTTAAACAAATGTACATTAATTAATGTACATTATTTATTATATTTAAATAACAGTGACCAAGTGAGTGAATACTCTTTTCTATTTAACATTAACTAATTCTAATAAATCTAGTTTCACAATATTTTATCAAAGCGTCCGTGGCTTAAACACAAAAACAAAACAATTTTTCAATAACGTATGCATAAACAATTTTGATGTTATTTCCATTAATGAGTCGTAGTTAAAGAATGATGTTAACGATGCCGAGTTATTCTTTAACAATTACTGTATATTTAGAAAGGAGCTCAATCCTTTCTAAATATAAAGCCCGCAGGGTAGGAGGTGTTTTATTAGCTATTAATAATATATTTAAATCAATACAACCAAATCAATCAATAAATATTGAAAACATTGATTTAATCGCAGCTGAAGCATTCTTCTTTGGTAAAAAAAACAATTGTAATCTGTGTGTATATTCCATCCCAAACGTCACTCAATGGCTACAATAACTTTTTTGAGTTTCTATGTATTCTTCGATTAATACATTATGCAAAAGAACTTTATATTGGTCGGTGACTTCAACTTAACACATTACGTAAAATACTTAAGACATCAATAAAAAAAGTGTATTTATTCGATTGATCATAGTTATTTAAATGAAACTAAAGATTATCACACTTTTTGATAACATTGTTTAATAAGCAACATTACTAATTAATAAAAAAAACATGATTCTTTGCGTTCACTTTGTGGTATATTTTCAATAATAGGATAAAGAAAATACGTTTTTTTTGTAAGATTTTTAATTTGTATAAAATAGCGTTTTTATTATCTAGATTAAAAGATTAAAAGATTGATCAGTATTTTAATCTAGATAGAAACATAACTCTCTTTAAGATTTCATTTACAGCCTTTAAATCTGAATTAAGATTTATTGGGTTTTCTATTGTTAAAGATACAATTTATTTCAACAATATTGATTAGCTGTTGCTTATTTTTTTTATTTTTATTTATCTGCTTCAATTATATTATGTACATATTATTAAGGGCGCTTGAGGGTCAGTTGAATAAGCAGAATGGTAGCAAATAGTAATAATATATTTAGTACAATCAACAGAACAATGGATCTTATTGGTCGCCGTTCAAGAGGAGCTAACATACCTCACAATGATCCCATATGCCCATAACCTATAGTATAATCAAACAAGTTGGGGAAAATATAACAATTTTATTTAATTATTAATAAACAGAAACAGACACAATAAACATTTTTAGCAAACTACAAGAATATATAAAGTTACTAAATTGTATTTTATTTAAACTAAAAACAAAAGGCAAACTAATAAATACTAAAATAAGCTAAAGGAATATTGCGAACATAGCAAACTCATAAATATCCTTCCTTACCGTTTGACCGAGATCGGGTACTTCCCAACATTACGAGGCGATGACAGGAGGAATGAATTCATAGGGATCAACTACAATGAGGCTAAATTAAATATGATTAGTTGTAATATAATATATTATATTATTTTAATTGTATGGAATAAACATTATTTTAATAAAAAAAAAAGTCTTCACAAACCAGCTACTAAGTTCATATATGTGTGTGTAGCTGGCAATAATTCCAGCAATAACCCGGCCCTTCCACCATTTTTTAAAATAATTTAAATAATATTTTATACAACAAATCAGCGACTAAAGGTAAACATTTTCTAACCATTTAAGTAAAAGAAATAAAATCTATAAAACGCGATAAGACACAATTTTATAATTGCATCCTAACCAAATTAATGGTGAAAAAATCCCAAAAGTCAAACTTTCAAAATGTTTTTTCTTCGAAGTGCACTAATTTAGATTCAATTTTCTTTCACTATTTTAAATATTATTTAAATTATTTTAAAAAATGGTGGAAGCGCCGGGTTATTGCTGGAATTATTGCCAGCTTCACACACATAGTTCATATGGGATTATAATAAATATTATATTGATTTCCCGGCGAATTCACCATAATTGAATACATGTATTTTAAACTTGTACATTTTTAGATTTTAAAATATATATATGGAAAAAATATATCACATTTTTTTACATGCAGAACAGATAACATAAAAGTAGGATTGTGTGTTATGTAAGAAATGCCATCGAATTATCTAATGCATGAAGACAGTTTCTATCGATTCTGGCAATTATAGGGATTTTAAATGGAAATATTTTAAAATGTTGTTTTATTTGCAACTATCGTTACACATATTTTCAAAATATTTTATAATTTGTATCTGAGTGTTTATTTTTTATTTTACATTTATTACTAAATTACTTTAAAACAATTTGATTTTTTTACAATTTGAGGATCCCTTAAGTGTTCCAATACTAAACCTGTAAATAAATAATAAGAACAAAACAAAAAATGATGAAGTACATTAAATTAATTAATTAATTGTTAAATGGCTATTAACCAAAGGTCTTTTTGCTTCTCAATAATATATATATATATATATATATAAACATCTTTATTTATGAATTTTGTACAATGAGGTGTGTGTTTACATTTTAACATATATTATAATACTGTCTGTTATAATAAATCAAAATTCACAAACTGGCTATCGACCAGAGGTCTCTCAATAATATTTTTTGGTGCAAATGACAAATTTTATCAATGTTTTTTTATTTTTTTTTTGTTTCAGGTAATTATCTCATGCATCAAAATTGATTGAAATTTCTGAAGGAAGAAATTAAGTAAACTGTAAGTAATTTAATAATAATAAAAAACATATTCATATAATATAATAATATAGGTGAAAATAAAAAGTACTAGGTACTCAGTATCAATGGTAAATTGATTTATTCTGATAATGAGTACTTAGTACTTCTGGTGTATTAATAAAATTTAAAATGAAGTAAGGAATTTTCATTTTCACTTATATTATTATAAAACAGTTCACATTACTCAAGATATTCAGTGATATTCATATAAATTAATAATGATAGCAAATAGAGCAAATGGCATAAGAATATTTTTGTAGCCTGGTGTTATCAATTTAGAAAAATTATTAAGTTTGTATTTTCAATGAATTTTCTTTACACAAAATTAATTTAAATATATCATATTAGCACGTGAGTATTTAACTATATGGTCAATTAATAGAGTTAAAAGATAAATGTGAAGATTGATAAAACTGTCTTTACACTGTAAACAATAACTAATTTTTAATACTGACGAAATTAATTAGGAAATTGAATTCATCCTAAAATCTGCTCTTACTTTTATTTTATCTCGATTACAATACTATCAGGGCTATTCCGTAGGTTAAATTTGACGTGTACGTTATTAATTAAATTCTCATTCTGTGAATATATGTGCTGAATATATATACTGTGAGAATATTAATTAACGTACACGTTAAACTTAATATTTTTCTTAGCCCCGTATATCCTTATACCAATCTATTTTAAATTATTAATATTGTGATGGTGTTTTATCAAGTTATTAAAGACACTAAAATCAATGATTTAATGGACATTTTTTCTTAATGAAAATTTGTAATGATACACCAAAATTACTCAATATTCCAAGCTCCATATTCAACCATTATAAAATAATTATATTGTTCAGTTCACTATTTTACGTAACTCATAAAAAAAGGTACAGCCCAGATTAATTTGAAAATGTAACAATATAATTATTTTATAATTTATTTATTTATTCTTATTTACGGATATAACCTTTTTACAAAAGCAGAAAAATATAAATTGTATAAAATATCAAAACAAAGTAATAGGGAAAAAAATACAAATATGACAATAAATAACAATTCGATTAACAATTTTCTACATAACAATAAACATACAAAATATGTATACAGTGATGTGCATAACACAAACATAGGTATATATATATCACAAATTCATAGCTTCCGACAAACGTATATGCCGTAAACAACTCTTAAAGCTATTATAAGAATTCAAAAACAAATTAAAACTATCCTGGAACGCATTCGCAAGACGCATAAGTCGATCAATGGGATTAAACATGCCATAGTTCATGTGATGCAAAGAAAATCTTAAAAGGGGAGTATGTCTAGAATTAACACCGCGAGGAATATTAAAATTGAGTAAGTTAAGTAATTGAGAACAATCAATAATACCATTGACCAACTTGTACAGGAAACATAAATCATGCAGCACTCTGCTGTCTTGTAACGATCTCAAATCTAACTGATCAAGCACAGAACTGCGACTAAAGTTAAAGTACGACCCTCCTAATTTACAGTGAATAAATCTTAGAAACCGACTCTGTACAAACTCAAGCCGCTGAATGGCATAATGGCTGACTATGTACGACAGAGCTTGGAATATTAAGTGTATATATATAAATACATGCTTTTTTAATGCAAAGTTAAATGATTTTCGCAATTTAATCGAAATAAAATCGCGAAGATCATTTAACATTGTATTAATAAACATGAACTTTTTTGATACCAGGGGCATGTATATAAATTCCAGTTGGTCGAATTCACCACGACTAAACTGTAATGTATAAAGTTAATTTCGCTCGCTCTGAGGAATCTTGTTATTTTCTCGGTAAGGACATAATTGAGCGTCTTCTCCTCCACTCTCCTTCCCACCCACATCTAATTTATACTTGTAACTTGTAAAAAGCAACACCGTCGCTTATATTATTTATAAGCTCGGCGTAAGTAGTAAACAAGAAAAAATAGCAGGGTGGAGATAAGTGGTGGGAGTAAATTAAGTGGAAACATCTAAATAACCAACACAAAAAAACTATAAAGACTAAGAGCTGTACAGGAATATTAGTTTATGGGTTTTATATATGCAATGTGTTTCATTTTAAATAATAACACGCTAATTTTGTTTATATTTAGTGGATCAGGTATATATAGGGATTGTACATGTAAAAACATTTTTGCAAATTCCTTTGTTCCGTTTAACTTAATGCTGGTCATAATAAATGCTAACAAGTTTTATCGAATATTTTTATGAAAAAATCAAATCTTCGTGAAATCTGGAATCACTGCATTCACTCTCCATCCACTAGAATTTGAATTGAACGTGGAATAGTCTACTTGGATGTCGCACGCATCTCTGCGCTTTCGCTGTAGCCTTTTAGAGAAAAATTGAAACAATTAAAATGTGTTCAAAATTTTAATATCCGTTTAAAATATTGCGTTGTTAAATTTTAGAATCGATGTATAATTAATAAGTAATAAATTAAATGTGATTAAATTTGAAAAATTTCGCATAATTTAATTGCATTACCCTTGATTTTCATATAAAAGAACCAATTAAAATTAATGTCACTTTTGGCATATTTCGATTAATGCAATTTAATATGGATTTTTTATAAGTCTGATGCAATTAATTTTTTATTATTTATTTATAAATAAAACACCGATTTTAAAAGCTAATGCAGTATCGTTTTTCACAGATTTTTTTTTTCAATTCTGAACGCATTTCAATTCTTTCAGTTTTTCTCTAAAATTAACTGGGAAGCAGGAATTTGTGTAAAATTGTTTTTACATATAAAATCCTTAAGTATAAATAAGTACCAGTGGTTAAAACAAACGGCTGCTCATTTTAGAAGTTTCAAATACAAGCAATATGGTATTAGCATTTAATTTGCAGTCGCAATGTTGTAATAGTTTCAACTGGGGTGTATGCAGAATTTATTTTTCGATAAAATTTATTAAAAAGTAATAATTAAATAAGGGAAATTATCCATACATTGTATCATTGCTGCGGCAATTTTGTTTGTTTATATGTTATACAATTTAATTGATTCAGATTCTGACGGGTAAGTCCCGCACGCGCTTGACCCCAAATTTAGGCGAAATCAACAATTAAGTTAAAACTGTTTATTTTTATACAATTTAATATGTTAATATTCTGTCGGGGAAATCCCGCACGTGTTTGGCCTCAATTTTCGTAAACTTGACATAATGCATAAAGAACTTACTATTGTAAAAGATAAATGTTGAGATTTCAGACGGGGAAGTCCCGCACGTGTTTGAACCCAAATTTATGCAGAATTGGAAAATAAGCGAGAATTGAATGCGTGAGAACGAGTGTGAGCTTGCAAAAATGGAATAGCGTTCATGACCATATATGGTCAGGACGAAAAGTTGCAAATGAGACAAAATTGTGTGAACGAGAAATGGTGAGAGAAAATCGGGGAGTTCGACGGGATTCGTGAACGGGTACGGACGTGAAATTAAGTAATCGGGTTCTTGAAGATTAATTAAATAATAATTACGGGTAGAAGGGACGCGGAAAGTACTCGCGGTCGTGCGTAGATAAAAAAGCCGGAAATAATAAGAGAATTAAAAGTAGAGAATTGGTTGCGGGCACGTGTGCTATGAATTAATTCAATAGTAAATTTGTGAAAATGGGTCAAACAACTGCAGAGGTATCGCTCAAGTCTGAAATCAAGTAAGTTCAAATTTTATTCAAAGGAATCAAAAGTTTTAATTGATATAAGGTGATTATTTAAAGCAATGATTTTTCACAATAATTAATGTTTCATTTTGGGGCCTGAAAAAATTGAAATAATATATATAGTTAATATAAAGTTAATCACCAAAATTTAAGAATAAATTCAAAAGTCATGTGCATAAAGCATAAAGTAAAAATATATAAAAAGGGACTACGATTTAAATCAATAAGGGATAATTAATTCAGTTCTGTTTTTGTAAAGTTGATATTTTATTTGTTAATTAGTTATACAAAATCTACCATAATCAAAACCGTTTAAATGCTACCAACATTCAATACAGCTTTTAAACTTGTTATCTTTCTCCTCTCAAATTTAAACACTTTAGTGACCAAATTCCTCTCACTGAAGAACAATTACATTCTCTTCACTTGAATAGATGTTATCCAAGACAGTAACGAATATGATAATTTGACTAGTCGTTAAAGGCAATCACTCTTTCTTTCGATTAATTGTGTCAGAAACTTTAATCCAAGCTAAGAAAGCTTTCTCGTTCATTCTCTAGCTCTATACAACAAAACAACGTTATTGAAATTTCAATTGTAAATTTTAATAATATCGGGGGTCGAACTATTTCAATGTATACAAAGATCTCTCGCAGTCTCTTAGATTACACAAGCATCCTTTTCTACAGTTCCAACCCTTTTGCTCTTAGAAATATACACGTGGCAGAACGATCAGCTTACAAAATTAAGGCATCGCACAAATTCCCTTTATTACCCTTCTAACCTCATACTATATGAAATATCCTAAGTCCCTCCCTTTGAAATCTGACTAAACACTCTATCGGAAAAATTCGCTACGAATCAAGTTATATACAATCTCATTATTACCTTATGCCCTCTCCGCAATCAAAACATTAACTCAAATATAAATACAGGGTTATCATATAGTAAGGAACATACTTTAAATGTTTACATAATTTTGTTTGACACTTGTATTAATTAATTTGTTATTAATTAATTTTGTTTGTTACTTGTATTAATACTTATCATAACAACTCGTATGTACGGTTTTTGCTGCTAGCTCAATTTCATAAAATTAAACAAACATTTAAAGTTTGTACCTTACTTTATGATAACCCCAAATATTATTCGATTTCATCTTATCACTCCATGATAGAGACAATTATACATTAGATAATGGCAGAATTTATCGAAAACAGGCTAAGAGATGGCAATTATTTTCATATATGGATATTTCTTTATAATCATTTGTGTATTATAATTTTGGTATTTATTGACAGATAAATACGTGTATATATATATATATATATATATATATACAGGGTGGCGCAAGATTACGATGAAGTCCAATATCTCAGTTATAATGAAATATCCAAAAAAATGTTACTTACATTATTAGTAGTCAAAATTCACATTTTAAAATTAGTTTCATATATACAGGGTGTTCAATAATCACGTGACGTATCAAACATATGATTTTTTAAATGGAATGATATATTTTTTATGAAGATTTTCGATTCTACGTTTAAAAATAATCATTTTTTTATATAAGTTTTAATAGGTCAATTTTTCATAGTTATAAGTTATAAACAAATGAATGTTGAAATCGATAGATGTTTGGAGCCTAATATTTCAATAATGAAAAATGAAATAAACATTCTGTCAACGCCATACAAATGCAAAAATACTTAATAATAAAATAAATACTCTTTTTTTCTCTTAAAACAAATTTTTATATACAAGGTGAAGCAATACGCAAAATGTTTTTTTTCTCTTTTTACTTAAATGGGACACCCTATATTTTTTTATGCTATTTTAATCACTCTTCATTTTTTATATAACATAGCTACCGTTTATCGTTTTTGAGATATTTAATCTCAAATACAAATTTGGTATAGAATTTTTAATCAAAGTAGGCAGTGCCAGAGCAACTAATTTATTTAGTTGTGAAAGTTACTCGAACACAAATATAAAATAATTTAGTGAAACGAATAATCAAGTGTATTAATTAAAATACATCATAATTCATACATATTTTTTTACCACGGGATAAATGAGAATTTAATAAAAAAAGTAAATAAATATTAAGCTGTTATTATTTTAATACACGATAATATTGAAAATACAACAATTTAAATAGGTACGTTCTTGGCTGTGCGCCAGGATCCAGGTACAACGAATCTTCTTATCTCAGGAATGCGTTCTCGGAGTGAGTCGTTGATCGTTTTTTTCTTCTTGATTTGCGATAATTGCGCTCTTGTATTTCGATTCAGTCGTCCGAAAACGCGCAGTGTTCACTATTCCGGTTTAATTTTTAACGTTAGAAATTATTAATAATTAAAAACGCGATTTATTTTTGTTTATGAACGAGTGGTATTTAGTGAGTGGTGGAGGTGAGATGGTTTTCTATTCACCAGGAATGGGTTGGAAGTTATTTTTTCTATTAAGGTATGTTAATATTAATAATTTATTTTTAAACAGATTTTACGATTCCTATTATTATTATCAATTTATTCTACAAAATTGCATTTATCAATAAATTACTTTCGCAATAAACAAATGCGATTTTCGCAAGACTAAAGTAGGTATACATTAGTTCTAAATTCATTAATGAAGATTTGCTAGTTTGTTTTGCGATTCCTATTCTTTTAAATCGTCCACATCGCAAAAATTATGTTTAACAATAAATTAATTTTGCAACAAAGAAAACATTTTTTTTCGTAATTACGTTATATTTTGTAACACTGGTGCAGTTAAACATACTTCTTCAATAAATGATTAATTTAATTGATAAAAACTAACAACAACTATATTTTTTGGTTATGATTCGAAAAATATATAAAATACTCCTATATGCTTCTTAAATTGATTTATTTAAACAATTGATGTTGACTAAAAAACCGAAAATAGATACTAAGTGAAATAATAAAATATTTATATCATTATATTTTGTTAACATTTTTATGTATTTATTTCACACATTCACATTTTTTTTTAATTCAATAGCATTCAAACATTTTACAATTTTTTTCTTAAAAAATATGTCCCAATAACCATTATAACTCGCTAAATAATCGTTGAGCAACTATTTTCTTTATATTTTGCATGCGCCTTTAAATATCGATTGTCATTTGAATATCCTTTTAGGTTAGGAAGTAAGTATGTTATTAAATGTCAGAAAACGATTATGAATTGCATTTGTTTTAATTATAGCCTACTTAAATTATAGATTATAAGCGAAACTTATAATTTTGTACTTTGAATTGAAATTGTTAAAAAATGGTAACAGATGGGGATATAGTTTATTATACAAAAATTAAAGAACAATCAATTTTCTATCGAAATAGTGTAAAAAATATAGGGTGTTCCATTCAAGTGAAAAAAGAAAAAAATGATTTTGCGTATTGTTTCACCCTGTATACAACATTTGCTTTATGGTAACAAACGATTATTCCCAATATTATTAAGCATTTTTTCAATTAAATTGCCTTAACAGAAAGTTTCAACCTTAAATTGTTTATAACTTTTAAAATATTAAAAACTGACCTAATAAACCTTATGTCAAAAATGATTAATTTTAAGCGTAGAATCTAAAATCGACATAAAAAATATAGCATTCCATATAAAAAATCATATGTTTGATACGTCACGTGATTATTGGACACCCTGTATATATGAAACCAATTTTATTTTAAAATGTGAAGTTTTACAGTAGCTACAAATTATGTCAGTAATATCTTTTTGTAAATTTCTAAATAACTGAGATATTGGACTTCATCGGAATCTTGCGCCACCCTGTATATAAACAGGGTTATTCGCGCTATAGGAAACGAAGTATTGTGGCCAAATTACACCATTTTTTTTAATTTTGATTCCTGGGGTATATTGGGGCTAATAATGGCAATTTCCTAAAAATATTTTCTTATAGAGGATGTCCATAAAGGCATCAAAGTTGTAATTTAATTTAATGGAACGCCCCATATATTATTGTATTTTTAATTCCTATTATCTTTCTGTTTTTCATTTTATTAAGGTTATTACTAACTAAAACTAAGGATTTTTGAAATAATTTGAATTTTGTTAAAATCTAATATAATTTACAAATTTCAACCATTTAAGTAGTATTAAGGTTAAGTATGTGTAGTTTTTGGCGATTAATGATGGGCGGAATCTATTGTTTAGATAATCGATTTATATGAAAAATACAAAAGTTAATGAAAATTCAACTTGAAAATACCTCGATTCGGCATAGAAATAGTAAACTAGGCAAAAGATGGCGCTTGCGTCGTCTTCCGTTTATTATCATAGAAATGGTAATTATAATGACTAATTGTATGTTTTGAATTATACGTGTCATTGAAATTATTAAGTCAATATTTTATTATTAAAAATAATCGAGTCACTATCGGGGATATTTAACAATAGATTTATTTTTCAATTACAAAAGACTTTCAATTTCATGAGAGTGGCTCAAAAAATAAAACTGAATGCATAAGTACTATGAGTTTTTCAAACTTGCTTTGATACTTTTATGGTATTTGGGACAACATATGTAATATGAAAATATTTTATAAACGGAGTATTGTGGTGTACATTCGCTTTTTAAAATTTTGATTTCTGGGGTATATTAAGGCTAATATACCCCAGAAATTTTGATTTCTAAAATATTTTCATAAAGATAATGGAATTTTGATTTCTGGGGTATATTAAGGCTAATATACCCCAGAAATCAAAATTTTAAAAAGCGAAAGTACACCACAATACTCCGTTTCGTATAGCGTGAATAACCCTGTATATATACAAGTAGTTATTAATAATATTTATTTTTAAGGAACTACAGCTATTACAGTTTAAAGTTAAATTTATTTGACAAATCGTAAAATAGTGTTTGACGTTAAAGAAAATGAAATGATATATAGGGAAATGTATTTAAATTAATGAGAAATATCAGAGCCTACTAAATATACAGGTCGGAATGTCGGAGTGGGAAGGACAATGAGATACGTACGTACATACACCTGGCTTTGGAGCGCCTGCTCTTCTCGAGCATTCTTATGGAAGCGTGTTAAATTGTAGCAATTATTTTGGCATGTATTTATAATAATAAATATTTAAATTTTATATTAAAATTTAAGGCTTTAATTAAAATCATTTTATAAAGATGAAAATAAAATTTCATATTAGGTTAAAAAATGATTGTGAACGGAAGATGTTTCTGTCAGGATGGTTCGTAGGCAATGGAGAATTCATTAACCTACGAGTAGACTCCGAGATATCGAACTTCCCGCTCCAATATTCCTGCTTATTTATTTAGCAAGCTCTGGAAATATTTTTAAGAAAAAAAAAAACATTCGGAAAATGTCATTGAAAAACTAGGTAATCATATAATATCCTATGAGAACAGTTACAAAATATTTATATTTCCTGCGAAAGAATTGAATTAGAGAGAAACGGCGGAAAGGGGCATGCGGCTATTAGATGGGACAGAGAAAGGGTTTGGTTTTATATATGTGCCGGAATGTAATTCTGACAGAAGTGGCGAGGTGTTATTTATGGGCTCACTCTCTCGCCTACATTATTCAAATTCGTTATGTGTTATGTACGGCCTGCCACCATTACCGTCCCTTAATGAGATTTATTAGAGGAGATTAGTTAGCCCTTGTCAAAATATACGGAATCTCCCTCCAAATTTCCCAATTTCTAACGGGGAGTGGTGCAATATGTTCCACCAAATATTCGAATTTTAAATTAAATTGCTTTATTAATATTTGTTGAATAAGCCACGTGAGTTTATTTTCATCCGTAATTGTTGAAGGGTGTTTCACCGTAGATTAAGTGAGAAGCTAATTTAGACGACTATATGGCCATTTAAAATTTTATAGGATGCGCAATCAATTGCAGAGTCGTTATTACCAATATATATTCTCCACCCCTATACTTTCCAAAATTGAGAAAATCATCATTTTTAGACATATTTTAATCACTCTTGAATTAATTTATCATTTAACATTTGGTAAAATTTGTTTAAACAATTAAGTAAAAAAACACGTGTTTTTTCACATTTTAATCCTTCCAGTTTTTTTCTCTAAAATTAAACGAGAAGCAGAAATTTAAAAAAAATGATTTTACGTAAGACGAAAATATATCGAGCATATAACAAAAATCGACGACGAAGTTGGCATTGCAAATCTAAAGTCATGTTTGAAGTAAAATCACACACGTACTGTGAAGTACTGGTTGTCATGTTGACCACAACCAGCATTTCACGCGTGTGATCTTAGTACAGACATGACTCGAGACTTCCAACGCCAACTTCGTCGTCGATTTTTGTTATAAGCTCGATATTTGCACTCTATATAGATAATACGGAATATAATATAATATAACATAAATAATTAAAATACCCGAGCTCGTTCCGCCCTATAATGAATTTAAGATGATACTAAAGAAAAATATCTGTGCTGGTGGAACTGTCCTGATGATGCACACAAATGCAACATCTATATTATTTGGGTCATTGATATTTTATTAATTAATCACTTCAAACTAATTTTTAAAAACCAATATTTAAAGAAAAATAGTTTTTTAATTTATCACTTACGAAATGTGAATTTCGTAATATTTTTTTTATAGCAAAATACCCGCTCAATCAAATATTTACATCCTTTTTTTATTATGAATGAAAATGCGTCGCAATATGTTAAATAAGTAACATATTGTAGCGAGATATATTTTACAATGGAAGTAATTTTTTTTTTCTCATGTGAATTTTTTTCGATTTTATATATGATGCATACAGTTTCGCATATATTCGCAGTATCTTCGTACCGTAAGGGTTCTTTCGATAGCGATAATTGACAATAATACACCAAACCCTCACATTAAATAATATATTAAAATACCACTGGCCGACAGCCAATTATACAGGGTGGCCCAAACATAACGGCCAAGAAAGTTTTCGGGGTTTCTGAACGAGGAAAATTTTGAAAACATTCAACATTGCACGGTTGAATGCGATAAAAGTCGAAAAATTCTCCATGAGTATTTTTCGACTTTTTGTCACTTCCGGTAGTACTGGAAATGGCTACTAACTTTGTTATTTTAATATATAACACCCTTGTTATCGCGAAATTTACTTCCAATTTTAATCTGGGAATTTATCAAATAGGACGAACGTGATTTTTTCTATATTTTAAGCTATTTTCGAAACGACCGAAGGGGTAATAAACCATTGTGTAAAATTTTCTACATTTCCATTCAGTTTGTCAAGATCGTGCCGAATTGACGGCAATAAGAGATAATCCGTGAGCGAGAGATTAAGTTGTAAACGACCGTTTTCCAACCCAACCACCAGATGTCAAAATCCCCAGAATCCCTATCCAGTTATATTTTATCCTTCTTCTTCTTCTATAAAATTCTCTATTTATTCTTGTCTTCAAATATCCATTTTTAAATGTAAATTGTAAAACCTTCTTCGAGAGAGAGTGTTGTCTCAACCTTCGTGAACATAACATCGTGCTCTTCGGTCGCTTCTGCTTTTACTTTATCGATTATTTTTCTAAGTTCTGAATCTTGTTACATTTTTTTGTTATCTCAATTTTAGTCAGTAGTTGGAATAAAGATTATTTAATTCAACTTACTGGTATTTGTAATTTTAAAACCAAATCGCGAACCCGCGTATTTTACAACCCTGTATATTAATATTTCCCCGATTAATGTCCTACATCCTCAAATGGATTGATGTCCACATAACTCTTACAGTTTTTCAGTTAAAAAATTATTTAGCATTTATTAACCTTAAATAGACGTTTTGAAAAATGTCTATACCTTCTAGTAGGAACAAGATAGACAATTTGCAACATAATATTATAATGCATCCCTATGTCTAGAGCAAGTGGTTTTTGAGTTATTTCGAAATTTCTATTCACTCAAAATGTTTGCACAATTCAGTAATTCCTTTACTATTCACGCATGCACCATAGTAGGCTACTGTCAATATTAAAAAAATGCATGAGCATATCGCATTCTATCATATAATGTAGATTTTTTTTTCTCGGTCAGGAACCCCGAAAACTTTTAATGGCCTTTATTTGTGGCTCACCCTGTATATGTATTATATATATATACAGGTATATCAAATTAACAAAATACAAATGGACGTATTGTGAGAAATATCCTTATATGAAAATTATCTTCCAAATGACTACCGAACTGGAATCTTTCAGCCTGTTGTTGAAGAATTCTGTCATTGTCTCTAATATATTATTTAGTTGCTGTCTGACTTTCAACTGGGATAATGATCGCAAATGTCTAATTGTCTCTGTCATGGAGTGATACGATGAAGTCGAATAACATATGGGGAGGATATTAATATTTTTGGTCGATTAAGAGGAAGGCAAAAATATTAATGAGCTTGTATGCAGTTGGATTTGTAAAAAAAATTCGGATATGGTGTTTAGCTGGATTTCAATGAGAGTGATTTGGATTATTTCATATAACGGTGCGTTAGAGAAGTTAGAAAGGAGATTTGTGTAATGTTGTAATTTTGTAAGCACTCTCAGGTTTAATCGTTCTGCTAGTTTCAAAGCGTACAGAGGAAGAGGATGGCTTCGTAATCCAACAGAGGGCGACAGATAATTTTATATATTGTAACTGCAGTTTTAGAGCTAATGCCATGATTATGTCAAACTTTGGAAAAGAATCGCGCTCTATTTTGGTTGTAACGTTTTTGGAATGGATTTAAAAAAAATATATCTAGTTGGGTGGTGTGGTTACTTAGTTGAACTATAAAATGAGAGGTGTTTCGATTATGGTATGGAATACAGAAATGAATTTTTTTGAGATTAATCAAAATACGCCACTTGACGAACCAATTTTGGATGGTATTGATCAGTCTCTGGAGAGTGCTTAAAGCTTTGGGAAAGGTTGGGGCATGAACACTGACGAGATGTAATCCGCATATAATAGTAGGTATAGGGATTTATTTAAAAAGTTTGCATCTGCATTGCAAAGGTCGTGAACGAAACGGTTATATAGGAGATATATTAAAGGATGTCTATGGAAGACGTTATGTAATGAATTGATTGGATATTTATGCAATTTAATATTTGACTTAAAAAATAAAACACTTTCTAGCTTGTATTAATATATTAAGAGGAATAACATAACGAGAAGCGCAAAAAAATCCACTTTTATGATTTTTATGGAAACCTATTAGAGTAATCAGACCAATTAATTTTATAAATTATAGTACACATTTCTAGGAATATGGCAATTTTATTTAACTAAGAAATATGGAATATTCGCCGAGTGATCTTCCCCTCTGTGAAGTACTGCAAAAAAATGCCCTCCGCAGTGCTCATTGCTGCTTCATCTGCAATCAACAGAATTAACAAAATCAAGAAGATTATTAAAATTTACATTATAATCTAGACTTCGTCATAGGCGATTTTGGAAATTTCGATTTTTGATAAAATAGCGGGCATTTGAATTTAAAATAACGTTTTTTATGCAAAAATTTGACCTTATTTCACCTATTAAAAAACAACTAAACCACAAAAAAATCCTACGACTAAGACTAGATAATTTTGTGTATAATAAGCACAACAAATATAATTGCAATTGGTTCATTAGTTTTCGATATATTTTGAGTACATGATTTCGAGAAAAACACTTTTGAAAGTTCAGCTGTGAATAAATCACACAATTCTACTACTTAACTAGAATCATCGATGCCAGGATCCATAGTATGGATCCTCGGGGTTGTCAATAATAAATTAAATAATAATAATTTGAAAATAATTAAAAAGCATTCCCTCTTTGGTTATTGTAACACTTTGACTTATGTTACATAAGTACTTTTAAACAAATGTCAAATAATGGACACTTGTCAATAATACCTAACTGTTCAAAATTTTGTTGATGGTGCCGCAATTTATCTTAATTATATGCTCGTAATTCGGCTCCAGCTATGCGAATTCTGAACTATCTGCTTGTGGCGATTTTTATGCGATACTTTTTTCTACGAGCGATATTTCGAATGATTCTGTGATTAACGAGAACCATTTTTTATCCATTTTTCTGAGAATATTTTATTTCTAAACGAGAACTTTCGATAGAACGCACGACTATGACAATCTACTAATACACAACACAAATTTCTCGTACCTGGCAGATTGAAAATGTACGTTATCGAAAGGAATAATAGACTCGAACACTTTTTGTAAACATAATAAAACCTATCTATTTGTGTTGCAAAAGGGATCTGACGTATTTCAGTCTGAATTTCACCCATCCAATCGCCGCTGACTTGGAAACTGCACGGCGCGTTTTGAAGACTCGTTACTATATCGGCTGTAACTTGATTAATTTTCGATTTTTTGATTGCGGCTTTTATCAGACCTTCTTAAGTCCTTAAGTTTGTACAATAGCCAACAATAAAACAATCGATTTTTTTTTCTAAGTTTCTCGGTGCGTTATTCCTCTTAATAATTAAATTAAGTTAATCAATTTTATATATAACTTTGAAAAATTAAAACTCTTAAAAAACCTTCCAATTTGTATAAATTTAATAATAATTAAATTTAAGTTAAGAAATTATTAAACAGATCAGAAAAACCTCTGATCGACAGCCCTTACATGTATTGTAATTATTTGTTATATTATTTTGCGTTATCTGTTGTCTGAATAAAGATGTATGTATAATATACAAATCATTAAAAATATTAGAAAAATAAGGATGCATTTATTTAGCCCACGAGTTTATTAAGAATTTAAACCACTTTCATAAATATCTTCCCATATATAAGAAAGATACGTAATTTTTATCAGGCTTTGAAAACAAAATAATGTTATATATACCTTTTATTATTTTACAATGTAATTGTAATAATTCCTTTGTTTTCTAATAAATTAATTAGTATCTAATCTCTGTATTAAATAGTAATTAATTTTCAGCAGCAATAATTTACCTCTCACCTGTCAAGAACAAGGCTCCTAATTATAAGTCGAGCTTAACTAACTATGACTGAATAATCCGTTCGGAGAGAATGTTAAGCTCGCTCCTCATCTTTTGCTGCAGCTCAACTGGAATTAAATTATATAGTAGTTGCAGTTCCGCAATATATTTAAAGCTGAATTTAAATTCTTGATAACTGAGGCAATTTAATCGTTATATATTATGTATGTTTAAACAATATACCGTTTTAACTCAATAAATATGAAATTTAGTTATACAAACTTATGAATTCTTTTTAAGAAATATATTATCCTTCTGCTCGTGTTAAACACAAAAGAATCTCTAAAGTAGAATTTAAATTATTTGCGCAGCACTTCGTTATATATTTCCAACCTATAGTTTTAGCAAATTTTGACTATATGAAAGGTATTCTGTAATAAAATAATAGTCTCAAGACGAAAATTATCGCACATTCCATGCATTATACATATATACAGGGTTAGTTAAAATTACCGGAAAACTTAAATAATTTTCCGAATATAATAAAAAATAAATTTGAAATAAAAGCTTCTTGGATATAGACAAGGTATCATTTAAATATACTTTGAATATATATGGAGTTAAATTTACTACTATAAACTTATATTGCCTAAACTTTTGCTATTTAAATGGAACACCCTATAAATTTTAAATTCTAAGATTAATCGTAAAAATATAATATAATAATATTTTATTCCTTTCTTCACTTTTTTTATTTTTAACACTATATATACATTTCAAGCACAACGTGCTATTTATCAATAGCTTTTATGTAAAATTGACAAATAAAAAAATATTTTTTTCTAAGAACTTTTTGTAGGAATCATTTTTTTACAAGATGCATTTTTTAAATAATAATAAATTCATAAATGCGTTACATTATATTTATTTTATGATTTATTTTAAATCTGCTTAATTATTTTGTCATATATTATTCATTTTATTAAGTTCTTAGCTGTTTGGTTGAAAAAAATATATTTGTATGTAAGTATCACAAATTATCTTTCTCAAATTCTCAAAGTTCAAGAATCTATGTAACTTAAAAGTTAAAAATTATGAATTCTATTATACAAGAAAAATAATTCCTAATGAAAGTTCTAAAATTCAAAAATTAGATAACCTAAAAAAAGAGAGGTTTAGCAATGTTTGCTTGTAAGTTGAACACCCTGTATATTTGAAAATGTACGGATTATATTTTTTTAATTAAATGTATTTAAATGTAATTAATGTATTTGCCAAAAAGACAAAAATGCTGTAAAACAATTTGTTATGAAAATTGGGTTCAGTTTTAAATTCTTAAAATAAATAAATTTTTCCTTTATTGATTTAATCAATTAGTTTTATTGTGTAGGTTAAAAATTATACAATTTAGACAAAAAAATATGCATACCAAATATTTTTAGAATTAATTTTAGAATTCAAAAATGCAAAAAATTAGAGGGCGTTCCATTAAAAAATGGAAAACGAGTGTTGGGGGATAACTTGATTTTGAATTTGTTAATGGCTCGCTGATGAGTCCAAACTAATCATCCTAAAAACAAAATAAGTTATTATTGTTATAAATTTAAATAAATGATATTAAATTAATTAAAAGTGCTAGCTTAGTTTACCTTTAATTATGGATTTTAATCGTTATGATTTTGAAAATTGTATTCACTTATATTCCAAGGGGCATCTAGGATGTTAAGTATAATTTTAATTATCAATTCATATTTATTCCAAAAAGTATAAACAATTAATATTTGAATTTTAGAAATTTTATTTTTTGTTGTATAAATATATTTCTTTACTCTTTAAAACTGAAAAAAAATGCAATCGCCTATATCACGGCTTTTTCAGACTGTAAAAACAAAACACCAACCGCTGAGTTTTAATTAACAAAATTCCACCCGAAAAAAAGTAAAAAAAGCGGCCTGAAAAAATAACGCATTCGTCGTAAAGGTTTTGCTGGCGAATAAAGAGACAACTGAAGTCATGGTTCTTTTTAATTAATTACATCCCTCGCTTGAGGAAGTCTAGAAAAAACAAGCGCCCGTCCCCCGCTGGAGCGCAAGAAAGATGAGCGCTAAAGCAGCTCGAAAGAGGTTTAAATTAAAATAGAAATGAGCGAATATAGCGTTACGGTGGAATAATAAAAAAAAGAGTTGTTGAACAATAAAGTTGGCTGTTTAAATTACGAAGGAATGTTTTTTTAACATTGTAAATGTGGTTGTTATTCAATATTTACAGTAATATAAAAAAACATTTATTTCAAATTCTATTACTTTTAATTAATTTTTACTGCTCAAATTTGCTTTACACTTTATAACAGTTTCATTATATTCAACTGTCTGATGATGCCACTTTGATGGCGAAACAATTGCAGCAGTGTCTCTACAATAAATATCATATTACAATAATTCTGAAATGAAAGTCGTAACGTACAAAATTTACATGTCATAACACCCCTCTTAATTAACAATGTCGTTGAAATATTACAAATGTAGAAAAAAGGATTTATTCACCTGGCCACAGTTATTTAAATAAATTTAATAAAAGGAATTTGAAAATAATTAATAAATTGTTTCCTCTTTAGCCACTGTGACATTCTGACGTATGTTACATAAGTACTTTAAACAAATATTCAATAATGGACTTATGTAACATAATTCAGAATGTCACAGTAGTTCATTATTGAATATTTGTTTAAAATACGTATGTAACATTAGTCAGAATGTCACAGTTGCTAAAGAGGAAACAATTTATAAATTATTATTTTAAAATTATTTTTATTTAATTTATTACAAATGTTAAATAGAATACAAATTGTATGGATTTCATACAAAATATTTAGACAATAATACGAATTTCCACATCAAATTCCAACGGTCTGTTGAGATGTTACGTAGAAGAATGATTTTTTTATTTGCTTATTAATCTAATCTTTTTGGCCACTCTGTATAAAAATAAATAACATTAAATCAATTAAAAGTTTAAAATCTAACAACAAAATAAATCACCCTTTAGTTTTGTTTACCTTTCATAGTATGTATGAATAACTTTGGTTTTATTTACTACGAATAATACGAATTTCCAGACACTGAAAATTTCAATGGCCTGTTGAGATGTTACGAAGGATGATGTTTTTTTTTTTCATTTGACTATTAATGTATATATTGTATATTTGAAATAAAAAGATACGCCTTTGATACAAAGTAAAAGTCAATAACAAAATTTACTACTGTTATATTTGGTCTATATTTATTTAATGCATTGTTTACGCATTGCTTAAAAAAAGTAGCGTTTAATCTCGAGTATGTTTAATAAAAAAAATAGTGCTTTCTTTTATTGTATCTTCGTAATCCTGAAATTGAAACGCAATGCTGTGCTACACAATATGATTTTAGAAACAATTTACGGAATTAAAATGTAAGTGCTGTAACCGCCCATTCCGGGGAGATGTAACCTTCTCCCTAAATGAATCCCTTTAATTCGATAAAACAATGAGTTTCGTCGCGAAGGCCGGCGTTTATTTTCCATTTCGCCATTTTCGGAATTTAACATTCAAATTCAATAACAACAATAATTCTCCCTAATTGCGCCGTTGCCGGAAATTTTATTCAAATTGGACGAAATTAATGGCCATTACATTTCTTCCTCGATACTCTCACGTCCTTTATTATTCGAAATTCTGTAATACAAAATTGCTGTTTTCATTATTACATAAATAATATATTTTATATTTATTCACGTTATTTATCAATTCAATTAATTAGTTATTTGATTCTTTAAATAACAAGAATTTTGAGAAAGAATTAATACATTTAAAATAAAATACAAATAAATATGATACAACTAATTTAAATCTCGTTAAATAAATAAACACATTTTCTTAGGTAAATTATTGTTTCTATTATGTAATTATATACCCGTAGATGTTAGTTTGTGAAGTCATTAGCAACACTGAATCAATTCTTTGAACCGTTTGGGAATGCACTTATCTTACTTATTAATTATTAATAGTTTAGGAATACTTACCTGATTATATACAAATATGTAAATTATTGTATAATGTAATCAATTATAATGGAGAATTCGGTAAAATAAAGTTAAAGTTAAATAAATAAAAATACAGAATGAAATAGAAAAATAGTATTTATTCAGTTGGACACGGTTATTTAAAATACAGTAGAAATGTGAAACAACTTATTTACAAAATTGAATAATTAAATACTTTCTCTTTGGTTACTGCACCTTTTTCACTAACATAATGTAAGTACTTTAAAACATCCATTGAAATAACTATTTCTCCGACAAATACCTCGCCAGACATTAAACTACACAATTAACATTTGCTGTTGTCGTAACTTATGATTGTATAATGCAACAATTTCTAATTCAAGAATATTTACTGAAATTAACAAAAACGTTACGTAATGTAAGGCCATTTGCAGACACGTGTTTCGGGATTTATCTCTCATGAGTTCACCTTATGTTACGTAACTCTTTTGTTCATTGCATTAAACGTTCTCAAATCATTCAGAAATTTTTGCATTATACAATCATATATTATGCAATGGCAAATGTCCATTGTATAGTAAATGTTTGGCCGGCTATTTGTCCGAGAAGTAATTCTTTACTACTTGGGTTTGCCATTAAAGTAGAACCGAGAGCAAGCTTATGAAATTACACATTTGATTTACATTAGTATCAGTGCAAAAAAAAAAGAATTTTCTGAACTAGTTCATATAACGAACAAACCTAATGTTTGCAATCAAGCTGAAAATAGTATGTAATTTAAAGATTTTTTTAAATAATTTTAGAACATCTTATTCGAAAATTACTGTATCAACACTTCTATATTTTTTTATCAAACGCAATCTCTTTTAAGGTCGTGATTTTACCCCTTATAAATACTACATATAATTTCAGCTATGGAATAAGTTGAATACGTTAAATTGATAATGATACAAATTAGCGAAGAAACAAACTACCCCTTTTGGTGCATCCTATAACCAAGTCAAACATAATTGATGATATTGAAAAGTTGCATGCAGTTCAATTTAGCGTAAAAAATAAAAAAATCTTATATTTAGTATGAAATGTTTCTTTTATAACTAATGCAGCATTTACATTTTTTACGCTTTTTGCAATGGAATTCTTAATATAAATATTTATGAGTTCAGTAAAGATTGCACCGATTTAGATAGAGAGAGACACTTTTCTTCTTAAATATTTATTGTTCCTAAACACGTATTTCGACTAGATTTAATCATCTAAACCAAGGATTCCATTTAGTTTGTTGCTACTAAATACGTATTTCGACTAAGATGTAGTCATATTCAATAGTCACAAGGATTCCATTTAGATACAGAAAAATATTTGCAAAAACTTTAACGAATTCATTACTTGTAAAATTAATTCATTAGAGTTTTTGAAAATCCTTTTCTACATCGAAATGGAATACTTGTGAATATTTTTATCGTCGTGGATGAATATATACTCAGTTCTATTAAGCGCAGAAACAAAAATCATTAAAATCGTACGTTTATCAACAAATTTGAAGTTATTGAATCCAAAGGAGATAAAAATTCAAATTTAATTGATTTATTGTTTATCAGGATATTGCTTGTTAAAAATAAATTCCCCATTAAAATATTCGCGAACATTACATTCCGCTTTTTGCGATGAATAAATTAAGTGATGTGAAGGGCCAAACAATGAAGTCATCAGATATTGTGCTGTTCATCCGTTCGTTCGGCGAGAGGTTGGGGGGAGGGGGAGGGCGGTTTTATGCATGGGTGCCATAAAATGTAATATCCTCGTAACGTTTTATTGCTACTTCTGCCACTTCACCTTTAAGCTGCCGTTATACAGCCACTCGGTCTTAAAATCAACTATTTTTATTATTTTTTCCACAGTTGGCCCAACATTCAAACCCTGCGCCAAAATTTTAACGCCGGCGTTAAATTAAATTCACAAATTGCACATTTCTAATTACCGAATAGATTTTGATATATAATTTTTTTTATGAAAATCAAATCTGTTCAGTTTTTATGAAGGGATTTTTTTTATAGTTGTGATTGCATTAAATATATCAACAGAATAATTATTTAACGAACAGTTTATATGATTTTGGATATTACTTGATGAAACTCTATAAAATAGTATAGGAAATAAGCACACACGCTTTCGAGTTACACAAACTTAATTATAGATACTGCTACAATAGTTTCACTATAGAATAACTTGATCAGGCAGCCGATAAATCCGCTCAATGCGCGCGTCCTTCACCGCGATCACTTCCATCCGCAATCTCGTTGAAGACGGTACGTAAAAATTAATTAAAAATTGTTTTACAACTAAGGGCTTACAGGGCATTGCTGTAATGATGAGGGATGACATCCCGAAACACGTGTCTACAGATAGCCCTGTAACTATTATTTGTTGTTTCCTTTCATTAAATAATTTCGACTCAAATCGTTACAATTCGCAGTAGTGCTGCTATGCAACAACAAATATCTATTGTGTAATCCAATGTCCGGCGGGGTAAATGCTCGGGAAGTAGTTGTTTCAATATATGTTTGTAAAACTTACAGTGTAAGTATTTTTTATATATAAAGGGATTGATCGAATTTTATCGATCATTGCCAGAAATTTTCCTTGTTTAATTTCATTGTAATATAAATATAATTTAAAAGAAATAACAATTTAGTTTAATTAATCAATTATACCAATGAAAATAAAATTATTAAGTTATAATTCAGAAAATAATTAAAAAAATCAAGTTTACATTTTATATTTCAAAAAATGTTAATTAACAATGAACAGTTAATAATAATAACTTATATTAAAGAGTTAATCAATTTTTAATAAGATTAATTTTATGTATTTCAGTACATATAGCTTCTCTAATTATTTTCGTTAATTTGAAAAACATACTTTTTCTGATATGATTTTTGTATTTTCTAAAATGTTTTATTTTTATATTTTGGAAAACACTCTTTAAGCTTGTTGTTTTGTAGAACGAGATAGCTATATAGTAAAATGGAAATAATCGATTGAAAAAAGAGCCATTATTTTGGATTTAATAATATGTATTTAGATTTTTTATCCACCAAGTATAAAGTATCACTCTAAATAAAAAATAAATCGTTAATTTTGGTGTATTACGTCAATTTACTAGTTCAAGTTAGAAAAGAAAATTGTAAGATTTAATAAAATCAATAGGTCATATCTGCTAAGTTATTTGAATGCAGAATTTAGTGAAATCTTTGAAATTTTTATTGCACAAGTTTTTAATACTAAAATATAATTTGAAATTTGCAATAAATTTGATCAATTTTCATTGTTTTTCATAAATGTTTTTCACACACACTAAACATTAAGATAATTTTTAATTTATCTGATAAAATTCCTGCTTATTTTAAGATTACTTTAAAAATATTGTTCATTGATCACAACAGCAATATAACTCGAATTAGTGATTGCCAATATTTACATAGCTATCTCTTTCGTCTAAACCGTACCCTTAAAATGTTGTAGTTTACGACATTTTAAAACTGACATATTCTTTAATTCTTGCTAACAAATTATAAATACTTTTAGTAAATGAAATAATAATGATTATAAATTTTAAAAGTTATTATGTGTAGATTGCTGCTGCAATTATTTCAATATACTATATCATAGGAAATAATAAATGTTTATAGTATTTATTAAAAGTAAATACGGAGTTTTATTAAGTGGCAGTTTCTCCCATTGAATTTTTTATATTACATTTAATTTTATATCCTAAAATAATTATTTTCTGTAAACATTATTATTAAATAATGAATAATTATAAATAATAAAAAATCAATTTAAAAACCTGTATAATTGGAATATTAATTGTATATTACATAAATTATATGAATGTAGTATGGGAATTGCGTCACACACACCTAATGACAAATATAATTACAGCTGCACGTCCCTCCATTAATATTATGATTCAATAATCGCATTAATCTCTATTGTAAACTTGGCACGTAACAAACATATTTTATCGAATCGTAATATCCATTTATTACACGAAATTATAATTAGGATAAAATTTTATTGCTCAGAATGATTATATATAGCCATATAACACACACTTAAAATAATAAACAGGACTAAAAGAATAATAGAAAACACGAGGATCAGTTGAATCCCCTAAAGATTCCATTTTTACCGTTTTTATATACTCTGGAGATGTTTCGGACGGTCACGAGGGCCATTATTGAAATGTGAAATGGAAGCAGGGGGAAGGAGGAAGCATCTGGGGAATCGACTTCAATTAGAATCAACACGGTTTTCGGGAGTGGGAAGCAAAGGGCGGCGAAACAGCAGCGTGTACGCAGTACAAATCCCAAGGACCGTGTATTGTTCTATTACCCGGCGCCGATAATCTCGCACCAACCCTTTAGAAATATTAGCATAGATATGCCGGCCGATTTGCATTTTACCAACTCGTTTTTCGGAACGGCCGTCTCATTCATTATTTATACGGGCGAAACGTTTCGGACCTTAAACCGCGATTCATACAACGCGGATGGTGTAAATAATTAAATGGATTATAAATATGTACGATTCTAATTTAGTTTAATTGCTGGGCTTTCAACCATTGAATGTTTTATTAAACGGAATAAAAAAGAAAGAGGATCGTTTGATGTTTGGCGTATTTCGCTCACCCTCGAGGAAATTAAGGAATTATCTTCAAGCGAGGGGAAATAATATAAAACCAATAATAAATCATCGGTCAATCAATAAATAACCGAAAGACAAAAACAGACATGCAGCAAATTGATCAAAAGTAGGGGTCCAAGAAGCGGATTGATTCTCTCTCGAATTATTAATATATAGCGAAATGATATTTGACAGGTCGGAAGATTAAAGTTTCCAATAATACTCTGATAGAACAATTAATCAAAATAATATATCAGATTTTATATCTCAGATTCCCATCACTTCAAGATATATATATAAACGTTAATATCACTACTTTTATATGTGTGTGTTTCAATATATAGTATGAGGGTGTGTAATGAATCCAACCGTAACTAAGATTGATTTTCTATTAAAAACTCGTTACCCAGCAAATTGGACGTGTATTATGTTACGCCCCTTCCTTTTTTAATTCGTAATTCATCTCTACCCGTTTTTTTTTTTTATTTTCATGTTTGTTTTTAGAAAATTTTAATGTCTACAATATTAAAAATTTTCAATTTATTCTTAGATAATATAAATTTTATTCACAACTCAATTTAATGATTTGTACATCGGACACTATTTCTTACTTATTTGCTAATTATTTTCAGTACCTTTTAAAATTTAGATATTTCATTTCGCATTTCATATAGATTTTTTCTAGGATTTGCAAGTCTCTACTTTAACTCTGCTATTCAAAAACTATATAGAATTGGTAAAATAAAATAATGTACTGAAAAACATGATGTTTTTAATTTGATAGCATTTTTTTATTCCAAAAGATTTAATTAATATAACATTATTTCCTTTTCTTACACTTTTCCCATTTTTTTTTTATTTTCTCTAATGAGTCAGAATTGCGGATGATTAATAACTTCTAAAGCAAATACACTTTTTTCACTTTTCTACTTAGTTGTTCACTATAAAATTATAATTTATAAAAAAAATATTCGACTGAAAAACCTGATGTTTTCATTTTTATAACTGTTTTTAATTCCAATAGACTTAATTAATATAACCCCATTTCTGTCCTTATAATTTCTTCGAAATATTACTAAAATTTTCACTTTAGATTTGCCATTTATAAAAAATGTCTAAAATTTACAGTAATTATTTATTACATTATTATTCTAAATATTCAATATATATATATTGAAAATCTTTATTTCTGAGAGTTAAATTAACCATTAAAGTAAGAACCGTTTAATCAATAATGGCTTATAGGGTTTAGGGTTAATGAAAATTTATCAAATCACATAAGAGATAGAAAGTTTTAGATCGAAGCATTAGATAGAAGAATATTTTAGCTATATTTCTTATAAAAACTCATTATTGTAAATTATTTGTGGCCTCCGCAAAAAAAAAAACTAATTCGAAATATACTTTTTTTCAAGAATTTACACTAGATCATTTTGAATGTCTGCTGTTCAAAAACTTTATTTACTGTGTGTAAAATTAATACAACGTATTCTCTCATTAATTCTGAATATTTCTGTATAAATGAAATTATTTGAAAATTTTCGGATATTTCGTGAAATTTAAGATTTTTCCATTCACATTAATTAGAAAAAATAATGCGATTTTCGATTAAATGTACCTGAATCTCGGGTTTGTTATTTTCCACTAAAAAAGTAATTTACTTTATTCAGGCCCATTTTAATATTAATAATATTAATAATTTATTTTGCTGTGTTAACTTTGACCCCCAGTTACCACAGCAAAATAAATTATTAATATTTAAAACTCATATTTACCAGTATGGTAATTGTTTGATTCATTCTAAGCACAGAAAGAATATGTTAATATTTGGTGGCTGCAAAATTGAATTAAAAATATAATTGCAATCTGTTGGTGGCTAACAGATTGCAATTTCTAATCCACAAAATGTGAACCGCAATTCTTTAATGTTTGGTATTTGATTACGCGCAGATTGTAAGGTACTCCGGCGTTGGGACGGGAATAATTTATAACCTGATTTAATAATATAAGTTGAGAAGGAAGAAAAGGCAGAGTTTGAGTGAGTTATGCCGATGGCTCGGGGGCGGATATATGCACAGTATCTGAGGCGGTGGCGGTGCGGGAAAGTCTTTATTCCTCCCCGAGCAATTCTTCAAGTTCTCCCAGACAATAAATTAACCCCAGCATCCCCATCCTCCCACCCACGATACCTGAGTTCACCTGAAAAAGATCGCATCTTTCCATCTCCAATCATTCATCCTTGACGAAAAACGGAAAGTTTATATAGCTGCAGAAGAAAAAGTAAGAAATGCGATATATTCGACTTATATAATGATTACACTAAATATTTAAACTTTGTAGTTGTTAAATATTGTAATATTTAAGCGTGAAACGAGAATAATTGTTTATGAGTGTAAAATGCAACGCAAAATTAATAAATTATGATTTTATACTATATATTTACTATATATTTTTTCTTTCTTTAATTTGTTGTGATATCTTATACCTACTTGAATTGAAGTTGTTTAATGTTAATAATTACGACCAATAGTCAAATCTAATTGTTAGCTTGTTGTTAACCGTGTAATCCTACTAAAAAATAATAATAAACTCTTGTATTGTTCACTGTTATTTTTTATTTATGTATCAGTTAGAATATTATATATATATATATATATATATATATTGGGGTTGTGTTTTGAACATATGTGATTTAGGATTTCAGTATTTTTGAGATTTGACGCAAATTGTAAGATTGTATTTTTTGTGATGGATTTTCAGTTAATCATAGACTTTTTAATGAAATATATAATCACTTAATCACTGTGAATGCATCACTCTCAATTTTAAACTATTATTTTTTATTAATTTATTAAATGATATTGCGTATTACGGCTAATAATCCAAATGGCTCAATTAACAATAATAAATTTCATGATGTTTGAAGTAAACAAATATGGGTTAAATTGACTAGTAGATTTTCTTTCAACTGTTTTACATGATGGCTTATTCAAATTGGTTTTTGATCGTTAATGGTTATTTTTGACTTAGCCTATATATCTGTAGATCTAATGTGTGTGCATGAGTTACGAAAAGAAGAATCACTGTATGAGATACAGTTCTATTTGTATATTCACTTTTTGCAATATGTTAGCTATAAATGATGTACCAATCATTTATAGCTAACATATTGCAAAAAGTGAATATAGATATAGAATTGTATCCCTGACAGTACAGCAATGGAGTACCTGAAATGCACAATTGAAGAAGAAAAAAGGAATAAAACTGTCTCTTATAAGCAAGGAATTATGACCTATGGCTGTCACAGTTATAGATATCAATGATTTTGTGGGAGGCGTGTATAAACGCATGCATTGGCTATATTAAACCGTTTCCTCCCTTTAGGATAACCAAAAATTAGTCCTCAGCACGCCCATCTCATCGAGGTAGGCTAGAACTGTTGAGGTTGGTAGATCCCTAATTGTCGCCATTTCTGGCTATTCTTCTGCAAATTGAACAAATTAAAAATGATGATTTGGTAAAATGTTTCAACCACCATACATCTAGCGTATGGATAACTAATGATAGTTACCTTATAAGCTCGAATAGTTGACGATGCCACATGAAATGTGGCAAAAGATGAAGCTTGCGTTGTCTTCCATTTATTATGATTTAAAATTGACATATTACGATGGAATACAAAGCTTAAATTTTGACCCATAAGCCAGGAGCATCTATCTGCTAATTGAATGTAATATATGATATACGGTTAAGACATTTGGCTATTTATCGTAATACAAGTAACGATTTAACTTCATGCTTACAGACAACCAGCAATAAGATTTGGCCCTTGATGGTAATTATGAGTATTAATGCCTTTCAGCTTTCATTTTTTCATATCAAAAGATGTTTATATGGCCTTGATCTGTCCAATATTGGTTAATATAAATATTTAATTGTATCGTACAAACTTGGTTGGCCTGGGTAGCCTCCACTTCTGTTGTGACTAATTTAAATATTAGTATTGTTCACTGTTATTTTATAATTATCTATCAGTTAGAATATCAATATATTTATTTTTGTAGCATTTGTTTTGTAAAAAGGAGATTCCGTAATTCTAGACACAAGTCAATCGGGTATTTGACCCAATTTTTAAACTGTCATAATCGACAATTAATCCAAACCAATTGATCAACAATTGATCCAAACCATTAATGTTAAAAATACTGTACTTTATTTTATTTTATAATATGAGTGATTTTAAAATAATATTAATTGTAACTCTGAATATGCAGTCTTACAAATAAGTCTTAAAATAGAATACATATAATTCAAACTTTCATTAATTAGAGAACAAGCCATTTCATTGCGATCCACAAAAAACATTGCCGGATATTTTTCAGCTGCATTTCTCTGGCTGCGTTTCTCCGTGTTTTTGCTCTTTTCGATTTAAAGCACACTCACGGAGTCAATGTAAATAAAACGGATTCATTAATTCCGCGAAACGCTCGTCCGTCTTAAAGTGCGCCCTCTTTCCACTACTATTCCCACCCCATCTGCCGGTGTAATTTAATTCGATCTCGAAGACCGCTTTCGCACAGTTTACGTTGGCGTTATCGACTTTAGCATACAAATAAGCGTATTTTCCACGACCGCAATTTTTCCTCATAAACGTATTTTATTATAAAAATATAATTGATGGTTGAAGCTATTAATTTATATATAGAAATATTTATATTATATTCCTTTATATAATTTAAATATTACCATCAAGACAACTTCACGAAAAATACACACATATATATCGAGCGTATAACAAAAATCGACGACGAAATTGGCGTTGGAGGTCTGGAGTCATGTCTATACTAAGATCACATGTGTGAAATGCTGCTTGCGGTTAAACAGTAACAACTGACTTGTCAACATTACAACCAGTATTTTACGCGTGCGCTTGTGATTTTAGTTCAGACACGACAATAGATTTCCAATGTCAACTTCTCGATACATCTGTATTTTAATAAAATATTTTTAAATTACTAATATTCTGAGTTTTATGGTAGAATTATATTATATTAATTTTTTTAGTTCTTTTTATTTAATTTATTTAAATAACTGTATCCAAGTGAATAAATCTTTTTTTTTTTCAATAGAAGGTAGCCAAAAAAGGTGTAAAATCTTCAGGTAAAGTTGTTCATTGATTAATTCAAAGTAGAAAAATTAAGTAAAAAAATATTGTACGGTTTTTCATTAACGCCCACGTGGTCATTGACATAATAAATATGTGACTAGAAATTAGTAATATTTATTGTTTTTTTGATTATTCAGTAATCATTTGATTAGAAATAGTTTTATTAACATCCAGAGTTAAACATTGCAAATGTTTATTTAATACTCTTACTTTTACTTATTATTTATTACTTACTCTTACTTCTTACTTTCTACATTTTGAGCACCATTCGCAATTGATAATTAGTACATGCTACTCGAAATGTACATCTAGTGTTTAAAAAAAAAAAATAGTGAAGCAAGAAACGATTTTTTTTATTAATCTTACAAATATATCTTCTTTATATTTTTATTCTTCAGTCAGAAATTGATAAAAAAATATCAAAGTGATTTATTTTCAAAACCTTATAAAAATAAATCACTTTGATTTGTTTTACTTATTAATTGGTTATAAAACGTTTTTAGATTAATTTATTAAATTTATTATTTATTAATGTTTTACCAAATGATTAATGAGAATACAATTAAATATTTATTTTTCAGTAGTACGCCTCTTTGCAAAATTAACCACACAAAATATGTTGTAGTTTAAAATAGAAATGCGGCAATCTTGTGATATTTTTAATTACTGCTAAATTAAATATATCCACTTTTTATTAACCAAATTACGGAAAGCCCATCAAATAACAAGTGTATGGTTGTACGATTTTGTAATTTTTATTATTTAATTTATACATTTTTTGTTTATATCTGTTAATATAGATTATTATATTTATATACAGGGAAATTTTTCTTGATTGACATTCTCATTTATCACTTTGTGAAACATATTGAACTATTATTGATTAAAGTTTTTTAAATTAAATTACACTTGATTTGTTTCACATTTGTTTGTAATCTGGTGATGCTGTAAAAAACGAAACTAGTCGAGTAAAAAGAAAAAAATATTGTGAAACAAACCAAGTGTAATTTAATTTAAAATTCCTTTATCAATAATATACAGGGTAAGTCGAGAGGAATGGGTCAAACTTCTAGAGTGTATTGTACGCGTGACTCTAATGTAAATAATGCATATTTTGTTAGCCGATTTTTATTAATTTTCAAGTTTGAGTCTAATTAAAAATAAACAATATTTCATATATTAATATTTATAGAAAAGTGTATTATTCATTCACTTGGTCACAGTTATTTAAATATATTAAATAAAAATGATTTGAAAATAATTAATAAATTATTTTCACATTTAGCTGTGTGACTTTTGACTTACGTTACGTAAGTACGTTAAACAAATGCACATTAAAACAACTACTTCCCGGGCAAATACCCACGCCGGACATTGAATTACATAATGTACACCTGCTGTTGCACATCAATAAAATATTGCATAATGTAACAAATTTTGATCCGAGAAAAAATTCTTTAAAGCGAAAACAACAAAAGGAACGTTACTTAATTTAAGGTCATCTGCAGACACGTGTTTCGGGATCTATTCCTCGTCAGTACAGCTATGCCTTACATAACTTAAAGATGTTAAAATAAATTAATTCAAATACAATCAGCAAAATTAAATCAGTTATATTAAATCAAATTAAACTAAATCAATTTAAATTAAATTAAACCAAATTAATTCATTAATGGTTTTAATATTTAGACATTGGTAGTTCATATTGTATGAAATAAATATGAATAAATTATTAAAAATCAACCAATAAAACACAGATTAGATTGAATAACTTTAAATTCTCAACTAGTTTCGGATTATCAGCCCATTTTCAAGAGAATTTAAAATTTGTTTTATTAAATAATAACCCGAAACTAGTCGAGAAATTAAAGTTATTCAATCTAATCTGTGTTTTATTGGTTGATTTTTAATAATTTATTCATATTTATTTCATACAAATTAATTCAATTTAAATTAAAACCGAATAAAATTGAACAAAAAGAATTGAATCAAATTAATTAAAAAGAGCGACCCTCACCTGTTCTATACGTTTAGGATAATATTCTGGTTGCAAATGCTCTCTCTGTAAATGGTATGGAGCCTTGCTCGAGTGTATTTATTACTCTTATTTGTGGAATGCTCAATTGAATACTATTTCTTCTTGAGCTGGTCGTGGCATCTTCAACTATTATATCCAAAATATCTTCTACTCTTTCTTAATCTTGTCGAGTAGCTCGTTCAGAACTTACGATGACACTGGAAAGCTATCCGGTCTCGCACTGTTTGTTAAAAACTCTGATACATATATCTTTATTAGGATGTCTGAAATATGGAAACCGTTAACGATATTCTTCAATAGCACCTCTAGCATTCCCATTACAAAAAAACATAAACTAATGCCATATTTATACATATTCTATACTTGAATAAGTGTGTGGCATATTGTTATACTTAAGTCGTTCAAACTTAACCTTAACTCACTGTCACAATACTCCGACACATTATCAAAACAACAAAGTATTCAAATTTGTTTGAACATTTTAAATTGCTCTATAACTTGAAAACAAATAAAAATCGGATAACAACACTTGAGTTTTTTTTACATTACTTTCACGAGTGGCGTTTAGCCCGTTCCTCCAGACTCACCTTGTATATATAACGGATATTTGATGCGGCCAGGTATTCATGGGGATTTTACATATAAAAACAACTTTTAAATTCTTTCATTTTTTTAATGAACAGAGAAACGGAATTTTACATTACATGTAAAATTCCTACTCGGTATATATTCAATTAATATCAATAAAAATTTTAAATGTATTAATTAATACCATTTTTGTCTTGCCACTTTCAAATTGAATTGGCTTGATCATTTCGAATTAATTAGTTTCTTGCTAAAAAAAAATACTTGCCTTTTCTATTCGTAAGCTGTCTTACTTCTTGTTTCCATATTTTGCTGCTTAATTTATTTTTACAAGCTAATTGGAAGTAATTAATCAATATTGATTTTCCTATCACTTTATGAAAAGGTCTGCGTTGGAAATAGTTTATTACTTCCAATGATTTTCAATTTACTGTGTATATCAGTTTCTGCCATCTCCTTTGGGATCTTGTTATTGAAACTGAATTTATTACGTTATATTTGAATTTTAATAGCATATATCCATAATTAACACCAACTGCAACATGTGTGTTTATTCGTTAATATATTAATACAGTCAAGATTTATTAATGTAATTAAATTTTGGCTTCAATTTTCAAAGACACCAACAATAAAATATTAGCTGAATGCATCGGGGAAAGTATTTTAACAGGAAAACTCTCTGTTTGTGGTTTTATAGACACATCATCATTTTTTTTTTAATAATATTCATAAAATATTTGGCCCACATGTATAGTCTATTATCATCCCCCTTGAATCACCCTTGCATTTTTTTAATCCACTTATTTTGCACATTCCACAGCACCTGTTGCGAATCTACCCGCGGTATTTGTTTGTCCGGGCGTAGATTTATTGTTTCGTGTTCGCGGTGGGTGGACGCAAGAGAAGAACCAATAAGCAAAAACGAAAGAAAAGGAAAGGGGAAAATTCGAACACCATCTCATCACTTCCACTTATCTCCTTATCCTTCAATAGATGTAATATATTTCTATTAACATTTAATGCTTAGATGTAGGTTATTTGTATTTTATTTATTTAGCAAAAGACATGTACCCTTTTTACACGTATTGTATTGGTTTAACTAGGGTTTAATTTTTGAATTTTCTATAAATGATTAATGAATACTTAAAAGCTTTTAAAGAAATGTTCAGCCACCATTCATCTAGCGTATTGATAACTAGTGATGGCCATTTCGGTTTTTCGAACCTCATCAGACTAGTGTGTTGTTAAAGATATAGAATTTTGGAAATAAAATCAGTGGATTTTTTTTATACTAATAGTTTTTTTTTATTTTCTCAACTAGTTCTGTAAAATACCACCTTCCACTTAAATCAGCAATGTTGTAACTGCAACTATTTAGTATTCTGCTGAAACAATATAAAGAAACTCTTGTATATTTTTCTTCATTTTTTCATTTTTAACAACAGATTTACATTTCGATCACGATGTGAACATTTTAAATGTTTTACAAGGTTATAAATAAATATTTTTTTTACTATTGAATTTTACACCTTAATGGGATGTATTCACGCGTAATGTGACAGGCACATTTGCAACATTTATCGAATTTCCATGACAACTCCGATAAATATCAGTAAGTTGCTGATATGTTAAAATATGTTTGTGAATGAGGTTGAAATTTCATCGATAAGCATTTGCAAACTAATTGCAATTTGTGAACTCGATAACCATTTGCATATTATTATTCGTGAATAATTCTCTAAGTAGCATTAATAAGTAATGAATATTGGATGATTTAATTAATCCTTTATGATTCTGAATCGTTACTTTACATTTGTTACTTAGATTTAACTGGGGTTTAAATTGTTTAATTTGTAAATTTTCGATAATTTATTAAAACAAACTTAGAGATTATTCAGAGGTTTTTTATTGACAATTATTTTCAGTAAAATACTACCTCTGCCTAACCCATCAAACTATTCTATTTTGGCTCATCTTACACTTGTTGAAACATGGTTAATAATGTTTATAGGTTTTTCTTTAAATAAACACTTGGTTATTGTTTCACAATTTATATTTATTTTTCTGATTAATTTCGGCCAGACGACCATTATCAAAGAAATACATAAACAATAACCAAGTATAAATAACTCATCAATGTTATAAGTGCAATTATTATTCCGTCCTCTTTTTGTGAATCAGTGTTTCTTTTACTTATTTGTCTATCAACTAGTTGAACCTTTATCCATTTATATTTATGTTTATTACATGCATTTCATTTATGCATGCAATAAATGCGAGCGCAATACGACAGCGCAGTGTGATTGCTTTATATTTTTATTCTTATTATACTTTTTTTATTCTCTACTAGTTTCGATACAATTCCAACTCACCAATATTATAAGTTGAACTATTTAGTCCGTTCCTCTGTTCATAAATCAGTTCTTTTATTTATTAACTATCGACTATTTGAATCTTTATCGATTATAAAGGAAAAGCATACAATAAATGCTAGCGCAAAGCGATTTGTGAAATTTATCGATTTTTCATGACAATCCATATAAGTATCGGTAACTTATTGAAAAGTTGAAATATGTTTATGAATGGTGTTGCAATTTCATCGATAAGCATTTGCTAACTAATTGCAATTTACGAACCCAACAATTTGTATATTATTATACGTGAATGACTCCCTAAGTAGCAGTAATAAGTAATGAATATTGGATGATTTTGTTAATAATATATAATTCTGAATCGTTAATTAGGAAATACCAACAACCATCCTTTTAACTGTTGCAAATGCAGTTGCACTATGCAGCAAAAAGCAACGATCTCTGAAAACCTTTGACACCACTCACGGAAGCTAATCGACTCTCCTTTAACGACTACACGCGCTTATCATAGCGTGAAATTTGCACGACTTCAAAGTGTAATCCTCGTAAACTTAAACATTGCACACTTTTGGCTCATTCAGACCACTCATTATCGAAAACGACGAGGGGCTTAAATAGCCCCGATACGTACGCGAAAGTGCCGGGCGCCGGAACAAGAGAGTCTCGGAAACAAAATCTGGGCTAATTTACATTTTACGATCTCCGGGCAACAGTTTTCCGGTTATTCATACACACGCGAGGATAATATATAGGGGCTAATCCGGTCGGTCCCGGAAAACGGGCACATGTGGCGCGTGCTCCGCGCGCGACGCCTATCGATCGCGAAATTGCGAGAAGGGCTTTCGCCCAAATGAAAGAAGAGAGCGAATTTAGACATTTATAATCTGCCCCGTGTTATGTTTTTTTCTTTATCCGATTTTGTTTTTTTAAGTGGGATTCTTCAAACACTCACCTTTTATTAATAAATTTAATATTAATAAACTTTACATACGGAAATTCACCATTAAAAAAATATATAGTTATAAATTATACACTAAAATAATAAGGCAAATGAAAATATTTTCCTCCCCAAACATTAATTCTATATTTTGTTTCTACAGAAAGAAGAACTAGCTTTATTATCAGACTTATAGAGAGTATTATAAACATATATTTGTATTTGTTTAATACTACCGCGCTTGTAAACAGTTGCCATTACAAGGCTATCGATCATAAGTCTTTCTAGCCTTTTGTTGTTTTGAAGGGCAATTATATTAGAGAACTCTTAATAGAATAAAGTAATCAAATATTGTTGATGGGGTAAGTTGAATTAACGGGGAATGTTATGGTTTCTGGCAATGCACATTTTTTTTTTAATATTTTTGAAATTGTTTTCATCGCAGGCATATTTTTCTGCAAGGAACCGCATTCATTCACTGATTGGAGTAATTTTGGTGGTGTATATAAGGTAGCTCCTCGATACCCAATATGGGTAAAAGAGGATTAGATTAAGAAAGAAAGAAGTTAAGGTAGGTTTAGATTTTTGAATGAATTGTTTTATTTCGAATCACAAAACAGATCAGTTTCGAAAATCCGACTGAAAAAATCACATATTGAATTTTCATCTTTTACTTATAACTGAAATAGTGCTCTTATTAAATTATATTTTCTTGACGAGAGAAAGAGTACCTATACACTGGTCTGGTGACATTGTAAATAGGTGGGAAGTACATTTTCAAATCTGGATTTGTAAACGTTGATTGATATCTTCTATTTCTACTTCTGTCTAATGTGAGGAATTCCAACTGTTATAAACCAACAAGCTTTGAAGAAACAATCAATTCCAAATTAAGTTTATTTCAAATTAAAAAAAAAGAGATTTTTTAACATATTTCGAGAATTATAATTGTCAACTAAGTTAGGTCTGAAAAATGACCTGTTGTTTCCAAAATGTTAAACACAATTTTCCTTCTCTACGTGCACGATAACTTGAGAACGGTTTAATTTACAAACTTTTACTTTTCAACAATCAAAGAAAACTTCCTTGTGAAGCTTATACCAATAATATATAGAAATTGTTCGTGTAAAAAAAGGGAGGTTCAGTTAATAAATAAATAAATATTAACCATGGGTGATTACTGAATTAATTGAAAATCCATTATTATTTTAATAAACGAATAAATAAAGTATTTTTTATTTTCAACAATTTTGTATTAAATTTCACTATAATTGATTCGCTGCGCTGTAGTTTCTTCAGATGAAGAATATTACAATATTTACAGAGATATTTATATTATATATATATATATATATATATATACATAGTTTTATGGAGCGCGATTCTTCGTTCAGCCGGAGTAGTGGGGAGTTCGTGAGTTCAACTTGTTCATTCAGCAAGAAGCTCGTTGAGTAATTTTTAATTAATTTCCAGGTTTTCGAGAATGTTAAATTTTATTTTTTTAACTCTTTGTTGATGTGATTGGCATATATTGAATTGCCCTTATCGTTTGAGAATGCTTTGTGGTATTCTTTAATTCGCTCATCAAATACTCTCCCCGTTTCTGCCGGGTGTCCAGATATGTACGGTCACCGGCTATATCTCAGGAACTAAGACTCCTAGAGCTTTCAAATAAAAAAATATGTTAATAAAAGTGACCATGAGAAAAATTTGGAAATATATTTCAAGTTTGTATCTCTTCCAGTTGAAATAAAGGCATCATAAAACTACACTTTTTGAAATCATGATGAGTTTATAAAACAAAAATGTTACAGAAATTTGTCTCTTACTCTTGAAATAAAGGGTCAGAATTTACAAAGAGCAAATGTCAAATAACTCTTTTGTTTTTTAATCGATCTTAATGATTTTAATGTCATACGAAAGAACTTATCATACTGATTAAAACAATTATAACATTAATAAAAATCTGCTAGGTGGCAGATTAAAGAGAATATAATTTTCTCATTTTCTTACAAAATTCAAATAGAATTATACATTTTTCTTAGTATCAATAGAAAGTGCTTGAAAATGTAAGAAATTATGTGAAAATCGCATCTCAATAGCTTTGTTCTATCACATGTTATATATAAAAGAAAATTTCAAATTAAAAATTTTAAATGTAATTGGAAAACTTTTTGAGGTTAATAAAATTTATAACAAAAACAACAAAATTGAATTAGTTTATCACCATCACGGGACATTTTCTAAAGTGTGCTAAATTATTTGGAAATATTTTTACTCAATACTATTTTGCCCAACAATAATTATTAGTCATTTAGTTGTATTTTATTCTACAAACTCTCATTTACTTATTGCTCTTTAAAGTAGATATTTAACGCTGGTAATGTAGTTAAGACATAATTATCATCGTTGGGATCGAAATGAATGCGAACCCTCTGTCCCTCCAGCAGGTGTTAATTTCGCATTCATGTAATTAATTAATATCCGCGGAATGTGACATTTGTGCCTAATTAATACTATCAATCTTGTTACAGCTCGAGGTTCTCTTATTCGAATTAGGAATTTATCGCAGTAATTCATATTAAATTACACTCAGTCTTGTGAAAGACGTGAAATATTCAAAATATGAATTGAGAGTTTTTAAATGTTTCTTGTTATTTTGTATCACACGCTCAAATATTTTAAAATGAAAACATTATGAACTTGAAATATCGAGCGTATAAGAAAAATCGACGACGAAGCTGGCGTTTGAAGTCTCGAGTCATGTCTGTACTAAGATAACACGCGTGAAATGCTGGATGTGGTTAAACAGTGACATGTCAGATATTAATTTTGTTGAATAGGTAGTCAAACTACATTTATTTTAAATTACAATAGTCAAAGTAAGTGTTGAAAATGTCCACCGCTACTATCCAGGCAACTTTCACTCCTTCGCCTAACGCAAGTAAAAACATTTTGCAACATTAAAGGATTCTGGTTAATTTAATTAATTTTTTTATGTAATTCTCTCCTGCAGGTGAACTAAGTTGTTAACACGCACTTGATATATGGAGTTTTTTTTTTTAAATGGCCACATATGGCAATATCACATGATCTAGGATAATCCTCATATTTTGCGAATTAACGTACCCGCTTAAATGAAACCATGCCTCATCTGTGAAAAAGGTTTGGTCAAGGAGATCGTCATCAAAGTTTTGAAGGAATCATCGGTAAAATGTAACTCTTCTAGAATAATCAATTATGTGTAGTTCTTGTACGCAAGTTAATCGATACGGGAACAAATCCATATCCTTCTTCAAAATTTTCTGGCAGGTACCAATTGATACTTCAGTTAATTGTGAAAGCACACGAAGTGAAGTTCTAGGTGAATCTTCTATTATTTGTCGCACATTTTCAATTAACTCTGGAGTACGTTTTGTTGCCATTCCAGTGACTTCCTTCCTACCAACACTTCCAGTGTCACGAAAGACTTGTACAGCACACTGAAGAGTACATAGAAAACAGTTGTCAACGGCAAGATTGGGAAATTGATTTCGAAATTCTTCCAAACAATCGGGAACAGAATACTGCCACTCTCCACCAACTTTTCGCCCATTACAAAAATAAGATTCAATCATAAACGTTTTATGTGCCTTAGAAAACCTTAATTAAGTAATATTCTCATTAGTACGTTTTCAATAACTATTAAAAAACAAATACAAACTAATAACGGCGGCGGTGGGTCGGCAATAAAAATTAAAACAAAAAAGATTTACTAATGACTTCGATGGGTTGACGAGGATAATGCTATCCCATGTCAAATCATACTTTCCTGCAATGAAAATCTGTTACGGCTGGTCCTCGGTGGTTAAAGCCGTATTTATACAGAGGAGGCAAGAGCGTCGAATCTAGATGCGCGATGTTTAGTACTATTGATAGTTCAACAATCATCATAAAGCGGTAAAGTACATTAAAAATGATCCGAAATGTTATTCCTCTGTTGAAGAAAGAGCAACGATATTTTATTTTTCTAGATGGCATCGAGACGTGTGGACGGTGATTATGCGATAAATCTAAAAATGTGAATCAAGTGATGTGTGAGTAATTAGAATCACTGTAATTTAACGGCGCGCTAATTTTTATCGCGTTTTACCGCTTTACGGCGATTGCTAAACTATCAACAGTACTAAACATCACGTATGTGTGTGTACTCAAGGGCATCTAGGATCGCCGCTCTTGTCGCCTGTACTACATATACACGACCTTTAACCGATTTTTGTTCAAAAGCAGTCATAATTACGCGTGCTCTACTCTATACCTGCTTTTAACTAAAACCATCAAAAAATATAAGAAATATGGCTAAATAAACACAATGAATAACACATAAATAAATGAATTATTACAATAAATAAAATGTTTAAAGATTCAGTTCTATGATTTTTTAAATAAAAAATACTCTTTTCTATATGTATGATTTTTTGTCACTAAGTGAGGACCCTAGGGATTTTGGTAAAAGATAAAATGCATTTCTCGAAGAAAAAAGATAAGTAGAAATAACACTCCTTTGTAATATTTCTCTAATGGATTAGAAATTTGTTAATTCAAAAGTAGTTTATTTCATTTACTTAAGTTCTCAATCATTCAATAAGCAATTAATTAAAATTCTGGGAAATTGTCTTTCCTTTATCCAATCCCTCATTTTTCCGACGTAATTGAAATGCAAAGGGCATAACTCAGCTTTACATGCAATTTAGCCGGCGTTTATTCGATAGCATCCGATTGTTCGGAGCCCGTGGATAATCACCCTCCCCGTCCCTCTCACCCCGCCACTCTCTTCATTCATTCCACGATCCATAGCGTCGGTTCTATACTGTTTACAACGTTTAATGTAATTACTGGCTTATTGGAGTCTTTGTCTCGCGCTCTCTCTGGCTCTGTAGTATTAGAGTCCGGTTCGAAGTTCAACAAGGCTCAAATGACTGCAGCAAACGAACGGATGGATGAAAGGGGTGACGGGCTAGAGAGCGGGTCCGGTGGTGATTTCGATTCAGGTGTGTGTGTTGCCATGGAAAACTGCTGATTTACTTACTCTGCGAAATCTATGTATATAAATCGATGCCGTCAGATAACTGGACTCGGGGGTGTATTTTGTTTTTGTACAGATTAAATATCGGCCTTTGCAAGTCAATGTTTATTTAGTAACTTTTTCACCTAATTATATGAGCCACAGGGTTTAGTTGGGTTTCGTTGTGACTTTGTATTAACTTTTATTATTATTATAATTCAAATTCCCTATCTACCATAACGGTTGTTGGTTTGCAGTTTCGTTGGATGAATAAAAATAAAACACGACGTATGTTTTGACGTTTTTATGTTTAATTCTAGAGCAAATTCAGAAAATATACATATTTACAAGCCTATAAGGAATTACACCCACAATGGGTGTTATTTTTCTATTGGTTAGAAATATTAGTGGGAGGACCGTGTTAAATAAGGAGAAGGTTATGAAATGGAAGATAAAAGGGATTTTGGCAACAATATTGGTTGCTGGCCGGTTTTGATCAGCTTAGGGACCCGCGCTATTAAGACACGACAATGGTAGTGTATTATTTACTTTTATTAGAATCATTAATAAAAGTTTTATGCAAGATTATATTTACTTCAATTTTCTTTTTTTGCTCTGTTCTAAATAATAATTAGTGAAACATGATTAAATATATAATAAAAATTAAAAAAAAAAACACTTGCTTTATTAAATATAGACTTAGGCCTTAGATAACTGATTTTTAGATTTGTTCATCTCTAGAGTGCTTCGATTTTCTTCTTTATCTTACATTATGTTGACACTAGTGAATAAAAACAAATAAAACGTCGCATGTGTCATAATTTATAAAATTAGTATGTACAATTTGTTAGAATAACATAACCTATAGCGTGTTTACTTTTATTGTCAAGATCATTTTTTAATAAATAAATTAGAAGCACTCCACAAGATCAAAGCTCTGTATTATGTGGTTAATAATAATAAGATATATACATAAAAATATACAAAACAAATAATACAAACTAAAAAAAATACAAAATCAAAAATATAACTTATCGACCAGTGGTCTTTCCGCTTGTTGATTATTATTATTAAAAATCGAATATTTTTTTGCGTGAATAATATTCGAGAGATTAAAAATATAAATAAAAACAAGCACCCGATAAAATAACCGAAACACAAAATAACGAATCCTGCTCGGGCGAGCCGATATGACAACGGACAACGAGCGCACGGCCACGCGATAAATCCATACAAATGTCATTGAGTCTGAGCACCGACCCTCTCCACTCCCCACCCGATACGGGGAGGTGGATTTCACGGGACTTTGTTTTCGCATTTCACATAAATCCATAAAAGTTGATACGAATTTATTGGCACAGAAAGAAGGACTGATCCGGGCACATTTTCATACAGTATTGTATTTATTGTCACATGACGCGTGACTGAAATGATTAATTTATTACTACCGCATGCTCGGAGGGGAAAAGAGTGTCAACGCGTCGTGTTAAGGTTTGTTTGTTTTATTTGAACGAAATTGAGAGGGTTTATGAATTATTTGCTAAAAGAAATGTTGGTGGCATTCATACCAACTGAAAATTTGGCTGCTTCAGCCTAATATATTGCATTTGTTTTAATTAATAAAACATAACATAATTGTAACTATTTAGTTACAATTTACTGATAGGAAAAATTAACAAAGTGTTGTCATAAAATTATTGACCTACATTTGATTGCAAACATGTTTTAGCAACTAATAAGTGAGAGAACAAAATCTGAATTGCATGCATTATATTGAATAGGCTCCATTAAACAAAATTCACACTATGGGAACATTCATTGACATTAAAGGAGTCTTTGAGTATGCGTCCTTTAAAAACTTAAGAAAAAGCTTTGGAAATAGCCGAAATTGACAGAATAATATTTATTTATTTATTTACTTACTTAACCTAGGCTATTACATACAGTAACATATGCAGCTGGATAGATGATATCCTAGATGGTAAGTTGTTCATTTTGATCCTAGCCGACATAGAGATACGTGCACATGTCACCAGAGGGTACCTACAAGGAGGTGTGATATCACCTTTTTATGTGGTCTCTACTAAACTTAATTTTAACAATATAAAAGAGTATTTATTGACTTGGTCAGAGTTATTAAAATAAATTAAATAAAATAATTTGAAAAAAAAACTATTGTTTTCTATATTTATTGAAAATGATGGAAGACCCATTAATATGCGTACGGTATATCATTGGATAAGAAGTTTCGGTCTGCTACCTTAACGCCCACATTTTGTGCTACCTCTTACATCCGAACACCGACGTAATCGCCTAGAGTGGTGCAGAGAGCGATTGCAATGGAACGAGGAATGGAATACAGTTGTCTTTAGCGACAAATCCCTCTTTTGTTTGGGCGTGAATGATGGTCGACAAAAGGTGACTAGAAGTCGCGAGGCGGTGAACGACAAGATCCAGAGTACGATGTTGCAAGGCATATCCATCGAACTGTTGGAGTTATGGTATGGGTAGCTATTGAGTATGGTAGCAGATCCTCATTAGTGTTTATTAAAGGCAGCATGACATCTCTCCGCTACATACAAGAAATTGTATGACCCCATATTATACCCTACATTACAACACTACACTACAACCTTTTCAACAAGATAATGCCGGGCTACATGTTGTTATAGCTACTTTGAACGATACCAAATCAATCTTTTGCCCTAGCCACCAAGATCTCAAGATTTTTCTCCGATAGAACATGTTTGGAATATTATCGCTAGGAAACTAACCGGTTTAACTCGACCTTGACAGCCCTTTGTCGAGAAGTACAAGTTGCTTGGGATGAGATACCACAGGAGGATATCGATCACCTCATTAGAAGTGTGACTAGGCGTACTCGTGAATGTTTAACACATCGTGGAAGACTTACATATTATTAACATTTGTACATGTTCTGGTGAACCGATTACTTTGAAATTTTAATCAATTAGTAACTTAGTAATTACGAACATGTGTACAGAATTATCGAAAAATAATCACTCGTTCTTGTTGATTACATTTCTATTGCACTTAGTATATTTTTATAATAAATATATATCCATCCAACGGCGTGCGCAGTAAATTGCTGTATTTGGGTTTGCTACTTGGAGTTCTTGGATAGAACAGGATGCTGGTAGAGCTTTGGAAACTAGGAGATGTTCCATCGGCTGAGATTCGCCGCATTGACATCCCGAAAGATATTCTCATTTTGTTTGTTGTCCCAATCAGGTTGATTGTTTCCACTTTTGTCTCTTTTTTTTTGGACATGTGTTCTCTTCTGTGTAATTCCATTTATGGAGGTTTTCTCTGCATCTACCTATTTGTCTCAATCTGTTAACGGTCTACCAGGTGCACCAGTCTAGTTCTTTCCAGGGCGGAAGTTTTTCTGTTACATTTCAGTTGTTAGTAGCTTTCTGTATTAATCTGTTAGCGCATTCTTTCTCTCGTGTCGCATTCACACTTTTTTTTAGGGGTTGAACAACTTTCTGACAACTTCGTATGGACCTGAGTCTGGTAATTGGTGGTTCATAGCTATTCAGCCTATGTCCGATTTCTTGTCGTGTGCTTATATAATAGATTCTGTCGTACATTTCAGCGTGAAGTTGGCCGCGTTACATTTATTTATTTATTTATTAATTTACGGATTTCTCCTTTTTCAATATTACAAAAAATATATAATAACATATACAATATAAATAATTACAGTTAGTGGAACATTCCGCTTTACACTAAAATTAGAGAGAAAAAATACAAAAATGCTATAAGTGACTAATATTGGCGAGATCAATAAATGATAAGTGACGTTTAAATATATGATACAAATTCGAAAAAATAAGGAAATTAGGATTTAACATAAGTAAGTTACAATACCGCATTATACGCGAGACTGGACTATGAACGCCATAACTAATGCGATGGAAGTTTAACCAGAACAATGTGGATACAAAGAAATTAAAATTCAATAGCGAAAGTAAATGACTGGAGTTCACAAGACCATTGATCAGTTTAAATCCATAACACATATTCAGTGTAACCCTTCGATGTTGTAGGGGTTTCAAGTTAAGGGTTCTCAAAATGTAGGATCGACTGTACTCTGCCCGACCTGTTCCCATTCTAAATGATACCACTAATAAATATTTATTCTGTACTTTCTCAATTAACTCAATGTTGTTGTTATAATATGGAGACCAGATAATCGAACAGTATTCTAACTGCGGTCTTACCAAACTAATATAAAGAGTCCTGAACGTATTCAAACGCTTTTTTACTAGTAATATTATTAAAATGGGGAAGAAAAGTCATGCGACAGTCAAATACTACACCACTAAAACTTAACGCTACAAGATAATAACGTACAATGAGTAGAATACGAAGTACAAGCACGATATGGCGATAGTAATAATTTATTCCACGCTTTCGATGTACAAAATCTATTATTTAAGTTGTTATTTTATATATGAATTTAACAATTTAACACTACTGTATATGTATGGAGGATCTAACCAAAAGACATTCCACAAAAAAGGGCAATCTGGGTTAGGTGAATGATCGGTTTTCAATGAAGCATAAATTAGAGAGGGTTATTATTAAAAATGAAATGAATTTTCTCAATTGAAAGAGGTTTGGTTACTCAATAGTATAAATTAAAAGAGAGAGAGAGAAAAAAGACACGCGGATGGCCATCTACTGTCTGTGTTAAGAACTAATGTACAGATAAAAACGCAAGTTAACCGTCAAACATTCTCTTAATGAATGAATGTAATATAAGTGTAAATAGGTATCGAAAATAAAATAATACTTTTTCATTGTGATAGAAATACGAAAAATCAATTACATAATCTTAACTTTTAGCTGAATTTTGAAAAAATATAGGTGTAAACCCGTCAAAAATCAACTCCTACAACCATCAGTCATCATAAAAATACCCTATACATTTCTTTTTATTTATAGAACAGAATTATAAGACCTAAATCCATTTAAATCTAATCGTTTTCGAGATACTATTATTTTTCTGTAAAAATGTTGCGTTTTAATTCGCAACTATAAAAATGGAAGTAACGTTACATATGGTAACGTTACAAAAAAATAACATTTTGGCCTGATTCTAAGCTATTTATCGACTTCTTTAACTTGTTATTTTAAGTATCATGCTTTTATAATTTTATATCAATATTAGTTGAATATTTTCAAAAGTCACTTTTTTTTAAATTGAACATCCTATATATTTTTACATCATTAATTGCAGAATTAAATTCTCAGTCGACATGTATTAATATTTCTTATTTCTTTTTTTGTAAATTAAGAGTAATTTCCTAAAATTAGCTTATTGAAAATACATTTCTGATAACAATTAAATAATGAAACATTTCTTAATAATTAATAACCAAAAAATATACATTAAGCAATTAAACATTAAGAACTAAATAAACTGACTGAAACTAAAGCAAAAATTCCCCATATGGTGGGTTTTTCTGTCTTTATATAAATTATTATGGATATTTATGGGAAATTATAAGCAATGAGGTAAACTATAGACATATAAAATTAGTATTTCATATCAATTTAAATTTATATTCTGCATTCAGTAATGTATATATAATATAGAAGCATCCATTAAAGAAAAATTTATTATCTTGATTTTAAAATCGACTAAAATGAATAATAATAATAAACCAAAGACGACACAAGCGCCATCTTTTGCCTAATTATTATTAGACAAAAGATTGCGCTTGTATCGTCTTTCATTTATTAAGATTCATATCAGGTATTTCACCGCCACAAAATCGGTTCAACCGCCTTCATCAAGACTTTGCACATTGAACATACTAGTCTGATGAGGTTCGAAAAAACGAAATGGCCATCACTAGTTATCCATACGCTAGATGCATGGTGGTTGAACGTTTTTATTAAACTAAAAATGACATTAAATTATTAGCACACCCTGTATATTGTATTAAAAAAAACGTAAATGAGGATTAGTTTCGCGTGTGGATACTGATCAATTAAAATTGTAATGATACATTTTTACAATGTGTCAATATTTTTTAACGTTGTTAAGGAATACGCGATTTTCTTTCAGAAAAATGAGAATATCTAGAAAACGTTTCGATTTAGAAAATATTACTTCTAATAAAATGTATCTAATGAATCCAGAGCAATAATAAAAACTATATGGTTCCATTTAAAATTATAAAGTTTATATCTACTTCCGATATAGCCGTAGTACATTAATAAAATTCTCAACCATCATTCATTTAGCGTATTTTATTAAATGAATTTTGTTCCTGTTCTCACAAACAGGACAAGTTCGCCTTCCTTTAGTGGACGAAATAACGATTTTCGGAGTCTGTAGACTCGAATCATTGACGATGCCGTATGAAATTAGGCAAAAGATGGCGCTTGCGTCGTCTTCCATTTATTATGATTCATAGTCGTAGTATTCAGATTTAAAAATAATTTATTTGAAAAGAACACGTTGACATACAGATATAGTGAAAAAATCATAATTATAAATTTACTGAAACTTCCAACATTTTAGGGAACTGTCGCTCTGGGTAGATACTACATAGACATTTTTATAGCCCCAATTTTGTACAATTTATATAACAGATTCTAAAAATATAATTAATGTATAAACTTACATATGACATTATGCACAATTATATATATATATATATATATAGTTACTATAGTAAAAACATATTTAAATTAAATGGTTTTCCTTCAAATTTTACATCGTAATCGTAACGAATAGCCTCATATCGCATCAGAGTGAGTCACGGCACATAACTAAATTAGTTATCAAGACTTAAACCAATAAGCCCTGATAGAAAGTGAATTTATAACTTAGTTTTAGGTAAATTTCATCCCCCGGATGGGGAACAATCGACGACATCGTCCTGCTGACAGTCAGTCATGTGTAAGCCAGCGCGTGTGTCTGTTTGCCGAGATAACGAGTTTGGTATTCCGTGCACGTACCTCGACGACGAGGACGAGGAGGTATCACGCGATGATTCTTGCTATCGTCGGGGTGCCAATATTCGAGGAGTATATGTATTTTATCTGTTCACAAATCATAATATCAATTGAATATACGAGAGAAAAGGAATTTGCAAGAACTATTGCAGATTTCGTTGAAATTTATTGAGTGAAAAATATAGTTTAAAATCAGAATATTGAATAGTGTAATATAAAGAAACAATAAACTTTTTTTTTTCTATTTCATGTAAATAATAATATTCTTGACTGAAATACTTTTAGTTGCTATATATTTCGAAATATTTTTACATATATGTATTTTAAATAATAATTATGTATATACACACACAACTTATTCACACTATACAGATAATTTTAACAATATAACATAAATAATTACAATATATGTAGATGTTAGTCTGTTTGGGCTATCGACCAGAGGTCTTTCTGCCCTGAATAATAGTTAATTATGTAAAGTTACATGAATATAGATCTGCACATATCGGGTGTTTAGGTGACCAGGAATACATAGACTTTTTACATGTAAAACCAATTTCACTATTAATTTTCATTTTAAACAAAATATAAAAAATAAAAATGTGTTCAGAATTTTAGAATCTACGAAAAACAATGGTTATTTAACTTTTAAAATGGATGTATAATTAAAGAAATATTTAATTAAGTTTGATTACAAATTTCATAAATTTAAATTATATTAGCTATGTGAATTATTTTTTATTATCAAAGATAATGTAATAAATAATCCCAGCATAAATTAGCCTTAAGTAAAAACAATAACTTTTAGCATTGGATTTTTTTTACTAAAGGCTAATATACGCTGGGATTATTATATTATATTATATTATATTATATTATATTATATTATATTATATTATATTATATTATATTATATTATATTATATTATATTATATTATATTATATTATATTATATTATATTATATTATATTATATTATATTATATTATATTATATACAATGTATTATTTTTCTCAGATAATAAAGAATTGGTAGTAGTAATTTCCTAAAACTACAAGTTAAAACTTAATTCTGATAAATTTAATTCTGTATTCCCCATAATCCTAATATCCTTCCTAAATACAAAAATCCTACAAATAGAACAGTTATTTTTGTTATATTGTTTTGTATTATCTGTATAGTCAAAATAAATTGTGTGTGTATATAATAAATAAATATTTTTATAATATATACGCAAATAAAAGCAATCGATTGTAGTCTTTCCGCCTATGAAATTAATTTTAGTTATTTTACTATGTGTTGTTCAAACAAAAAAAGTAATAAAATATAAATATTTGTATTCTTTTTTAATAATTTTATTCTATAATTTTATTTGCATATTTTGAAACTCGGGACCATTAAACAAAAAGAATAAAGTACAAAAAAGCGTTTAATATACCAGAACCCAACTACATTAAAACTTTTTACATTTAGAACAAAACTTACACGTACACCACACACACGCGCACACAGAAATGGAGTCTATATAAACACGAAAGTCATATTTCATTTAAATAAGGGACTGGGCGGTTCTGTACGCCGAGCCACGGTTCCGATGTTAATATTGCGGTTTCTCTTTCCACCGTCTCAAACGGAGAGGGCGCGCAAAGGGGCGTCTTTGGGGATGTAGGGTTGTTTGATTCCAGCTGGTTTGATTAAACACACCGTCAATTCTGAACGTGTATTAAGTCATCGCCCGTTGTCAGTCTGCTTATTCTCTAATCTAATTGAGCGCGTTTATTATGCATTAACGCGTACGACAGGTATGTAGGATTTGTATTTTTTTTTTTTTGGTGAATGCGCCAGGATGTTTTTATTTATTGTGAACATAATATCAACAAACGTAAGAATTAATAAATTGTAAAGTAGTTTCAATTGCACATACTTTTTATTAACCCATTATATGCTAACGATCTATTTATAGAATATTACAAACATTTTGTTTAGGTTCTTAACGAATTCATATTTTTAAAATAATGTATTTACTTATTAGGTATTAACGAGTTCTGTAATTCTCTTAGTGCATGTTTTTTTTATATATATACAAATATAATTTATTTATGAGAATATGTATAACAGAAAAATTATATACAGAAAATATGTCCACATAGCTTAAATATTTTACATTTTCATATGGACATATTTTCTCCTAAACCTCATAATAACCTGTAGTCTTTTCGCCTTGTTTATTTGTTATATTAACTTGATAACAAACAACATTGAACCGAGCGAATTTTTATTATGATATTAAAAGGAAAAAGTGTTCCTCCAAACTAAATAAATATAAATATTTACAAACCTCAAAATACAAAGAGTATAATCGGATCGCACTATTAATATGTGGTACTGCTTCTTGGCTTGCTATGATTTTACCTTAATAAAGTTTATACTTTTACGTCCCAGTATCGTGTTTATATAAATATTTGTACTTTTATTTTATTTTACTCTAAAATTTACTGAAGAAACTTGTATTCTTTGCGTTGGGGTTGGCTGCTAATGGGTTAAATAAATAATGATTCTATAATTTAATAATACTTTATATTAATTTTTTTCTTTACTCTTTTTATCCATTAGCATTTTGTAAATATATATATATATATATATAATAATTATTTATTTCCCAACAATAATTCCATTTATAGAAAAATAATTCAAAAATAATAATAATAGGTAGAGAAAAAATGAATATAAATATAATAGGGATATGTACCTTAATTCTAGTGGTAATTATTTGTAAATATATTTACCAATAATTTTTTCATGGACCAAAGATGGGTTTCAATTGAACAAGTCTCGTATATACAATAAAATTGAAGTGTTTTTCTATCCTGAGCCATTGACTGGAATTAAGTTTTTCTGTCCTATTTCTTTTATTTCACAAGAATTATTTCGCTACAGTGTAAGTTCTTCAGATAAAACTATTAATTATGTTATTATTTGAAAATCATCGCCGCATATCATTGCAATAAAACTAAAATGCAAACTTTTGTAAATATTGAAATCAGTTCTGAAAATTAAAATCAAAATTTTTGTAAATATTAAAATCATGGCTGAAACACCGATGGCGAATTTAAGAATTGTACATTAATTATTTATTATTTAATTAATATTTATGCAAACACAAAATTAAACAAATTTTTTAATCAAATTCATAATTAATATATTTTAAAATCATCAATAATAAATACTTAAAAAGTGTTTAATTTATTTTACGGAAATCTCATACCTACACAATGATAAGCATTTACATAAATCATACTATTCCATGGGTGTTGTATCGTCCTTGTGTAATCTTAGATTTAAAATTTAAATATGAATAATAATAAATCGTCGAGAATTTCGTTAGTGGCTGATTGGAGAAAATTCTATGCCAAATAAATAAATAAATAAATCATAGTATTAATATAATACAATTTATACTATATTTACAAATATTTTAGTATATATTATTTTATTTTTATGCTATAATATTATTTTTTTAATGAGTAATAAACTTTCAGTAATTAAATCGGGATGTTAATATATTTACTAAAAAGCATTGGCAATTTAGCTCAATCTAAAAAGCGGGCATCGTTGAGTGGTATCTTTGTTCCCCTTGTTGCATTAAGTGGTTAATAAATGCCTTACTGTCAACGCCAGGTGCAGGATCTTAAGTGTTTTGTGCCATCACAATTAACGGAATTCGGTAAATTTATTATTTATGAGTAAGTAGGGAGCTAGGAGCTAGCGCAAATGTATCTCAAGAAAATTGCTCTAAGACCGCGCTGTTTTATGGACGTAGTAGCTAAAACACCTAATGGAGAGTTGTATTGCGATAAAATATTTAGTTTTTCTAGCATGATGGTAAGGATGGCAATTTAATATAAAAAATATTAGTTTCATCGTAAAATAAGAATTAAAGGGCTGAAAGACCTCCGGTCGATAGCCGTTTCCCTGAAGTACATTGTATGTATATATAAATTGTTGGTTTTAAATATTCTGTATAAAAAATAATTTGTTGATTACTTTTGGGAATAAAGATGTTTATATATAAGAATTAAAGGCGGAAAGACCTCTGGTTGATAGCCAATTCTTGTTATATGTAAAATAATAAAACAATGTAATGTTAATAATTCTGTTACTTCTACAAATACTGTTAATTCCTAAGTGAAGCAGTGTTTATATTGAGAAATAAATAATTCTGCTACAGTTTTTGCGGTATCCATACTGTTTTTCATTTTATATTTAATTTTTAAAAAAGAAGTTCCTCAATTTTTGTTGAGCGGACCCCTCTAAAATTTTATCAATAGATGTAAGAATTGATATAGATTGATATTATAGATAGGAGTTCCGATTTGCTTGACACAACCATTGCCTTTCTAATTCCGGTTGATATGTGTATCCATTAGTTATTTGCAGATTTATAAACCTCGTTATAGGTTAACTGAACAAATTTCAGAATTTCACAATGCGTTAGGCTAATATACCGTCGCAGCCAGGATTTTTATTTGTACTGTAAATTTTTAGTGATATGAAATATTTCTTCTAGGGTTGGGTCAAGTTTAACGTAAGAGCTTTGTTTCTAGTTTCGTTGAATAGTTTTGTATCACATATATGTAGTAGTTGTTCCAATGATTCTTAAAATGTTTTAGTAAATTTACTGGCTATAACTGTATCTGAAATTTTAAATGACTAACTAGCATTTATTTTATTATTTTTACTTTCTTTCACGATAATATTTATGTTTTTATTTTTTTTTTATGTTTCCTTTATTTTTTGCCAAAAGTTTTTGGTAATAGTTTCGATTTATTTTTTGGTGAAAATAATTATAAAAGCTTAATTACATATTCAATTCTATTCATTTATTTACGGTAAATCACCTTTATACAGAATAATAACAATATTCAAAATGTTTAGATAAATAGCATGACTGTAAATCACATATAAACAGAATAATACAATTTTACATATATAAAATATTTTAATATCGGTAGCGGAAACTGCAAAATAAAAATTAACCCAAGTGGTCGACTCTAGTGACGAAAAAAATAATTGAAATATCAAACACGGTAATCTCAGTGACATTAAACAAATAAATTATGCCAAAAAATTGAACTAAATAGATAAATTATAAATAAATATTGATAAAATAAATAATAAAATAATTACTAAATAAACAAATCAACACCTAAATAAATTAGCAAACAACTATATATAATGATTTAAACAATAATATATCATAGATGAAATCACAGACCAGGTAAAAGTAAACAAATCATATAACCTAATTTAAAAAATAACACAAAGAATTAAAAATTAACAATTAACATTAACACAAAGAAATGACATCGGAAAAATTGATGGGATGCAAACGAGATTTAAAAGTTGTAAATGAATTAGTGAATAAAACAAAATTGATATCATTCTCTAATTCATTAGCATACCGTATCATTCTATCTATAGGATTATACATACCGTACCGAGTGGCGTGAAACGCAATGCGAAATAATGTTTTTTAGCGTGACTGCGGGTCGCGCGGTATGTTAAACTCAAGCCTTTCAATCTCACTACAATCTATGAGGCCGTTGATGAGCTTATATAAGAAGGACATATCTAGAAACATTCTCCTATCCGCTCATAACATAAAATTATACAATAATAATAAAACAAATTATTGACATAAACTTAATACATACTACAACTTAACATAATTCTTTTTTTTTACATTCCAGTCTTTGAATATCTCTACGCCAGCTCTATTATCTCTAATCCAACTCTCTTTCTTCCCAGCAACCATTCTTTGCGTACACCTTCACACTCCTCACAAAAATGCCTCGACGTATCCCTACCACTCTCATAAAATACACATCTACCACACCTCTCCCCCTGGAAGGTATGAACTTCCATCCTTTCACACCGGATCCACACCTAGCTCTAGCTTTGCGCAGTGACGATATCGTAACTAATGAGATATATTCGACGTGCGATTATCGATGGTTGAAAACTAAATAATAATAATAATATATTTTTTATTCCATACAAATAACAGAATTATAAATTTATTATTATACATAAATAAATAAAGCAGAAATATTTATTTATCAGTATAAACATTACTTTATTTAAATAATGAAATGTACTATTATAGCTATTTCTTGTATTCGTATACGTTTAATTTCAATGGTAATGGGTTGGCATTTGTCAAATTTTGTTTATATATTTTTTTCGAAATATTATCATCTGGTATTGAAATTCCTACAATATACGTAAATTTGGAAATGTTATCAATTAATTTAAAGTCTTGACGGTTTGTCGTTATTCTCGAGTCTGTCAGTAGTGTAGCATCCCAATATATTTTTGTGTATCAGTTTCTAACATTTGCGATGGATTGTATTTATAATAGAGATCTGAATTTTGATTAATTGTATAGTTATTTATAAATGTTTGGTGTATAATTTTAGCAACAGTCTTGTGTCTGTCTGTGTGATGTGGTCAATGGTTTCCAAGAACAGGTGGCAGTTTCAGCAAGAATTATTATCTACAATTTTTGTCAAGATATTTTTTTTACTTAGTCCTGTATTTCTATAGTAAAGCCTTCTGATTCTGGGAATGACTTTCCATGTGCCAGCCATTTGCAGGTAGATATTTTATCAATTTCTCGATTATTAGCCACATTATTTTTCCTTTAGAGCTTTCATGCCCATTTTTCAGGTATCTATTGATTTGTATGGAATTCTTGATTAAAATTCCTTTATTGAGAGACAATGGTTTGTAATGAAACATGAGAATTTCATGGTGGAATTTTATTAATAAAGTTAAATTCTGTCATAATACGTTTGCGGCCAATAAACGCTTTTTATTAGATTTAATAATTGTTTCAAAATTATTTTCTGTATAAATCAAACTTTAATATATATTAAAATAAATTTCCAATTACATTTCATTTAAATCCACGTTACACTACAAGCTTTTAATAATTTGAATTGCATGAAGATATGTTCTTTATGCAATTCAATTAACAAAATTATTTATTTATTGTTAATTGTTAAGGCTTCTACTTTGTAATATATCGTGAGTCACAGTATTGAAATAACTTTACTTTAAATATAAAAAAATCCTTACTAAGGCAATTAAATACATTTTTTAAAACATTAAGTATAGATGATGAAATGAAACTGTTTGTATGTCCTGGGCTATCGACTAGAGTTTTGTCTTCCCTATTTAGTTCATTTGTATCAAAATAAATAAAGAAAAGACTATAAACAATGATTATCTTTCAATATAATATTCAACCACTATTCATATAGCGTATGGATAACTAGTGACGGCCATTTCCGTTTTTCGAACCTCATGAATGATATGTAGCAAAATCACATGAAATTAGGCAAAAAATGACGCTTGCGTCGTCTTCCATTTGTAATTATTATCCTGTTCTGTATTTAGCTATCGATCAGAGGTGTTTCCGCCATAAACTTTTATTTTTATTCGTATTTTCACAAAAGAAAAAGTTTATAACGAAAGAAGTTATTTAATAAATTAAGGAGTATTACCCTTGATAATGCTATAAAATGAAACTTGTTCAGTGAGTAAAACAAAATTCTTTATTTTAAATGATTAGATACATTTGTATTCTTTACATTACTATTATATTTCAATACTATACAATATATGTTAATTTTCAATACATCAGTTCAATTATTCCATTTACTCAACTTTACATAACTCACAAATAAACATTTAATATATTAGTTAGTTTTAAAAAACTCTCGATGGGAACTGGTGCAAATGAGTATCAGAAAATTATAGTATAAATCATTTTAATTAATAATAATAAGCCCAAGGAATCGACGTCCGCGAAATTAAATCAAAACTTCTGGCAGAAATGAAGAGTACGGCTTATCCTGAAAACACAACTAGCAGGAAAATACAAAGTGCAAGCCACTAATCCGTATGCGATCCCTGCATTAAACTTCAGTTTCCGAGTATTACCCTGGTCGACAATGTACCTAGAATTTGCCATCAGAAACCTACAAGTCGAAATCAGTGAGCATAGGGCATACTATCTGTTGAATTTAACTATTTGACACCAGAACTCGATTAGCCTACGTTGTTAACAATGTCACGCGCCGTGCTCGTGATTAGAACAAACTTTGTGCCCATCTGTAAAATATCTGCCGCGCAACTGACAGACGAAATCCAAAGACATCGCATGTAAGAAGCGATTGAGGAAAAACAGAAATTGTCAGAAACAGCAATAAAAAACATTAACGTAAATGTTGGTGGAGGGCAATTAATTTGTTGTTTCTTTTTAATTTATAGCGCAATAATCGCGCCTTGGATGCCATTTTCTATTCAAATAAAAGCCTTTAATCAATCCGTCGAGCGCTTTATTTTCGAAAGCCCCATTAAATAATTCCAAAATTATCCTAAAGCCACCTGGGCAGACACCTAGGAGGCGGAGGAGCTATAGACCGGACGAAACTCCGCGATCGATTGGTAAAAACCTACGAAGGTATTTTTTTATAGGATGCAGCCACAACCACACAGACAAATTGCAAATAGAGATAAAGATATAACACCACAAAATCTAGACAACAAGCATACTGATAAGAAAATGTACCACACCGAGAGGAAAATAGGTTACATCCGGGGGTCCAGCTTGTCACCAGAGATCTCTTTGTGTAATATAATAAAAAAGTGTAATTAAAAAAGACACATCCCAGAAATATTAGAATGGCAAAAGAAGAAGTTACATGGAAGATACTCTGATATGCTTGAGAATCGGCAAAAAAAAAACAAAGATGCCTCGGTCTGCTGACTTTCGGATAGTATGGAAACGGAAGGATTTGTTTGTACAATTCAAGATCAGGTAATTCTTAAATATAGCACCAAGGACTCCCATGTAACTTCAAAAAGCTGTCGCATGTGCAGAGATGCACATTAGACGAATGAACATGTTGTAAGTGGCTCTAAGATCCTTGTCCCTAAAGAATATAAAATGTTGCCAAGGTATTACATCAAGAACTGTGTAGAAAATATATGCTAACTATCGTAGATGAGCTATATTACAAATACAACCCTGAATCTATTATGGACGACGAACACATCAAAATATATTGGGATTGAACCTTTGATACTGACATCCTATACAACATAATTAACTTGACAAAATCATCCTCAATAAAAGGAAAAAAAAACGATTTACTTTATATATTGTGACAGTCCCGGTACCTACAAATATCGCAAACAAATATACCGAAATAGTCCAACATTACTTATATATACAATCATCTTTATTATGGTATTTACATATACATATATTATACAATACATTTAATATAAATTTATAAATGGCTATTGACCTTAGGTCTTTCAGCCAGTAGTCCTTGCCATATGTCTTGTATGTCGGTTAGTCGTTGATGAAAGATGAGATGAATAGTGATTTGGGGGTAGTGGAATTTAGGAGGAATATTAGGGCTTCGATTGAGGCAGAGGATATTTAGTATATCTTGGATGAAGGGGTTTGGTAGTGAATTTTTGGGCTAATTGGATAATTCTTTGGTATATTGGGATAAGACCAGTCTTTCATATAGGAGTTTATTAGAAGGGTTATGTAAGTGATTTTTGGAGTGTCCTATTATAATAGGAGCAATGAAGGGAATACCACTTTCTACTGAAGAAAGCCTAGAAACTCTGAAAAAAAAAATTAACAAGCACTTATATGCCAAATACAAAAGATTTTCATACTTGCCTTGTGCAGTATAGTTCTTAAAGTCATGAAGTACTAAGTGTACAGACACTACAAAAGAGAGAAATATCATGCTTCCCTGGAAGCCGATACTCTCAAATTTACCGCTGTTACTGTGAGCAAAAATAAATAAGTAATAATAATATTCAATTGAATGATAATTTCATTCAATTGAATATTATATTATCAATCCCTTTTTTCAGCTGTAAAAACGGGATTGATTGAATTTCATTGATCATTGCCAGAATTATTCCTTGTTAAATTTCATTGTAATTTAAATAACTACAAATGTGTGAATCGTCTTTGTTTTATTTTAATTCATATTCAATTCAATATATTGGGAGTGGATTATTCAATAAATGTTGAAATTATTGCTGGTTTTAAATAAATCATTAATATTTTAATATATGTGTTTGTTGCTTTATATATTTATATGGCGAACAAGATTTCTCGCGACCGCTTTGTACAGAGAGGTGACTTTTATTTCCGCGTCCGCAACACCGAACTATATAATTCATGCCGGATATCAGCCATTCACCGGGCACGTAGTTTCACTTTGGGATTGTGGCCCCGTAAAAACTGGAAAATATAACCTCCTGAAAATTTAAAACCTCGCGCTCTCCACCGGCCCTTCCTTCCTCGAAATACACATCCGCAGACAGTCGTATAAAACACCCACACACACACACATTCGAATATACGGCGGCGGAAAGAGAGGCCCTTTTAGATAATTCAAAAAGCAATTTCCGCTTTTATTTTTCACAATAGAATTGCTCGCGGACGACGAGGAAAAGGAAGGAAGGAGTTTTTAGAATTTTAGCGGAATTAGAAAAGCGTTGCGGTCTCTCTCGGTCAATTTTTTATTACCATATGTTTTCTTGTGTGTGTATCCATTTTTTATTACCAGGTGTTTTCCTTTGTTTCCGCCGCTGTGTGTATTTCATGAAAATGGAATCCGAAGTCGTGTCCAGCCAATTGCGAAACAGGTTTATTTCTCATCAACTGTTTCTGCTGGGGAGAACAGAGGGCCATAAACTTTCCGAATTACTCTCTGTTGGTTCTTGTAAGAGATGAACATAGTGTACATGGGGAATATGGGAAAGGGAACGGTCTCTCCAATTTCATCTCCATTATTTAACGTTTGATGGGCATGAAGCGTGTTCTGTACTAGCCAGTCAGCCGATGTATGGTTATTTCAGTGTGCACTCGAAATGTATTACAACGCACTGCTTTGATATAATATCTATATTAATATATTAAAATAAATACAATGCAACTCAAAACATCACGAGTTCAGAATGTAACAAATACATACTTTATGAAATTATATTCATAAAGTATGTATACATTGAATTGTTTACTGGAGAAAATCAATCTTCTGTAAGTTGGTTGCGGAGACTTTTAATTACCTAATAGAAAAATTATCCTCTTTGCTCTCTCCTATTCGTATATATTATTAAGTAATTAAATATATAATTTTATTATACTAAATATATATAGTAGCCTAGTAATTTTAGTTAAAAAATGGTGCGATAGACCATTTTTTACTTAACTGCGTAAAAACCACACAATAATATCATTTATCTGCTGATAAAGAACTGTCATCATTTTAAGGAAAATTTATATATGACTATTTATATTTTTTATTAAAACTTGATTGTTTTTGGTTTTAAAACTTTAAAAGCAATTATTCCGAATATTTAAAAAAAATAATATTTCATAAAATTGAATATTTTCAAAAAAGAAATTCAACATAAAAATAGGGTTAAAAAGTTGATTATTTCCTATCTCACAAAACACGATCCTCAAATGATATTTATAGTAAAATATGTCTTATTTAAAATGAAAATTGAAGTAATTAGGTAAAAATTAAACACGTGGTTTGTTCACAATAAATAATATTTTGAATCAACCCTAGCAGAAATTACATCTTGCAGCAATGTTGACACATAATTCAATTTCAATTCTGCAATCTTGTAGCAATATTGGGATGTGAACACGGCACTAGGTTGACACAATATTTAAATACAACTTGAAAATAAATATTTATACACATTATTGTATCAAGTTGATACAATATTGTAGACACAATCTTTTAGATTGGGTAAAGTTGATATAATATTGTGTCATGTCGATACAATCTTAACTCGATATTAAATTTCTAGATTGACACAATCTTGTATTTCAAGCTTGATTCAAGTTTGTACAATAATTTTTCAATATTGATCTACAAGTTGTAATTCAATTAATATTCAATTTTTCTAAGGATTTTTATAAAAATAATGTTAATTATATTTACAGGTTGCCTGAATTGGTAAACTGTACAAGAAACACTGTGACTGTGTACTACATATAACATTACACATATTTTAGTTTACCAGCGCAGTTCATTCAGACAAACGTAATAAATATAATGAACATTATATCAATTTAAAGTAACTACCTAATTATTTTTAATAAAACTTAAACAACATTATCATAAAAAATATTTTATATATACCAACTTCTTTATTTAGACAACATTACATATACTTTTACTTACATTTATATTTACTTAACAAAAATTAATAATGTGTTAGTCTGTCCAGTCTATCGACCTGTGGTCTTTCTGCCCTAAATATTTTATTATATTAAATTAAGTAATTATTTCTAACCATCTTCATGAATTACTCGTGTACTCGATAGATATTGTACACAGTTTGAATATTCATTAATTTTATTCGGGACTTCTGTGACTAGATTTAATTTTATTATTATATCATTCTTCGCATTCAATATTATGTCTATATTGTATATGTTTACGCGGTTTTCGCGATTTTATTTTCAAAATTACTTAAACACGATAATTTATTAAGAAAACAAACACCGTGCATTAAAAATATTTAATTAAAATAATGAAAAAAGAAATACAAAATATTACAAGAAAATTAAAGATTACTTAACAAAAATGTGTAAAAAAAAAACATTTAAATTACAAGTTTAAATATAAATGATTAATATGCAAGGAATAGAAAGTTGAAAAATCAAAGATAGAATTTAGTTTCACGTAGAGAACTTAAAGAAGGGAACTTACTTGTGTGTTGTTCAGAAGAAGACTGACTGAGTGATACAAAATGTTTTAGAAAGAGGGCAGACAGTTGAAGAATAAAATACAGCTAGACAAGGAAAACGACATCAAAAGGCGTGCAGAGAGAAGGATAGAACAGGAAATACAGTAAAATGTGTTTGTCTAGTTTGGTGCATATTTCTCAATTTTAGGAAAAAATCTCTCGATGCTGGGTCAGACCTTTTTGCCCATTGTTGATCACGTAGGGCCGGAAACCTATTGTACAGCTACAATTTTGACACAAAGCTTTACTAACCGTTTATTAAGTTTCGGACGAACAGGGTTGTCGTAAATAAATATAAAGATATTTAGGTTGACAATAGGTTCGAGGAAAATGTTCAAATGTTACGTTTCTTCCTTCACGGTATTTAGCGCTAACAGTATGCGCTATTAATAACAGTTTCAATGTATATACAAGATATAAATATTGATACAATATTGCTGCAAGATACATTTGTACTAGGGAAACCACGTATTAATGTGAAGTAATTAGGTAAAAATTAAACACGTGGTTTAATAATAATTGTATTATAATTGTTTAAACATGTTTCACTAAGTGTTAAGAGAAAATAATTCAAGAGTTAAAAAATAAAGTTTTCTTTGATTAAAAAAAATAATAATAAAAGATTCACTGCAATAGTTTACACTCGCATTGCATGTATTTCGGAAACTATATTTCCTTCTTCAATCCACACTACTGAAGATGGAAATATACTTTTCGAAATATATATTTAATTTAATAAAAGGAGAAATAACAATATTTTTTTATTTAAAGAAATAAAAACATAATTACAGTAATTATTATTGATGACAGTTTATATTAAATTATACAATGTATAAGTTAACACAGATAAATTGTGAAAGAAACTAAGGGTAAATTAATGTAAACCATCGTCAACACTAATTTTATATGTTTCACCAAGTCATAAATGAGAAACTCATTTAAGAAATATTAATGATTATTTAAATGGTAGAAAGACCTCTGGTTAATAACTCACCACAGACAAACCTTCATTTTAGTGTATATGGTTCATCTTTGCAAAAATGTAAATGACTGAATTTATGTATATATAATTATTTAAAATTGTGGACCTAGTATTAAGAAAATAAAAAAAATATATATTTAGAACAACTCTCCATAGTGTACTGATTTAACTGAAAGTCCATCTCTCGCACTTTTCTCTTCCTTTAGAAAAAAGTAACGTGCCGCCGTAATTTACCATTATTACACGTGATAAATCAAAATGGACGAAGTAAATTTCGGTAATTTCTCTCCGGACAATTCTTTACTCTCCTCCTTTCGGCCACCGCTTTTGCTCACTTTAAGTATCGGGAATCTCATTTAGAACCAATAACACAGAGTGCCACATGTTGTGAACAAGAAAACTGTCGTATTTCACGTGTCCAGGCCCTTAATGGCCTATAGTTTAGCTTTGGCTACGGGTTTGGGTTCAACTACGGCTATTATGGCGGCACACACTCACAAAGGGAGGAGGAAAGGGAGGGAGATTGTGATAAGAGGTGAAAATCGGGCGGACTTTAGTGCACTATCGTTCGAAATCTTTTAAGTATTTCAAGTGTTGGGTGGTTTGTGATTTTCCAATAGAACGATTTTTTTAATTTAAACTTTTTTCGATAATACATCGAGAGGCAGTTTTTTTTTAATATCCATAGATGTATTTTCACGTTGAACTTAATTATTCAATCTCATTATATCAAGTACATAAACCCTATCAAAAATGTTCTTTTAAGATCGTTACGTTTTTAAATAATTAATTATTTAGTCATCATGAAGGTTGCGTCCGTAACTACGTGGTAAGTCATTATATAATCACTGAATAAACACTTACTATTAATTATTTATATTATTTACTTAAAAGTTGAACTTATAATTACCATTCTGTATACAAAGTAGACAGAATTTTGGATAATTAATCTAAATAAATGAATTAATCTTCATATGTTATACATACATATATTTGTTTATCCTTAATTAAATAATAGAAACATCTTTGTAAATAAACTACAAGAATAAATAAGAATCATATCTAAATTTTGTGAAAAGTCAATGTTCATTTTGTTATTGTGTGCATTAAGCGATAATATTTGTGTGAAAATAAAGTATTGTAACCATATGTAATTCTCGGCACGTATACCGCAGCTAAGGGTCAAATTCTCTTTCTTATCCGTTAGTTGTTGGCCCTTAGCTGTTAGTAAGTGCTCCCTTCGACCGAAACATTCTCGTACAAGGGGGCCGTTATGCGGCTAACACGAATTCTCCATCAAGTATCAGTTCGTGTTTACTGTTGCCGAGTCACTTTTCAAAAAGCGTTCGTTCCATTGAAATTTGCCGCCGTCGCGTGGACAAACATTATACCCTCCGGTCCGGAATACCGCCATTCTTTATTACCATTACGCATTGTGTTCGACTCGTAATGGAGGTGTCACGCTTCGGCGATTTTCGATTGTTGATTCAATTATGAGAGCATTTGTTGCTTTTGGAAAATGTGGAAATATTAAGCAGATATATAAAAATATTAGTAGTGTTATTTGTTATATGAGGATATAGGATGTTATGGCTGGTACAGAAGTCAGAAGTATGTGTGCAAATTAAGCAACCTCACAAAATCATAAAATGATAATAATAATATTACTAAACTTTATTAACGGAAATTCACCACTTAGCAAAATAATATATAAATATTATACCATATATATTAATATGTTACTTACATATTAAATAATATGATGACTGAAAGACCGTTGGTCATTTAGGAAGAATATGACATAAAATGTATTATATTATACCTAATGTAAATTTTACAATAAAGATAATTGTAATTATAAGTGCCTATAAAAAATATACAATTAATCTTTAGTAAGAAATTATATTTAAATAAAAATAGTTAACCTTTCTCCTACTTAATTTTTTATTAAACTCGATATATTTCGGAAACTAGGTTTCCATCTTCAGTAGTAAAAATGGACAACTATTTTTATTTAAATAATCTCAACAACCAACATAAAAAAAATTAGAAGAAATTATATGGTGAATGCGCCAGGACATTATTTGATATAATCTACCAAAAACTTATTAAATATTATTATATTATTATAATATAAATATTTCTTTAATTAATTGTTGGTATATGAACTCTACATGATTACAAAGAATTAAATTGTTTACCCCAGACAAGGGATTCCAAGTGAAATAATCTTATTTCTAAATAAAACAACTGTATTTTAAGTTTCACAAAATTTATTGTAGCAGCAGTAATAAACGTTTTTGTTGTTTTATTTACAAATAGGGTATTTTGGAGTTTCATACCCTACGCCTTCACCACGGTTAAAGTGCTAGGTATGGTTAATTGTTAAATAATAGTTTATTGGATATATATATACATCTTTATTCTTACAATAACTTTATATATTATAATATACAGTTATATAATACAATTACAAGTTTCTATGAAGTTGTTAGTCTGTCCTGGACTATCGACCTGAGGTCTTTCTGCCCCAGAGTTATAATTTGATAAATATTCGTTTAGTTGGTGGATTTGTTTGGCTCTTTAATATTTTACATTTGGATATATTAATATATTACTTTATTCTTAAAATCATCTTCAACATGCGCTAGTTTCTAAGTGCTGCAAAACCCCGTTTTCACTTTTTATTTTCGTTTTTTCGATGTTAATTTGTTAATAAAGTTATTCAGAGAGTATAAAAGTAGGATGTCTTAAATTTATTTTTTTATGAATTTTTAATACTCTCTAAATAACTTCATTAGAATGTTATTAACAAATTAAAATGAAAAAAAAAAAAAATATGACAAACCGGGTTCTCCAGGACATTGAAAATTTTTCATATAAGAGTTGAATCTGAATCCGTGGCTGGAGTTAAAAATTTATAAAAATATAAATTTAAGACATACAATTTCATACTTTCTAAATAACTTCATTAGGATGTTATCAACAAATTAACATCGAAAAAATGAAAATAAAAAGTGACAAACAGGTTTTGCAGGACTTTGAAAATATTTCACATGAAAGTGGAATCCGTGGCTGGAGATAAAAAATCATAAAACAAATAAATTTAAAATATACTATTTTTACACTCTCTAAATAACTGAATTAGAATGTTATTAAAAAAATAACACTGGAAAAACGAAAATAAAAAAATGACAAACAAACGGCGTTCTGCGGAACTTTGAAACTAGCGCATGTGGATTCGCCAGGTAAATCCGTGGGCAACTTCTCATCGGTATTATTTACATTTATATCTTGTGGAAAAAATATGAAAACACGAATATTTTAATTTTATGGTTTCTTAATTGTCGTTTACATGCTAAAGGCGAATAATAAAAATCAACCCTATGCCGGCCCTTTTTGACTTTGGCAGATTATCGGAGGTTTAAGCGCGAAAATTTATTTCATAGAATAAAATATTCATATAAAAATATAGTACTAATTTCTATACATTTTTACATTGTATTAGTCATATAAATGAGAAATCGACCAGAAGTCCCTTGCCCTTGATTTAGTGTAAGTTTATTTCCTATGCTGACCGGAAATATCAAAATGTATAGAGAATTATTTATATAATGTTATGTAATAGTAAATGATTCGAGCGAATGTTACGCAAAAATATGGAATATGGTCTTTACATTAGGAAGGAATATGGGCTTTTCTAGGAATGCACATTTTTAAGTTGCTTTCATAGGCAGCAAAACGTTCAGCGAATATTTTTTTTATCTTTTTTATGGGAGCATTTCTTCTATGGTACAGGCGATTTTTGGACGGATTTTATTACAGATTCTGGGGTTTGCTGAGTTAAGCTTAGTTAAGGATTAGTTAGGATTATTGAATTGTTTGGTTCGTTAATAATACACATGATTAATTAGTATATGTTTAATTAATTTCTCACTTAACCCGTGGTGAAACATTTTCAATTAAATCATTCTGAATTGATTAATTAGTTTTTGAAATCCAAAATTATTGACGACTCCTTATACCTAACGGTAGAAAGGAAAAAGATTAAAAAAAATATATTGACGAATTTAACAGTTTTTACAAATTAATTACTCCAGAATTATTAGCGAATTTAACATTTTCTTACAAAATAATTTCACGATGATGATTTAGCTTTTCATCATCGTAACTAAACTTAATTAAGCTAAAGGGAATATAATTCATTAATTAATTATTTTCAAATTCTTTTTATTTAATTTATTTAAATAACTGTATTATTAACGTAAAAAGGATTTATATTTTTCAGGATTAAGTATCTCAATCCGTATTTATTTTTTTACTTTTAAATGGTGTATACATTATTTTTTACTAACTGCTTTATTACCGAACATTCGTGTGTATAATTATATTATTTTCATTACTTTTGTCAGGTTTACTTCTGTTTACTTGTTTTATCTTATATGTATTGCTTTTACAAGGATTTTTATTCAATTTTTTGCATTTTGTAATTTTTTTGTAAAATATTTTATATGTATTTGATTTAATTATATATTTATTCACTGTGTGCATCATTATTGTTATTCTGTTTATAGATTCTGATTAGAAAACTCAATGGTTATACTTCATCAGGGGGTTATTAGTCTAATTTTTGTCAAATGAATTCGATATATTCTTGTATTTTGTAATTACAGATTATTATTAATTGTAAAAAGGTGATTTTCCGTAAATGAAGAAATAAAAGAATTAAATTAACAGTGATAAAGTTATTGTTAACTAAGCCATTTCCAAAATAATTAACGAATTTAACATTTTTTTACATTTTTTTTACGGGGATGATTTAGCTTTTCAGCATCTTAAATAAACTTTACTAAGCCACCTCCAGAATTATTAAAGAATTTATTTTTTTTGTTTACAAATTAATTACACAAGGACGATTTAGCTTTTTTCTATATCTTCATTGTGGTATATTTATTAAAAAAATATATTATAATTTTTATGAAAATCAAAATAAATATATGAAAATCAATATAAATGTATGAATACTTAAAAATATAAATCAAAATCCAGTAAATTTAACAACTCAAAAATATGCAAGAAACATAATTAATTACACCCTTTTATCAAAAAAAGCCTGACACAAAACCCCCGCAACGGATGAATAATCATCGCGACATTACACGTTTTCAAATAAAATCACAACCGCCATTAGCACCCGTTATCGCGGATCCGTCATTCATCCCTCCCCTCACCTTCCCTTTCTTTCAATTTAAAAGGGTTACACATTTGAATGCCGGTGCCGCGAACCCCCGCTTGTTAGAAAGCCAGTAATATGTTAACACTAATTACACAACCACAAGCGGGACCTATTAATCAACTTCCATTCAATGGACGGACACGTCAAAATTATGAATGAGCGTTTGTAAAGATTTCAATTCAAGCCCGAAACTCTCCGACTCCGGACCAACGGGGAAGTTACGAGGGTTGTGAATTCATGTCTTTACATAATGTAATTATGAAAGAAAAAGTGAAGTGAAAAAGAGGAATGTTTGACTTTACTCAGCGTTTTTTTATTTATTTATTTTAGGAATAATTAATCAAATAAGATTATTCTTTTAAAAGAAAATGTTCATAAAATGATCATTAATTCAATACATTGTCAATAAAAATATTATTTTGAATAAATTAGTAAAACGATTTATATTTCAATTTTAAGATTTTACGTAAAAGGTACCCTGAATATTCAATACATAAATAAATAAGTATTTTTCATTAAATATTTCATTTAAGAAGCCATTTGAACAAAAATATATTTTAATTTCTCGTTTTGACAAATATTTATTTTATAGAGTTAATTAATGTGTCAATGCTTATTTATTCTACTACATAAAAATGTACTTCTTTTTTTGTAAGTAAATAATTTATTATTAAAGTCAATTCAAATAAATTTGAAAACAATTAATTTACACAATTGAATAAACAATAACTTTCTGTTTAGCTACTGTTACTTTTTGATTTACATAATGTAAGTATTAAAAAAATCTATTTAAACAACCACTTCTCGGGCAAATACCCTGATAGACGTTGAACTACACAATGAAAATTTGCTGTTGGTTAACAAATAATTGTATAACTTTAGCCACTGCCACTGTAGCTTAGTTTACATACGTATTGAAACAAATATCCATTGAAACAAATATTAATCCAGAATTAAATATTAATTTTGTACAAAATGTGTTTTTACATTTAATTTTTCTCGGATAAAAATTGTTACATGACAATATGCAACAGTAAATATACATTATGTAATTCAATGTCTGGCGGAGTATTTGCCCAGGAAGTAGTTGTTTTAATGTGCATTTGTCTAAAGTAATTAAGTAACGTAAGTTAAAATGTGACAGAGCTAATTCTGGAAATAATTTATATGTTATTTTCAAATCATTTTTAATTAATTTATGTATAAAATAGTCGACATTTTATAAATAATTATTAATAATATTCGCTAATTTTGAATTCATCAAATCAATACAAAATAATTTCACATTGACTGTAATAAACTAGCCACTGCAACATAATGTAAGTACTTTAGAAAAACATCCATTGAAACAACTACTACTCGAGCAAATATTCCGCTAAACATTGAACTGCACAATGAACATTTGTTTTTGCGTAACAAATGATCGTATAATGCAACAATTTTTGATTCGACAATATTTAATGCATAGAACAAAAAACGTTACGCTAAATACGGCCATTTATAGATACGTTTATTTATTTAGATACAAAAGGAATACAAACAGGATAAGTCCCAAAATAGTATCCTAGAAATATATATAGTGAATATATAAATTAAAATATTTGTTTAAGTTGTTAAATTAACGATTTATTTTTATTATAAAACAATAACAATGTTTATTAACAATTACGTTTACAATAACGTAACAAACATTGATTATGTATATCACACAAAAATTAATTAATTGTTAAATGGCTATCGACGCAAATATTTACACTAGTTTAAATTAATAAAAAGTAAAAAAATCCAAAATTTAAGGCAATAATAAAAACATTTGTAATGATAAATAAAAATTCTACACATCTCCCAATTTTAGAATAAACAAACGAATCGTGATTTGAATTATTACTGTAAAAAGAGTATAATAAAACGGGATGTTTTTTGTGTGTACCTTAATTAATGTAATAACTTATTTAGTATTCTGCGTAAATGTCGGGTCCATATCAAAAAACACGCGAAATTAGTTTCCCTAAATTGCCTCGCGTCCTCCGCCCCGCAGTCGGCTCGAAAATATGCGGCACACGGCGGGCTCGTATTGTGTTATTAAAAATTCCATCATGACAAAACAAATTTAAAGCTTTTCATTGCTCGAAATGAATGAATAGATTGCGGAATTTTTTTATAAAAAAAAACTGATTTTACATACTTTGCAATAAATACAAAAAAGAAAATTTAGTTTCAGTTCATTGAATTTTGCTTAATTAAGCAATTGTGAAATGAATTCTAAAGCTTTTCGCGGCTTGAAATAAATGAACAGAATGCGGACTTTTTAAAACTAATTTTACATACTTTACAAAAAATAGAAAAAATCTATGGACCATAAAAGAAAATTCAGTTTTAGTTGTTAAAATCTTTAAAAAAAATATCCAGTTCATTGTGAAATAAAATTTAAAGCTTTTCATACATTCAAATAAATGCACAAAATGCCGACTTTTTTAGGAAAAAAAAAACTGATTTTACGTACATTAAAAAAAATACCACAATCCTAAAAGCCTAAAAAAATTAATTTTTAGTTATAAAAAATGTTAATAGAAGAAAATTTATTTACTTCATTGAATTTTACTTTATTTTAACAATTATGAAATAAAATTGTTTGAATCGAATCAACAAAATGCAGACTTTTTTATATAAAAATTTTACATAATAAATTAAAGACGACGCAAGCGCCACCTTTTGTCTAATTTCAAGTGGCATCGTCAACGATTTGGATTTACAAAGTAGACGACCGAGAATCTTTGACGACGCCACTTGAAATTGGGCAAAATGTGGCGCTTGCGTTAATTTATTTTGAATAATATCGGGTATATAACCCCAACACAATTTCCTTTCAGCCGCCTTCATCAAGGCATTGCACATGGAACACACTAGTCAGATGAGGTTCGAAAAACCGAAATGACCATCACTAGTTATCCATACGCTAGATGAATGGTGGCTGAACATTTTATTAAATGTGATTTTACATACTTTACAAAAAATACAAAAAATATACAGAGCATAAAAAATAATTCTGTTTTAATTATAAAATCTGTAATACTAGAAAATGTATTCAATTCGTTGATTTTTAATACTTTATTCATATTTATTTCATACAATATGAGCTACCAATGTCTAAATATTAAAACCATTAATTATATTCAATTCGTTGAATTTTAATTAATTTTAATAATTGTAAAATAAAATTTAAAGTTTTTCATTGCTTGAAATACATGAATAGAATGCGGACTTATTTAACGAAAATATACAAAAACATCTAAAGACAATAGAAAAGAATTTACTTTTAAAGTTAATAGTTTCTTTATTACCACAAAATGTAAATAACATATAGTACAATAATTATACATATACATTATAATACATATAATATAGATCGTGAAGTTGTAGTGGTTCTTTCTCCTGTACTCACCTCGGGAAATTGGGCACAGTATCCGTCCCATCTCGGGCTAACGGTAATAGGGAATATATGGGTTTTCCATTTAGTCAGCTCCTTTATTTATTCTTGTTATTTATTAAAAGGTTTTTTATTTTTTATTTAAAAGCTTGATATTTTAGTGTCCGTATATATTCCTGCAGGTTGTTGTATTTTTGTATAGTATCACTGGTTAAGGAATGTGTATACTGTCGAGTACTGAATTTTTCGGTTCTCATATTTAATCTTTTTCTCGTTTTATATGTATGTATTTCTTTATTAATTTTCAACTTAATGTCTGTTTTAATTAATTTATTTAATAGTAAGTTGTTAAGTGTTATCATATTTTCAATATTCAGTTCTTGCATTTCTTTGTATATTGAATCGGTGTTAGTTCTTCTGTTCATGTTATAGAGTGTTTTTAATATTTTATTTTGCTGCGTTTGTATTGGTTTCATATTTTTTCTTAGTTGTTTTTCCCCATATGTTGCATAGGTGGTTATTTTTCGACGTAAAGAGGGTATGGTAGATCGTTTTTTTTTATGCACTGGAAGGAATGTAGTTTTTTATATTATTGATTGCTGCTATGGTTTTTGCATTGTTCTTTTTTAGTTTATCGATATGTTTGTTCCATTTGAGGTTTTTTTGGATCTTTATTCCTAATAAAAAAAATTAATAGAAGAGAATATATTCACTTCATTGTATTTTACTTAATTTCAAAGTTGTGGAATTAAATTAGTTTTTGCATAAATTTAATAAAATTTCATTGCGGGTTAAGTAAAAAAAAATCGCCAATTTCAACAGATATGCATATTTTGAGGTCCGCTGAGCTCATTCCATCGAGTTTTGAAAAATGTCTGTGTTTTTAAGCGAAAGCACATAACCGGCTAAATGGATTGAAGCCTAATGTTATATCTATGTTAAAATGTTTAAAATAAAACTTATAGATGTTTAAAATAAATAATTTTTGTAATAAAACTTTTTATTGCAGGATTTGTATTTTTACTTTCCCCGGACCCATGTCCAAGGGAAAGTATTGTGATCGTAAAAGGAAGGAAGTAAATCGGAAGTATTTCGTCTACCTGATGAATTACCTTAGAAATAAATATTTTTTTTATAATCTTCTTAATGTTGGCTGTGGAGACTTTAATTAAAGAAATAATTATTTTTGACAAATAAAACGTCAAAGTATCGTTATGGTTAACACATTATGCGCAATTGCCTCCAGCTTAAAAAATGCAAACGAGTGTTGAGATATATTTAGAATCCATTGTAAGGTAAGAACTTAGTTTATTATTTCTTGTAATATTCTTCCAAATACTTGGCTTGAACTTTAAAAGATAACAATCCATTTTACAATTAATAATTTTTCCTTTCCTATTAAATTTTCAATCAAAAACTTAATTGACCGAATTCACGGGGGAAAGTATCATGATGGACACATCACCACTTTTATAAGCTTGTTTATGTTGTCTGTGTAAAACGTCAAAATGCCGTCATATACCAGTAAATAAATAAATATTTTTTTAAGAACTACAAAATTGTTCTAAAAAATTTATATAGTGTGGGAAAATTGGAAAATTTCTAAAGGCATCGTAAAAAAATAACATAAATATTTGAATTTAACTTTAAAAGGCAATTCATATTTTCATTTGATAACTTTTCTTTTATTATTAAATGTTCATTCAAAAACTCATTTGACCGAATTCACCGGAGAAAGCTGCATAATGGATACATCATAATTTTTTTAAATATTTATAATGCAATTATTTACATTATATTTTTGTGATATATTTATTCGATATATAAATTAGTACGCTTATGATATTTATATTTTATTTATGGATTCACCGATAATAGTTTTATGATTTCATACCTAATACATATTTAACAAAGTAACACAAGTGTAGAATAAGTCATGGATGTAATAATAGTTGCAGCTTAATCCTTGAAACAATTACTTTCGTTCTTCTTCTCCACTTTAAATATTTTCAATTAAAATACGTTTTTAACGTATATTATTATTTAATACCAATTTATTATTTTGTTTAATTATTTTTTTAATAAAGTATTGCATTGTGCAATAATACTATCCTGTGATAGAAAACGTTAATTGTATTATCCAATATTTGGTGTGGTATTTGTCACTAATGTATTTTTTTAGTTGTTACAATGATGTCCCTTCAGATACCACGGGTATTTACTTATTGCGGATTTACTTAGTCCGGAAAGTACAATTAATTATTTTAATTAATTGTACTTTCCGGACTTTAAAGCAATAAATAGAAATATACTTAATAAGATTTATCATGTTATCAATTTTCTAAATTTATAATTGTTAAAAGTATAATAGAAGATCAGAGTGTATATTCCGTACACATTTGAATAAAGTGTTTTTTTAACAGAATGTAAGATTAATGCATTAATTATATTGTATAATATATCATCCGTGAGAAAAAAATAACTTTTGTTGTTATCATTCACCATTTGGTGTTAACAACACTTGTTTATTCCTTTCTCCACTATTTTTTTACTGTATAATGGATGTTATTGAAAATGAGTACATAGTACTCGAAATGTACAACTGACATTTAAAAATAAAATAGTGAAGAAACAAATAAACAAGTGTTTCAATTTATTGTTATTAATTGTAAATTCATCACAACAGAAATGGAAGCTGGCCAAGACTACTTCCATTTCTGTTGTGATTGATTTAACTATTAATATTGTTCACTGTTATTGTTTGTAGTATCCTCTGCTTCAAATAATTTACCCGCATTTTCAATTCTTTGGTAGTAATAACAACAATGTTTTGTTTAACACATCAATAACCAATGTTACAAAAAAGGTACACATTGATGCAAACTTCGCGTTTGAGAGCAAAAGATAAACTTAACTTAAAACTGTAATTAAACTATATTATTTACAAATTGTACAAAAAGACAGAGAAAAGATATGGCGTAATGGCATATGCATTACGCGCTCCTGAGCTAAGGACCGGCTACATACCGCAGGAATTTATATGAATACAGATGCGCGATTTTTGAGGAAATCTAAACGCGATTAACGGTCGAAAATACCCTGTATCTGCGGTATTGTGTTACAGACTGGGGAAATTGTATAATTCAATAAAAGGTATTTACAAAATAACCCGACATACGTACATTGATTATAAAAATTAACATAAAATCTTTTAAGAACTGTAATAAAATATACAATAAAGGAATAGAAACAAAAAATATTCTTTATTACCCAACAGGAAGAGACCCAATTACATAGTAATCAGAAACAAAAAATAATACATAATTCTAATTACTAAACAATGAAGTACAACTAAAAAAACAAGAAAGAATAATAATATAATAATGAAAAAAGTATCTATAAATATAAAATATTATATTTGTGTTGGACTAGGTTATCTCCGAGTCTAATTAAAAGTTAACTAACTCAAGTTAAACAGCAATGGTTAGTAAATTCGACTTTCTCATTAGATAACTGATCGTACATGTAAAATGAACATGCTCGGCTTAGGCTACGTTCCCAATTAATACCTAAAATATATATAAATTATAAACATTTAAACTTATTTGTTATCTAAAATGAAGAGGTTAAAAACATTATGGATGATAAAGATATTTTTATGTTCAACTAAATGCAAGCTGAAGCTCTGTTTACCGACCGCGTTGGTTGAGTCAGGCATGCCTTGAGTTACACTAGGATTTTAGCAAATTTCGTCCTGACCATTACTTTGTGCTTAGATAGTCTGGGCATCGTACGAACTACAATCCGTACGCCCCAGGTGCAATACAATCTAGGGTCTTCCAGCCACGGCAGATTAGAACCAGGCTCAGGTCTCCGTAGGAACCCCTGGCCAGCAAATCAACTCGAGCGACATCGACAACACATGTCAAAACAAAAACAACTAGAGGATTCGTATGAGGGTACGTCCCCCTTCACCGCCTCCAGCAACGTAAACAGAAGTGTGTACTTCCTTAGACTAAGATCTCTATAAATGCCTTGACTATCTACAGCTTCAACTACTTACACTAATGCACGTCTATTAATAATTAGTAAATACTACAGTATAATAGTGTTGTAGTTAAATAACAAGAATAGAGAATAGACAAAGCAATTACGAATAAATGCTCAGTGAAAACTCACCTCTGATTACTTTCCTCTTTTTAATTGAAATATTATTAAAAACTGACAAGCTATGTTATTTGTCAAGGCAGCTTGTATTTCATTTAATTTAATTATTTTATTTAAATCAGAATATTTAAAACATGTAACTATTATTCAAAAATTAAGCAAAAACATTAACAAATTCAAAGTATATTCTACATATGTAAAAACGAAAACATCAAGTAACTTCCTCTGCAACAACTATGTCAAACTGCAGAGACAGATTCCTTCACGTCTGTCAAGGTACAATTGAATACATCACAATTGAAAGAATTGTGATACAGACAAATTCACAAGACTTATAGCTCTGTCTACTGGAGATTCTGTTAAGGGTGTGGTTTAGAAGAAAGAGATAGCTATACAAATATGGGCAATCACTAATTTGAGTTAGATTGTTGTTGTGATCAATGAACAATATTGTATTATACATTAAAATAATCTTAAAATAAGCAGGAATTTCATCAGATAAATTAAAAAATTATTTTAATATTTAGTTTCTGTGAAAAATAATTATGAAAAACAATGAAAATTGATCAAATTTATAGCAAATTTTAAATTAAATTTTTGCTAATAAAAACTTGTGCAATGAAAATTTAAAGGATTTCACTAAATTCTGCATTCAAATAACTTAGCAGACATGACCTATTAATTTCATTATATCTTACAATTTTCTTTTCTAACTTAAACTAGTAAATTGACGTAATACACGAAAATTAACGATTCATTTTTTATTTAGACTGATACTTTATACTTGGTAGATAAAAAATGTAAATACACATTCATATTATGAAATCCAAAAGAATAGCTCTATTTTCAAACGATTATTTCCATTTTACAATACAGCTATCTCTTTCCACTAAACCGCAACCTTAATATTAAAATTCCTACAATATAAAAAGGACAATCAATGAGGTTGTGTATTATTTTAAATAGAAAAATTTTCCCCATGTTATTTGTTCAAATCAATAATGGTACCGCATCAAACTCATTCAGAAGTAATCCAAAATATAAAAAACAAAATGTTTAAACAAATAAATTTTAATTATTTATCAATTAGAATATCATATATGTATATTTAATATTGATGTCTTTAGCATACGTTTTGTCAAAAAGAGATTCGATAATAAATGCATTATTATTATAATTATTATTGTATTTTTTTCGATATTGTTTTCGTATTTAATTTTCTTAATAACATTTGTTGATAAAAGACAAAATTATTATTTTAATCCTGTTAAAATTCTCCTACTCAAAGAAGACATATATTTTCGTAAAATATTATTTTAACTGCTTAAGCATATTTTGATACCTTTATAAAAAGAATCACTCATCAAAGTTATTAAATTCACTCTCCGGCTACTAAAAAAACATGTTTATTTTATTTATATACACTCCCTGATGATAAAAATGTTCAAAAGGATAAATTCAAATCGGCGTGAATGCAAATGAAGTTGAGAGAGAAAATATAACGGCATCAAAATAACTCGCCGTGTATTATGTCAGTGTTGCCTTTTATCTCTCGTTCTCTCTCTTAGCGTTTTTCCATCATCAGCAGAGCGTCCTAAAATTTAATACATTCAGTTAATTTACAAAATACCTCCTTTTCACCCCCAAGGGAAATTGTTATTCAATTTATTATTTAAATATTTCACTCAGTTTTTTTTTGTGCGTTTGTAGTGTTTTAAATATTAATGTTAGTATATTTGTAATACTAAAAATAAATTAATTTTAATGCAAAAACTGATTTTTTTGAAAACAATAAAATTCGTTATTTCTACTTTCGCCACTGCAACTTTGATTTAGATTACGTATGTGTTGAAAGAAGTATTCATTGAAAAAAAAAAATGATCCAGAATTGAGTGCTAATTCTCGGATCATATCAAAATGTATTAAATATTCGCGAAATCGGGAATCATCAAATTAATAGGAATAATTTCACATGAATTTTCATAAACAATTTGCAAATTTAACTATATATACTTAAATTTTGTATATAGTTTATTACAGTTAAAGTAAAATTATTTGTAATAACGGAAATAAATACTCTTTTCCGTTATTACAAATAATTTCATTTCACATCACAGCAGTGACCTCCCTCAAGGACCAAACTCGATCCCTTTGCTGTTTTTATTATTTATTAATGATGTCACCGAGAATATATGATCTATTATCCTTATTTATGCTGATAATATATAAATATTTAGGGAGGTTCATTCAGTGGAAGGCTGTTTAAAACTTCAGTCAGAACTTAAGACGATACAGCAATGGAGCCTGGAAAATGAACCACATCTGAATATCAAAAATGTAAATGCTTAAGGGGTCTTCTGTTGTTTACGTACTCCCTGGAGAATATTTCTCTTGACCATGTTACGGAAATTAAAGATTTGGGTGTTCTATTTGATAACAAGTTATCATTTGTACTACACCAAACCAGTATTGTTAGTTCGGTACTGAGGATGCTGGATTTTCTTCGATTAACATCTAAGTCTTTTCGGAACACTAGCACGATTCTAAAACTATATACTTCTTATGTCACGCCTAAATTAGAATATTGCTCTGTGATATGGTCCCCTTATTATGATAGTTACATAAAATCGGTAGAACGTGTGCAAAGAATTTTTCTGAGATACTTATATTTTGTAAAACACTCCTCTTGTCCGGATGGAACTATCAGTTGCGATCAATTGTTGGCCATTTATAATCTAAAATCACTTTGCGCACGTCGTCGTTTTATTAAATATTTATTTGTCAGATACATTTCATATAATTTGTACACATTATACAAGATAGTTTAGATGAATTGTTGGAATATTTATTAAATCTATTTACTTATTATGAAGGAATGTGAATTCTCGTCCATTTTTAGTAATCCTTATCGTATCTGTAATGAAATGTTTTTCTCTCATGTAACCCGATATAATTGTAGACGAGTTATGTTCTGAAATCGGCTGCCAATTCATATTTCGCGCATTTTAATTCTCGTTGCCAGTGTTGAACTGCACACAGTGTTTGAAAACCGGGGTAGTGCAATACATCACAGCTCTCATTCAGCGCGGCTTATTGCGCCCCGATTCTGTGTAAGCAGAAAACACTAAGTCAAACTAAATTCAAGTCGATATTGTTTAGAAAACGTAGATTCGTTTTAAAGTAACATAGATTATGATTGAGAACAATAGATTTTATAGGTCTCAGTTCTAGAGAGGCTAATATATCTTACAATAACCCCATATAACCTAGATTATGATTTCAGATTCAATTTATTGTTTCCCTGAAGACTTCACAATGTAATGACGAATAAGCATTTAAATCTGAAAATCATAACCCATTCCATTTAAGTATTTCACTAATTCCATAAATCATAATAAATTTCTATAATTTATTGATGGCAAATCACCCCCCTAAACAAATAAATAATATAATGTAACAAACCACGTACAAATGCAGAAACGTACGGCCAATACAAGCCATCGGGAACATTTATATAAATCTGCGTAATATGCCACCATAAATTCAGAGAGCAGGTGGTCACAATGAATACTCACGATATATGTGTGTACAGAATGTGCCTGATAGAATGGGATGGCGGGAATACGCGGGCGTCAAACTCGAAGAAACTAAACTTTATTAATAAATACTATTTTTTTAAAATTTTTATTACAATTTTATTTCTAATCAGTCAGTGGATGATTTATTTTTAATAAAAGCGAAGAAATTACTTCAAGTTTTAATAAATGAAATAGAATTTTTTGTCTTCATAATTACCTGCTAAAGTTATCGAAACTATAGTCATCAATAAACAATAAAAGTTATACAAACACAGAAAAAAATTGTTTCATTTATTAAAATTGAATTGCAACTAAGAACAAAGCAGAAGCCTTATTAATTAATAGGTGCTTCAATTGTTTTTTATTAGTACTTACCATAATGACGATAATGGTAATTACTAATAAAAACTCATTCAAATTAAAAATCCAACTATTTAAAACAATATGTGTCTAAGAAGAGATATTAAATTATGTAGAAAAGAATAATTAGAATTTAGAATTTTCAGTAGGTGCTGTTTTTCTTGTTATGTACTTGGTAAAAATGTTTATTAATATATATGTTTTCTCTTGAAAATGACATTAAGCCGAAATTAGTTGAATAATAAAAAAATTATCAGTAAAACAAACCTAGTGAATTCAGTGGAAAACAATGCTGTTTCTTTAATGAAATAATCCTATTTCTATGATTGATAACTCCTGCGATTCTGACACAACAAAAATATCTATTCTGGTTTTACTAAATTAATCTTAATTGAAAAAATAATGCGTAAAAGTATAATTAGAATTCAAATAACAAAAATTACTGTTGATGATGTAACAGATGTCTGTTATGTTGATCTGTGCCTTATTAATTATCACCAAATTAATTATTATTAAATATGTAACTTTTAATGAAATAGTGCTGTTTCTTTGATAGATAAATCCGCGATTCAGGTACTCAACAATCGATTTTTCTAACCGAACTATAAAATGAAAAATCGCTAAGAGTAAAGTTGCAATTAATATGTTTTGATTGTGACCAAATGCTTTTCAGATCCATCCATTGTTATAAAACGCTTAGATATAAAGTTACAATCCCTTTACAAAGTAGGGTTCTATGCTCGCCAGTCATCGTAAACTAAGCGTTTCCTATGAAAATATCACTTGCTGTCACTTTGCCGCTCAAAAGCGACAAAAATAAAAAATAAAACGCTCGCTAAAAGAGCGCAAGTAATTAAATGAAAGGAATTTGAAAATATTTAATTAATAAACTATTTCCTCTTTAGCTACTGTGACATTTTGACTTATGTTACATAAGTACTTTAAACAAATTTTCAATAATGAACATTTGCTATTACATAATAATAGCATATTTTATAATGCAACATTTTTTTTTAATCGAAAATATTCAATGCAAAAAACAATACAAAAAATTATGTAATATAGGCTATCTGCAAACACATGTTTTGGGATTTCATCCCTGATCAGTACAACTGTGCCTTATATAATTGCAAAGTTGTTAATTAAATTAATTAAAAGCGTACCGTCACGTCCGAGATCTTCGATGGAAGTGATCGTAAAGGACGGTCACGCGATAGTCATTCGCGATTTTAATAAATCACGCTGGCTATTAATAACAATATTTATTTAAATAACTGTGGCCAAGTGAATAAATCCTTTTTCTATTATTAACGCAAGTAATTATGGAAATGAATGACGATAAAGATTATTCTACATGTACTCCACAATTTTGGACCAAAGCCGCGAAATTGGTAACATTAAATCTACTGCTAGAGAAGCATGCCTGAAATACGAACGGGAATATGAAATATTTGTAGAATACACTTGTAAATAAAACACTGTATTTACAACAGTGTGTTAAACAATGTTTTAAAAAGTGTTTTATTTACAACTGTATTTAAGATTTACTACAATGTGAATGCCTACAATACAAAACACTTGTAGAATAGTGCAACTCGAAAAAAATTTCGACATACAGCGAAAATGTACTGGTTACGTATTTCTCTAAACGGAGTAGGAAGTTTAAATTCTTTACTTTCTGGTCGAAACTCTCATTGTTAAAAGTTGTCTTACCTGTTATATTGGCCAGTATAAAAAAATAATATGTAAAAAAGACGAGGTGTTGGGTACAAACAAAAAATTTATCGAAAATATTAACTAGGGAATAAATTGAATTACTTATGCGTAATGCTACCTATCAAATATATTTGTTGAAAATGTTTGTATTAATTTTCGGTATTGCCAGCGACTGCCGCCGTGATGAATGGGTAAAAATGACATTAGAAGATGTTGAATATAAGGATTCAATTGTGAAAATCCCTGACTCCAAAACAAATAGAAGTTGTATTTTTACTATGACTAATGACAACCATAATGAAATTAATATTATGTAACTCGTCGGACGATATATTGCTTTATTTTTGTTTTATTTTTACTCCTATGCCGAAAGATATTCTCATTTTCTGTGTTGTCCCAATAAGGTTGATTATCTCCACTTTTGTCTCTTTACCTGAACCACTTCGGACTTCCCTTAAAGAATACAAGATGACAATACACAACGTCGACTTTTCCTAAGATATCCAAAAAGCAAATATTCGAAATAGGTAGTGGGAACAAATATGACAGGTAACAAAATACCTCATGTAATACCTAGATTCCTAAAACTGCCAGAATTAAATTTATATACCGGCCATTGCTTTCACAGAACACTAGCAACATAATTGGTTAGTGGTGGAGGTGACTTAATGTAACAAAAACGACACTGAGGATGAAAAAGCTCAACTTTATCGGAATCTTCTAATCAAATATTAACCTCACCAACACAAATCTTTGATATCATATCAACGCAAGAACGAATTGATTTAACAGTAGATGGACAATATTCAATAACAAGAAAAGATAAAATTATAATTTTTACATTTTTTTAATTATTCCTTGAATTTGAAGAATGAAAATTATAATTAAAAATCATTAAAATTGTAAATTTACCTGTTCTGGTAATATCTAAGTAACCACTGTATGTACAATTTGTCCTATTTTCCTAGTACAGTGAAAAACCAATATATGTTTCCAGGGATAAATTTAAGTGCTAGTGATATGTAATTTATCAAAAATTATCTATCTTCAATTATTTTCGAGTTATACGACAAAAGCAAAATTTATCAATTTAGAATTATTAAGAGAACGTATTTATTTGAAAATATTTGTATCATTATTTTTTTAATATCTATAAAAAAACATTCTTAAGGCACTTTTTTAGTGGAATACATTGGTGTTCTTATAGTTCTCTTAAGTTTCTAAGATATAATATTAAGTTTTATTTTTTTTAAATTGAAATCATAGACGATTGTGGCTTTAAATAATTGCATTTTTTCCATGCTTTTCAAATATATAAAACTTGTATTTAACCGTACTTGTTTATTTTAAACTTTTTGATTTTTTGAATTTATTTTATCAAGTACGCTATGTTTATAAACATGTTTTACTTTCCCTGGACCCCTGTCTAAGGGAAAGTATTGTCACAGAAAAACTTGCGATGCAACGATTGCGATGCAACGTATATTGGACAAACCGGTCGAAACTTTGAAAAACGGATCAAAGAACATAAAAAATCTATAATGGATAATAAAAAAACAACGGGGTTTGCGAGACATTGTATCGATTCCAATCAATTTTTCAATTTGGAATATTTTGAAATATTGTACACGGGTAATAAAGGACAAGAATTGAATTTAAGAGAAGGCCTGGAAGTCAGTAGGGCAATAAAACGGGGAAAACACCTAGTAAATGAGTTCGATGACATCTGGAACTCCCCAATTCTTAAATCCATTATAACGTAAATAATATAACAAAAAAATAAAAATACTGTATATAAATTCATGTAAAAATAATTTTCTGTACACTCCTTGATAATGACGAGAGTCAAAACAAGTCGGAGAAAATAAATTAAGTAGTGAAACAAATCAAGTGTATTTTTCTACCTATTACTATTGTGATCATGTTTCATCAAGTGATTAATGAGAACCAAATTAAAGATTCGTAATGATTTTTGTTTTGTTGCAATTTATTTATGATATATTAAGTATTTAGCGTATTTCGTTCATTTAAATATTCATTTGTTTCATATATTTTTTTTTTCTTTATCCATGTACTACCTTATATTACATCTTAAAAAATAAAAAATACTTAAAATAAACAATAACGGGTTATACAAGTGATATAAATTATATACATTTGAAAAGCTTTAAAAAAGGGAATTATTTAAAGTGAAAGCAAACTATGATTTACTTTAAAAAAAATACAACTTTATCTTATATCTCAGAAATTTTAAACTTAAGTCAAAATATAATTCCACTGAAAACAATGGAATGATTTTACAGCAAGTAGATATCTTTTGAAATAAAGAATTTTCTTAAGATTTTTAAATTGTTAAAAATTTGACATTTGACGTAACTCGAAAACAATTGAAAATAGATAAATTTTGATAAGGTACATATCATCAGCATTTCGACTTTAATGTTATTTTTTGTCAATTTAGAAATATTAAGTTAACTTCTTTATTTAAAAATGAGTGCAGTAAAATAATTTTTAAGGTACTTTTTAAGCATACATTGAATTTTCTCTGTCTTTAATATTAATTGTACTTTACTTGAAGAAATCAACAAAAATAGGACACCCTGTACATTATCTTAGTGATTGTAGGAAAAATATTATATGTAGTTTGACCGCAAAATGAGATTGGAGATCTTGCGAGACGTTCTCCTGCGATCCCCAATCGATCACTCTGCGCTCGTAATACACAAATATCTATTCTACTCTGTAGTTGTCTCTTATATTAATTATAACCAAATCAATCATTGTTGAATAAAAAGTACAAAAAGTTATAATAAAAATAATGACAAAAAAATAAACCAGTAGGTGTTGTTTCTGCAAAGTATTAGTCCGGTTTCTCGCATTCAAATATATGTGTATACAGGAATTGGATACAAATATTCAACCAATTTTCAACCAATTTAAAAATGATTTACTAATTGTTACGTCTTCTACTTTGTTACACATCGTTGTTCGATCAATGAAAACACTTTTTTAAACTGGTATAACTGAAATTAATTTAGTGTACCTATGTATCTATTATATTTTTTAGATATTATATTTATTTAGGGAAATTTCACCATTTTAGTGATTATAACGGTATTAGTTTAATAATACATATTAATGACGGCGAAACAATGGTCACCAAATGAATTTCGGTTATACAAAAAAAGGTTAAAATCAGTGTTTTTATCAATTCAAAAATATCTTATTTGCCTAAAAAGAAGACCAATATTAAAAAATATGAAAAAGAAAAATTATGCAAACAACAAAACTTACAGTTGACTTAATTACTTAACTTAATAACTTAATATTAAAGATAGAGAAAAACTAATTTATGATTCCAGAGCTCGAGTTTATTTCTATAAAGAAATCAAATAAAATGTTTCACCACGGGTTTAGTTAAAATTAATTCATTGAAATACTCCTGTTTTTCTGATTATTTTTTTTATCATGTGACACACGACAACAGGATATAATAAAAAAAGAATAATTCGAATAAAGACTAAAAAATTTACGGTTGGCGCAATTTCTCAAACAAATAATCCTGTTTCTCTGTTTGATAAGTCCGGTGATTGCGGCACACAACAACAGAGTACTGAGCAAAAATCCAAAGACAGACCGTTTGTATTGTCTGCCCCATATAAAAAGTGTGTATTACAAAGGGCGCGCTTTCCACAAACTATAATGCACTTCCTAATGAGATTTACTCTTTTATCGCTCTCCCGTCAAAAGGCAAACGGTGTATACAAAGAGCGTCAAACAACAACGAAAAATGGAGAATTCGTTTGTGCGCTATTTCAGAATTATTTATTTATTGCCCTTTATTCAACAATGAAAAGAGAAAAATAGTATTAAATTTACACGTTATATTTAACATATTTTCTTAGTAATTTTATTACTTTTTTATAATGTTGGGAAAAATTGAGTGAATTTAGTTATTTCTTAATAACCAATTTTATGTAGCTAAAGTTAATACATAACAATAAATTGGAGTTTATTAATAAATTGCTTATACTTCCCAATATTAATATTCAAGACAAAAAAAAAACACTAAGAAAATTGTCATATCTTTCATTTTACATTGACAAAAGACACCAAAGAGGTCGACATTGCCTACCTCTACTTATTTCATTGAACTTTCAGATACAATATCAGCTGTTCATTTGTAAAATAAAGTTAATATACAGGGTTATTATAAATGATGGAACCATTTCCTATTTACTAAACTATAAATCCAAAATTAACATTCTTTGTAGCTACGAAAAGAGAAAGTTTCAAAGTTTTTTTTAAGTTTAAGTTGTGAGTTAGATGGCTACTATGGAGCACAAACTTTATGGGGTTATGTTAAGGAAGCTGTTTACGTCCTGCCTCTATCAACAACTCTGAACGATGTTCGACATCAAACAGTTAACTCATTTAAAATGTATTAAAAAAAACTTTGAAATTTATTCTTTTCTCGGCTACAAAGTTTGTTAATTTTCGATTTGTACTTTAATAGAAACGAATTTTTAAAAATGGGTCGATCATTTATAATAACCCTGTATTCTGAAAATCGGCTTTGAGCTGATTGTGTCTTCGAGAAAATTCTTAAACACTTGTAAATGTTTGTATACACATCCCTATCAACAAAAATACTTGTATACAAGGAGGCCAGAAAAAGTGTGATAATCTTTAGGTAAAGTGGTTCATTGATTAATTTCAAGTAGAAAATTTAAGTAATAAATTATTATACGGTTCTTCATTAACACTCACGAGGCCATTGATGGAATAAATATGTGACTAGAAATCAGTAACATTTTTGAAATATTTTGATTATCATTAGTACTATTAACATTCAGCTAAATATTACAAATGTTTATTTAATGATAAATGGATTATTAATAGTAATAATTATACATAAAATGTTAAAAACCATATCTAGTCACATATTTAGGATATTAATGGCCTCATAAAGATTATTGAATAATTATCCAATTTTTTTTCTGTTTTATTTTATACATTTTTTATTTTTAATCTAAATTTTTTATTAAAAAAAATCTTTAGTATTTTCTACTTACAATTGATTAACAAACCACTTTAACTGAAGATTATCACACCTTTTCTGGCCACCCTGTATAAGCACTGGTTATCTACCTATTTGTAATCCATTAATAATCTGCCTGATGAAGCTACTGTATAGCGAAACAAGAAACAAGTCAAGATCAATAAAAGCGAAATCTCTGAACAAACTTGATCTTTCTTTATCACAGATTAAAATAGAATTTCAGCAAGAAACAGCCTCTACAACTAAATTTCAGAAAAATATGAACTGAGAAACTAATTACTTTAGAAATGTACACTAGATTTTAAATAAATTATATGAAACGTCTTTTATTATATATTAGACAATTATTAGAAAATTCATTCATACTACTGTTTATTATTTTCGATGAAACCCTCCGAAAATTACGTTTTTAATTCGAGAGGTTGACTTTTTAAAAACGTTTATGTTCAGTTATGGTTCACATCACACTATTATTTTTGTAGCGTATTATAAAATGAGATAACCGTTAATAAATATTTATTTTTATAATAAATGAAAGAATATGCAAGCGCCATCTTTCGTCTAATTTCATGCGGCATAAGAGATTCATAATTCGCCAGGTGGATTAGTATTATCAACGGCGCATCTTTTCAACTAAATATATATATATACAGGTTCTCTCATAAACAAATGCAGTCTTAGTTTTTTAATGGAACATGCGATATATTATTAGATCTTTGATTTCTTAGAGAATATGTTATGGCTTAAATGTTATGATGAATGAATTCAATTAGGGTTAGACTGGGAGTTTATATTAAATAACATTTATTACCTAGAATAAATATTTTATTTTAATGGTATTTTCTAAATTAATAAAAATTATATACATAAATTTCAATCCACTCTTGAACATTTTTCAAGCTCAGTATTACTTTTAAAATGAATGATGATAAATAAACAATATAATTATAGGAAGAACAAAAAAGAAAGGGATCCGCAATTATAAATCACGGGAATCTGATTAATCAATTCGCGTAGACAGGTGGAACGCTATAAGTTTGAATTTAAGCTCTGCTTAAAGTGCCACCCCGTAATTTATTGGCCGACCGCGAACTGAGAGGAAACGAGGAAAAAGTTCAAATGAATTCGATAAATCAAACAAAAAAAAGAAGGAAAAGAAAAGAGATTCCGAATGAAAAGTACATTGTGAACCTATTTTACAGAATATGAATATATAAATGAATTATTACATTCACCAATTTATTTGTGCGAATCATTTAAATAGTTCTATGCTAGCTAGACATAGATATTTATTTGACATTATTATAAATTCATGACAGGACGGAAAAACGTCTGGTCGATTTCCCTGACAACACCTACATGTATTGCAATTATTTATGTTATATTGTTTTGTATTATCTGTATAGTCTGTAATAAAGATATGTGTATATATTAAAATAAGTATATTTTGTATAAAGATCAAATTAAGAATATTAAAAACTTAAGTAAATATTTAACACGTATGTATTTCTCGAGATCCAAATATAACTTCAAAATTTATACACCCAGCATCAACGATCCATCAATTCATTTCATCAAATTTAGCAGGAAGGGTCATAAATAGTTAGCAATCATGGCGGTTTAATCAACCTAGATGTATTGGAATTATTTATCTTAAATTGTTTTGTTTTATTATTATTTGTACAGTTTGAATAAAGATGTGTGTATATTAATTATTAGAGATATCTTGTATTTATCACACGAATATGTAGACGTTTCCTTAGTTTAAAATAAATGGGGCTGGATTATCTTTGGTTGAAAATATTTTTTTAAAATATTAATTGTATATGAAGTATGCATTTTAATTTAATAAAAAATATGTAAATATAATTTTGTATCTCTTGAATTAATTTCTCACTTAACACTTGGTGAAACATGTTCAAACAATTAAGTAAAATTAAAGACGTGGTTTGTTTCACAATAAATTTATTGTGAAACGAACCACGTGTTTAATTTTACCTAATAATTCTGTATATATACGGAAATCTTTATTAATAGACAGTAATTTTACATACATTAGTTATGCATATGCGTTGTTACAATTTATATATGTGTGTTAATCTACAATTGGCAGTTGACCAGAGGTCTTTTTGCCCTGTTTGATTTATGGTGATGGAAAAATTCAGTGCTAGCTATCCACTCTCAATATTACGCCCGTCTAGAAGCGTAATAATGAGAGTGGATAGCTGGCAACGATTTTTTCTTTATTACTCTCATTCTTACGCTTCTAGACAGGCATATTAATAAGAGTAGAATATGAAAATTTTGGAGGAATATTAGGATTTTTGGAGATACAGAATTTTTTGAGGAACATTTCTTTATGAAGATTAATTGCACACTTTTGTGTAACGTTAATTATACGTTGGGATTTGAGAATAACTTAAGTGAATTTGTAAATGTGTTTACAGGATGGATTGTGGAGAGAATTGTTAGGATGTCTAATTTTTG